>CM076407.1:33362661-34562661 GCA_038363315.1 Mugilogobius chulae | reverse complement strand
GCAGAAGCTAGCGCTGTGCTAACGACAGCTAGCCTACTCTGTGGAGCACAAGAATCACTCTCTTACCCCTTTGCGGCGGCCTGTCAGTGTCCTAGACTGATAGCTGGTGAAATGTGAAGATCCGATGCTCCTTTAAAGACATCGTATATGGTAATCCCGCGGTTTAATGTCCATCGCCGCTGTTTTTCTGCCATCCGCCCCACTTCAGCACCGAACACCGCCGCCGAGCCCCTGGATGCTCTGCGCATGCGCGCTGCGACCGCCGCTGCTCCGCGGCTGCAGTCTGCAAAGATGCCCTGCGACGATTACACAGGCGCCCTCCATTTAGACATTTTCATACATATTCAGTGTTTGCGTGGCGTTTGTTTGAGATGACAAACTAGCAATGCAGACTTCTGCTGTGACTTCAGTCTCAGATGGGAGAGAGTCGCTTCATCAGAATCATCACTCTTTAGAACTTTTCTGCTCTAAGGTAAAATTGACTTTGGTGCAGTTCTGCATCAATGACACAAGTCAGTTAGTTTTACTCGAGTCTACGTAGAGAGGAAATTAATGTTTTGGAAATGAGCAAGCAAAAGGGTTTATTTTATTCAGTCGAGAAGCAACCTCCTCAGCCTCAGCGAAGCACTTTGTATTTCTGAAATTAACGCAAGAGGGCACTAAAACTCCGCTGTGCGTCGCATCCAAAAGCGCACCCACGTTCACACTCACGCACATTTACACACACGCACAGCAGTGGCACACAGCATTTCTTGGGCTTGGGTAGGGTTAATGTGTATTACTTGACAGATTCGTCTGTTTGATTTGCATAAAGCTAGAGTTTCATTTCTGATTCTCAGAAAAAAAAAAAAAAAAAAAAAAAAAAAAAACGTTGCCCAGAGTCTTTTTGTAGGCGTTTGAAGTTCAGTTTTCTACTGGTTCAGGATAAAATAAATAGTAAAGGACCAGATTATACTTTTTGCAACTATTCCCAAAATGTCAAACATTAATTAAAACAGTAAACCTTTTTGTAATCGGAATGTTAATGCTGCTGCTGAAAGAAATCAAACAGGACCCACACATATTGTTATTATCATTTTTTTGTCATGAGCTAGAGAGGTTTTAGACAAAGTCACGTGAAAGAAGAGTCTCATGTGATGGCAGATTCACATTCTAATGGAAAAGTCATCCACACTGGAGGAAAGTCTGTATTGCTCCACATGATAAACAAGTAAGGGTATATATATAATTCTTGAGCAAAAGGATCCATCTGCAGTGCACACATAATATTTTACTATGGCCATAAAGAGTGACTTGAATGAACATCCGTATTGTGAGTGTTAAACAACACCTCCATTAAGCATAATCATGCCTGAGATGTTTTGTTCACACATGTACTTATGGGAAGAACATGTCTTATGCATGGGTAAATGCTTAATGGAGGTGTCGTTTGTCCAACAATCAATTATACATTGATTTTAATAGCTTAATTCTGTATTACTATTTTCTTTACACAATAGAAAATTATTTTTGTAGTACCATAGAAATAAGCTCCTAAGCTTTATTTTTAGGAAAAGGAGGAAGTGCGTTGATTGCAGGCATGCTGTGTCTGCACAGCGCTATTGTAAATTTATATGGGGTACGTACATGGGGTCAGCTTAGTGGATGAAGAAGGGATATTCAGAAAGGGGCAAAAAGATCACAGATGGGCTAATAATGTCTGAAATAAAAAGAAAGACAAAAAAACGCCACAGCATCTAGTCCTTTTATCTACAGGATAATGGGTTGTTTTTTCTCGTTGATAAAATCACCGTCTTTGATCTATAGATGAAAACATTTTAAGAGAGAACCAACAGGCATTACAGGGTCGATGAGGACCAAATAGTGTACAGCTGATCATAGTAGAAGAGGTTCACAGCAAGTTCTATGGTCTCAGTCCCTCAAGGTTCACAGTCTGTTTCACTAGATCATGTAAGGATCATCGTCTGCTGATGGGAGGGGAAGTATTGGGAGATGAAGGTCTGGTTGTGCAGGGCTTGGTAATGAGGAGGATCTTGAGGTTGATGCATGTGGGATAATCAGCCAGTAGAGTTGTACAAAACCAAGATGATATGTTATTTATGCAGATGTAGAGGAAACAATACAAATATGCAGATGTAGAGAAACAATACAAATGGCCCTGGGTGGAGGAGCCATAGCTAAACTGACAAGCTATTATTCAAAAGACTTTTTCCTTAAATATATATATTTTCTGAAGGGTCAATCAACAGTCTACCCCCCCCCCCCCCATGCCCCATGCACACACACACTAGGTGAAGAGTGTCCTTTAACAATCGGGACATTACATTATATTCATTTCATGGACCCTCACCATAACCTACTTGCCTATTGACTGCCTATAAACTAACCCTATTTGAACATAAAGCCATTTTGCTGATCTAATAATGAAAGATTTACTTCACAGGGACCTGCTTTCTGTCCCTATAAGGAAGGCAGATTCCCATAAAGTGAGTGTGTGTACAACTTTTGGTCCCCTGGTAGATGAATACTCCTGCCAAAGGTCGCAGGGAAGAGGCCTGTTTTCAGGAGTGCCACATGTTTGGGTGTATACCTACTTTTTGTACAGAGAGCTTCAGAGAAGAGCTGCTGTGGCACGGCAGTTTGAAGCCGAAAGTGAACATTCATAGCTTTGAGATATCTTATAGATGAAGATCAGAAGTTTATCTCCGCTAACCTGCCAACCCCATTAGCCGTTCTGTTATCCCAGCTGTGTCAGTGTTATCTGTCAGCCGGCGGTCCACATGTTGTGATTCATAGAACCACCACTCAGAAATCTTAATCTTTGAAACAGCAGAACATTTATGTGACCATTGACCACTATAATAAAAAATATAACACATTGTATGATACACAATTGGAGCCAATCAGACTATAGGCAACAAAATGTATTTATTTTTTTTGCACACAAGTATAAAGTTTGTCAATTACTTTTCTTTTCTTTTCAATTTAATGCTTTGTTTTCTAGTATGGCTGCAGCATTTTGAGATTGTATCTATATATATTATAATAATATTAAAAAATTTGAAAATAGCTCGGCAGCTCGTTGCGTCTAGACATTTTCCAGTCAATTACAAAAATAATCTCACAACTTTTCTTTCCCCCAGAATAAACCAAAAATAAAGTAACTTTCTATAAAATTTACCAGACTCTCGCACTCCAACTTTAACTTTAATATCTGATGCAGCACAGTCCTTTAATAGTTCATTACCATTTTGAGTTCAACAGTAGACTGAGAAAACCTCCATCACAGACGTAAATGTGCTACACTAAGAAAGTTTGAATTGGAAAACCTTGTCCAGCCCTCTTCACCACAGCAGAGAGGGAATGTTCGGTTTAAAATGCCTGTTAAAGACGCCGGAGCTGATTCATTTCAAGTGTCACAACCTGAATCTCAGGTGTGCTCTGACTATAGTGGAAAACTTTGATTTATTTCATGAGAGGAATAAAAATACAAGATGATATCAGCCCTATTATCAGATTATAGCGCCAGTACATTTCCTTATATCTTCAAACGAAAAGGCGAGCTTTGTGACTAAACCATTTTAACATTCTATAGCTTGCTTTCATCTGATATCTCTGTTTTTTATAAGCACACAAAAGTGAATAACGTTTGCCATTTTCAGACAGAACTAAATGGACCAAAAAACTTTGTAACTTTTGCAACTCTAAAGTTTGTCTTCCGCCTACATAAGGTGAGAAGATACAACCCTTTAGCAGAGGTTATGAGAGTGATCAATGTTTTATTTCACACTTTCTCAATATATAAGCCTGATCATAAAGTAAATAATAGTAAGAAATATATGGTTACCTTGACATTTAACTGAAATAAACTAGCTGAAATAATGTTATAAACCAAGATGAACTTTCATTTTTCTGATACATAGGTCATCTAACTACCTTTAAATTATTCAATTTACATTACACACAACTTAACAACTTTGTTTAAAAGTATTAGCCTGAAAATATATGATTTCCATAACAGAAGACTTTAAAACTTTTACCTTAAGCTTTTCATGTTCAAAAATGTTCATCCAACCAGAATAGATTGTGGATAAAACTAATATCACAAGATCTTTGCAGTCTTGTCTTTTTTGTTGACTACATGAGTGTTAAACCCATCAAAAGCTATGACTTCTTAAATTGAGTTTACTGAAGTATGGACAAATGCTGCTTTTTGAAGAGGTTGAAGGGTAATTAGGAAATGCACAAATGCTGACTCATCAGGGTTCTCTAAACTTCTCTCTAAGAAAAAATATTTTAATCAGTGGCCAGTAGGGAGATGTTTTCTGGAAATGTATTTGGTATTTTCTGGCACTTTTCCCAAAATGGATCCTGCTGCAATTGTTAAACTATTCCCTGGTTTCCTATCAATCGGATATGCTGGCTTTACGTTGAAAAATCTTAACGGAATGACGCCAAGCTGCCGTTTTCATAGTTTATCACAAAGATGCCCAAACCTATTTCCATTCTGTGGCACAAATCCACCTCACTCATGCACTTTTACATAAAAACCCTGCATATCTCCTAAACCCATTTAAACCGTCATTAAATAATTTATGCCCTTGACTCAAAAGCTGGGGCTAAGAAATCCATCATTGATTGCGTGTGCCAGAGAGCCTTTCTGAATCGCTGTGAAAGTAAAGAATCTCTGAGCTAATCCTTGGAAGCCCACCTCTGTGCCTGTGATGAAATGGTCCAGATTGCCGGAGAGCAGATATAGTCATTTAACAGTCAATTTCATTTTCCATCTCCCCGGCTCCATAAACAGGTAGCAGGATGCTCCTAAACTCCTCATCTGCATACTGTCAATACTTCAAACTCTCAAGTGTGCAGAGCTGTCTCTGGGTATTTGGTGGCGTTACGCAGGATTTTTGATGTGGCGCCCTTTTGATTTTGTTTACAACTGGACACAACAGTAGGATTTATATCAAATAATTGTGCCATTTTAATAATTAACACATCTAACTTTGATTTTCAAAATGAAATTCTGATGTGTAACAGTGGCTTTGGGTAACATGGCTCATGCCACACTGCAACAAAGGTGGTAAAAATGTCCTAATTCAAGTGAAACAATCTGCCAGTGCAGTAAGAAAATTTTACTAATCCAGAAAATGGTAGTTTCAAGTACTCTTGGTAAGGTTTTTAAGCAAATCTATTCTTAATTCAAGCAATTATGGCTTAAAAAAATATACAAATTTGCTTAAGTAAAATAAGTTATTATATCTAGATAAATTAAATCAGGATAGAACCACTGACTTATAGAACATCTTAAAACAAGTCAAATAATCTTAGAAAGACTTGGTCTTACTAAGTGAAAAAATCTTAAAAATTAGTATTTTAAGATTAATATGCTTAATTCAAGTCATTTTATCTGAGTTAGATTGTCCTTTTTTGCAGTGCACTGAGTCTGTCACATATAAACCTGCGTGAAAACCAAATATAATGCAAGATAAACATTTGAAGGTCACTGGTCAAAGCCCACAACAAAAGTGAAAAGAAAGTTTTGCTAAATCCAGTTTGGAGATCACAAACGCAGTGCTGTGCTGTGGTCCAATCCTCTGGACAGGAGCTTTGGGTAATGAACAAAGTGACTATAGATTTCGTATAGTTCGTAGAGTTAGATTGAGAGAAGCTGGATAATGTGGCTCCAGAATCTGTTTTGGAAGCATGTTGGATGTTTTCATGGTCAGGTGTTTCAGGCTCATGGGGGGAGGCTGTAAGGAAAAGTTTAATAAAGTGTTGGGAACTACTTGTTTTTAATACATGTTTGACTAACTGATAATTTATTTTGTTTCTATTTCTATTTCGCACAGCAAGTATTGTATAACCCTAAACCTAAGTCTTGGAAACTAAGTTCATCTCAGGTGCTATAAACCTACATGTGTTTAGTGTGAAAAGTCTGAGAACCGTTAGTTGGGACATGACAATGAGTGGTTGAAATACTGTAAATGTGAGTGGGACACATAAAGCGTCTCCATCTAATGCTAATGGTGTTTGTCACGTTGCACTTGATAATTCACAGAGGTTCTTTATAAATGCACAAAAGGACTGACCTATTTTCAATCTATTTATTTCAATATTGAATCAATGCAACTAGGTCAAAGCAAATATAATGTTTTTCTCATGTTATGTGAATGGTTTAGTGTATTTCACAATGGCAACCAAACAAATTCAATGTAAGAGCAGACATTTTGAACCTAAGCTCTTTGGCTCTTAGTGGATTGAATGAAACTAAAGAAAGAGTCAGTTACACTGTAGGTTCCCATTAATGTTGTTCCCTTCACAGACACTTTGTTCAAATGCAATCTTGACGTCTGTCCTTAACAATTCCTCTCAAAGCATTTGCGAAGCTGCACTCAGTAATTGATAAAGTTACTTTTGTCTCTGTGTTTCTGTGTCAGTTTAATACTAGAAGTTGTAACTTTACAACAACAACAACAACAACAACAACAACAACAACAACAACAACAACAACAACTCGTAATCTCAATAAAAGGCGCTTTGTGGAAGTTTTAAATAAAAATAGAGTAACAAAAAAATCTTTGTATTTCCTTTGTGCAGACTCACATCTCCCAAATTGACTAGTTTTAGTCTTGAGAGCCTCCTCCTGATTGTTTCCATAGAAATTCTGTTCCATCGAATGGAACATTCTAGGGTATTGCATTTTACTAAACCAACACTAAAAATGCAGAAGCAGTGAAGTTTCAATAGCAGGGAATCAAAATTAAAATAATAAAGATATCGGTGGGAAAAATAAATATTTGTCCCTATGTCAGTTGAAAAGCTCTTGTTTTCTGTTTTTTCAAAATACTTGAACCGAAAATATATATTCAGAATACTAATTTAGAGTAACTGCATTTAGTTACAGCTACTTTTCCATTTGAAGGAGTTCCAATGCTTTTTTTAAATACATTTTGGTATTTCAAGGTAACACATAAATCATGGTTTAAACTTTTTGGAAATTGAGGGAAAACTTCTCTAATAATATTGGGGAATGCACGATCTTTCCTTCTCTTATGATTCATTCTTTCATTTTCTACCGCTTAATCCTGTTAGGGGTCGCGGGTGACTGGAGCATATCCCAGTGACTTAGGCGGGGGAACACCCTGGACAGTGGCCAACTTGCCGCAGGGTTAGACAGACAAACATTCACTCTCTCATTCACTCATTGGGAAATTTACAGTGATGCCCAATTAACCTAAACATACATGTCTTTGGAGGTGGGAGGAAACCGGAGTACCCGGAGAAAACCCACGGTGACACAGGCAGAACATGCAAACTCCACCCAGAGAGATCGTGAGATGTTGATATGGTCCGACCCGGGAGTCAAACCCACGACCTCCTTATTGGGAAGCCAGAGCTCTAACCACTTGGCTACCGTGCACCCCCTTCTCTTATGATTGTTTTCTTATTTTATAATGATGGCCAAACAAACTCTGAAACAAAAATCAAAAGCTGTTTGAATCTTATGTCATGTTACAGCACAAATATACTGTAATAAATAAGGTATTTTGGTGTAAAAGTATTCAGAAGATAACACTCTGATTTGACAAAATAGTAGAATACAATGTAAAATTAATTTTAATGCAGATATTCAGTAATCTGTAACTAAACCATTGTCAAAGTATTCTTACAGGTCATTCATAGCTAGGGTTCAGGTCTCTGGATCCTGTCTGCTGATAGAAACAAACCTCTCCTCATGTCTCATGTTTTCAAGTCTAATGTTGCTTTCTTTTATTCCACAACAATATCATTTGCAAAAAACAGATAGGGCCATTTAAAACAGTCATTAGAGCTTTTGTGTGGCAGTTTTTCAAAAGCCAAATGTCTTTTATCGCAATGAATAAAATATTTTAACCATCTTTGATAAAATTCACTTTATTTTCTCTGGCAATATCTGTTGAAGATAACAATAAAAAGTAAATTAGTTCTTGACAAATGTTCAAAACTGAGAAATTTAGCTTGAAGTAAGTGGACTTGCAAGATACAGGATTTTTCTTTATGTTCTATTTCATAACGCATTTCATTATTAACCTGTTTGGCCCTGAATTAAGGTCCCATTCTGGCTTTATGCAGAATGCCTAGACAGACTTAAAGCGTGGTTTGACTCATGTCCTCTGGTTTCCTTGGATACATGTGTCACAACAACCAACTCTCTGACTGAAAAGAAGAAATAAATCAATAGACGAATACTTGTCGCTCTGGATGATGCTCTTTGGCTTTATCAATTCTTTCGACACATCGGCTGTCACATTCTTTATGTTGCTTCCTCTCATAACGCTCCGCTTGTAAGAAATATGCAATGCACTGGCTGACATTGTGAAACCTGATAAAACACTAAGCAATTCTTTTTCTTGTCTCATATTTCTTTAGTTTGCTGACTGTAGAGATTTAGAAATGAGCTTTATAATAATAAGAAAGAAGAAAATGTGCACTTTTAAACTGGATATCTGATAAAGCTCCATGCAAATTACACTGGATCCAGACACTCTTGAAATATTTGTCTTTGGACTATTTAACCATGAAGATGCATAACGGAGAAACTGTTTTTCACAAGACCTGCATTGGTGTAGATGTTTCACACTTTTTAATACAAAAGGGCTGCAACTTTAAAGGAGCAAGAATGTTCTGTTCTTGTTTTTAGTCTGTCTGTGAAAAGCAACAAAAAACATACTGTGTATTGAATAAAGAGATCATTTTTCCACGTTTTTGTAATTCAACTTAATCCACATAATTTCCATTAAAGTGTCCATGACAGGTTGAACTACTCATTTCACAAAGACAGAGCTAAGATCAATATATTTAAGGTTTTACTTAACATTTTAAAAATGTCATTCCAGTTTGGTCATTTTTTAGCATTAAAAATGTACTTCTTATTCATCAAGGATGACATCACGGTAGTTGCCTAGCGACCATTTAATAAATTGGGCCCAAACTCTTCAAATGTAACTTTTTATTTTAACTTGAGCTATAAAAATATCCTTGAACTCACTTTTTTGTTAAATGTGTTTTTACTGGGCCATAAAACTCTATTTCTTGTGAGAAAATGTAATATCCTTGTCTCCCTAGTGATGTCATCAGTTTAGAACTCTGTCCTAATTTCTTGTATTTTCAACATAATTTCCAATTTTTCTCCACAAACCTGTAATTGATTAACGTAAAACTATCATTTATAATTACAACAGGTATTAATCTACCAAACTAAATACAAATTTGAAAACTGTTCAAACCTGTCATATGCACTTTAAAATGTATTCTTGTGATTGTTTGTTGTTAGCATTGTGGCTAACTGTTGCTTCTCGCCACAGCTGTGAAAAAATCTAAAAAATACATCGTGATGAACAATTTGGCTCAGCATGCTTTAGGTAAGTGAGCAAAAACATTTAGACCGATGTAGGAAGCTTAAAATTAATTATTTTGTATGTTTACATTCTCAAGGAAGCAAAAATCTGGAATAATGACTTGGATATTGATCTTTCTGAATGTTTGTTGGTCAATCAATAGATTTTTTTTTGATAACTCATAGCTTTTCATCCTACTTGCTACTCTTAAAGCACATTCACTCCTAGTCACCCTGAGGTTCCCAAATGCATTTTCACATGTTCACGCTGTGCTCTGATACCTGAAGATTGATTGACGATGGACCGTCAGTGGCTCGAGTGCTTCGACGTGAAAATCAGTGGTTCAAATCCAGCTGAGCTGTGATACTGACCAGTGCAGGCTGTGGTTGTGCCCTTGATTAGTGTGTCTTAAATAAGTGTGGGCTTTGATGGAGTGATTGGGTTGATGCTGCAGATTTACAGCTTTGCTTTTTTCCATGTACCTTAGGGCAACAAAAAGTGTTTATACCACCAAGTGTTGTCTTTGTGTTGAATAATGAATAATACATGAAAATTGTGAAAAATAATTTGAAGAATCATTATATTTACCTTAACGCTCATCTGTCTTAACATTTTGTCTGTTTTGTAACACAAACATATATTTAAAGCTGAGATACTGACCTATTAGTCATGACCTATTATTAAATTAGTAAACCACAACACTTTGTGAAAAAGGAGGCATCCGTGTCCTGCTTGAATAAAAAATAAAGCAAAAAGCAGCGCTCTGATCGGCTGATTTGGGGGTTCACTACAGTTTTACTTTGGCGTATTAAAAAAAAAAAAAAAAGGATTATAGTAATTGCAGTAAAAATAAAATCCAGCATGTGCCAAAGAATATGAACGAGCTAGTTAATTTGCTCTGAACTGGCATTGTGATTTTACATCATGTTTGCGCAAACTTGCATTCTTCTATTCTATTTTGAAAGATCACTTTCTTCTGGCATTTTGCCCATAAACACTTAACAATCCTGGAGAAATAACATGTGATATCTGCTTTTGAATGTTAAAATGTGCTTGCCCTTTGTAAACTTCTATTTAGAGTGATTTTTTATTTTGCTGTGGACAAGAAGCCATTGCTCTGACAGATCTCAAGGGGCAGGCAAAGTCAGTTTAACAGATTTTTGCTTCTTTGTGTTGTAAGTTGTTGCAAAAAACTTGTGATTTAGCAGATGTATGAAACCGTGATCCACAGATGATTGGTATAATTATATCAGATAAACCCATTACATAAACTGTTCCAGAACATTGTATCAAAGCACTATAATTACCAGTTCAACTGCTAATTTACAAACCAGACATTCAATGAAGTGAATCCAACAGAATATTTGAATTGTCGGTTCCAGATGAAGCAGGTGACATTTGAATGCAGAGGAGGCGTTCGCTCTCACTGACACACTTTCACCTCCTGGACTTGTCTGTTATTAACTACCCGAGGCTGACACGGGGTCATTAGCCTTGTGCTCACATCAAACGTGCAACGAGCTGCTGCAGTTAAGGTAGAGATTATGTTTCTATCTCATTCTGATGGATTTTTGCTCTGTCTTTTTGATAAAAACACCACCATAACCCAAGAAACCGCACAAGCACACATTTGTATTCACCACCAAAGTATGAATTTTTTATTTGGCAAAAGCAGCAGATTCTGTAAAACTGTAAAGGCCTGTTACATCACTGGCTTTTGAGCTGTAACACTCGTATTGAGGTGAATAAAATGTCAGCATATGATTATATACCATCAGAGTAAGAGGTGGTGGGCTACAATAAAAAGACTGCTCTGTGATTCAATTAAGCGATCTTGGGCTTATATTAGACTGGTGACAATGGCATAATTGGGATTAGGCACTGTGTCAATTGTTCTGAACATTTTAAGATGGTTAATTCATAATCCAATAAATAACTTTGGCCCAACTGTGGTCAAGGTAACAACTGTGTGTAGATCCCAGCAAAAAGCGGCCAAGTGACTGATCCACAAAACATGTTGGTATCAAAATATCAGCAACCTAACAGCCAATTAGTTCACTGTGTGCAGGTTGAAACAATGGCAAAGTCTTGCTGGTGAAGTGGGTTTAATGAAGCTTCCTTGTGGGAAGGCAGCAGGTGGGTGTAGTTCACACACTCACACACACACGCATGTTGTATTTCGAGAGACTTTCCATTGACTTGCACACATTTTATGGAGACTTACCCTAGTCTAAGTCATTTCTTCCTCATATCTTTAACGTCATCATGGATTTTGTCCAAATTAACAATGTGAGTTCCCCATGAAATTATGTTGTTACATCGTTGAGATGTGGGATACCTGGTCACACATATTGGATATTATAAGGAAAAGTCGGTGGAAGACAGTGGTCGCCGCAAATCAGTGTCGAATGTTAGTAAAGTAATTGTTAATACATGCTATCAAATAGTTGCATTAACTTTAATAATTATTGGGATCATTCTAAACTATAAGCTATCATAACTAGCCTTGTTTCAAATATTCATACCTTTACTTCCGTCTTCTTCTTCTTGGACTACTTTTTACTATCAAAAATCATAATATATATTACACGTTATTTACAGTATTTACAAAACAAAAAACATGTGAGAATAGATATTTATTTTTATATGTATATTGTGCTTGGAGAAGGAAGTGTCAATGCAAACTCCTTCCTTAATATCACTTTTACTTACTTGGGTGCAAGGATGCGAGAAAAGCATTTCTAGCCAGTAATTACAAAGACTAATTAGAACCAAGGGAAGCCGCTCCATCTGCCCACTCAGAAGCGGAGGAGGGCAGGAGGCTCGTCTCTGACAGCCGGGGATCCTCTGGGACAGTGGGCCTGAGGTATAGGACCATATCATCCACAGCTGTCACCTCCTTTACTCCTGTGAGCTCCTAACTAACTCATTAACTACTGCTCTTGATGTTTCACTGAGGACATGGACGATGAATAATCAGAGCTGGAGAGCAGTCCCTGGAAACAGTGACTCTCAAGGGCCCAATAGTCTTACACATATGTACTGTAATGGGGAGTTTATAGGCCCCGCAGAGACAGGTTTCTTTGTACTATTATGGTTGTTTTAAGATTCTAGAATATGATCATACAGTATTTTACTATTGCAACATCACCCAACTGTAGAATTTTAATTTAGCTCAATGTTAAAAAGATGTTAACATGCAAAGTAGTAGTTTATTAAAAAAATATTCAATGGATAGACAATGGATATTTATCTTCTTTACCTAATTCTGCAAATTATCAAGTTGTTCCACTGCCTTTTTCTTTAGTTTTTCACAGTTTTGATAATGTATCCCCATGCACAACATTCACTCATTTTCTACCATTTGTTCTTGTTTGGGTTTTTGAGTGACTGAACTCTATCCCAGTGACTTTGGGCCTTAGGCGGGGGAACACAATGAACAACGACCAACTCATCTCAGATAGATACAGACACAGACGGTCTTTAACTCTCTCATTCATTCACGGGGGAATTTTACAGTGTTGCCAACTTCAAGGTGGGAGGAAACCAAAGTACCGGAGAGAACCCAGTAACATGGGAAGAACGTGCAAACTCCAAACAGAGAGATAATGAGATGTTGCTTTGGTTCAGCCCTAACCTGACTCAGATGGATCCACTTGAGTCTGGTTAGGGCTGAACCAAATCAACATCTCATGATCTCTCTGTGTTGAACTCCTTTTTGAGTTCTTCCACATGAAATATTTCAAGTTTATATATTTCGACTTTTTAATTAGTGCAACATATCACAGCAACTACTGCTGCAACACAGTCTCACAAGAAGGCGTACATATAGCACTACACAAAAATAGCGTATTTTTAGCACGATATCAGTCCTGTTTTGCGTACTTATGTTACGCCGTAAATATAGCACGATATAAAAATTACACGAGTTTTCACAGCGTAAAAATGCCACGAGTTTTGATAGAAGCCACGTGGAGACGTTTTCTTCAGGTGAAACGAGTAAGTTCAGGCAAAAAGTTACTAAAATTGTTAACATAAGGGTTGGGGCTTCAGGTAGGTTAAGATGTAGGATTTGTTAATTTTCATAAATAAGAACACATCTTAACAACCACCATTGAAATAAACGGGGACTGTGACGCGTACTATAATTGCGCAAAAGAGCCGTAAACTCTTGCTAATCAAACGCAATTTACATGTTGCGTTATGTCGTGGTATATGTACGCTTTCTTGTGAGATTGGGCATGTCCAAACTCATGTGGGACAGTATCTTCTTTCCAAATCAACCCAGTCTCAGAAGCAGAAGTAGATATACTAAGGTCAAAATGTCAAAAACTTATGATGAAAATTTTTGGTTGAAGCCACTGTGTGATTTTCTTTGGGTTTAGCGAATAATTCTTAACCTACCCCAAGCCCCAGTCCTAAACTTATCCATTTTAGTAACTTAACACCTAATCTTACCTGTTAAACCCAAAGAAAATGTCGCCATGTGGCATCAAACACAAATTGTAGTAATTTTATGTTTTGGCTTTTTGTAACATATTGATGTAAAAAAAAAATGTGAAAAAGTGCTTATCGTTTGTTTTTGACATTTCGTTGTATATCTAAATTTTAAATAAATATCCTCTGTATTTCTGCTAAAACAGAATAATAGCAGCAGAAACACATACATCCACGAGAGCTACCATCTTTAATTTACTTGATTCAGGCGCTACTTGCTGGCCAGGTTAATCCAACGCCAGATTCAATTGCATTTAGATTCTTTACAAAAAGCAATTATTGAATCAATAGATTCTACAACCTGGTGCTTCACAAAGTGGGGTCAGGGGCACTGCAGGGCTCCCCAAAGACTGGTCTAATAGATTACAGAAATCTACTTATAATGATGACGATCGTGGTCTGGCTCTCCAAAGTGTGTCTGGGTTTGAATTGTAAGTGCCCATCCCTGGACTAAACCATAGATCTTGATATATCCCGACAAAAAAACCAGCATTTTAGCAATGTTACTTTTAGCTGTCCCAATCCATGTTAAATATAGAACACTGTGATATCATCTGGAACACTGTAATTAATTTTATTCAACGAGGAGGCAGTTTAATGCTTAATTAAATTCTACATTTGTTTGTTTATACTATCCTACCTTATGCAGACCCAGAGCTCGCAAGTTAATTTTCTGTGTCAAAGTTTTCTTAAAATCACTGCTGAAAAGAAATAGTGAGTGTATAAATATGTAAAACTTCTGTATGTCTTTCTTTACTTTCTCTACAGGAATAATAAAAAATAAGGCTTTGTTTAGGTAAAGTCAGTTTTATATTTTTACAGCTGTGACTTGATGGAAAGAGAGAATCACAGTGACACCACAGTTACCATGGAAACCACAAGTGTCACACGCTGCGAGCCAAATGCTGCTATTAAATCCAGTTTGAGGTTAATATTCTTGATTGAGCACCTAATAAGAGCTTCTTGGCCCTTTTGTGCATGACATTTGATCTAACTGTACCAATAACGCCGACCGCACAACAATCCATTCCAGAAAATTTTCTTTTTATTGCAAATTTGTTTGTATGTTTTTCCCCTGTCATTTTTCAGTAATGGCTCACTCAGTGAAGTGCAATTTCCATAAGAGATCAAAGACACAAACAGCTGCACTGTTTTATGGAAACAAGTAATTTAAAAAGGACTTTGGTTTCAGTGACATTTACCATCAGCTGCATAAGAGGATCATAGGCCAGTATGTGCATTATCATATGTTCTTCACATAATAGTGTGTCTCCTTTTAAAGGCTGAAACAGGTGAAGGAGAGTAGATTTATAGCTTAAAGATCGTAAAACAATAGTACCATTAAGCAGAGTCGAACAATGCTCACCTGTCAATGGACAAGTCCTGCACCTGCAAGGACACGTCTGGTCAGTGTCATCACTTATTTATAGTGCCAGCTACGTAAGTATGAAGGCTGATGATTTCTGTAAAACTGTGCACCAGGATAAGTGAAAGAAAGGACGTGAGGCTGTACATTAGCTCTTGAAGCTCACTCGGCTTGAACAGTAATAATTAAAAAGTGTCAATATTAAATACGATAATAAGTGAAGTTAGAATATCTTAATATAAGATTTACCAACAGAACAAGAACAAAGTACAATGTTTTGCTAAAAACAAGAATTACATGATTGGGCGACACGGTGGCGCAGCCGGGTACTCCGGTTTCCTCCTACAACTAAAAACATGTCCAATGTGCCTCTCTTCTCCCCTCCCCAGGACTACAGATGGGAAATAGCTGTAAAAGCTAGAATCTGGTACAAGCATCTCTGCCATTGTGCTTAATGTAATTGTACATTGTCCTTAATAAACATTACCTTACCTTACCTTAAAGAGATATTCCTACGCTTGAAACAAGAAAAAATACACAAGAACCATTAACAAATAATGTTTTCTGATAGTCAACTTATACATAATTTATAATAAATTCAAAGAGAAGTAAAGAAGTGAAAAACAAAATATACTTGTGCTATGAGAATAAAATAACATTTCAACATTATGCACTATCTATGACCCCATGTCCAAATTTTATGAGAAATAAATTGTAATTTTTTACAAAAAGTAATTAAATTATTGAGACTAAAGTCATTATATTACAAGAATAAAACACCAATACAAGAAGAATGTCATAGTTTTATGAGAACAAAATTAGTTACAAGAAGAAGTGTTAGGGTTTTGATCGTCAATGCCAGTGTAAGCTACACAGAATGTCACAGCAAGGACACAACAGAAAAGGCTTGGATGAATCAAGTTTTCATAAAAGCACACAATACAGTATATATCAAACTGTATGAACTTGATCTTTAAAATAATGTCCCACATTATTCACAGATTTATTAAAAGTAAGTCGCTAGTGCAGAGGTGCATGTTCATCAATCAATCAATCAATCAATCAATCAATCAATCAATCAATCAATCAATCAATCAATCAATCAATCAATCAATCAATCAGTTACTTTACTTTATTGTACCATGAGGAAAATTTGTGTTGGACTGAGGAGCCAGTAGTTACAACATAAACGTCACATCACAAAAAGACATTTACAAACACAAGACAAACACAGACACAGACACTCAAGACCCTGTTATTGATCGTTCAGCAGTCTTATGGCCGATGGGACAAATGAGTTTTTAAATTGATTAGTCTTGTATTTGGCTGCTGTGAAGTGGCATCCCGGGAGCAAAAGTTCAACCACAGAGAACAGACAAGATGAATCAGAGATGGTTCTGAGGCAAACATGACACAGATCACTCATGAACACAACCTTCATAGCAGTTTCACCATGTTTCTTAATTTGTTTTTGTTTCAAACTCACAAGTTATACACACACATAAACAAAAGGAAATGATGCTTTAAAGTATTAATAATACTAATAATGCATTGGATTTTATATTGCGCTTATTCAATCATGGGTAGTGGTAAGCTATATTGTAAGAAAATTAAGCTGCCATTTTGTGCCGTCAGCCCCACCAACCATCCAACCATTCACACTCGAATCAGATCCATACTACGCAATGTGGGTGAAGTGTCTTGCCTTAGGACACAACAAAGAGTTCGTCTTCTGTTCTCCCCACTGGGGCACCTGAGGTTCCTCCAGTGGTCCCCCATCCAAGCACTGAGCAGGCCCAACATGCTTAGCTTCTGAGATCTGATAGGATCTGACTTTGGAAAGCTGTTATGACTACAGAAGTACAGAAGTAGAGAAGTGTAGTATTTCTGCTGACACCAAAGTAACACAGAGAGAGTGGGCATGTTGCTCCTATCACCTGCAAACAGAAGTCCACACTCCACAGGTTGAGAAGCATTGTCTTTCTCCAGACTATGAGCAGGAACAAACAGAAGCCATAGACTGGGTGATTGCTGGTCCTCCTGGTGCTAGAGTGCTGTGGCTCCATCTGTCACAGGTTGTTTTGCTCTAGACATGTCAAGAGGCTATGTCCCTCTGCCTCTCCACAGAAGGAAAAAACAGCCTCTCCAGCCCTCTCTCCGCCCGGTTGTTTTATCCTCTTTACGGCCTTTTGTTCTATACTTGTCGCTCGTGTTGTCAATAATGAGGGCTTGTCACAAAAGTGAATGACAGACATTTCACAAGCAAACAAAAAGCATCCAATTACAATTAGAATCATTTTTGTGTTGTCACATTCAAGGCTGTTTAGTTTGTTTTCTTGGTGGTCAGTGTGTTGCTTCCATGAATAACTCTCATAACAACAGCTCAGAGTGTAAAATCTGAACTTATCAAAAGTTTTTATGTTCATATCATGTAAACACACGTCTTATTGAAGATGCTAAGCTAAACCTCTCATGGCTAACTTGTCCATTCTAAAAGACAATTTGCAAAACCGCTCACACAGAATTCTAAACAGAGCTTCAATTTTTCAAAACTAAATTTCAGCTGAAGTTAAATTAAGTTTTACACTCTTCCCGCCAGAAGCAAGTTTTACCATCAAAACTCTCACACAAACTGCTTTTAGATGTTTTCATGTGTTTTATCATTCATTTCATTTTACAATTCAAAAGCTTTAGTTCAGTACAGTCTGTCACTCACACTTCAAAATGAATTTGTATTGGAGATGTGTTTTTATCTAGTTTATCCAATTATTTACAGTTTACGATTGAGACTTTGTAATGTATCTTGACTGACAAGCCATTTACATCAACATCACACTGGAAATACAGTATATTTAGTCAGGCTATTGTCCTGTTTGATTCATTTGTTCATTTGTTCATTTTTTGTTGTTTGATCTTTAGTGCTCTTGTAATTTTGGATTTTGTTGTGATGTGTGAGTTTGTAGATAAAAACATACACTGTTTTGGCTTTAACATGTGTGAACAGATCTGTAGTTTTGGAGAAACAAGCTAAACTCACTGAACATGGGAGTTTGTGAATGATAACTGTGTGAGCTGTTCTGAGAAAGAGTCTGAAAACTGTGGAAATGAATAAAAAAAGTTGCAAATGTTCTGACCAAATAAACCAAGTTTCAAAAAGTGTGTCAAAGCAATTGAGAAAAACTGTAAAGTGGCAGCGTGTAACTTTACGGAAGTGGATGCATGTAAAGAGAAAATTAAAACCATACTTTGGAACATTCTTGTCACAACAAAGACTTTAAAATCATAATGAAACTCAATTAAAGTCACTATCTGAAGATCTGTTGATGAACTGATAAAATGTCCCTCAGATTTCTTTTGGGCATGTTACGCACAAAATGTCAGATCAAGTTATTAAATTATGTCATCCGACTTCGTCTGACCATGTAAATGCCTTTTGTGATTTTGGGGAAACAAACAACACTGAACTGAACCTGAGTGATAAGAGGAGCATGTAACAGAACCAGTCTGCTTTGCTTTAAGAAACCTCCAAATTAGTTTTCAAGAGAAGTCTACTTGATTAAATGTTATGATAATATCAACGTGATGGCTGCTACGTGAGTGAGAAACCAATTTCCAGGTCAATTTATTTGTCGTTATCTGAAGTTGTTGTCATGCTCTGCCACAGGCACCAAAGATGTTTTGTATTGTCGTCAAATAGAACAAAGTTCATCTTGATAAATTAGGCAGAATATAAAACTGTCGTCTTTTTAAACAGGGTTACATGTTTTAAACATTAAGATAAGAGATCTTTTATTGACTAAGTGACAGTTAAGCACAAAAAAACTCATGCATCAAATATTATAGTCTTACGCTTGTTGCAAGACAAAATATCATCATTCATTCATTCATTCATTTTCTACCGCTTAATCCCGTTAGGGGTCGCGGGTGACTGGAGCCTATCCCAGAAACTATGGGCCTTAGGCGGGGAAACACCCTGGACAGTGGCCAACTTGTCGCAGGGTTAGACAGACAAACATTCACTCTCTCAGTTATTCACTAAGGGAAATTTACAGTGATGCCAAATTAACCTAAACATGCATGTCTTTGGAGGTGGGAGGAAACCAGAGTACCCGGAGAAAACCCACGGTGACACGGGGAGAACATGCAAACTCCACCCAGAGAGATCATGAGATGTCGACATGGTCCGACCCGGGAGTCGAACCCACGACCTCCTTATTGGGAAGCCAGAGCTCTAACCACTTGGCTACCGTGCACCCGGGGAAAAAAAAAAAAAAAAAAAAAAAAAAAAAAAAAAAAAAAAAATCATCATTTGGCTATTATTCACGATTACAATATCATTTTTTCTATTCTCATTGCCTGCTATGACACTTTTCCTCAAGTTTGTAACTTTTTAAAACATTTTTTTAATCAAGCTTTGCAATTAAACAAAAATATATATTATTTGTATTGTTTTCTACATATAGATGCATTTGTTATATTATGCTTATAGACTTCATATTTGGACTTTTAAATCACAAATTCACGTTTGATTACTGTTCAAAACTAAAACAAACGTAGTCCATTTACTTGGAAAAAGACTTTTTTTTTAAAGTCTTTTTTTTATTATTAATCAAAAACTGATTAATTGCCTTTTGTAGGTTTTTAATTTTGCTTAAAGTGGTATGATTTTTACCATTATAATGTGACTTGAATAATCATTATTATCAATTAAAGATACCTTGTAAAAATCGGTCTGTTATTTTTATCGATAGAAGGTGAGACACTCAAACAGCCAATCAGAGCACTGCATTTGGCTCTCGAAGATTCAGACAAGACACAGTAGCCTTTTTCACAAAGTGCTGCATTTACTGTTTATTTTAAAGTGGAAAAGACAAAGTTTACTAATTTACAACTACAAAATTTAACTACCCAACTTTAACCTAATAAATGCTAAATGCTATCAGTTGTAAAGTAGTCCGGTTCATTTCACTTCAGACTCAGAGTGACTGCAAACACCAAAAACACACATGATGTGATGATGTAAGTTCTCAGCCCCCGAAGGATCCAGACTTCAGAGCCCGAGGCACATGGGTCCCTCCTTATATCCTAATAAGTGTCCTTTGAAGACGCGCTGTGTCACAGAGCGCTGACTAAAGCTGGAGCATTTATCTTTGATGTTTTGGGAGCAATCAAAGCTCTGAGACTTATCATTTATTTACTTTGATGAATATTATTGAGTACATTTGTATTTTATTTTAGGAACGCATGAGCCACACTTTGGAGTAATGTTGCATGTCACATGGAGATGTTCTTTTGCTTTTTTAGTGTTACGGACGAACAGTCAACAAATAGAAGGAAATATATTAAGTCAGTGAATAGGCTTGTTAAAGAAACTATATTAAATATCAGATAGAAGATAACTTCTAACAAGATACAGTACATTTGCATTTTAACCAAACTTATTAAACACACAGTTTCCTCATACACATCTTGATTTGACTATTGTGCTTTGACTTAACGAAGAATTTTACATTTAAAGATGCAAATGGGCCCTAGAGTGAAATGATTTTTAGTTTTTAGCTGATATCAATAAACAACATTTTACTTGCTGCTGGTCAATGTATAGCTACTTAGCAGGAAAAAAAATCACAGCAAGGTTGACAAATCAGGGGTTACTAATATACTTTATATATTATAAGTATATTAGTAACCCCTGGATATATTTGATAATATATCCAATGTTGCTCTCGAAGATACTTCAAAATTGAGAATCGAGTATATTGTTTGTACTTTATACTAAAAAAAAGAGTAACAACAACAACAACAACAACAACAACAATAAAAATGCTGCACTATTACACTTTTACACATTGAATTTGTTTTGAAATAACTTAATTTTGCGTTAATATCGTTATCGAGCTTTTTTTCGAACTTTTGTCAATATTGTCTTAATTATAAAAAGGTGAAAAAAAAAAAAAACAAAAAAAAAACACATTTTATTTGGTCTCATTCAGGTTTAAGAAGCCTAACTTGATGCTCTGAGGACAAAGTGGGAACATGGGCAAACTGAGGCCTGGTAGAAAATATATTCATGACAAAAATTGGCTAAAATTACAATATCCGCCTGTGACTATGAGCACCATGACCTTTGACCCATAAGCCATCACTCCACTAGAGTATGGGATCCAATTAAAAGATGACCTAATGGTTCACTATTTCATTTTACTGCATTATTAGTGTAGAAATATTGATAAAGTGACATCATATTTTACTTGCTTGTTTCTGAAATATCAAATCAAATCATTTTATTTTATTTTATTTTTGTACAGCCAAAAATCGCAACAACAGGCTTCTCTCCCCAAGATTGTTAATTTAGTAAACATCAAGGAAAACAAAAACATTCAATAAAACAATAAACATTCAAAAACAGTGATTGAACAAGCATGTCAAATCAGAATATGAGTTAAGAAACAAATGAATAATTGTGCCAGATCTTTCCCTGTCCTTAGACCAGACCTGGGCAAACTGCGGCCCAGGGGCCAGATGTGACCCTTGACCTGTTTTAATGAGGCCCCCGGCATGTTTTTGAGAGACAGAAAAGTATGTATTACTAATGAGGACAACTAAAAATGAGATTAAACTTGTAACATTTTGAAATTAAACTAACAATATTATAAGAATAAAGTTACAGCTTTAAATCTTTGTAATGGTATGAGAAAAAAAAATCTAATTTAACAAGACTATTTTTAATAAAGAATAAAATTGCAGCTATAAAAAGTTGCAATCTTTTGAAAAAGAATTGAAATTTCACAAGATTTGATTTGTAATTTTATTAACAATGATAACACGTTGTGTTATAAAGTTGATTAGTGTTTTTTATGCAAATGTTGGACCAATCCAAATCCAAGCCCTGATCAGATTTTCTTTTTTTCTCATAAAATTACACTTTTAATCTAGTAAAAGTTCTATACAAATAAAATTTTTTATGGCTTCAACTTTATTCTATAAACATTATTACTATTATTATTTTTCTTGTAAAATTATAACCTTTTTCTTATAAAACAAATTTTAGAGCATAAATATTATAATTTTATTTATGTTTTTTTTTTTGTTTTGTTTTTTATAAAATTATAACCTAAGCTTATAATTATACATTTATAAGCTTAAGGGTAAAATTATATTATCTGCCCTAGACCCTCCTTCTCGGCAAGAAGAAACCCACACAAGGAGAACCACAGTAAAGAAACGATCCACTCCCACTGATGGGCTAAAGACTTACGTGGATCTAATTACAAATAAGTCTCTAGAGTCAGAGTCAATTAGCAGAGGGAAGCGACTTGTCTAGCAGGACAAGGACAGGCTTATCTTGGAAAGAGAGGTGGGACAAGAAAGCGTACATTTACCACGACATTACACAATATGTAAATGAGGTATGATTAGCACGAGTTCACTGCTTTTTTGCGTAATTATAGTACGCGTCACAGTCCCTATTCAGTTCAATGGTGGTTGTTAAGACGTGTTCTTATTTATGAATATTCATGAAATCCTGATTCTAATCTTAACCTGTCTCAAGCCCCGACCTAATCTTACCCATTTTAGTAACTTTATGCCTAAACTTACCCGTTTCACCTGAAGAAAACGTCCCCACGTGGCTTCAATCCAAAGTCGTATTTTTTTAACGCTGTGAAATCTCGTGTCATTTTTATGCTTTTTCATATTGTGCTAAATGCACGGCGTAACATAAGTACTAAAAATAACTGTGAACTTGTGGTCAAAATACGCTGTTTCTGTGTCGTGGTAAAAGTACGCCTTCTAGTGAGACTGTGTTGCAGCGAGGGTCGAGAGTCCGAGTCCTTAACATTAGGGGGCATCAATGGTCCAGTCTTTCAGTTTGAGTGTCACTAGAGTTTGTTTGTCTTAATGTTGTTGTTCTGACTCTTTGGGCCACTGAATTAAGGGAAGGAAGAGCGATGGCTCTCAGTCTCTCTAATAAAACTAAATGAAGTCTGACCAGTTCCTTAAATTGGCCCTCATAGACTTGGATGAATTGACTTGAGTGTCTCCCTGCAGTGAGCTAAAGCCTGTTAGTGCAGACGTGAATCTATACTCGTGTGGATGTGTCACTGTCTGTCCATCACAGGAGACAGACCCCGGGCTCAGGACCAGGCTGTGACATGTGCTGCTGCTGGAGTCGCACCAAAATAAGGATTTGCACAAGTGTTTTGTTTGGAAGGGAACAGATCATAGTGTCTGTCCAGCCTTTGGTAACATGATGTTCTCACCACAATAAAATAACCATCCTAAGAAAATTGTACTTTAAAATGTACTTATCTTGATTTCTGGGTAATGGGAAGCACCATGTGATAATGTGTAGGCTATTATCATCCTTAACATCCCATTTCTTTACTAAAATGGTCTAAAATTCAAACAATAAGGACTGGCAGCTCCGATATCTATCTAAATAGATATAGTGCGAAAGGTAAGGGCACAGACACACAAACAGTATGAGTTTTTTATTTATCAACACGGGCGATGTGCGAGCATGCAGAAAAAGCTGCTGCTCATTGACCAAGCTGAAGAAACAACTCAAGGCTGTTGTCAGCTAACTAGTTTATCACTGTGCCAAAACAAAAGTTCTGCTGCAATTCAACATTTGTGGATGAAATTCAATCCAATGATTCTTAGAAAGTTACATTCAGGTGAGTGAAAAAACAGCGAGAAAAACACTGTCTCAAGATTCAGGAGACAGACGTCTGTCAGACCGGTTCAGACCTGATCGAAACAGCTGCTCTTGTCCTGTTTTGTTGTTTTATTCAAAGAAGTTCCCCCAGCTAGGCAGATGGAGAGCGGCTCTTTCTGCACGGAGCATGCGCGGTATGGCGAAAAGTATTGTCGACTGAAAATCCCTCTATAGTGTGTTGGCGGGCAAGGCAGCTGTTTTTTGCAGCTAGTGCCAGAATAATTATATTTATATTATTTGGACATATGGGTCTTCACAATTTCTCTTCAAAAACTAAAGGTAATTTAGATGAAAGTGAGTTTTAGGGACCTGTAAAGAGTGAAAGATCCATGTAAAAGGTTTTTTTTTCTTTTTAGATAATAGTTAGACAAGTTTAGACAAACTGAGTCAAGTTGATCCAGAATGGATTATCTGATTCTTAATAAGAGGTTTAACATTTTCTTTTTAACATTGCAATTAGCTCTTTAGTTTGGTTTTATCAGATGGTGGACAAAAACAAATGAATCAAGAGAAAGTCTGAAGGCTCCTCTGAGGGCGCTCGAAAATATCCAGCTTTGTTTAAAGGCAAGTTAAATTCTTAGCTCATTAAGAAACCTTTTTTTTTAAACAAGGCAGAAACACATTGAATTAGAACAATTAGATACATTAAAACTGGTTAAAATAAGCGCTTCATTTTATATACAAGTGCATACAAGTTTCCGGGCTTTCACTGCTTGTCAGAGATTGTGAATGATCTCCAGACCAGTGCTCTCGCTGTGCCACATCTGGTTCAGTCTTCTATTCAAGAAAATGTCATTTGTGTTTTTGTCCTGAAGTCATTTTGAACCAGCCTGGATAGTTTTGGTTTAGATTTGTACTACTCACACAGCGTTTTGTGTCCTGAATGGGCTCATGGTCATGGTCCTGTTTTCCCAAAGGTTTTCACACTGGGCTGCACAGTTCTGTCACAATTATGTTCAGAAAGATTTCGGCATTTTAACATGGAATAGTAAATTGTTGTGTTTTTGAAATCTACTTTGAAAATGACATCTGAATGAAAAATGAAATGTAATCTTCTCTTTACTCACAGGTGCAATCAGAGTAAGAAACAACAAAACAGTGAAATAATCTGCCACTGTTTTTGAAAAATGACTTTGCTTTGTTGCAGATTAGTGACAGACGGCAAGACCAAGCTGTTTTCAGAAAGCATTTGTATGTTTATAATGTAAAAACTATTTTATAACAATCCCAAATAGCAAAAAGAAATGTTATGTTCATTGCTTTTAGAAGTTTAGATAACTGACTGAGAATTATCTTTTCATATTCGCTCTTAAAACAGGTGTGTTACTTTTTACACAATTATTGTGTCACAGCTGTTTAAGCACACGGTGTAGAAATCAGAGTTTTGTGTGTAAGATAGCACAACCACTGAGCACTATTTTGTGTTAGTCTGTTAGCTAATCACATTACAGGGCACATACTTCGTCTCACAGTAAAGCGTAAAAACATCACGACACATAAAAATCATAGAATGAGGACAATATTTCATAGCGTAAAATAGACCAGAGTTTTGGTTGAAGCCAGGTGGGGACATTTTCTTTAGGTTTAACTTGCAAGTTTTGGCTTCAAGTTACTAAAATGGGTACATTTAGATTAGGAGAGGTAAAAACACATCTCTATAACCACCATAGAAATTAACAGGGGCTACAAGGTGTGGCATATTTATGCAGAAAAAAGGCATGAAATCATGCTAATCTTACGCTTTTGACATGTCCTGATGTCGTCGTATATATACGCTTTCTTGTGAGATTGGGTTGACTTGTGTTAACTTATTAATCAATCATGTTGCAGGACACACAACACTTCTTTATATTAAACTACTAACCAATCAGATTGTAGGACACACAACACTTCTTTATATTAAACTACTAACCAATCAGATTGTAGGAGACACAGCATCATAAAATGTATTCAGTTTTTAGTATTAGAAGTCGGTTAGCACCCCAGATTCGATCCCTGTGCCCCTCAATCCCACTGTGAAACTAAGTGCTTTGGAAAAGCAGGTTAAGTGCTACACATACTTTAATAGAGAAGAGCAAGTAACATGTATTTAAGTATTTACTGTAACACAACAAATGTGTTAAATGTCCCAACACAATCACTATGTTAAAATCAACACAATGTTGAATTATCCTTAACTATGCTGGTATGTTAAAAAAATAACACGTTTTGTATTTTAAGATGTTCATTTACTTTGATACACATTTACTTTAATTTAAATTACGCACAAATATCCCAGTTATAATCAGAATTTTTAAATATCCTTTGGAACTTTGGTAAAGCAATGATGTCTCCATGGAGAGTGGACTGTCCACCACAATCATGTATCTGAGGGTTAGAAGGTCAAACCGCTTCCCGAAAGAGAACACTGCTTTCATTCAGAAACACACAAGGTTTGATAAATGGTATCTTGTTTTTTTCAATGCCACAGGCCTGTTCATTTTATGATGAAGGACGTCAGCCTTAAAACTGTGTTTTACACTCAAACACAACAACAAAAATACAAAGGATGAGCGATATTCCAAGAAAACTACCTCAGAGAGAGAGAATGACTGTACACACAGTAAATATGTCTCCAGTGCTGAGCTAATTGCTGTTCTTTCTTACAAATAAACAAAAAGTATATACAAACAAATATTCTCAACGTGGACTGTCAAAGGCATTTTTTCCAAATATAATCACTGGTTACAGAAACACAAATTCGTACGAGCCCCAAACGCAGACTGCACTAAACCACGTTTGCCATGAGGGCAGAATCAAGACTTCTGCAGTTCAAATGAATCAAAGAGAAAAACACATGACCAAAGTGAAAGTTTGGCTTTAGAGGAACAACTTACAATAAAAATGAACATCTCATTTGGGAAACCAGTTTGGGATTCTGTTTGGCAAATATTTAATTGTAATAAGGAAGTTGATCAAATTGACAAAAAAATAGCCAAAGGAAAAAAAAAAAAACAATTGTAACATTCAGGGTGATATACAGACTTACTGAAGGGCCAGTTACGTACCAAATACAGCGTGTCTTTGGAGGAGATGTAGGTGAAAATAAATGTTCTTAACACTTTTCTGCTAACATGGACTTTTCATTAACAAGTCCATTTTTAGACGCTAGCATGTCCCTGTCTCTGGACTGGAAACTTCTACAATCAATATTCTCTGAGCTGCCACAAATTGAAACACTCTAATCTACTTTTTGTTTCTTTTAATTAAAGCTGTGTTAGTCTGTGTGTTTTTTTCACTTAAATGAGTGTGAATATGCATGTCACCTTTAGTTTTTCTTGGATCTTAATTCAACTTTTACTTTACTTTTTCAGTAAAAGTTTTATAAATCGAGGCGTCCGCACTTTTTTCCCGAACTCTTTCAAATCTTATGCAAAGAAGCAATTAGAGTTGATTTTGTGTGGAGGCTTTTTGATTGTGTTGAATGTGCAGCATTGCTGCTCGGTGCTTTCAGTCGTACTAATGAGATGACCAAGTGCTTATGTTTAGAGAGCTGTTGTTTGATTAGAAGAATAACGCTAAGCTAAATTAGGCGATGTACAACCAAGTCACACAGAATCATTTGATGAAAACCAGCGTGCCAGTCAGGGACGTACGCAGGATTCTCAACATACCCAGGTCCAAATAAATTATTTTTTTTAAATTTAATTTACTATATGATGAAAAATTGTCATAGTCTAGTGGAAAAATGGCAATTTTGTCACTTTCTTCTTGGCGACAATTATTAGTCTTCAAAGTGTCTTTATGTGAGAATACATGGGGAAAGCGAATTCATTTTTATTGTTTATTTTTTGGCAATTTTGACAAATAAGTTCAATTTGAAACATCTCCGCAGCTAGTAAAATTAAAATATGCAAATATTTAGGCTAACTGCTTTAGATATTGTTGGTCTCGAAAACGTATTATAAGTTAACCTAAACTTCTAGGAAACTAATCAAAAATAAATTCAACAATTGTAATGAAGTTACTAGCTATATTACAATATGACTAAAGTAGAATTTAGAAGTTTAATCAATAAGACAAACAAAAATATGTCTTTTATCTTTTTTTTTTTTTTAAAGCTAATGTCAATACTGTCACATAAAAAGTTAGACTACATAAAATATCGAGGTCCAGACCTCAGATACCTCAATGCTGCGTATGGCCATGGTGCCAACATATCTCATACCATAAGTAAAAAAAAATACCTCAATAACAACTGTGTAACATTTAGTCAAATCAGTTCCAATTTTTTCAAACTTACAAAAAAGAGCCACATAAGTCACTATATGACTCTTTGGGATAAAAGCTAATCAAGCTGTGCAGAGGATGATGAACGTTTTGTTGGACGTTGTAAAGTAGGTACACCAGGTGAGTACATTTTTGTTTCCATACAGAGGTTATGCAGGAGACATCACAGCAATCTAAATGTGAATGAGAATCAGTGGAGAGAAAGGACATCAAAATACAGCTAAAACAGGAAAAGACACAACAATCTGAGAACAAGTTCAACCCACATAAACTCTACTGAGTACTGGGTTTGTAAAAAGAGAACATCAAATAAAACAGTTATAGAAAAGCAGAAGAACAACAAGACTTTAGCATCTCTCACATTTATTAGACACACACAGTTGAATCTTTTGCCCTTTTCTCCTTAAAAAAGATGTTTTACAATCTGTTGTAGCAAAACAAGGAAAAAAAAAAAAAAAAAAAAACATTTATTCTGTTTGCTAAAATATTATTTTTACATTGCAGCTCATTAACTTTTCACAGACTTTTTTTAAGCACATTTCAGATTTCTAAAGTAGAATGAAGAATTTATTACTCAGATTGAATTAGCTAAGTGAGCAAAACATGGACTGAAGTGAAAAGTAAAACATTAATATTTACTTTTGCTACACTTTTAAGGAAGCACAGATTAGTTTTAGCACCTTGGGGCATATTATATGGTGCAGCTGATTAAGTATTCACTTTTGTCATCATTCATCTTTTGCAGCTTTAATAGTGAATGTGATTTTATAATACACTGAGTAATAATACATTTTGTACATGAAGGTTTTATTACTTTCTGCTGAAGGAGAAGTTGTTACTACAGAGGATTGGTGATGAGTTTTTCTCCTTCATGTTTACATCCTCCAACAGCTGTGAATCACAAGGTCACTTTTGATCCAGGCGCTCCAAGTCTTCTTATCTCTCTCCGTCAGCCCGAGACGACGCAAAGATTCATTTCAACTGAAGCATCGTTTCTAATCGGCAGGAAATGTTTGAGTGCGTCTGAAACAAAGAGCGTGTGAGCTGATTACCATTTTTTAACCTTGTCCACAGAAAACAGACACATGCAGGTTGTGGAGGAAAATTAAATTTGTAAACACTCATGGGATATTGTAAGAATGACCATGAGTGCTGAATGATTGGCAATGAAAAATATAAGAAAACTAATTTACAGAGGAACCAAGTGAAACGGAGTTGTTAAGCATTTTTTGCAAGTTGGCGAACAAAATGTGGCTAAAAACTAGTGTTTAAGACAGCTGAAAATGTAGAACCTAGTGTATGTACAGTAGTTCAACATTTGTTGTTACAAGACGAGGTTTACTCTCTCATGCTCTCAAATAATTTTAAAGGTGCATTGTGTATTGTTTGTGGACAACAACAACAACAACAACAACAACAACAACAGAAAATGTTTTTATGCAGTCTATTTTTGGTCAAAAAGTTAAACCCCTTTACACTAAATCTGCGTGTACTTTATGATGATTGCTACCAGCCAGACGGATTATCTCGCGATATTTGTGAATTCACAAACTCGAGATGTATTTTCTTTTTGAAAGAAGAGCAGAGTGGTGTGTGAGACTTGTTCTGTAACACACGTACATTGGTTATGTAATTATGATTTGTTGTTGCATAAATAAGGTTGGCCGCACATCCGATGCTCAATGTATTTCATTAAAACGTGCCACCATTTCCCAAATGCATTCAGCGAGGAAAGTTACAGATGGATACAGTGGAAGAACTCAAATTTTCAACACAGATCCATCTTAAGGTTAAGGTATACTTTATTGTCCCCGTAGGGAAATTTGTCCTCTGCATTTGACCCATCTAGAGGGAGAAAGGTTAGATCACATAGAGCCTGGTACAGTTTGGCTGCTCATGGCTGTTTTAAACTTCCTCATCAAAGCTGAAAGCTTTTGATGTGCCAAGCACAGTCACATTTAACTGGTTACTCGAGCCACGCCCCCTGAAATTGTGGTAAAAATCAGACTTTATTCCCAATTCAAGATGTATTTTCATTGTCAAGGCAGAACAACAAAATGTTGCTTAAAACATCAAAAGACACTAGTTTGGATATAAAGTGCAAAAAGAACCTCATATAAACTCCTCGCACGTGTGTAGCAGCATTAAACGGCAAAAGGAAAAGGAAACATTAAGCACTTAATTAAAATGAATGACCTCTGTTCAAGAGTCAGAATTTCATTTTGATTATTGCAATTTGCAATGTTTTGTTAATTATGCTTGATTTTGTACCTTAACTTTTTGTGTCCTAATTTCTTATGCTAATTTTTTCTTCACAGCAATACCATTTCATTTTCATTTGTATTGACATCATACAAGTTTAAAGCGGTAAAGATTCAAACGAAAAAAATCCCAACACAAATGCATTAGAGCTTGGATCTCAAACTGGCGGCCTGGGGGCCAAATACTGCCTTCCAGATGGTTTCAAGTGACCCCCAGAATGATTTCTGATTATTATTATTTATTAATGTGGCCCACCAATCAAATAGTTATTGTTGAGATTGGACTATAAAACTTCTAAAATGCAGTAGAAAACAGCAAATTACTTATTTGTCAAAAATTTCCAGGACAGAACAGTAGGACCCTGGTTACCCACTTTTTTTTTTTTTTTTACCTTATCACTTGTGTGCGTACGATGTAAAATGTAAAACGATGGATGTGAACATATTAGAATATGTTAATGAAATATTTTTTTAGTCCCCAGCTCCATTTGAGTTTGAGACTCCTACATTAACGAGATCTTGTTTGATGCCTTATCATTTGTTATTGTGCAGCGAATGAATAAATAACCAAATATAAAGTGCCATGCACACTGAGAACAATAAAAAAACTGGACAATTGTGCAGATGTGAAAAGGAATATATGTTATTTGTGATGAAGAGTGTCAGCATGACGATGATGATGATGATCATGACAAGAATATGATGGTGATGATGATAATGATGAGATGGCAATGATGATGATAATTATGTAAAGATGATTCTGAAAATGATGATAATGATGACGATGACGATGATAAACAATGATAATGATAAAGTGAAGATGATCATGACCTGATGCTAATAATGGCATAGTAATGACAATGGTGCAGTGTCATAATGCATAAATAATATAGTGAATGACATTATATTGCTGCTATAATTGCTTTTTTATTACAGACAGTTGGACAGAACACAATTTAGGAAGGCTTTTTACCATAAGGAAGAACAACATAACAACGCTACAGAGAGGATGATTTACGACTGCGACAAACAGATGACAAAAAAGCCAAAATATAACACAAGGTGTCAAAGTATATATCATTTTTGTCCATGTTCTTTCTGCCCAATCCTCCTCCTTGTTTACACAGCTTGAGGCTCTTTGAAAAAATGCTTCCTAAAGCTGGTAATACCACTGGAGAGCTGCCCACACTCACCTCACACAACCTTATGTAGTGTATATAACAATCATTATGTGGCTTGATTATAACCTTTAATGCTGCTCATTTGATTGTGTCAACATAATACAATCTCTATGTTTAGCAAATGTGAGTTGCTCTGACTTTGCTTTGGTACAAATCAGAAGCTGTACTGTTATTGAGGATAATAATCTAATTACAGTACATTGTTTACTGTAATGGTTGCCAGCTTGCTGTTTGTCCATTACCTCATTGGTGCAGATGGATGTCCCAGCTGGCCAATGGCAGAGTGCCTCGCTGTGGCACCTCTCGAGCTTATTTCAGACCATTATCTGAAAACAAAAGGCAGACATATGGGATGGAAATAAACAAACCAATTTTGGACAAAGTTGGGACTGTCAAATGTAATGAACAACAATAGATAATTGATTCATTTTGGAGCTTTGCAGCAGAATTCAAAAGACAGGACAGAAAGTTCTAATAATAAACAGCAGAAGTGAACGTTTTGAAACTAATGAGGTCAACTGGGAACCTTTTAGTAGTTTTATGAGCAACTGAATTTGGTTGTTTGAACTTTTAATTCACTTGGCAATTGTTTTCATTTCATAATAAAATAAATGAAATGTTGGTATGATTTTTATCAGAAGCTCCCAAAGGTCTGAGAAACGTACAATCTTTTCAAGTCGTAAAATGCAATTACAGGTGTCAAACCAACTAAATGTTTCGAGTCATGGGCTTAAGTTGAAACCAAAAGTTTACATACACAACAAAAACACACACATGCTCACATAAAATAAAAAATGAACTTTTCTTGTTTTGTGTCAATGAGATTTAGCAAAATTATCTGTATTTGCTAAATATCAGAAAAAATAGAAACATTTTTTAGACAATTTTGTACTCAATTTAGTCAAAGTCCTACGTTTACATACACAAATCAGTATGCCTTTAAACAATTTTTGGACATCCCAGACAATAATGTCATATCATTATGAAATTCTAGTATTTACATTCAAAACAAACTGTGTCTTTGTGAAACATTATGGGGAAAATCAAAAGAAATCAATCAAGATCTCAGGAGGAGAATTGTGGATGGTTCTGGTTCATCCTCAAGTTTGGTTCATTTGTTCAGACAATTATATATTTATGATTATAAGAATAAACATCATGGAATTGTCCAGCCATTATTTCGCTCAGGAATGAAGGCTTCTGAGTCACAGAGATGAACGTACTTTGGTCCCAAATGTCCAGAACATCCCAAGGACAAAAGCAAAAGGCCTCGGCTGAACAAGGTAAGAATGTGTCATTATCAAGAGTGAAAGGAGTCGTGTACAGACCTGGGCTGCAGGATGAAAATCATTACTCACAAGAAACATGAAAAGACCGATTAGAGTTTGCTAATGCACACAAGGATAAAGATGTACATTTTTGGAGATATGTCGTACAGTTTAAAGGCAATAGTACAAAATACAAATGAACTGTATGTGAACTTCTGACCTTGAAAAAATGTACTGTATATTAGAAAAACGTCTAAAAGCCCCAAACAAATGATTCTGGCATTTAGTAAATACAGATAATTTAGTTTATTCTCACTGGCCGAAAACAGAAAGTTAAGTGTTATGCATGAACATTCTTTTAGATAAATACTTCTCAACATTTTGACTGAGTGGCAAAAGTCTGAGAAGAACACCTGATAAAAGCTATTCTGGGGCTCAATTTTAGAATTCTGAAAGTGTTTGTTTGACCAGAAATTTTGTAACATATCTTTTCTTTTGTCATGGCAACAGTCCAGACTTTAGCTCATAAACATTGAATTAGTTATTATGGTAAATGGTCTCTATTTATATAGCACTTTTCCACCTTCACTCAAAGCACTAAGTAGCCTATATTATATTATTGCTAAGTATATGTCTGTCAATGAGTTATTACAATAACTAATTGATGTCTATGCTTTAGCTTGTTTGCTAACAGCAGCATCAAATGGACTAAAAACATCTTATTTAAGCTTAGAAAGGTGTTATACTAAAGTCTGTGTCAATGAGAAATGAGAAAGCTGTAGTTTTTCTGCTTTTCTGCCACTGTTTACCTAATTTTCTCTTTATACATGTCACATCCAAACTCAGTATTCAGCAGTAGTTGTGGTTGTTTATATTTACGATCAAACTGCAGCTGCTTTTTCCTTTTTTAGCTGTTTTGACTCTATGAGAGAAAATGTAATTCGTCTCCATTGACTCTCATTTGGATTCGCCACTCACTACCAAATGTCCTGATGTCATCTTTATAACTTTTTTTAATGTATTATTTTCCTTTTTCTCTGCTTTATGTAGTTTTTTTGTGTTAGTCATCCTGTTGAACAGAAATTCAGATTAGTCTCTGAGAAATCTCTCTTTGAGGATACAATCTGACTTTGAGAAGATACTTTTAACGCATTTGTACGAAGGGCAACACAATCCTTAGATTACAAACTTCCTCCAGCATTGATCCAAACACATTCTGAACTGAGCTGTGAGGGATTCACCCTGACACACTGATCTTGTGTTATATAACCTTTTACCATTAGACATCCGACGTGTTTTCTGTCTGGATATAGACCAGGATCAGACTTGGTTATGAAAGGATTTCTGGTGTGCCTTTTCTACTTATACGCTGAGGGAATGACACAACTGCAGTGGTAACCCTTTAAAATCTAGAAAGCTTAACAAACTTTGTTACTAAGATTATTTCTTATTCTTGATCACTTACAAGGAAATATATCATAAAGGAAAAACATCAGTTAGTAAACTATCTACAAATAAACTGCAAGAGCCATAGCAAGCTGCTTGTTTAACAGTTTCCACAATAAATACAAATGTTTATGAATAACGAATAAGAGTTACAGTTTATGAATACTGGTTGTATTTGAGTGTGTCCTCTGATCATAATGATGATGGCTCAAATCCAACCTCAACATAAACATGTTTGCTAACAGAGATTACAAGTAACTATTTATTTGTTTATTTATTTAAAATCTGTCCCTGTTTTACTTTCACTTTTTACATTTTTCAAGAAATATCTGCACTTTTCCTTTTAAGTCCACAACACAACAATTCTTTCCTCAAAGCTGCTGTGTTTCTATATATATAGGCTAAGTTAGCGAGCTAAAATAACATGATAAACATCTTTTGCATTTTATATAAATAAGTTTCAGCTGTATTTTTACTTTTAGCAGAGTTGTTTTTTACTCAAGTAACTGTACTATTATCCGAAAGGAGAGAACTTCAGTACTTTTGCACCTCTGTAAGATAGAAAACAACATATACAGAACTAAATGTGGCTTAAATACAAAAAAAGGAACATTATTATACAACATTAACACTGGCAATCTGTGTGTAAGTGTTTAACCTTGTTGTAACCGCCTTTTCTCATCATTACTTTATTCAAGTTTAGAAACATGTCTGTATTCAATTGTGATTATTCAATAAATTAAGATTCATAGTAAATAGCATATATGGTTCAAATTTATAACAATAAAAATTACAAATTTAAAATCTGCTGCTTGTCACATTAAAATCTTACACTGAGGAGGCGAAACTTATCAGTTCTGGAATTTTGCACGAGAAGTAAATGTACCTCCATTTTTAAGTTGTTTTGTATCAGTTTTGTGTTTGACAAAAACTAAACGTAAATTATTGATCTACATTTACTACACTGTAAAAAATATAAGGCAGTTTAACTTAAAAATCTCAGTAAAATTTCTGCCTTAAAGTTTTATGTCGACCAAACTCATGTATGTGAGTCGTCTGTTATTCTCCCTTTTCTCTCTCTCTTCATTTCTCTCCCTCTCTGTCTTTCTTGTTCTCTTCTCTCACCCTTTTCTGTCTCCTCTCTCTTTCCTCTTTCTGTCCTTTCTATCTCTCTCATTTCCCTCTCTCTCTTCTCTCCTTCTCTCCCTCACACCCTCCTCTCTCATCCTTTCGTCTCTCTTCATCTCTCCTCCTCTTTCTCTCACTCTCACTCCCTCTCACCCCTTGGTCTCTCTCTCCTTACCCTCTCTCTCTCATCCCTTTCTCTCTCACTCTCTCTTCTTCTCTCCTCTCTCTTTCTCTCTCTCAACCCCTTCTTTCGCACTCTCTCTTTTACTCTAGCTCATCTCTCTTTCTCTCTCTCTCTCTTTCTCTCTCTCTCATTCCTTTCTCTCTCTCCCTTTCTCCACTTCTCCCTCTCTCTCCTAACTTAAAAATGTAAGTTGAAAATCTTTGATTCACATTATCAAGTTATATCAACATAAAGATTTAAGATACTTTGACTTTCTGGCCTTAGGATTTTTTTTTTTTACAGTGTATAGATTAGTTCTAAATTCATTGAAAATACATAGTTTGGAAAATTATTTACTTACTACGGGTAAGTACTTCGGTTAAACCTCACTATATTACAATAACTTCTCACTGTGGAGCTGCATTGTGCACGGCCATTGTGTGACATAGCCTGACCTAATTACACTGCGATGGCTAATGGAAAGACAAGCACCCTAATATTAATTACTGCTGGGTGCGAAGCCATCATGTCTGGAAGAAACTATTCATTATAAAGTGTTAAGTGACATTGATCTCCTCAAAATGATGAGGTGCAGCCAGTGTGTGTATGCAAAGTATAAGCATCGCAGACACAAACAGACCCCAGATGTAGCCGTAACGCTGACGGTTAGCAGAGCTTTTCCAACAGACGGCATCATTGTCAAAACAAAGATATTGATGGTGATGACAATAAACCCAAAAAAGAATTCAAGACAAACACAGCGCGTCTGAAAGTAATGAGTTTATGCGGCGCTGTCTGGATGCACTACAGAGAGAAAATGACAAAGTGACTGAGACGACAATACACGGCACCGACATGAATAATGAAAGAAAGCAGAGGAAATTAGTAAAACAAGAGAATGGTGGTCAGAATACAAAAGAGAAGAAAAACACTTAAGTCACAGCTAGGGTTCAGAGGAGCGATGGTTAATGATGTAGACGCTGTCGTAAGAGATATTTTTAACAATGTTATATAAGATAGCATTGCAACCAAGAGCAGAATTTATTATCAAAGGAAGGATGGAGAGATGTAAACTGTAAAAGAAGCTATAAAAAAGTTGTATCCAAGCTAAGCAGCCATAAAACAGTGGGAGAATGAAAAGTCAAGGAACAGAAACAGCATTCAGTGTAACTTTGTTCAAAACCTAACATCACCTTTTTAGTTTTGCCCTTTTGAATTGAGTCTGTGTGACATGCAGGTAATGCTGCATTTGGCTTTTATTCAGCTTGAAACATACACAGAAAAAAGTGACAAAGACATTGACTTGTATTATAAAACATGGTAGAAATTGTGGTCTAGTTATTTCTAAAGTTAGGACACAAACCAGTGTTAGTAAGTTGGAGCATGATCTCACAAGAAAGCATAGATTTATCACGACATTACAGGACGTGTAAATTGCGTATGATTAGCACAAGTTCATGGGCTGTTTTGTGTAAATAAGCCACGCATCGCAGTCCCTGTAAATTTTTATGGTGATTGTTAAGACGTGTTCTAATTTATGAATATTCACGAAATCTTGATTCTAATCTTATCCTGTATTTTAGTAACTTTTTGCCTAAACTTACCTGTTAAACCTAAAGAAAATGTCCTCACGTGGCTTTAACGCTGTGAATTCTTGTGTCTTTTTACACTTTTTCATATTGTGCTAAATGTAGGGCATATCAAGTATCAATCAAGTTTATTACAAATTTACAGAATACAATAAAAACACATGGTCATATTTGAGCAAAACACATTTGGAAAGGGACACCCGTGAAGCCATTCATAGCTTATAAATGGGGCCCTGAATTATTTCCATAAAATAACTTTTTTGCGTAACATAAGTTCGCATAAAAGGCTTGAAATCGCGGTCATATAAACGTTTTTGTGTTGTGGTAAATGTACGAGTTCTTGTGAGACTGTGTTGAAAATTGGACTACCTGATATGTTTTGGTGTAAGATGGTAAACTTTGTCTTGCTCCAAAAGCCATACTGTAATCAAATCAAATCAAATGTTTTCTATCTGAATCAAATAATAAAATGTGTCTCTTCTTTGCGCTTCCCTCCAACAACATTCATTTTGTCTCCATTTCAACGTGATTTGATACACAATATCACAAGAATGTCTTTATCTACCATGATATGTCAATAGCGTATGATCATCACAATTTCACCCCTTTTTTTGGTATACAGTTTATGTTATATTTTGCATAATGTAAAAAAGTTCAGGTGGAACCACATTGGACATTTTCTTAAGCTTAACAAGTAGGCTTTGAGTTACTAAATGGGTAAGTTTAGTTTTTTGTCGTTAGGTTAGGATTAGGATAAGGATTTTGTTAACATTCATAATTGATAATTTTTGACAATGTATATGATTTACTGTATTTTTGCTTAACATGTATTGGTTTTATTCTGTTTAGTCGAAGCCACTCACAGGACACAGATGAATAGCTCTGGCTAACTCTGGCATATACAAAATGTTATTAATATCGTTGTCTTGAAATAAATAAATAATAAATAAAAAATAAATAAACAATAGCAATCTTCACTCCCATAAAAATGCTAATCATACACTATTGACATGTTCTGGCATATATTCTTGTGGATAGGTTGATCTTGTTGACAAGCTGCTTTCAGCGAGCCAGTCACAATTCTAGGTGATGTCGTATGTCTGTTACATCCTGGACATGTGGTCAGCCCATAAATCAGACTGACTACGCCACTCATCACCTGGAGTGGAAAACGAAGAATGCTCATCACAGTTGATGTTACTGGTGCCCCGCTTTCTGATCTCAATGGCCTCCTTAATTCAATGTTTGTTGTTTTCAGATCAACGACTCGAGCCTCAAACCCAATCCATAATGTGGATATTTATCTTGCAGAAGTCTGATACGCCACCAGGAAGTAGCTGATATACAACATGTTATCTCCCAGACCAGTGACTGTCCTGAAGATGGCTTGCTGATAGCAGACAACCATGTCAAACAATGGTAAATACATCTCAAAATACAAAAGTTCTGATTGGTTCACTTTAGTTTCACTTTGCTGTCTGTTAGAAGTGTTTAAATTCATGTATGGTCATGTTTATGAGAGTAATAAAAAATCTGAAGACAATTAAATACCCATTTCTTGTTTTGTGAAAAATGACTACCCAGCTTTAATGTGGCTTTAATGGATTTCTGCCATTAAATATACAGACTCTATGGAAAAATACAACTGCTTTTTGTCACTCACAACTGCTGCAGCCCCACTGATATCTCTTGGATGTTAGAGGTTGTCAGTGTGTCATTTTGCAGCTGGTTGTACATTAGCTGTAAAGGTTATCATCATTGAATAGCATAGGTGATTGCGAAGCAGGCTGTTCATTTTATACACTGATAATGATGCTAAGTGGATGCGATGTCGTTCGAGCTATTTATTCTGCCAGGAAATAATTAAAATCAATTATGAGCATGCTGTTCTAGTACAATCAATGCAAATAGTTCATTACAGCAATGAAAAGAAGTAGAAGAAGAAGAAGAAGAAGAAGAAGAAGAAGAAGAAGAAGAAGAAGAAGAAGAAGAAGAAGAAGAAGAAGAAGAAGAAGAAGAAGAAGAAGAAGAAGAAGAATCAGAAGAAGGATCAGAAGAAGGATCAGAAAATAATCAGAAGAAGAAGAATTAGAAGAAGAATTAGAAAAAGAATCAGAAGAAGAATCAGAATCTGGAGAAGAATCAGAAGAAGAATTAGAAGAAGAATCAGAAGAAGAAGAATAATTAGAAGAAGAATCAGAAGAAGAATCAAAATCTGGAGAAGAACCAGAAGAAGAATCAGAATCAGGAGAAGAATCAGAATCAAAGAAGAATCAGAATCAGAGAAAGAATCAGAAGAAGAATCAGAACAAAAATAAGAAAAAGAAGAATCAGAATCAAAAGAAGAATCAGAATCAGAGGAAGAATCAGAAGAAGAAGAATTAGAAGAAGAATCAGAAGAAGAATCAGAATCAGGAGAAGAATCAGAAGAAGAATCAGAAGAAGAATCAGAAGAAGAAGAAGAATCAGGAGAAGAATCAGGAGAAGAATCAGAAGAAGAATCAGAAGAAGAAGAAGAATCAGGAGAAGAATCAGAAGAAGAATCAGAAGAAGAAGAAGAATCAGAATCTAGTATTTCTTTCTGTCTGATCAGGGGTCTGAAGCCACACCCCTGATCTGACAGAAGCCACACCCCTGATGCTTCTGTATGAAGTACAAATGCATTGGGGCCCCAGACCCTGAGGGACCATTCAAGCCTTTGATCCTCTCTTGAGTAAATTCTGCTTTTGTGGCGAGTGCTCTTTTTAATGAAGCATGTCATGGTCTTCCTGAATACTAAATATTGTATTCCCACTGGCTGTTATTCAAGTGCTTGTTTGTGCATGGATGCCTGTTCAGAATTGGTTCTAGTACTGGAGCCTATATGCACTACTTCACACCACTGTGTTTGATTATGTGGAAGCTTTTGTTTCATGTGGGTGTGTTGAAAATTTCCATTGGTCATGAAAGAAATCCTCTGCCCTTCATCTGAATGTTTAACCACAGGTTATCACTTGAAACAGAACTACCTGAAAAACAAAGAGAGGGACAATGATAATGCTGAAAAGTCCTCACATGGGTCCATGGACAAACACAGAGGCGAGACTATAGCTGGAAGAACAGAAGCAGGAGATAAAGTGTTGTGGAGATGGATTGGTGATGGCTGGAGGTACAGATAAATGGAGTAACACACACTGACATCGGAGCCAGCGAATAAATGGTGCTGTGCCTTTCCACCCCATGTGCTTTCTGCTGCTCTGGCCTTTTCTCATCATTTGTTTCAGACGTGACCAGTTTCATCAATGCAGAAAAATGCTAGTGGTCATTTTAGGAATAATGTTTAGCCTTGAACATATGTCTACTGCAGAGTTAAGCGTATAATTTTAAATAAGCAAGAGCATGCTGAAATTATGCGCAGATCAAGTCTCAATATGATTTTCTGATTCAGTGTAAATCAAGGACTTCCCTCTCCTTTTTTGCATAAATAGCAGAACGTATTTTTTATATTTTGTGGTGGTGGTGGTTTCTCGATTCACAGGTGGGAAAAGTCCTGTAACGCACCATAATTGGTCAGAGTGCTGGCAGAATCCACCACAGAGTTTTCATCGATATTGATTTATTGTGGACTGCTTCCAAGGATACAGTGGCAGTTTTTAGAGCACACAGCAAAATGAAATACAGTGCAACCAAAGGAGAGTCGAATAGAGAAGGCTATACTGATAGAAACACAGTTCAAACATTCATTTCACCAAAGCACTTTGTTTTACTGTATCATGTGGAGAGCAATGGCTAAAATAGAATAGGCCCTACTCTACACATGTCCATTAGACCTATTTAAACATGCACCTTTTCCTGGGCTTGTATGCAGAGAGTCGTCACCATTGCTAATCACGACCCCCCGCTCTATAAATAACATTGAGCTGCCTTGGTGATCACAGATGTGCACTGTGCCTTCACACCTTTACAGCAACATTCATCACCTCAATAACCACATTATGTTTAGTGTAAACAAAGGACTTGCTATTTGTTATCATAATTATGCTATTTTGTATAGTTACAGTATAATCTGATTCTGTGTATTAAAAGTCATCCTTCTAGATTCCAAGCCATCAGAAACACAGTGTCACATATTATAAATGTGCCGTATTTGAACCCTGCAGCTTCTTCCTGCTGACAGGCTGAAAAGACTCTTGCAGTAGAACATTGTGAAACAGTGACTAAAATACCAATGGCTTTCTTTTTTGTACGCTCTGTGTTAGGTCAACCTCAAAACGATTTTTTTTCCACGAGAAATCCAGTCTTCCATCATGCTGTCTGCACACGACAGTGAGGTCGGAGACAAGACAGTGCAGTGAAGGGGCAGATGCATCAGTAGTTCTTACGCATCGCTGCTTCTCTCTGTTTAAATCGGATGCAGTGAGATCCTAACAGTGTTCAGGAGCTTTGAGCTTATAGACTCTACTTCTGTGCACTACTGCTGACAGGGGAGGTAAGTTAGAAGAAAACTAAAAATCAATCTTCTAATTGGCTCTACATGTTGTTTCTGTCTTTGTGCAATGCTAAAGAAGAGATAAAAGTATTTTAAAAAAAAACAAAAAAACAAAGTCTTCTGGAAATGTTAAAGACAGTTCTCTCTTACTCAGACTTACCAAAGGAAAAAGAGGAAAATGTGCTTGTCCTCCAAAGGCTGAGAAACAGTTTCAGTTTGAATAAAGATCATGTTAGTCAGGCATTTTTAGTGTAAATAGGCCAGGCTGTTAAGGGGTTAAAGCGAATTATGTTTTTGAAATGATTTATGTGATCATTCTTTGCGGCTAATCTAAAGGTCAGCAATGTGCCATTAGTTTCCGAGAAGCCCTGAGCTGAAGACCAAAAATTTACACCAAAAGAAAAAAAAAACTCCACAAGATGCCAGTAAAAGAATACAATAATGTTTTAGAAGACTCTTTGCTCTACAAAAACTCTATATCTGATGTTTATTTCTTCGAGATGAAGAGTACACCCTTTGCACCATGCAAAGTGTAAGGTAGTAGCTGATGATACTATATGCATTTTGTTACACATTTTATTAGCTGTAACAACATACACAACAACTAATCTGAATCCCCATAGTCCAATAAGGTGATGAGAATGGGGCTGGGACAGACTGTTGTTCCTCTGCCATAATGCAACTTAGTGAAACATTATTGTATAGGAATATTTAGATGGCTTTTCTGGCCAGTCAGAGGACGAGTGGTTCTCTGGGGAAGGAGGCACTAAAAACTCCTCTCTCACATTACAGGGAGAGAAAGGCAATAACAAACATATTTGGGAAACAAAAGCCTTTTTGCAAGTATAAAGAGACTGTATCAGCACAGCAGTGACAGCTCCACCTTCAGCTGCAGTGCACCCAATGCTCTGTTGCTTTGAGAGGAGTGAGGTGAGGTCTTCATACACCCAGACACAAACAACAGACAGAATCTTAACAACTGTCCCTCTAACTTCTCCTCTAAAAGAGTTCGACCCATCAGAGAGCCACTGTCTGTGTCAAAGTGGGAAGATTGGGCTCTTATTATAGATGTTTGTAGTGAGGGCAATTTCAGTGCTGAAAGTATCAGAAGAGCAAGGTCAAAAGGAACGGAGACTTCAGAGAAAGAGGAGAGAAAAACGTGAAAACAAGAGCTTTCAGTCACGCAGAAGGAGACAACCTCACAATTTGTAAAGACGTCCATTATCTGTGAGTAACTTTAAACTCTATCTTTGTTTGTTTGTATGGCACTGGCCACCGAACTGAAAATGGCAAAAGCATGCATTTAACATAAATAAATAAATATAAATAAATAAATAAATAAATAAATAAATAAATAAATAAATAAATAAATAAATAAATAAATATAATCAAAGCCTTTACAAATATGTAGTCAAGTCAGGTTATCAGGTTATACAGTGCCTAATCAATCAATCAATATGCCTATGAAAACAATATTGCATGAATAATAATTTAATATTATGAAGAAAAGAGCATTTATTATACAACTAAGCAAAAATAATCTAAAGTGTCTTGATTACCCGTCAGAGGATTGTTTGTTAGCCACAAATATTCTAAGTCTGCACATTCTTGGAGGTTTCCTCAACATATTTATAGAGATTTGTTTTGTTTTTTTAGTTTTTGTCTGATCAGTAATCACATTTAATGTTTGTATTGTTACTAACGGAGCATATATTATACTTTCAACAAATGTCAGTGCAGGTTGGTTTCTATACTTTTTCTCTCTGCCTTTTCTATATAAATGGAAATCCACGTTATAGTTACCCGAGAATGGAAAATTCTCTGTTTGTCAGTGTGTTACTTTTAATACCATAAGAATAAAGAACCAGAGTTACATAAACACACCCAAATTATAGTCACAAGACCTTCAACAAACAAACAAACATGAATGAATGAATGAAGAAAGCAAGTAAGAAAGGAAATTCACACGCCAGATTGAGATGTGCAACACTAAAATCACAAGAATCCATCTGCCTCTCTGCTCCTTCTACACCTCACTGCTCCTTCTACACCTCTCTGCTCCTGCCACCTCTCCCTGGTCTTCCCTCTACACCCCTCAGCTCCCTACATCTTTCTGCACCTCTCTGCTCCCTCCACCTCTCTCTACTCTTCCTCTACACCCATCGGCCCCCCTCACCTCTTCTGCACCTCTCGGCTCCCTCCACCTCTCCCTACTCCTCTCTCTGCACCTTCCTGCTTGCTACACCTCTGCTTGAGCTTCCTGCTGGGCCCTATTAGTCAGAATCACCAGTGGCACGCCGAATTGTTTTCGCAGAGTTCCGGCCACAGGGATCGCTGCAGCTGTATCACGAGTGCAGATGCTCTGAATCACCTGTGAACCCACAAACTGTGTTGCCACGGCACTGTGATCTTGTTCTCTCCATGGCAACAGGACCAACTTTTCTCCCCTGTATCCTCACACTGCGAATACCAAAGTGACTTCATTGTGATTAGTCTTTAGTAGGTGGACTTGCCAGCAATATAAACATGAAAAAAGTACTAAGAATATGTGTGAACTTTGTGGTCAGTACAACTGTTCAAAAGTTAATAATAGGTCAATGTTAAAGCAATGCTGTGATGTTTAGTTGCTCTCTACAATGCCATGAGGCCAAAGATGTTTTGGAATTCACAAAATCTGTACCATGAATATATTTTATTTTAAGGATGGGTCATAAAGTCAGCAGTATGTTAGGAATCCACTTTCCACTCACACTTTCTCCAGTCGTTTTGAGGACATAAGTCTCTTCAGCCTATTCTCTTGGTGGAATAAACTGACCCTTATGCCCAAACAGGTTTAGTTACTATTATGTTTATACAGTGAATTTGTTGTATTGTTTACGCCTATTTCATTTGACTATTGCAGCTTCTTTGTAACTCTCGCTGCTGTGCTTGTGCTCTAATCCAACAATCAACGACGCTCCTGAGGAAATAACAATAGCAGAAGCAGTAATGCCCCATCCTTTTTATTGCCTTGTTTGTGAGGAGTACACTGATTAAAATCCCTTTGCAGTCAAACAGCATTGTGACTTTGAGTAGTAACACTGCTGATGTTAAACAGCCCCAGCACAAACAAGCCTGCAGCACGTTTACCAACTGATCTTTGGTCATTGTGTGCCTCTGTAGACCAGTAATGAGACAAGTGGGGACATTACTCTGATTAAATCAATTCCTATTGGATTACACTGTGCCATATTCCCTGACTTCACTGATTACAGGCTGGAATAACACAGAAAAACTGCCCTCGCAAGTGTGCATCATCGCCCTGGTCATGGAGACAAGAGGGGCTTGACATGTAATTCCTGAAACCCATTACTGTTTTTACACATGTGTAGTTACAGACATGACACAAACTGCTGAGCAATTTTAAGCTGACAAGAAGTATAATAGAGAAAAAAGCTGAAAATACATGGCTGTGGTTTATGATGAGAATCTAGGGAAAAGGGTTCAGTGCCTCTGTTTTTGAATCTCATCCCCTGTTACACACAAACAGTCATAACAAGAGCATGCACATTTGGCTGTGATGGTTAAAAATGCAGAAGGTGAAAACAGATTCTGTTAGATTCTGATAGTGGGCAAAACCCATTTTTCCTTTTAATAACATTGTACTTTTCCACATAAAATCTAAAAGGTAATTTCTGATGAACTTCTTTTTATAATTTTTTATTTTATTGTTGTATATAGTCTACAATAAAACAGCAGCCTGTCAATTTTAGCTGCCCTCCATCTGGATTAAATAATATTGGCCAAGAATGTTGCAATGTCAAATGAATGGAACTAGAGTCAGCTTATATATAGCTAGAAATTGTAATTTTTTCAGAAAGCATTGCTATTTATTTTGTGCTCATGCATGCTCAAAGCTGAATTTCAAAATATTACATTGTAAGTATGAGTACGCAAAACACAGCTGACTATTTGGCAATTTATATTGCTCCCTTTGCAGTTTGGTAATTAGCTTTTTAAACAAAATACTGAGTCAACAATTAAAACAGATTAAGCTGCTTTTTATCCTTGCACTATCCTGACACACTCCAACACTTTGTTCTTTCTTTTAAAGCAGGGGTACCTGACTTTTCTACCATGTACAGCATCTTCCAAATGCAGATCTTTGAGAGTAAACCTGACGTCTGGGTTTTGTCTGAGTCAAACACTAAAGTTTTAATAATTGTTATGCATAGCCAAAAGCAGTGCTCTGATTGGCAACCAAAAATGAATCCATAAGGAATATTTGTCGTGTTGCAATATTTGGGAAAGCTAGATAGATTTAGCTGCCTACTTTTTTTCTTTCTTTCTTTCTTTCTTTCTTTCTTTCTTTCTTTCTTTCTTTCTTTCTTTTTTCTTTCTTTTCTTTCTTTCTTTCTTTCTCTTTAATCTATTAAACAGTAACCTGATAAACAGAAACATTGAGCAGTCTACAAAATATCTTTTTTCCCTTCAAACCTAAATATCGAATAATTGAAAAAGAGATTTAAAAAGAAAAAACTACAGCCTATATGTAAACAAAAGCATGTGTCTGAAGTGTGGGCGCCTTGGCGCTGGGACAGCAGGAAGTGGAGCACGTCGCGAGGAGGCAGGAGGAAAAGGAGCGAGCTAATCCTGTCCCGTGCAGGCTGCTGTGAAGCGCGAAGCTCCCACTCAGCTGCGTCTGAGCGCAGACCGTCTCACGCTCCTCACTTTGCCAACAATTGAGCAGCTTTGGCGCCTCTTCTGGAGCAGCAGCACACTTCTCCTCGGCTCTTCAGTCGCGCTCAGTCTGCCCTGACAGCACCTGTGACCGGGGCGAGCGTATAGGCAACTCTCGGAGCTAGAGCACCATGGAGAGCGCAAGCAATGTCTCTGAGGCAGATTATTGGAGCCCGTTCCCCGTGCTTTACAAGAACACCAGCCTCTGCCGGAACTTCACCGACCCCAACAACACTACTCCGGGCTTAGCGGACTTGAAATGCGGCGCGAACCGGGCGGAACATCTGAGTGACATGGAAGACGACACGAACCCGGTCATCATCGCGATTGTCATCACGGCACTGTACTCCATAGTGTGCGTAGTGGGGCTGGTTGGAAACGTGCTGGTGATGTACATTATTGTCAGGTAAGAATGATGCTTAATCCACACGTGTTACTGTCACTATTCTATGGTTTCTTCCAACTCCTAAAGGTGTAACTGTGGGTTAGCCTGTTGCTGTGCGCACGGCCGTATGGGCTTTAGTGGTTACAATCTGTGTGCGCGTGTGTGCCACCGAGCTCAGCTGCAACCCATGCGTAAAATACCTCCGACCTCACGCGTAAAAGCCCACATACTGACACAAGGAATAATTATAGGCTTAGGTCAGGAGAAGCTTTTATGTGCACCAGCTGACAAATCATATGGGATCTATAGGGCTACGACGGATCTTCTGGTTTGCATTTAAGTTATCAAACATACATAAAGCTGCTTGTTTTCAGCATGCAGCTTTAAAGTATGCATCTGCTTTATGATCACTTATGGCATGGAAATGACCATCGAAACAAAAGTGGCCATGGAAACTCACAGCTTTGCATCATGTCAGAGAGAAGCAACTATTAACACACTGAAACAAGAGTCAGAATAAATGTGTTGTTGTCAAAGATGGAGAAAAAGAACGTTTACCAAGTAGTCAGCTAAGCACTAAATTTATCAAGATACATCTACAGACATAGGCTACTTGTAGACCACTGCTTTTTTCAGATATTCATAGTCTTTTACATAACTTAAAAAGAAAATGTACGTCTTTCATGTAGGCTTAGAAAATATGTAACTTTAATCAAGCTTCCATCTCTTATACATTCTGACATCCTTCAATTTAAATATATATTATTGTTACCAAGAGCATAATAATCTCACAAATCACCTGTCACTTTGCAAAGGAACATGAAAAGTGACAGTCATAATGAAAGCATGGAGGCAGCTGCTTCTTGACCTCAAAGGCCGTTCCAGGTGAAGCCACAGACCCACAGTCATCCCAGCTCCAAGTGACTGAACAAAGTGGGTGGGACCGTCTGAGGTCAAAATGAATGGAGCTCAAAAGTCCTACTCACAAGTTCTCATTCTAAAAAATACACATCATGGAGCTTTGGTAAGTCATAAGTCTCTGAAAAACACATTTTGAGTAAAATTGTGTTTATGCTTTTTGTATTGTTGCTGAGTAGCCTTGAGGAAGTCAAGGTTTTTAATTGCTTTGGGGAAAATGAATGGGGTGTAAAAGTTTCACTAGATCAAAGATATTAGAATTGTCACTGTATTTCACACTTGTAAAACTCAAATTTAGTACAAATGCAAGAAAATTCTGGTAACACTCTATTATGACTATTTTACATAGTGTTTATCTGCAACTTGGACATTTATCAACTAGAACTGTAGTCCTTTAGTTGTTTAGTTGATTAATATTGATGATGCCTTAGTATTTGTCAGTTATGTATTTTATCGGGACTAGAATTATATAATCTGTTGTTTGAATAAAGTTGTTTAAGTGAAGTCAGATCAGATCAAATACATGCTTTTTAATTTGACAGTATCTCTCGCTCTTTTTTTTATATCGGTTACAGTCCTATTAAGAAGACTTTCTTTCTAATAATGAAAAAATAGAACAGTCTGATGTTAAGGCAATACATGAATAATGAGCCTGTTTTTTGACATATGGTAGCTGGTATCTACACTCCTATTACCGAAACTCTATTAGGGTCACTGCATGTAAAGTCTTTACATCAGTGACAAGCATAATTTATGTTCCTCTTAAACATATGCAAATTAGCATCTGTTAGAGGTCAACAAGTGTTTGCTAATCTAAAGTATTCCCTCATTTCCATGGACACACATATAAGAACAAAATTTGACATAGCCATTATTCTTGAATGATTTTTTTTTTTGCCATTAAATATTTTGCCAAAGCTGACGCCTGAATAAAGTACATAATTAAGGTTTGTACAAAGCATTTGGTGCAGCATTAGCTCCAGTCCATAACAGAGGGACGCTGTGCTAAGTGTAACATGCTGCTTTCCTAGGCCTGCTTTTAAATGGGTTGTTGTATGTTTGTTTTGGTGTCAGAGTGGTAATGCAGTAAAAGGAATAATAAAGAACCACAGATTGACAGATTAGTAATGGAGGGACGAATAGGTAGCAGACAGGTGACTGATGAGTTGACCACTGATGCAAGTGTGTGGACTTTCAATGCAACTGCTCCCCAGAATACTGATAAAATCCAATCTTTACAGTGAATATTTGAAGTACACAGTCCATTACTTATATTCTAAGTCGTATTTATGATGTATTAATAGATTGTTGTTGCAAAGTCTCCTAAACTTCCACTATCACATTGCTGCTCCCACTGCACCTCTCCTCAGTCCCCGTTGCCCTGCAGAGTTTCTCATTTTGTGCATCTTTGTAACAGGATGTTTCTTACCCATTTTGCCCATGATGGAGAGCTCCCCTGGCACTGGTGTGGCTGCAGAAATGGAGCAGGAGCAAAAACATGAGTCAAACTGAAGTGTTTTGGTCGTACATTTAACAATGTTTATTGGACCGTGTTTGGTTACATCGTCATGAGATGTTTCTTTGCAGTAAGATTTTCCGTAACATGAAAAATACAAATTGCTCCTTTGCTTGTTTTGAGTGGTTGGGTTTTTGCAAAGCTTAACACTGAAGCGAGTATCACCAGAAAATCTCTAATACGTATGTGCATTAAGCTTTATTCTTAATACTTGATTTTTTGTTGTTTCTAGACAGATAATGGTTGATTTGTACCATTATCTGACTGAGGAGAAGTAGCTAGGACTGCATTAGTCGTTTTATCAGTTAATTGGTCAATGGTGCCTTGCTTAGTTTTTGCATGAATTCCACTGCAATTTTAGTCCTTTTAACACAACATATCTTAACCTTAAAAGTACATGTAACTCTTCTATTAGTTTGTCAGTTCATAGATCAGCAGTCTTTCAGTCACTTCTTCTTGACAAACTTAGAATATGAATCTATTTTTAAAACATGAATTGCAACTATCTCCATTGCAATACTAGCAATTTGATACTTTTTCCTTTATTGTGCAGTTCTAGGTTTTTCTTCTGTTGCATATTCTTAAAAATGGCCCACCATTTTTCTCGTTGACTTTTTATGTTAGTTGGATCTATAATGGGAGATGTGGAACTGTTATGTCACGTTCAGACCAAATGTTTTGTGTCAGAAATTGCTTAAGCTCAAAATCTGAACATTTCACTGTTGATGGTGTTTTGGTATTCCCACGGCTTGCGAGGGGTTTTGTTTTGGCTGATGGCAGATTATGTTGAGAGAGTGAGAGAAAACTTAGCATAACTTAGCACAACTTCTCACTTCTCCTTCTCCAGGCACTGTTCTTTTTAAGCCTGTCTGTACTCCTCTAATCAGTAGCAGTGGCAAAGAGTGAAAGAAAACTTAGTTATAACTTAGCACAACTTCTTCACTTCTCATTCTCCAGTCACTGTTCTTTTTAAGCCTGTCTGTACTCCTCTAACGTCATCTCACCTGTAAGGACATCGTCAAGCCATATCATATTGCATATTTTTTGTTTTGCAGATCAATCTCTCCCTGATGTGACAGTAAGCCACTAGGTAAAGGCACCATAGTCCCTGATTGTTGAAACTTCAGATTTCCCAACACTGGTGTTACATTCTTGACAAGTTTGAGGCTCCTCACAACAGAGCCCGCAGAACTCTCTGTGCTGGACTAAAATTTGTGATGCAAATTTGCTGTACGTCTCAAGGCGTGGGTTTATAAACCTAACGCTTCAATGCTATGTCTGATCTAAACGCAGTATAAACAGAACATAAGGAGTTTACTTGGTCACTGGTCTCACAAAATCAATATTTTACGCACTTCCCATCTTCAAACTGGTTTTCAAACTTACTATTTAAACCTCCTTGTGTAAAGGCATTGTCAAGTTTGAATAGCTTTTACTTGTGCAACGTGTTGAGTCACACAGTCCCAGACTGATGGTAAAGAAACTTATTTTAGCTCAGACATCCAGAATCTCCTGTCTTTCCTTATTATTCTAACATACTTATATTTCCCTAACCCACTGTGTCTGCCCCAGTATTTGACTTCTAAAATGAGTCTTTCTGCAGTTTCCAGATTGTCTCCTCCTGCTCACTTTCCAATTTCTTGCTACGCGCTGTCAGCAAAGCTAAATAGAAGTGCATATTTATAAATAAAAGCTGTTATAATAAGAATTGCTGTCGCTCTTGTTAAAAGTCAGCCAGAGCAAACTCTATACGGATTGTGGTTTAGTGCTGTGTCATATAGGTGCCTAGATGACAGTTAGTCTATAGGACATTATGTGTGCATTAGCTCGCTCATCATAAGTGTTCTGCAGCAAAAGGACAAGCTAACCTTCTCCTGCGGCCTCTCTTATGAAATCACATGTGTTGACAGTGACAGGCAAGCAGCTGGTTTGTTTAGAAGAGCATATGCCATCAGATATAAGTTCAGCCATTTACATAAACTTAGTTCTTTTAATGGTACTTGTGGGGAAATTCAAGGATAATCAGGGTCATTAAAATTCATGGTTTTTGTTTTTCTGCTTCTTCTGTCGCCTGCCTCTTGGCTCTCTTTTGCTTGGCGGGCGGATTGAAAGTGAACACCCATTTAGCTAATGACACACTGTGGATATTTACTTGTAAATGGGAATAGAGGCTTCATGTCTGAAATTGCACTTTACAATCTTGGCCGTAGATGCAATTTTGGTAGATTAAGCTGAAATGGCTTGGGAGAGTTTCCCCTCTCCTCAAAGTCAATCAAACTATAAAACATTCACTTTTACCGCCTTGATCTCAGACAGTCTCTCCCAGCTGTCGAACTTGTTGTAGACCAATAAAAATACAAGCGCTGCACGAGGAAATCAATGGTTTTTGAATGAGCTGAAACCCTTGGAATTAGGAGTTTGTGTTATGCCACCAGAGCAGAGCTTCCTGTTACCATGGAAATGATGGGAGGCGTTCGGAGCCTGATGTGTGCAAAACGACTTCCCATTCCTCTCCTAGTCCTCTTCTCCACCCCCGCGTCACAATCACCAGCTTCTCCCTGCAGACAGTGGAAACAGCAGCTCCAGCATTGATTGGGAAAAGGTCTGGACTCACCTGGACCTCGCATATTTTTCGCAGTAGCTGTCCTTGAGCTGTGCCTTATGCCAGGGTTTGTATAAGAAAACTCTAGCGCTTGGTGGTTGGTCTGAGTGTTATGAGGTCGATAATCTGAACGACCACTGGTGATAAAATCTAAGAAAAAAATGTTTGCTCCAAGTTTTTCAATCTGTTGGCACACTTTTTGATTGAAAAAAATCTATTACTTTGAAAATTCAGACAACATGAAAAAAGTATATTGCTCGGCCACTGTTTTCCTCCTTGGTATTTCAGTGGGCATGATGGACAGATTAATCAGCCAATCAGGGACATGCGTCGTCTTGTTTATGGAAACCAACATGGCTGCTTTCGACAAAAGAATGTCATGGCAAAATAAGAAAAATATTATGTGGAACTGAAAAATTGTGGATTTCTGCAGCAACAATGAACGAAGCAAAAAACGATTTTAATGTGAGATAAGTGAAGTTAGAATTTGGTCTAAATGACAGACAACCAATCAGCTTCTTTGTCTCATATGAGTCACACAAATAAACTAATCTGATTGCCTGGTAAATTGAAGAGTTTATCTGAAACGCAGGGGGCTTGACCAGACCCACTTATTGCACCATATGTCCAACTACACCGCAAAATAACAATCAGATATCAAAATATAGTTCTTGCTTCAGTGTCTCTTTGAGTGATTGACTTAGTTACTAGGTATTTGCTAAAAACAATTCAAAAATATTCAGTTGTTGTTTTTCTAGTTGGATGTGATAGTCCATATGGTTACTATTTTTTGTTTTTATTTCATCAACTAAAAAAAATAGATAATAAATAATAATAAAAGGGGCACAATATGCACACATGCAAATTTAGATCTTAGCCATTTTAGCTGTAAAGATATATGCATGTTTATTTAAATGCAAAATAGACCAAGGTGGCCCCTTTTCAACACAGGGAACTTTTGTAGGTCCATGTCATGAAATAGTTTTCAGCATTAACATGTCTAAACAGACAGTCGAGAAGCTAAGAACTATGGCTTGTTATTATTGCATTCTCTGCTTTTTTTTTTTAATTGTTTTTTTAGATCAGTATGCAGTGATATTGACCATTAACTGTGCCTAACCACAGAAGTACTTCTTTGAAGATAAGGTCTTAAATCTGACAACCGCTCACAAATCCTTCAACACATGGTTAATATCGACATGTTTTTGATTTCATTTTAGTTGCAATTATGCCTATAAACTTCTTTTTACGAACTGCAAAGTGAAACCGGAAAAGACCACCCAAGTTCAGCCAAAAAAGTGCCATTCTCAAAAATGTAGGTACAGTTTTTATGGACACAAAGAAATCAAACCAACAACATTGCTTTTAGTCTCTAATTAATTTCTATGTAACGCCCTTGTGGTAAATTAAATACACATTCTAGACAAAAGTGAATTAATACCACACATGAACATAAATACTAATTGTTTTAATTAGCATTTTGCCTAACATAGACGTTCCATTCAAATGAACTGACATGAACGTGCTTAGCGAGAGGTGAGTTGTGTGGGATGACAGAGAATGGCCTTATCTAAATAATTGAATATGTGGGTGTGTGGTGAAAAACGCTTTTCATAATTAGGAATGACTGAATTGAAATTTCAAGCAACTCACCATTTTTTCAAGTGTTTTAGCACATGGTTAAAACACTTTTGCAGACTTTACAAAAATATTCAGTCACACAACAGTTTGCAAACATAAAGTTATTAACTTCTCAGACTATTATGAGACAAATGCTACAACACTTTTATGAGCTTTGATGGAGTAACAGACATGTGTCACACTGTTTTTGATTATTATTATTTTCATTATATTCTGGTGAACCTTTACATATTCTATATCTCACCCATTGGGCTTTGAGAGTTTGGGAGAGTGGTTTTGTGTCAGGAGTTCTTTATCTTTATAGTGGCCATACCTGCTTGTCAAAGTTTGATCCTGTAATTACTTGGATGGGAGACCACTTGAATACAAGGTGTCATAGTGGGACGACAAGAGTGGATTTATGGGCAAGACACTTAAAGTTCTGGGTAACTAATTTTTATTTAAAGGTTGTATGGTTTTTGACCAAAACAAATCTGCTGATAAATGCAGCTTAATGAGACACCCTTACTGCAACTGGAATGAGTTAATTAGAAATGAGTACTTAACAGGTAACAGGCCAATAGATAAGAGTCCTCGATCTATTGGCTGTTTTGGCCTCTCATGTCCACGTTTATTTTTTTTTTTTTTTTTTGCTGTCAACTTTGCTCTTTGAAAAAAAATGTTTTTAAGCCATAATTACAACTAAAATGAATACATGTTGATGTTAACAACCATGTGCCGAAGGATTTATGAGAGGAAGTTGTCAGATTCAAACCCTAAATTGTGTTTGTGAAAATCAGCTACTCCATATTTAACCCACCCTGTCTCAATGTCCGTACACTGGGCGAGTTGATCCTTGGTTGCAAAATGCTTTGAGTGCCTTGAAAGCTAGAAAAGACTACATAAATAGAGACTACTGTCATCTAGTCTATTTATTCATTTTGTTAATCTGTCTGTTGTTGGCACTGAGACTTATCTTCAGTATCATTTTTTTTCTGCCACGATTTGAACAATTTTAAAATATCACTTTTTTTGCAACAAACAAACAAACAAACAAAAAAGTATTTTCCAGTTAAATATAAATCATCAGAACAGTTTCAGTCGTGCACAAGTCACAAGATCTAAACCTGGTTCAAACACATGTTCACTTTAAAAGTCTACATTCTGTACCTGGTTTTATAGAATGTTTATAAAAAGTTTTCATATTCTGCCTTCATGTGTGTCATGTCAGTACTGGTCTATGTCTTTGGCCAATGCTTCTGGATCATAGTGAGCATGGTTGAGGAAACAGAAGAACAAAAAGAGTTCTGATCATTGTGATTTGAGATTTAAGGTCTGAAAATGGATTTAAGGTGGTCCCAATAAGCAGACTGTTTTCCCCCCAAGTGTAAGTTTTGCAATTTATCTCAAAATGTAGTAGGTCAAATCAATTTAAAAACTGTTACAGTTTACTGATTTGAACAGAGTGTGCTTTCTCAGAGGAGCTTTCTGATGGTAAAACGGGCCTGAATGGCTCAACAGACCCTTGTCACATTCAAAAATGTCAAATGATTCATGAAAAGTTCAACAGATTTGAAATATAAAGGCCTCATCATCAGAAACATAACACTGCAGTCTGAGAGAAATGTGTTGAACTTTGCAGTGCTCATTTTTTTATTAGGCTTATTAGATTGAACTAATCAGATTTTGTAATAAGTCATGGTTCAAATCACTGTAATGCATTTGAAAAATAATTTGTCATAGATCAACGATTGTCAAAGATAACTGACTTTTATTTGCCCTCCTCTGCTCTTTTTTCATTTTCAGTGCACAGATTTTGAGCTTAGAATAAAGGTGAAAAGTGGAAGGGACAATTCACAAAGGATCTTACCTCTCTCCATACAGTTTGTTTCTCATTTTATTATATTTATTCACATTAATAACTGGTAAAATTCATGTGAAAATAATTGGCAAGCCAGTCAACAGCATCAGTTTCTAATAATATTTTGAAGCATAATTTGCTGCCAAGTTTTTCCCCATTCTGTAAGTCAATGTCAGCTGTAATCATGTTTTGCATTAATTTTCCTAAAATGGTCACAGATGGTGTGGCAGCCTAAGTCTGGCCAATTTTTGTCAGCTTTGCCTGAACCATTTTATCCCTTTGCACTATTTGGTTGCACTGCAAAACTATTCCAGTTGATATGACTTTTGGGCAATGAGCGCGAAAATGTAAGTAAGTGGTCCATCTGTGGAGTTTTGCTCAGTTTCATAACTGTAGCCTAAGAATACATGAAATGACTTTGTATGCATAAAGTGAAACTGGCAAGCTCTGCGTCTGCTGCAGCCTTCAACACTTTCAAAGAAGAACAGAAATAGGCAGCTCATGGCACTGGCTCTGTTCACTTTGTGAGCTCTGATACTTTTAGGAATTCACTGAACATCCCCGATTCTCAAATCCTTAAAGACAAACTAAATGCAGCAGAATAAACTTTTTTTTTTCACCGTCAAACTGTGTGTATGGGATCAAAATGGAATTATCTACAGAAACTCCTCTTGCAGTTGTGCAAAAATCGCGACCACAATGGTCAAACGCTGTCAGTGCATTTTCAGTTCACGCCGACGTCACATTGAGTTCACGCTACAGAGAAGCCGCCCAGGTGGGATATATAAACTCCTCTTCAGTGTTGGGAGCAACTAGTTACAAAAGTAACTAGTTACTGTAATATATTCCACTTTTCAGTAACTAAGTAGTGTAACTCATTACTTTTAAAAATGTTGATAATACTGTATATTACAGTTACAATCTGAGTAACTCAAGTTACTTTCATGTAAATTAATTGCTTTTACACTCGGTTAAAAACGTCACTTCAGGACCAAAACACCACTAAAATACTGTCTGTTTGCATAAAGGTGAATAAAATATTATGAGGAAAATGTGTTGTGACGTCACATTTCTATAAATTAACCAGTAATCAAGTGTAAATGTAACAGGATTAGTTTTGTACAATGTCTAAACACACGTGCAATTAGCTCAAAGTAACTCAAAGTAACTCAGTAGTGTAACTCAGTTACATTTTTGAGACAGTAATATTGTAATACCAGTATATTCCATTGTTCTCCCTGTAACTAGTAATATACTGTATAATGTATTACAATTATAAAGTAACTTACCCAACACTGCTCCTCTTTCTGATACTGCTGCTGTGGAGAGTTTGAAAGCGATCACCTGCTACAAAGCAACACTTTTTGGTGTTTTAACTGACTCTTGTTCTGACTCTTATTTTGAATTTTAGAAAATACATCATGAGCTCATGTGCTTATCTAGGCTAAAACAAAGATTATATGTCTGCAACATACAAGATGTGCACATAAGCAACTAGACCTAGTTCCATACAGCCTAAGGGCAGTCCATATTGGCAATTAATATGTTTACATATTGAGTGTAAACAGACATTGATTGATAGCACGAAATATGGATAGCGATACAAACATGTGTATGAAACCTTTCCTTTACATAAGCATGTGAGTATTTTCTAAAACTGAAAATTAGTATAAAAAAACAAAACAAAAAACTGTGACCACTTGGCTTTGCACATCACCTGCTTATCAGTGTGAGCACTTCAAGATTTTTTTAATTAACTTTGCAAACGTGTGTATGAAACCTTTCCTTTACATAAGCACATAAGCTTATGTGAGTATTTTCTAATATTGAAAATTAGTAAAAAAAACAACAAAACAAAACAAAAAAACTGACCCTTTGCGCATCACCTGCTTATCAATGTAAGCCATTGATAATGTAATTTTATAGTGCGTTTTTTCCAACTCGCCACAGCGATGGTGTCAGAAGGAGGTGTTTTAAAGGCTCTTCTGTCGCATTAACTCGATGTGATGTTTGACCATCGCGGCAGCACAGTCACGGTTTTTGTCAATATAACTGCAAAATGCGCAAGTTTGCTCAAAAACGCTGATTCTGCATTTCACTTTAATGCTTACTCAAATAGTTAGCATCTTAAAAGGTCTTTTGTTTTTTCTGTGTACATTTTTCTTTTTCTTGTGTAATATCTTTGACACTGTTACTTCTAAATACTGTCACATGAGAAAATACAACATTGCAACATAAATATGCAACAAGTAGCTGTGATGTTCTCTTAGCACTGTATGGCCCGGCCCACTTGTATAAATGACCCAGGCCTTTTCCTCCTGACGTAGCCGATAGTGAAGCTGTTCAACAGTCTGAGCCTGACTGTGAACAGCTGCACGGTGTCACGCCTCATTACGTACTCTGTTCTCATAGTCTTACCAATGCCTGACTGATTTAATGCCACTATGACTTTGTTTGTTTTAGAGCGAGCTGGAAAACTCACCTCTCATGATCACATTAGATTTAGGACTCACCTCCAGCTCGCACAATAATAAAACTATCAATGTGAGGATGATGTGGATTAATTGAGTGAAAAGAGGAAAGCTGTGTGAATTTCAATCAGAGAGAAGAGCGTTAATGGCCCGGTTTTACGTGGCTTTATGTGAGAAACAAATGTGTAGTGAACAATGGGATGATTTAGCAAAGCCATTATGAATACGGGGTAATTAGACAGAGTCGGATTCAATTATTACAGATATCATGTTATGATTAAAAAGATTAGAATCAGAAGTGGTGAGAGAGGCATCCTTAAAAACCTTTACTGAAAACTAGAATCATAACTTTAAGTATTTCCCCAAAATGTCGACCGTTTAATACATCTAATCTGACTTTTTCCCCCCACTTTTTTCACTTCTTCTGTTTTTCTAAATTGTTGTTGCATGCAGAGGGTTTGAAGTAATTCCCTGCATCTTTTGTCTCATAACTTTCTCCAGTACAGTCTCAACAAACTCTATTTACCTCCCAAGACCAACACTCTTCACTAGTTAGTCAAGTTTTTCTTCTCTCTGACTGCAATACAACAGGTAACCCAACAAACAACGGCTCAAAACAATGCATTTTCAACCACAGACTGATAGAACATGTACAGCACATCAACACAGACATTAAAAGAGCTCTGTTTATGTAGAAAAAATACTGACTTTGACCTTTCTCACACAGATTCTGGGTGTTAACAAACTACTTTTGCTTGCTGTCAAAAATGTCGATACTTGTGCGTGTGCACCTGCTTGATATAATAGAATGTTCACTGACTGCAGATGATTTGGGGACTTGGCAAAGTTGTTTTTTGTTCTTTAGACGAAGGTGTCGTTGAGGTGTTGTATTCCTTCTTGTTAGTTTTCTGCAGCATTCACAAAATCAGAACAGGTGCACTGAAAACTGTAGAGCAAAAGAGTGAGGTAATTATTCCTAGAGTTGTAGTCGACCAAAGAAGTTCTTGGTCGATTAAAGACCTGTCCTATTGACCAGTTTCATCCAAAAAGGGGGCATGGTTAAGGCTCTGCAGCTAAAAAGTATTTATTTTTCTGCCTTTTTATCTAACACAAACTGTGCTCGAAAAGTCTAGCAAAAACAAGAATTTATACATAAAATGAATAGGAAATTAGGCCAATGATTCTGTCCCAATTCTTCAACTAATTCACTCCTTTTTGTAAATCTGAATGATCCAAATCAAAGAATTAGTTGACTAATGTTAATTTGCTTGAGTAAGACGTCATTGGCCGATGAATTGACTAAAGGCAGGCAGACACTGTGCTATTTTTGACTCATTTTGGGACAATTTTTCACTCGTGCGACAATTTTGGAGATCGAGTTTCAGCTCAGTAGTGTGTCGTGCACAGTGTAGTGTACATGAGGTAACAAGAAGCAATTAACACCTCACGACCAGCTTCTAAATAACAAACATAGGATCGCAAGAAAATCAAACTCGTTTGAAATCCTGATCAATATCCTCGTGGATACATCACACTGTAGAAGAAGTAGTACTTAAACAACTAAAGAACTACAGCACTGATTAATTCATTCATAATCAATCAACTAATTAATCAACAATAAAGAGTTCCACGGCCCAGCTGCTCTGAGTGTGAACTTAATATATTAAATTCTACTATGACGTGAACACTATTGTTGAGCAGAAATGTGCAACAGCTGAAAAAAAAAAATGTTTTTCTGCGGCGCCTTTGTTGCTTCTGCCTGTTTGAAAGTGACTCATAGTGTTTTCTTCATGTGAGCTCCGATCATCAGTGACAGGTGCCATTAAACATGCTCTTTGTGCGTGCTATGCCTGCCTCTGCCAAATTCTCTTGCTTTCTGACTGTTTTCTACAGCCCAGCTTCTGCAGATGATTTTTTTCGCCAAGCATAGTAAGACCAATCAAAATGCTAAATACATTAACAAATGCCCTGGTGGCCTTAGTGTTCAAGTGAATGAGCCAAAGGTGAAGGTGAGCTCTTTTTGCTGAAGATCCATAGAGCATAACAAATATGTTCCTAAGCAACAAGCAGTGAAAATTCTCCTCTTCCCATTATACGAGCCCACACTCCGAGTAAATTGGTCTCCAGTCCATTTTTCATAATTCCCTCCCTCTGAGAGATAACAAAGGGGATTGCATAAAGTCAAAGCAAGAACACACACACAGCATATTTATTCTATGCTGGTCCAAATATTCCAATAATTACATACAAGATATTAACACATGTAAAAAGGTCAGCACATAATTAAATATCTACAAGTAATTTGTAAAAGAATTGACAAGCTGCTTATTTAGTGCTTGTAAATCCAAACTCTGAAACTCTGACGCAAAGACAAAGGCAGAAAAAAAATTCTCCTCTGAATAGGACGGTTGTTCTTTAGTTGTTTAAGTCAACCAAAATTTATATTAATTGACCAAGTCTGACCAAGATTTACAATGAACAGCAACAAAATGGTAGATTTGTTCTGTTTTCTATTCATTTTCTGCATGAATTGTTGGTTAGTTTAGTTTTGCATTGGATTTTTGAGCATAGCTTGGGTAAGACAAACTCTCAGACCTAAAAAACGACTTTAGCTTCAGAGCTTTGGCCCATTTCAAATCAATCAATGGGACACGTCTTTGGTCAACTACAGCCCTACCTCTAACCATCGGGGTAAGGACCAACTTTTCCCTGATCAAAAAAAAAAAAGTCTATGTGAATTTTGTGTGTGGAAGAAAGAAAATGCAGCACAGCATTAGCAAAAAAATTAAAATTAGTGCTTAGTGCTTATTATTACTAAAGAATTTTACTCAAATTGGGCACAATTTTATGAAAGGTATAATAACTGTTAAAGTTAAAGAGTATTAACTTGGGCTGGGCAATAGTCAACACTCTTTTATTTAACAATAGGAAAATAAACAATTGAATTTTAATACAATTGCAATCTGACTCTGGCTCAAAAAATTGTGCAACTGAGTGAGTTTGCACAAAAATGTCCAGAAACAGTAGATAATTCAACTTTGAGCCCTTACACACAGTTTCACAATTGATTTTGCGTTTAGTTTCACTTTAAGTTTAGTTTCACTTTAATGTTTAGTTTTACTTTAAGTTTAGTTTCAGCTTAAGCTAAAAACTGCTTGTTCCAGTGACAATCTCTTATAGATAATGATGAAAATCCAAAATAAAAAATGTACACAATTTGCACGTGTCGTCACGCTCCTCGAGGGAACGCCTACTTCTCCGTGCTGGAGGGCAAAAGCTCTGTCTGTGCGCATTACAGCAATGGAAACTTTGCCGAAAACCTGCTCGTTTCTAAGTAGGCTATTTAATTGATTTCAATTGTAAAATGGCTGTATCTCGTGGAACACGCTGCCCTAACAGGCAAGGAGGTTGTAAACCTAAACCTGGAGCTTTTTTGTTTAAATTTTGATGAAGATAGAAGACGCTAGTGGGCGGCAGCAAATAAAAGACCTAAATCCCTCTAAGTCGCTACAGATTTGCAGTGAACACTTTAAAAGAGGTAAGTCAATGCTAATGAAAAAAAAGATTATGACATTTGAAAAAAAAAAAAAAAAAAGCAATGAATATCTGAAACAGCCTGCATTATGCGTGGCAAACGCTAGCCTCAAATGATATAGCTACAGCTAAGTTACTGAAAACCAACCTCTTGTAGCTTTTAAATCCGCTCCAGTGTAAGACAAAACCCTGTTTACCACATAATGGTGCAAGTCATGAGGAGTAAACTTGTAAATGTTATTTATTCGGCTCAGCAGGAGGAAGAGGGCATGGATCAGCTAGCATTCATTAGCTTTTCCAAATACCTTGTTTTGTGTGCGTCTAAAAGATGTCCTACTTCCACAGACAAATGTACTGAACATGCGCGAGAAGCATCCACTGCTTTCTTTACGAAAAAAAAAAAGAAATGTGTGAAAATTTGTCAGTTTTGCGCTCCCTGTAATGCTGCGTACACGCACTTCTGCCCTCCATCATGACGCAGCCACGTGATCAAGTGACGTAGGTGCAAAGTGCAAATGGTCAATACTGCTTGCACCATATATTTGGGAGCTGCAAAGTTCACCTATTATACATTTGTTTAAGAATACCTTGGCAACAAACCAGCCATCAACCAAAAGTTCTTTTAGATGAACTGACAAGTTTAATCTTTGGGCGACTGAGTAAAACTGATGCAGATTCAGAAAATATAGTAGGTTGCAAAACATGCTGCTGTAATTACCACACGGTCAGAATGTGTTTCTCATTAGTTTATACGTGATGCCTTCAGGGGCCATCAGGTTAATTGGACCGCTCAGTATTCCCCCATTCTCCTTCATCAGCCTCTTTTGACGACGTCCCCAAACCCCATGAGAGTTTTTCTAACATCTAGAATGACAGCCTCTGAACACAAATTAAAGTCTTTGATTTTCGATAATATATTCATTAATAAAGGAGAGTTTGTGTAACCTTGACACATGTCCACAGATTGTAAATTTCCTTCATTAGGTTACACAGTAAATGAAATGAAAGGCTGATCTAAATTAAAACTGCATTGTTTGCTGGAGGCATTGTTTCTCTCTAAAACATAGTAACTGTACATTACATCAGATAGAAGGGTTTATTCTTCTGAAGGTTCTGAAAGTGTATTAATATATTTGTGCTCTTTTGTCAAGTTGAATTGATTTAATATTTGATTCATTTATAAAAGTTCTAATTGTGTATTTTTTGGACAATGACAAGTATATTACAATTTGATTGGAATGACTGATGGAAAACCATTGGCTTTGGCTTTGGCAGAGAGACTGTGGCACACTTGCAGGGAAACAAGTCTGCCTTGTTCACTTTTCTGACAGTTCGTTAGATGTATAATGCCAAATGAAATGATTTGACCCATGTACAATGATAAAGCCCAGTCATACAGCAATGTTTTTTGATTCACAAAAAATTATTCACTTTTCATGAACTCAACTATTCTGGAATTGGTCTTTTTTTCTTGCTATCAAAATGCTAACAACAAGTTGGATTCCTGCTTCAAACTTCTCATTTAAATAATGATCTCTCTCAGAATGTGAGTGTTTCAGTTTCTTTTTGTGATAATTAGTTTTCATTGCTGTTACTGCCGCTGACTATCCAAAGACAAACGTATTCATTAGTGACAAGTGATGGTGGGTCCATCATGAATATTTTATGACATGACTTTTTCTACAATGCTCAGTCTCAGGCAGGGTGCATCATACTTTCACTATTCACTTTAAAAGGACTATGCCCAAGTTTTGCTTCCTTAAAAATGTAAACAAAAATAAATAATACATTTAAAACTTCCTACAGCAGTGCACACATTTTGCTCATTTACTTCGTGCATTCTGAGCCTCCAAATTGTTCATCACAATGGGTTTTTAGGTCAAAATTAGCGGCAATCCTTGAACAAACAGGACATTATTAGATGTAGTCGGGACATTTCAGACTAATTTTTACCTGAAAAAATACATTACCACTATACAGTATCTGTGCTGGGGGAAAATTGATTTTAAGTTTTTTTTATTTTAAAAAGTCGGTTATCGTTCCTTTAAGGTTGAACACATTTATACTGAGAGAATATATTTGAATTATGAAACCAACTCAGCCATGACAGTCAAGAAGGTTTCACTTACACCCTGTTTGTCAAGTCCCACTGCCCCTTTTTCAACTTTTTTCTTCATTACATTTTTAACGCTATCTTTCTCGCATGTCTAGACACATGTGGCACAAACAGGCTTCTTATCTCTAACATCCCTGTGGCTGTTGCAGCGGAAGACGACTGCAGGATATGTTTAAATCATGCCTGCCCTGGAGCTCTTCATGTTATCCTTCCACAAGATCAGTTTATATCTTTGAGATTATTATCAGCTCTGATGCAATTCTACAGAGCACAACCAAACAACCTCTCCAATAACACAACCCAGGAATCCCTGACTAACATGAAAGATGAGTATCTAGTGTAACCTTGCTGCGATGTTTGTGAGCTCACAGACTCATGAGAATCTCTCTGCCGTGCTCCTGCTGCTGCGATTAGGCCTGTGGTGCAGAGTCTGAACCAATCATGGTGCAGCTTTGTGGTTTGGGCAGAACTCAACAAGGAAACGCTCAAATGAACCAAAACAAACAAGTCGATGCTGATGGAATGACTTCAGTTCAGTCTGTTTGAACAGAAATATCATTTTCTTTTTTTTGTTTGTTTGTTTGTTTTTCTCCCAAATGAATTCAACTGAAGTTTGATGCTTTCAATAACCACCTGTTTTGTTTTTCTTTACCACATTCACCTCACTGTAGCCATGGAGACTAAACTATTGCATATTCGATTACTTCTTTGCTGCCTTAACACAATCAGGCTTACTCATTCCTATTCAAGGCACGGTTTCATGACAACACTGAAGAAAAAAAAATGCATTTCCTTTAAAAGTGATGTCAGATAAGATGTGTTTATCTGTGCTCTGATGTATTGAAGTAGGCAGCTTTAATAAAACACATGAATAAATTCTGTCAGAGAGCAGGGCCGGACAAAAATACTGCTGTGATTTTGGCTCGTTGCTATTATCTTTGCCTGATTCTTATTACACTTAATGCTACGTGTTATTTATATTGAAATAAACAATTTTTGTCATCACCCATTCACACATTGGAGCTGTGCTTTGTTAATAACATTCATTGCAAAAGGCGGAGGCAGATTGTAACAAAGGGAGTGCAGTGGCAACCATTTTTCATTTTCTAGACAGTTTACCAGCATTTCTAAGCACAGCCTTAGCTTTCATTTTAAGCTCTATGAGTTTGTTTATGGTTGGCTTAACAAACAGAATTGATGTTCTCATTTGGAGTGGTGGAGTGTGACAATGTGCAGGCTAAAACGCTCTGTGCAGGTGAGCGTTTACACCCGACAGCTCTCTCAGCCACCCAGATTGTACCAATCAAAATAAGGCATCAAGTCGATGTATTTGGCTGTATGCGCAACGCAAAACTTTACCTTTGTTAGTATGGGAACCTTGAAGTTAAATAGAGTTTCATTGCGTGTTTCTTTTCTAAATTGCAGGGACAAATGACTGTGCAGAATCAGTTTAATAGTTTATCAAAAGTCAAAGTAGAAAATAGTGAAAAATAGACTTTATCAGACTAAGTAAAAAAAAAAAAAAAAAAATGACTTATTTATTGTACCACTTTCAGTTTGTTGGCCTGTGTCTGAGATGGAGTTTCACCAGAAAACTGTCTGATTATTCACACGAGGCTCTGAAACCCACAAACCATTGCACCTGAACAATTTCATTTGATTAAAAGATTTTACCTGTTCTTTTGTGGCAGCTTGTGACCCCAAACAGAGCCAAAGTCAACTGAACACAGATGGATTTATAGCTTTTGATGCTGTAAAATGACAGTCACCTGCAATGCTCACATGAATAAAGAACGAGTGAAATGGATGGCCCAATTTTTTTTTGCCAAAAGCACACAAAACGTCTGCCAGAGATGAGTTCAAATTATGCCTTTGGAAATTAATGGGGCCTGAGAAAGTGTCTCATTTCTAAATCCATTTAGTGAGCAGAACTGATGCCAAAATGAAGTTGGCTGTTGCATTTGCAAGAATCTAGAGCGCAAGTTGAAGTGGTAATTATGAAGAATATAAAGGCTGTAGTCTGAGGACCTGTTAGAGGACAGGCTGAGTGGATTTAGAGAGATGATAAAATGAGAACTGGAGTGGAATCTTCCATGGTGGAGAATAAAATGAATCTGTCTGGGTGAAGACGAATTGTCATTTGCTTGGACAGTGCTTGTTTGAGCTTCATTATAATTTCACTTGTCTAGCTCTCAAAAAAGTTGCTCCTTCCTAAAAGTTGTCAGCAGAAAAGTGTTTATTGAAATCCTGCTTGTGTTTGCGCGACAGACAGCAGTACAATAATCTGCAAGTACTCTTCTTAAGGCAGAAGAAAGACATATTTACATTTCTGCTTTTCTGCACCTGCAGCTTGTTTAACAGAATCCTTATATCTTACTACATTGGCTGTTCTTCGTAGAAGCTACAATCCCTGTTGTCAGCAATAAATAATTCAGTTTGCAGAGTAAATACACATAAACAGGTGCACAGGGGCTGTTTATGGACCTTCTGTGTTCAGTTCTTAAGCAGGCCAATAGTAATGGGCACACTGACATTCATTTATATTGACAACTCTTTTCAATTCTGTGGGCAGCTAGCAACATATCATTAACTCATATTTTAAGCTTTTACCTTCTTTAAGTTGTATTTTAATAGATTGCATGTTTGTTTAATCCTGAGACTCTCAGAAAACTACTTCCACCCCTCAATTCCATGCACTAAATGTTTTCCAACTATAAAGACGCGCAAAGTAAAGTCCACTGTCCAATTATTAAGAGGCGGAGTTTGGGTATATGGTTCCATTTATTAGTCATTAGTCATTCTTAACCAATACTGCAGTCTGCCATGAACACAGTGTTAAAAAATGACTTAAAAAAAGACAAATATAATGCAAAAATGACTTTTTGAGTTTTCAAGTTCTAACACTACTTCCACGTCAAAACCACAGTTGCATCATAAAACACTATTTTGAATGTCCCAGATCCATGATATCATAGATTTATGAGAATTTCTGCCTTGTTTTTAAGTCCATAAATTAATAAGACTTGCTTGGAGCATTTCTGGAGTATTAGCAGATTTGGCATGATTGGTTTGGTTGTGTTCCCTGAGTAATTTTCTTTGAAATTGACGTGGGAAACACAAGGCTGTGAGGAAGATGCCAAAGCATAAGTGTCAAGATTTTGCTTAAAAGACAAGAACAATGCAAATAAAACATCATATTTGTCCTTTAATACTAAGAGCTGCAAAAGTCACTGCACAGTGCACTTAAGGTGTAGTCTCCAACCACCTGCAGCACACAACAGCCAACACAATACAAGCTCTGATGTATACATTCATTTAACACAATAAATATAACATAAAGAGCTCTGGCATCCTCCACGCTCCTCTCACGCCTTTCTCTCATGCCCCCCACCCCTCACTCGCGCATAAACAATGTCAGACCAAAACTGTAAGTCTGCTCATGTGGCAGCCAACCTTCACGAGTTTATCTTATTCTCACAGCTGCCCATGCGTCGCTCCAACACACACACAAACACACATACCACTGCAGTACTCTTTAACTCACAGCTAACACAAGCATCCGGCCTGGATTTGTACCTGACGTTTGTTGAAATTTGGTAATAAATGGGCTTCATCTAAACAGACACTCTGAGAGGAAGAAGAAAAGCAGCTGTGATGGTTTTCAGGTTTTAAGATGTACAATTTTGCTCTTCAAATATGGCTCCAGATGGCACTGTGTTGATTTGACAAGAACCCGATGTGTAAACAGACCACATGCCCAAACATATTTGTAAAGATGTATTTCACAGATGGTGATATTCACTGTCTGTCTTTAAAAAGTATATCATCGCCTCATAAACCTAATTAAAAAGATTAGATAAATAATTTAGAGAAGAATATTATCATCAGCAGCAACGATGTTTTAAAAAGGGACATCAATACAATTCTTGTGCTAAATATTTCAACAGAGTTCTCGCACAAATAGCTAGATTATATTTTGCTTAATTAGAGCATTTGTGAGTAAGCATTTGATTGTCAGAAACAATAATTGCTTTCACCTACCCCCTAGTTCCGCCCACATCTCTTATAAATAATAGACACAAGTTGTCTGAGGCAGTCTGTATTTTTGTCCACATGTAAATGAGAATCTGCTGCTTGTTATAATGAATTATCATTGTGAAGAGCTTATCAATATGCAGTTTTGAACAAGTTGTAAGCAAATCTTGTTTTAGACTGTTTAGATCATCATTATGTTTCACAATGAACAAAATATGTTGATTTTATGCAAGTGAAAAAACATTTCACTAAGACTGAGTAAAGAAGTAAATGAAAAAAGCAGTGAATCTACATAAAGTAATATTAATCATATTTTTGTCAAACGTTCTTTCTTTGCATTGCTTGTTGTAGTTGTTCAGAATTGAGTCCACAGTGCAGTTTTCTGATGACATCTGTAACAATACTAATGTGATTATCATGTCAGGTCACATGACTCTTTCTCCAGCCCTCCTCTGCTCTCCCGCTGAGCAGCTCGCATATAAACACACGTACTTATCGCCTAATTGGACAACATCAATGCACAAACACGACTGAATGGCCTCACGCTGGGGACAATTTCCAACAAGCTGCAGACAAGAAGATTTGTGCCTCACATGTGCTTTAAGCCAGTCCATGTTGTTTTACTCCCTTCTCTTCAGCACGTGGCACCGATCAAACGTGATGTTTTCAGCCTTCAGAGAAATTAGTCTATGAAGCTCCGCGGGTTCCTCTTCACTCTGCTAATCAGCTTGGTGGGATTTTGTGGGCACTGCAAGAAGGAAAGTTAGGGAAGAACAACTTGAAAATGATGAAAAAAAAATAGGTCAAGATGGGTTTGTGTTATATTTTCGATAGTGATAGATATCCAAGAACCATGGCATTTGAATTTTTTTTTATTTAGATTTTGTTGTATTTACTTCTCTTGTTCAGTAGTACCGTTTTAGCCTCTGAATTTAGTAATAAAGTCATCAGTTCTAGGTTTTAGAAGTATTTGTGTGTGTACGCACAATTATATATCAAAAATCCCAAAGTTTATATCAACAATGATATACACTTTTATTAAGTATTGTCACCAATGATACAAGATCACATCTGACCTAGTTTGTTTTTGTGGTTTAGTGTTAGTGAAATAGAAGTGGCATGAAATGTGCAACAGTTGGACTACAACACATATGATAGCTTGACTTCACTTTTTAAGATAAGATAAGATAAGATGAGACAAGATAAGATAAAAAAAAGATAACATAAAAGTTTGCCAAAAAACTTTACCAGAGGGGAAATTTGTTATGGGCTTTAGTGCTGTACCCGCTGCATATAAAGACAAACAAACATTAATACAAACAGTACAACTTGATCCTCGTAGGACAAAAAATGCTGTAGTGCTTCTAGAAGTCTTGCTAAAAGTCATAGAGAAGTTTTCCTTTAGTTGATAGATGTCAAATGTATCAAACTGACTCAATAAACATCGCACTGGAACAGAAAGTTATACAGCTCAACTGTCTGCAACCCATGGATCTATTATAATATCTGGATACGGTATTGCTACTTGTAGCTGCTTCATCGACCGTTCCAATGTTACAGCAGCGTAAAAATCCCTCTGCAGAAGCAATTTTTCTATACAGCGCAATGCAAACACAACACACTTGCGTTCAGCACAAACATCTGCAGCTTTAAGAACGTCGAATCTTTTGGCAATTGACTGACTTCCACCTTATAACTTTTTTCTGGTTCAAAAGGTTTTAGTTTAGTATAAAATGTTTTTTTAAGCTTTAGCTTTGGCTACCGCTGCCTCTGATTTGTCAGAACAATCAGGTCTGTGCTTTTGGCTCTGTTCGGCTTTACTCTGCTTGTGTTCGTCCTGCTCGTTGTGCAAAGAATCATGGGGGAAACAGAACTGCGCATGTCCAATAGACTGTGAAGAACAAGGCTAAAGCTAACAGAAGCCTTACTGTTCATGTTGTTTAACAGGTTTTCTGGAAATGTTTACCTCTTTTATATGCTAGATACAAACTCAATATAAAAAAAAATCATATTTTCTTATTTCAGTTGTGGTGTGGAATTTCTCAGTGTTGAATCTCTTGCATTTTTGCCACTCAGTGCTAACATGTATGGTCATTAGCAAAACCTCTATTGTACTTTTCTTATTGTTTTTTTTATTATGTAAAAGTGGGACCTTAGCTGCAGCACTGTTAGATTTTTGCTTTGCTGGGTTCACTGAGTTCCTGAGAAAGATCAATCGAAATGTTTTGTTAAATAATTAAAACCTATTAAAAAAAACAAGCCTCGAGGTTATGTCGAATTTGTTTAGCAGAAAAAAACATTGGATGCGTTAGTCAAAATGATGTTGTTATTACAAGCTCGGGCCTCATTATGCATGTGGGAATATTAAAAACACTTACTCTCGTGTCTGTGTGCGCGTCAAGGCCTATACTGAATGTGAAAAATGCAACTGGGAACATTATACTTCAATTATCTACTGTTTGAGGAGTGTAGTTCCAGGAAATGGACAAATTTGCTAATGAAAAGAAATTCATGAATTATACATGCTTCCAAATGAGGAGAGTTTTTGAGGTCCATTACTGCTCATTCACTGTGTCTGACTGAGAGGAAATAGGAAATAAAATATGAGATGCAATACAGTCGTTGGTGCAATTGTCATAAACTTTATGTTTGAGTGATGCATTTTCCCTGTATCATTACCATTTGTTCCCTTAGCAAAGCCAGGACTTTTGTGCTTAAGTCGATGAGATATTGACTGATTTTCTGCTCATTATTGTTATTCTATAATGAGAAACTCTCCAGGAAATCTCAAACACTGCAGGCACAGGAACATGAGTTTTAGTGATACAATAAACTCGACTGATTAGGCCAAGGCACATTTATTATGGTTCATATTTTTACAGTTTTCCGCATGAACATCGTATCTGTGACACAATGAATTAGTGCCGCGTTCATGTGGTCCTCGGGAACTCGGGAAAAAGTTGTTCCAAGTTGAAAAATGCACATGAATGCTCAAACATCTCGGAACAAATGCTCGTAACTCGGACAAACGAGCTGCCCGATCAGACTGACTCACTGACACATGGAGATTGATGAAAATCAGTTAGAAAATAAATACTAAAACCTTTAACGTTAGTTTTTGGACAGGCTAGAATCAGATCTTACTGTTGTCTATTAACCGCTGTTAAAAGTGCTGTGTCATTTATTTATTATGGTTAATAACAACATCCCGATTTTCCGAAGTAAAAAGTACATGAATGCAAACTAGGTCGGAATCCCTATCTCTCATCTCGGACACACGAGCACCCGAGGACCACATGAACGCAGCATATGCAACAAGTTAATCGATTAATCGCAACTAATCAGTTGATATTTGAATTTACCTTTAACTTATGTTTAATAATTGTTAACTGGTCTATACAGGTTCCTCAACATGCATGAACTGAATAAAGATGCTTTATAACTCCAATCGAGCAGCATTGACATAGAGTAAATTTACTGCTTTAACTAGAAAAAACACAATCTTAAGTAGGTTTGTGTTACTAATAATAAACACAAATATCTTGATTGAGGAAACCAAAAATAGACTTGAAGAAAAGTATGTTGTCATTTAGATTTATTTGTTGCACTAAATAAATAATAAAAATGTAATGCATGACCACAAAATGGACAATTTGGCACAGAGAAGACCCCTTCTGTTTCCATGGAAAAGCTGTTAATTTAGCAGTATTTTTTCACACTATGGGTGATCCCATTCAGACTGTACCAAAATATATTTTTGACTTTCTATTGTGTAGTTAACTTTTCACCTCCAGAAAGTTACACAGTGCACCTTCAACTAAAGCCGAGTGATTCTGAAATCTCTGAAGAGCTACATGTTCATCTGATTATTTCAAATGCAGCATTTTTTCCCCTCATTTAAATTGTTCAATTGTTGATTGTTCAATTGACAAATCTTATTTTAAGGCAACAATATATCAATGTTATCAATTAGTTGTAAGCTCATAATCTAATTTAAGACCATTTTACGTCATTTTTTCCCGTGTGCTTGAAAGAAAAACAATGTTGTCTGAAAGAACAGGCCACAACTTCAAAACATCTTGAAGCTTTGCCTCCATCAAAATTTGTAAAAAATCTTTAAGTCACATGAATTTTGTGCACTAAACAACTAATCGATAGCCCAGCTAATCGATTCGTAATATAATCGCTTTTCTCTTGTGTACACTTTCCACCAAATACAAGTAAATATCTGGCTACTGAATGGTACTAACGTCATGCTCACATTTAGAGTCACTTGCTGTTCAATAAAGTGATCTTTTTAAAGGGAGTTTCCCAATCTTTCACTGACTATGCACCTGCGTAGCTTGAAAACCATGAGACAGCTCCATACTCGGGGCCCAAGGCGGAGTGCGCAGACATAAATGAGACATAAAGTCAAAGAGAAACGGGTGGTCCATCTGTAAACAAACCCACAAGAAAAAGGTAAAGAAAATTAATAATACTAGGACTAGAAAGCATCGTGTCATTTCTTATAGATTACTGTGAGCTTCCATTTGTCTGTTAAATAAACAAGTCTGCTTGCACTGCCTGGAGGAGGGAGTGCTGACCAGACTATGAGAAAATACAGAGAGAACCAGTCTAAATCCCAGACTCATAAAGAGGTTTAAAAGCTCCATACTACGCAAACTGTTTGATCTAAGCTGTGATACTGTTTCTTCTTCAGAACATGCCAGCACATTTAGCAAACACACAAATCTAGAAGATGGAAGCTGTCTTTTAAACTCAAATGAAGTTTCCACTGTGTGATGTCATGGGGTATAAAATCTTCAAAAAATAGCAAAAAATTAGATATTTAAACCTTTCTATATCATCCTTCACACTCTCAAACACTTAGCTGCAACACTATTTTATAACAGGTTTTTGAAATGGAAAAGTGAAGCAAGTATAGTATCCCTGAACAGACAAATAGCACACATTCCTTAAAATCACATCGCTCTTTCTTGCAATTTGGAAAACAAGTTTCATTATTAGATGAAGACAGCAAGTAAAGATCTGATTTTCTTGGAGAGGGTCCATGGAGAATCTGTTGTTCCCCTGTGTAACCCAACCTATAACAAGTCATTTATCACATTCATTCTTACTGTGAGTAGACCGACTCTCCACAGATTTAGATGTAACTGCATCTGATGGTGTCATCTGTAAACATCACAGCATTCTTTAGGGCAAGGGCGTTTAATATGGATAGAGTAAAATATTGTTTATCTGCCATTTTTGTTGTAATGGCTTATAAAATAAATAAAAAAAAAAAAAAAAAAAAAAAAAAAAAAAAAAAAAAAAAAAAAAAAAAAAAAAATAAATAAATATAATAAATAAAGTAAAAGCACTCAGATCCTCAGACACAAAGGCGCAGTTTGTTCAAAGAACACAGTCTGCAAAATAATGTAACTCAAGTTCTGAATGTGATGACATATTAACTCTTGAAAATAATAAGGGTTCATAAAGGGACTCTGAGGTTTGGCCTTTTTTACTTAGGTCTCTTTAATTTAGATTGCTCATTGGAATGAAACATTTAGATTTTAAGGGAGTTTTTAAGATCGGTGCAAGTGCCACAGTGAAAGTAAAATACAAACAGATGTAGAAAATAATGTTGTCTTGATTTAGTCAGTGGATCTCTCTATCTTCACATGTCTTGAGCTTATCTTAACCTTCAGCGGTCTGAACTGGACTCAAGACCCTGTTGTCTCTGATAGGTCTTGGCCTCAGGACCCTGTGATCTTGAATAGGTCTTGGCCTCAGTGGTCTTTGAAAGGTCTTGGCCTTAGGACCTTGTTGTTTTGAATATTGGGCTTCGGGTGATGTTGTCTCTGATAGGCCTTGTGACCCTATGGTCTCAGATAGGTCTTGGCCTCAGAACACTGTTGTCTCGGATAGGTCTTGACATGCGGACTTTGTTGTGTCAGATAGGTTTTGGTCTGGATTAGTGTGGTTTTGTCTACTACACTACCAGCAGACAAAATGTAGACTTGATGTTGATTAATGATTGAAATATTGTTGTGTTTTATTCGTTTTTCCACTCATGTCCTGTTATGCTCATAGACTGCAACATAAAGAAGGGAACAGACAAGCAGCAGGCAGTTTTTAAGCCCTTCTTGGGGCATTTTTTAAACAATAATAATGAATGTTACTGATGTCAGTGTAAATAAATGAAATGCAATGCATGCGTGCGTAGATGAGTGTAAGTCAGTATAACAACCTTTTGTGTATGAGTGTTGAATGCGGAATATTACTGTTAATGAGTAGTGTGCTGTAGATGCGTGAGTGTAAATGAGAAATAGTACGAAAACCTTTAATGTGTATGTGTGAGTGCTTGTGTGGTGTGTAAAATTAAATAAAAGAAAAGGCTGGCGAGCGTGGCGTGGCCCGAGGTCTGGAGTCTGAGAGAAAGAATGTCACAGGAAGTTGGCCTTTTATATCCAGGAAACCACTGTTCCCTAGTGGTCATCGGGCAACACCTCCCAATCACTACACCTCAAAACAAGACAGATATTACTCAAGGGCAAATAGCACCTACAGAGGGCGCAGGGGACCTTCACATGTCCATAGACTGCACTCATACAACATACAGAGAAATGACAGAGAAGGAGAAGAGGCAGGCGCTATCGTTAACCACAAAGTCAATAAAAAGAGCTGCTGGAAATTACCCAACACTTGACAGCGAGTGACAGATTTGAACAGTCCTGTCCCCGGCGGTCTCCACGGTCCCCACACAAATAAAGGCCCCAATAACAAACATGTACTAAGCTGTTAATCAGAATTTAATGAACTAACTGTCATCTCTGGTTGTTAAGCGGATTCCAGGTTATTGAGGAGAGTGCTGCAACAAAATAGGAGCAAATTACCTTTGTGCACGGAGGTGGATGGCTGCCCCGGGTTTGTTAGACTGAAGAGGAGGATCATAAGTCTCTGTCATGTTGCAGGTAAATGGATTAATTACATAACTTTACCAAAGGGATGTGTTAGAATAGAAGTGCCGGACTCAGGAAATCATCCTACATTCTTCTTCAGCTAATTGATTTTTGTCAAGGCTTGATCCACAAGCTGAAACAAAGCTGAAACATTCAAGATACTCCACTTTGCTGATCTATTTATTTATTTTTTAAATCGATAACTCTATCTCCAAGTTGCATACATTCATGAAATGCCCTCTAGGAAAGACTTAAAGGAGAGAGAGACAGAGAAAGAGAAAGAGAGAGAGAGAGAATTTCTTCTTAAAGATGTTGCTTGCTTTGTCTGAATGTGTTTTTTGTCTGGTTCTGGCTTTTTGGGAATCATTTACAGTGCTGTGATACCTGACTAGGAGTTGGAGTGAAATGAATTTGAGCGGAGGAACTAGATGGTGCCGGCCTGTCTATCCTATTACAGCGCTTTATTACCTTTCAAGGTTTTTCAAAGAGCTTCACTACAAGGAGCCACTCACTCAGTACATAGTCAAGGTTAAGGTTAAGGTATATTTTATTAATCCCTCATGAGTGAAATTTATTCTCTGGGTTTGACCCATCTTTCATTGCCGCAGGCAGGGGCAAGCATGAGCTGCAGTTGTACAGCGCTCAGGGACACATCATCAGATCTTCTGTCAGGTGGTCAGGATTACTACTGCTGGAGGATGTTTAGTCACGTGTTCTTCAACTATAACTTACACATTAACTGTAACTTTATTATCCACCACAGTAGAAATGCATCAAGCTTTCTGCAGTGTTTTAAAAGAAGTGTGCTGCACACACACACATACTATCAGTGCCTAATTAACCTTTACACACTATTTTTTGTTGCCAGAGGCATTCTATATCGGCGCCCTGATGGCATCAGCTTAAACTCATCACACAAAGGATGCTCTGTGCCTCAGTGATGGACATGGTCATCCTGAGCACAGCTGATTGTAAAGAAGCTCTGTCTTTTTTCTCTTTTTTGCCAGTTATCTCCTTGCATTCTTTTTTATTTAAAAAACAAAAACAAAAACTGATGTTACTGTCCATGATCTGCAGTGCATTATTGATATGAATAATACTGTATAATATATTTCTTACTGTAAGCAGGGTTGTGTCTGTTCTAAAGCTCTGCTAATGACCCAAAAAATCCATGCATGTGAAACTAGTAATGTAACCAAGGCTTTGTGAGAGCGAGGAATGAGCTAAAATGTTTTCTTTTCACACTGAAAACTGCGTATCCCAGCTTTAAAGAAGCAGATAATGAAGGAGATGTCTCATTTAGAGTAAGGAAACACTGGTGATGCAGAGATGTGTGATTGTTGAGTTTGTGATGCAGTGTTTTTTTCTATCCTGTCAAAGAAAAGGTGGAAGGACGGTATAGCTCTGTATATCTGGGAGAAAGCAGAGGAGGATTGATTTGGTGTTGATAGTGTAGAGGCTGAGCTTGCATTGTTAGATAAAAAAAAAAAGACTTTATTTACTTGGAACATTTCAGCTTTGCAATAGAAGTAACAAGAACAGCAGAATTAACAATTGCTTTTGAAAATCATTACAAACTAATCATTTTATTTAAATGTATGTAATGAAAAAAATCCAAGCATAAAAACACACAAAGCAAAAACAAGGTTATTCATCTGACATACCATCACAGCATTTTTAAATATAGTTGGCCATTTAGTCAGATTCTTAAACTGTGCCTGACCTGATTAATATTCAAACCCAAGATGTGACTAGTGACTACTGTGAATGGACATTAAGTCTTAGGGCGCTATCTTATGAAGTGGCGCTAAACCTGACGCATGCGGTGGTGTGAATAATGGGCGCCACCGCTGTTTCAAACACCAGACGCAAAACTAAGTTCAAAAGGCGGAACCAGTTGGCGCTGATCAGAATAGGGTGGAGCTAAGCTGCCTGCAGGTGGAGTTTTGTGAATCTGAGGATGCGTTCTGGCCAAAAGCCTACAATATTTGCTGTTTTATAGTTTTTATAATTTTACTATAATAACTTGTATTTAGAAACCTTTTGCACGTGACTAAGGAATGACGACATGATTCATCACACCGGGAACAAGAAGCAAGTTGGCCCGTAATCAAATGCGTTTGGAGAACTGTGTGAGCGCTGCTGAAACACGGACTCTTATGGACCAGAGACAGAGCGAAAGCAGTCTGACAGAACTTTAGAACACGCTATGGACAGCGGCGTTGTTTGGAAACTTTTCTTCAGTGAGGACAGTTGCCAACACTTGACATGGATGTGCTGCTTTCTGACACAAGGTAATATTTGCGTGCTTGTGTTTAAACGTGGTTTTATATGGTAAAAAATGTGATCAGTAAAAGTGCAACGTATGACCTATTAAAAATACATTAGAGACGCAACTGTCTGATTCTTAAACACAGAGATATATTTCGAGACATGCCACAGTCAGTCCTGAGTCCTGGAGTCCAGACTCCACAACCCGCTCATGACATGAACAAAGCCAATGATAATGAACGTTTTACATTTTGTTTTTGCTTGTTTTATAATATAACGCTGCGCCTTTCCTAGATTCATTATTATGTTGCTTTTGGTTTAGTTATTTTGCTGTTCTGTAACTACGCGGTTACTGAACGTATTTAGAAAAAATAAAAACTGACATAGAGGTGATAATTTACTCTGTTGATATCTCCATATGGCCAATCCGAGTTGTGGCCTATTTTTGGCAAAACACATTTAGGAAAACTCTTCTTGTAGGCTTTTGACTGAGAGGACAACTTTATTTTTTTTCACTGACCCGAACCTAGGCCTACTTATTTTGTATCACAATTAGACCCCCACATAGGCTAGGCCACGTTTCGTGAATCATGCAGCCTTTGTTGTGCAGCCTAAAAACAATAATAAAACAAACACAAAAAATTATAATTTATTAAAGAAAAAAATGTGTTAGACTTAGGCCTATATTTTTATTAATAGGCCCATAGCCTATTGTTCATTTTCTTTACATTTTAATACTTTCTTTCTGAGAGCGTGGGTCAGGCCACACTCCTAGGTTTTTGTCCAATGCGCGTCCTCAAATTCACAAAGCTCCACCTGCAAGCAGCTTCGCTCCACCCTATTCTGATCAGCACCAACTGGTTCCGCCTTTTGACTGGTGTTTGAAACAGCGCTGGCGCCCATTATTCGCACCACCGCATGCGTCAAGTTTAGTGCCACTTCATAAGATACGGCCCTTAATTTATGTGGTGCTAAATTTACAATTACAGCAATGCATATTGCTTTTCCTGTTATTTTTAGATTAAGGTGTTTTATTTGTCTTTATAGATCCCTGCCCTCCATTTATAAGAATGGCACTACTCTGCTAAGAACGCAGCTAAACTTAATAGTAACAGTGTAACTAAGAATGTGTTGTCTTACAGGTGCACAGGGCCAAACCTGCTATTTAATGTCATTGGGGGGATAATGAAACACATTATCTTGAGTTATTATGGGGATGACGGGGAAATATATTCATTGCCTCCCCAATCACAGATTCAAAATAACCTTTGGCAACAATTAGAATGTCTCATTGGAGTAAACAGAGTGAAGCTGTTGGAGCTGAGTGAGGTGTGCTGAATGAAGTGCTGGATACTAGAGCTTCATCATTGGCTTTGATTTTCTCTTTATCGCTTAATGACACTCAGTGGAGTAATTTCAAAGCCCTGACCTTATCTCAGGATGCACTTTACACATCGAGTGTAGGCAAAGAAAATGATTGGTTCTCAATGCAACTCCTCAACTTACAACTGGTATTCATTTTAATAGTAGTATTGCTTGATCTCGCCTGATTTTGTCTGCTCTGAAAAGCTAAACAGCTGTGGATATGAGACTGCTGAAAACGCAGGCAATAGTAGCTAATCGTGTGAATTTTATGTCCTGAGGCAAGACACTTCACCCATCTTGCCTTGTATGACTGTATGAGTGATGGCTGGTGGTCGGAACACAAGAGCAGATGGTGCAGATTGGCAGCCTCACTTCTACCAGAGTCGCCCAGGGCAGCAGAGGCAAAACAGTAGCTTACCACCACAGAGTGTAGAATACATTAATAGCCTGCTATGTTGTGAGTGTTATATTATTTATTGCAATAGGGTGTGCTCACGTTTTAGAATTTGATGATGTCTTCATTTCAGATGGTGGCCTGTATGATTGTATGGGAGATATACAGTCTTTGAAAGCAGTACCCCACAATATCCAAATGTTGAACAGTATTTTTCAGGTGTGGCTTCAGCTCCATTACATAATCTAACATCATAATTTTGTCTTAGAGTCCTTTTAGCTGACAACAGTCATAGTGTATTTGTTCACAGAGAAAGTGCTTTGGCTGTTTGGAGAGAGTTAATTAGAAAATAATTTCATTGTAATTGTGCAATGCTACGGTATGTAGACACCTTAAATGTACTAAATCCAATGCTTCACAAATAATTAAATGAAGCCGCACAGGAGACAGCATACATAATGTTTGTTGATAAATGAATTAAAGAATCCTGCGCGTACTTGCAGAAGGTTGAGTTTTAATTTTAGGTGGGAAAGAAAAAAAAAAAATAACAAAAAGCAGAGACAACATTTTATCTTCTAGAAACCGGGGCCACCAGTAGTGATGCCATGCATCCCCCTGAGGACCACTGCAGTCTCCCCTTTCCTTCCATTTGTGTATGTGTGTGCGGATGCCTCTGCCGCTCGCAGAGGGAAACTACGTGACTTGTGTTTTGAATCAAGGGTCGTTGTATGCTAAACAACTGATCTATAGTATAGTCAGTATACTGCCTTATTTGTCCAGAAGCAGTTATTTTGTGTGAGCTGGACATGTATTCACAGAGTTTTGAGTAAAAACAAATGATAAACCAATACTATGTCTGCTGATTTAATCAAGCAATTACCGTTCTACATTTCATATATATAAGGTAAGGTAAGGTAAGGTAAGTAAGGTAATGGTATTGTTTATTAAGGAAACATACAATTACTTTAAGCAGAAAGGCAAAGATGCTTGTACCAGATTCTATTTTACATCTCTATCTGTAGTCCTTGTTGTAGGAGGAAACCGGAGTACCGGGAGGAAATCTACGCAGACATGGGGAGAACATGCAAACTCCACATGGAAAGCCCCGAAATATTAAAGCATTTATTACTGTGAGCAGGGTCAGTTGGCACCATATTTTGTAAATCTTGCCTAGGACAGTTAAGACCGGCACTAGTTAATGAGAATCTCTTAATAATCATGATTAATTGCATCATTAATCCTAAATGATTGCATAACTCAAATTCTGTCCCAAAATACAAGCTAAATTCCATGGTCAAATCTAAGTCAAGGTCCAACCCTGGAGACTTTGTAAGAGATAATACTACAATTACCTCCAGCCACCACGTAGTTTAGGATTTGGTGAAAAGTGTCTGAAGAACAAAGACACTTCTGTTATCACTTCTGTGGGATCTGTCTAATCCTGATCTGCTCATATCTAATCACACGTAAAGGTGTGGATAACCGGGGCTTTCATGAGGGTGTTGAGGCTGGACACTTCTTGTCCTCCCTGAAATGAGCCACTTTAGGCTTCCTGACTCATCCGCTGCTACGGCAACCACAGATAATTCCTCTTGAGGCTCCAGTGCGCTCATTATCCTGCAATGGTAATAAAGGCTTTTAGCTGCTTGGCAATCAATGATACTGTAGTCTGTGTGATTTTGATCTGCCATTTCAACACCTTATAGACAGACTGCTTTTTTATAACACATGATTTTACCATGATTGTAATTGCATCCTTGGTAGCACTTTATAATAAATAAACACTTAATTTATAAAGAAGAAATGGTTAAATAAAGAATGACTCTCAAACCTTAATCATACAGTAGCTGCCAAATCTTCTTCTTCATTGTAACTCTCTGGTTTTGCAAATTCTGACATTGTGGCCAAAAGGAAATGACACATAAAAGCTGGAATCCATCTGCTGCTAAAACAAACTATGATGCCCAAACCCCAAAGCTCACTGCGTGCGAGACAACAGCTCAACAATGGTGGTTCCTGCGAACACCCAGAAGGTCACTCAGGGCTGGAGTGTCAGAGCAGAGTCAGAACAGTTGGAGAGCAGAGCTGAACAGAGGTGAGGGCCGGAGAGAACCCAGCAGCAGACACGACAGTCTAGCCAAAAAGAGTCAGAACCCAACCTCCTGAAACAAGAACCAGGGCAGGGCCAAGGGTCAGTGGAGCAAGAGGCTGAAGCGCTGCATGAGAACCTTCAGAAATCCAGAATTCTTGCTCCAGAGCCGGACTTTTATGTCATAAAAAATTGATTTTGACTTGATTTACAGAAATACGTACTAATCACTAGGATTGTGCAATGAACTGAATTTCAAGTTCAATTATGAGTCTTGCAGTAGCCTAATTGATTGTGTTTGAAAATAGGGGTGGGCAATAACAATCAAATTGTGAGCTAATCTCTGTGACAATCTCCTTTTTGGATGAAATTGTCATAGCGTGATTACCTGTCTGTTTAAATACAGCATATTTTTTGCAACTTTAGCCTAAGAGTTCTTAAGTGGGCTTCTTTTTAATATCCCCTATGACTTTTGTGTTGTAACTCAGATGAATTTTAGCAATTTTTCAGGTGTGATTCACACAATACATTTATGACATGATATGTACTGTATATTTCATGTCTGACAGTCATTTTGAATGTTAGAAAAACTATGAAAATATGGCAAAAATAATAAACACTTGTCCAGAGGTAACACACAATGTTAAAATCATTAGATTAATGTTGAAGTGCCTTGGTTGCTTGTTTCTCTCTGAAAATCTGGCAACACTGGTCAGGCTTTGTCCGTCTGTGAGTGACAGCTGTAGCCAATCAAAGTAAAGTGAAAACTTTCTGCAAAAGCAGATAATTTTATTTACCTCAAAGGCAACAGAAAATACTCTAAGAATTGTGATAAAATTGAAACCATGGCTCTAAGAATATTGTGATTTAATTTTTTTGCCATAGTTTGTAAGTGCCTGTATTTTAAGTAGGTCCCAGTTTCTTTACAATTGTTAAAGACATTTACAACAGTCTATTTTTGTAAGCTACGTCACCTATTACATTTTATCGGTTCACTCACTGCATTCGAGAGTAACTAATGGTCTGTGATCTCTCCAAGCAAGCAACTGTTTCAATAATCATGATTTGTATTATGAATTACTTCTTTCCGTGGGACTTGTTTTGTGTTTTTTAAAGGTCTCTCATTCTCTGAAAATCTAGCAACTCTGAAACTAACTGACTCAACTTTACTAATTCTAATCTAAACTTCGGAAGTAAGATACTAAGCCTTAATAATAATAATAATAATAATAATAATAAAAAAATCTATTAACTTGTTCATGATGAATTAAGTATTTGTTCTTTGCTCTAATAAGGCTAATTCTGGCATCTTTATGAATTTATTCTGTATCTTCAAAATGAACCAATCAGTTGCTCAGAATATGCCAGTTCTATTGAAAACAAATGTGAATAGATAAATCCAGAAAAGTCTTTTGCATTAAGCACAAAGAAGGTTTTTAGCGCATTCTTCTTTAAGAGGAACAAACCAATATTCTCAGTCTATCGCCTTTTTTATTATGTAGATTTTGCCGCTGCCTTTAGATATTTTTCTCTGAGATAGCTTTTTTACAATCTACTCTTCTGCATTATAATAATCTGTTCACAGCGGTAAAGTTAGACAAAACCCAAATACTAAATGTGAAATTGTCTTCTGTGATTTTGTAGATACACTAAAATGAAAACAGCCACCAACATCTACATCTTTAACCTGGCTCTGGCCGACGCCTTGGTCACCAGCACGTTACCGTTCCAGAGTGTGAACTACTTGATGGGCACCTGGCCGTTTGGAGACATCCTGTGTAAAATGGTCATGTCCATCGACTACTACAACATGTTCACCTCCATCTTCACGCTCACCACCATGAGCATCGATCGCTACGTCGCTGTGTGCCATCCAGTCAAAGCTCTGGACTTCAGGACGCCACGAAACGCTAAGATTGTCAACATCTGCAACTGGATCTTGTCTTCTGCTATTGGTCTGCCTGTAATGTTCAAGGCCAGGACTCTCCCCACATGTAAGTACAGTTTGACCTGGATACTAGGACTGAGCGCTAGTGATAAAAATGGATATCCTGATAATGTCTTGGCATATCTAAATTACAATATTCTGCCCTTATTATGCCAATCCAAAAAAAGAAAATGTTTAATTATTAGTTTAACTTTACTGTAATAATCAGATGAATAGGGCTGTAGTTGACTTTAGACATGTCCGGATGATCAATCAATCGACTAATCATAAAGAAATAAATCAGCTTAACAAGATTATCATTTTTAAAAAGTCAGACTAATTCCACTTTTGATTAAAAAAACCCAAATAAGTGTACATTTAGTACAATATAACTTTTCTATCCTTGTTTCTACATTTGCATTTTAAACACCTTTTTGTAACATTTTTATTATAAAACATGTATTTGATATTCAATTTGTGGATATCTTCAAAACACGATCTGATCAAAAATGCGCCTCTACTGGCTACACTTTATCTTTGAAAGTCTCAGTAATTTAGTATTGTATAAAAGGCATTTCGAAGCGAAACCATTAAATTGAAAGTAGCTGTGAACTGTGTATTTCTGAGACTGAAAAATTCACCTTCAGGTTAGATCTAAAACTTCACTCAAAAATGTATAAAAGAGTGTATAGATGTGAATGACTATTGAACGTGCATATACTGGTGTTTAAGTAGTTAAATAATGGAATGAAGTCAGGGACTTGCTGTATGCATCTGCTGCAAGTGTTATATATAATAATAATAATAATAATAATAATAATAATAATAATAATAATAATAATAATAATAATAATAATAATAATAATAATAATAATAATAATAATAATAATAATAAAATATTAATAATATGGCCTTGCTTAAGATGGTCAAAAAGTTCCAGCAAAGTATTTATTTGTTCTCACTATTGAAAAGTTGTACTATAGCTCTAGACACGGAACACTGCATCTGAAAGAGTAATTCTACTTCACTTAAACTGCTTTTTGTAAATAAGTAAGTAGAGTCAGAATCAGATAAGGTATTATTTCCACTGTCAGTGAACAAAATACAATTCACAAAGTAGGTGACTGATGATATTAATAAAAAAAAAAAAATGAAAAAATGATTTAGAAATATACAATACAAAGTAGAAGGGGGTTCAAGGCAATAAAAAGTAAGTAAGTAAAGTAAGTAAGTAAGTAAGTAAAGTAAAGTAAGTAAGTAAGTTAAGTAAGTAAAGTAAAGCAAGAAAGTAAGTAATGTAAGTAAGTAAGTTAAGTAAAGTTAGTAAAGTTAAGTAAGTAAGTACGTAAGTAAATTAAGTAGGTAAAGTCAGTAAGTATAGTAAAATAAGAAAAGTAAGTAAGTAAAGTAAGTAAAGTCAGTAAGTAAGTAAGTAAGTAATAATAAGTAAAATAAGAAAGGAAAGGAAGGAAAGAAGTAGAGAGAGAATGTTTCTCGCAACCAAAGCTTTTTTTTTCATGGCCCTTATACTCTGTCGTAAGTTAGTAAATGAGTAAGTTAGTAAGCAAGTAAAAGGTATTCACACAAGAGAACTTAAGCTTGAGGTCTTGCAAGTTAGCCATAAACATCTACACCAATGTCAGGTCTTTTTCTAATATACAGAAGCAAGCATAGATACTTTCACAATGACAAACACAAGACAAAGTAGATATGCTCAAAATTCTCATCAAAACATCCAAATGAAGTCAAAGCTGTTATAGTAGTTGTATTAATTAGTGTCAGACGATTAAGACAAAGCACTATCACATAGCATCATATTGTTTACATCTCCTGTGTGGTGAAGGACATGCCCCTGCTGTCTCCTCACTAATAAAACACTCGTCTGTGTAATTTAGCTCTGTAACTGTTTAATAAAAGTGGCTTGTGCATGGCTGGTGCCTAATACATCTGTCTGTGTGTTGCGGATGCCTGCCGCGTCGCCACATTGCTCCAAGAGGGCTTTAATTGCGGCAGTTATAGACAGAAAACTGGCAGTGAAATTACTGAGGCATGATTTTTAGTTTCGCTGAGAAAAAGCAACGGGAGATTACAGATCAGAATCACTGCGGTGGAGCTCGAAGGGAGGCGCAGAGGAAGAAAAATGTGCCCAAAAATACTAATCTTCTCTGTGTGATTTGAATAATGGCCTTGTGGGTAAAAGATGGATAGATTTGAAACTTGTGCAGCAGTGAGACGTGTGGCCGATGTATACGATAGATGAGTTTGTCCAGTCAAATTGTGAAGAAATCGCTGAAATTATGCAGTTTATATGAGCAGTCTGATAAATAACATAACTTATTCTGTCCAAGCCAGACAATCAAAACAATAGCACCCAGAGGAAGGCCATGCGGAGCCAAAAACATGCTGGTTGGTTTATGCCAATAATCATGGCATTTTTCTAAATTCACAGAGAGCCTTGGATTTTGTTTTGGTGAACTTTTAGCATACATTTTGCTACACTTTTCTTTTTCTGTTTTCTCTTGTGAAGACGCATTATCATCTCCTATTCTGCACCACTTTTTGAAAATCCTTTTAAATTCATATTTGTGACACAAATTAATGGAGCTGGGCGATCTGGCAAAAAATATATAATCACGATTTTTTCATGGCTTTTCTGAACATAAATGAAACCAAAAACCTTTAATATATCCCATTTTGGGGATTTTTTGAAACTGTATATCAATATTTTGCCTCAAAGTTTGACTTTTGCTCCAAACCACATGTTTTTACTGACAAAAGATTGGTTTTCGATCTTTTGATTGACACCATGACGATTTAGTTTGATTCGATATTGATCTGTCGATTTTTCAATTAATTGCGCAAATTATCCACTTCTTGAAACAAGAATTACATATTTGGAGTTGTAAATACTAACATAAAATAACAAAGTAAGTACATAAAACATTGTGATTGAATTTTTCTATAATCACAATATAAACATTGTGATTACATTTTAAGATTTTTTTCTGCTCCACTTTTGAAGAAATATGAGATTGATGGAATTATGCTGCGTTCATGTGGGCTGGGAATGCGAGAAAATGTTTTTGTGAATTGGGAAATGCACATGAATACTTGAACAGCTCGGACACCAGGTCAAAACCTCAACACCTAACGTTATCTGGTTTGAAGACTGACAAAATCAGCTAATTTGTAAATTATTTCAATCATTTGAGTTCACTGACTAAAATTACTATTTGATGGGGTTTTGCCTATTAGATTTACAATTGAATTAATTACTAATATGATGTGAGCTCACTAACGTATTATAATTATAAAATTATAAAACAACAGATTTCACAAACTTTTAATAATAGCGACATGAAAAATCCAACTTTCTAATGTAAAAAACAATGCAAACAAGGTCAGAACTCCAACCTCTCATCTCGAAAACCTGAGCATTCAAGGACCACATCATGACTGCAGCATAACGCCACAGCTGTTACTAAGCAACCATACCTACTAACCTATGTAAAGAGGATCAAAATCCATATCATTTATTTGCCTAAACCAGTGTTTCCCAACCAGGAGACCCCATGGGGTATGCCAGTGGTTCCCAAAGTGGGGGTCAGGATTGTGAAGCAAAATCTGGGGGTCGCAAGATGATTTCAAGATTTTATTTTACAATAATAACTTTTTTTTATCTGTTTTGTAAGCATCAGGTTTGATTTGGGTCATATAAAGCATTACACTACAAAAAATTTTATATCTAAATCTTTATTGGGCTAAAATTTTGCATTTTAGCCCAATTTAAATAGTTTTTTTTTTTTTTTTTTTTTTTTTTTTTTTTTTTTTCTTAACAATAAAATTTCTTTTTTTTTTTTTTTTTTTTTTTTTTTTTTTTTTTTTTTTTTTTTTATTTTTAATTAATTTTTACTATACAAAATTTTATAATGATTTTATTTTGCTGTGAGGGTCGCAAGTTGGTTACATCCTTATTTTGTGGGTCCCGGTCTGAAAAGTTTGGGAACCACTGGGGTACGAACCACTTGGAATGGATGCAAATCTTTAAAAAAAAGGATAATTTTAACAGTATTTAATGTATACAATGTTATTTGTGAAGCATTTTACATTTCTGACAAGAAACTTAGTAAAACAGTCAAATCTAACAATTATAAATGAAAATAATTTGAGTATTTAAAGAAATAATAACCTTAAAAAAAACATTAAACAGGGTTACTCGGTGTGTGAGATCAGGCTTAGGGAGTGCTCAGGATGAAATCACTGGCTAAAACATCAGAAAAAAAAAATGTTTTATGCATGTTATCTTTTCATTTCAATGGAATTTTTGGTGATGTCTACAGTAGATAAAAGACATTTTCTTTCAAAACGCATCTAATTTGTGTAATTTGTCAAACAGAATGCAACTTGACTGATTTAAAAATATGATAAATACCTGTAACGTGCTTTAATGTGAAATGCCTTTATCTTTCTCACAGCCAAGAACAGTGTGGACTGTGCCCTGGAGTTCCCCCACCCCTCCTGGTACTGGGACACTCTGATGAAGATCTGCGTCTTCATCTTTGCCTTCATCATGCCCGTCCTCATCATCACTGTGTGCTACGGCCTCATGATCCTGCGCCTGAAGAGCGTGCGCATGCTCTCCGGGTCTCAAGTGAGCCAAAAGTGTTTGTCTTCCACCGACACCAGCTGCATAAAGAATGAGAGGAACAGAATTAGCATAACGAGGATTTTAAAATGTCATTCAGCTTTTGGGCCTATATTTTCCACTGAATAATGAAAAACAAAGCATAGTGGCTCAGGGGAAGGCAATTAAGGGAATGCGATTTGAGCCCAAAGTGCAGTGTTTGTACGTTTTGATTTATTACAACAGGTGATAGAACAGCTCTTTTTCCATAATCTGGCTTAAGGCTGTATTCTAATTCAATTATGTAAGCTTGGCATTTAGAATACAGTCTACATCTATACATTTTGTTTGCTTACATGGACAAATCCATTTAATTTTTGAATGCACAATAACAACAAAGCATTTCAATCTAGACTAATTTTCCTGACATGTCTAATCTTATTGAGTTTCAATATCTCTTCCTACCTTCTTCTCTGGTCTCACTACTATGTCATGTTAGTTAAATTATTGTATTTGTTTCTCCTTGTGTCCCAGGAGAAGGACAGGAACCTGCGCCGCATCACGCGCATGGTCCTAGTGGTGGTTGCGGTCTTCATTGTGTGCTGGACGCCCATTCACATCTTTGTCATCATCACTGCTCTAGTGACCATTCCTAACTCCACACTGCAGTCTATTACCTGGCACTTCTGCATCGCCCTGGGCTATACAAACAGGTAACAGCACACCACACCACACATGCACGCCCACACACACTTTGAACCTAAAACCATGCTGCTGATCTTATAATGGAGGTTTTACATCATGGGGACCTGCTTTTGTCCCCATAAGGAAGGCAGGTCCTTGTAAAGCGAGTGTGTAAACAACTTTTGATTCGCACAATGTGATGAATACCCGCCCACGCACAGCCACACACACGCGCGCACACACAGTAATTTAACAGCAAGGACCACAACCTCAAAAACTTGGATGAAAATTGATTGAAACAACAAAAGCACTAAATTAACACAGACATTTGTTGCCGTTTTGGGGTTTCCTTTGAAGGCCGCAAGTTCCCTGGCCTCAAAGAAACTCTTGATAAAACTGGTAAAATTGCAAGTAGGAGTACTACGGCGCCAGTGTGTGTAGCCTAAATGTTTTAATAATGTAGCCACTGGAAGGGGGTAATGGAAGCTTTATCCTGCTCCCAAGCTGGAATCATGATTCTTCCAACAACTTTAGTTATCTCCTCTTTAACATTTATCCACAAGGTTCTTGCTTTGATAGCAGTTTATAGTTCATGTTGAAAAGGAATTCTTCTCTTTCTCACATATTTTCACCTGCATGTAACAATGTGGTGAGGATGAAAGGGATTTAGTTGTCAAGGTGCTTTGTTGCAGCTTTAGCTGAACAACAAAGACTGGATATTTCTTCAGTGAATCATTTTATTTAGTTTTACAGACAATGTTTGTGTGTCTGCTTGTCGTTTCCTCCTTGGGAAAAAATTAAAAAAAAATATCAATCAGGAAGTCTTGTCGTAGTGTTTACAAAATGCATGCAAGCACAAAATGCAACTATCAAATAGGTATTTTCATTTTATGAATTTATTTTTTGTTAACTTTACCCCTGCCCTTGTCATCCATAGCAGTCTGAACCCAGTGCTCTACGGATACCTGGATGAGAACTTCAAGAGGTGTTTTCGTGAGTTTTGCACCCCCAGTCCCTCTGTGCTGGAGATGCAGAACTCATCCAGGACTGGGGCCACAAGCCGCAAGATCCCCCAGCGTGAACACCACACTGCCAACACCGGGGAGAGATCCAATCAACAGGTACATTATACAGCATGTCCATATCAAATGACCAGATGATGAGCACTCATCACCAGCCATTAGGTTTAAGTGCACTTGTGCCAGTCCCAGGCCTGGATTTAAAAAGGGGCCATGTTCAACATTTGGTATAGAAATGCCAAACATGCAAGTGAAGTTTGCATTATCATTTAAACTATGTTGAAAAAAACTCTTGAAACACATCTCTGACAATACACCTTGACTTACATCTAAGTGTTTGGTTTGAGAGTCTAAAAGTTTTTTTTTTTTTTTGCGTATCGCACTGAGAATGATGTCAAAACGTCTCAGAGAAAATTAGACTTCTTGCTCATTATTTCCACTGACCTGTAAGGCTTCCTTATCTGTGCTTGCACTGGTCCGTGCTCTGTACCAGGGTGCATTGATTTTAAGCACTTTAAAAAGAGAGACATGCACTCTCAAACACTAATCCAGTGTCAGTGCCAGTGTCAGTGTCAGTGTCAGTGCCAGTGTCAGTGTCAGTGTCCGTGTTCGTGCATGAGTCAAATTTTAGCCCTTTTACTTTTTGGTCTTTTTATAATACATAATATAAGTAGTTTATAGAGTAAAAATGAAAAGAGAAGATTTTCAATTATTAGTTTTGTCACTTTGAAAAAAGAATGACACATTTCTAAAATACAAGATTCTACATGATCCTCTAAAAGATAGCACTTATAATCGTAACAAGACAAGTGAAGCTGAAATATGTGCTCAGAATGATAATTTGCTGTTTTTTCTAACTAGCACCTGAAGGGCTCTTGAGCCACACTGCCATTATTCCTGCTCCTCTCTCTCTCCACAGGTATGACTAGCCTTGGAGGGGTCGTCAGTGGACACCCGCTGCTGCAGCGGTGCTGCTGCGACCCCCGATGACCTCCACTCTGAGATCACCCAGGTCACTACAGGGCTCTGAACACAGCATGAGGTCACATGATCTGCTGGTCCATCCGCCGAACCATTACTGCATGGCTGAGAGAGACAGGACTTTTTACTCTGAGTGCAAAGTATCCAGGCGTGAATCAAGCAAACAAACAAGCAGCAAAGCAACAAGTGTGTGCTCTATATCCCTTATTGGGATGAATATTTAAAAAGCAACAGGCAGATTCCCCACACACTGAGTAGTGACTTGTCCTGAACTAATAAAATCCGCCCCCACAGCAGGCCCTGAGTGGGTCCTCGACGGAGCTTCTTTCGGAGCTCCAAACCCTCGACTTAATTCCCATTCTTGTACAAAGAGCGGTCTATTGATTACATAATGTTTTCAAAGCACATCTTGTTTTGTTCCTCTAATGAATGTACAAGTGTATCTGCTGTAAAATCTGTGGACTTACAACATGTGAAATAGATGTTCTGTAACGTCATTTGTTAGAAATATGTCAGTTCTGTCACACAAAGAGAAAATACTTTCATTATGCATCACTTGCCTTGCTATGTATCAAAACAGCAGACCTTCATCGGCCATAACATTATGACCACTTCCTTGACACATGTAGCCTATGAAACATATTCTGGCGATTTGAGCAATGAGGGAACAAGAATGAGAGTGAGAAAAGTCTGGAAACGCTACTGTCCACAGTCATCAATGTTTCTTTCTCACAGAACCTTGTAAAAACTGTCAAGTGAAGACTGGAACCTATGAAAAGTCTAGAAGAACTACTTTGATGACAAAGTTTGATATTTTTAATGTCACCTGTCAGTGGCCATAATGTTTTGATTTCATCAGTGACAGCGCACAAGGGTTGTGGTCAAATAAAAAACAAACTGTATATTCAAGTCAAATAACACTGTTTTATAATAACATTGTTGCTTTCAATGTTAGCTGTTGCTTTCAGCCCTGTGTACATAATTTGGATACTTCTAAAGGGCGTATAGATCTATCACTGTAAATTGTGCTGACAATGAATGTATAGAATGTATAGAAGAGGTTTACACAGTTTAATCCAGCATAAAAGACTCTTTAGGTTATACTGTTTGTCTGATGCATGGTGCGTGAAAAGAAGTGATCCCTCGGGTATATTATTAAACCAGAGCGCCTACTGTGTTTCAAATGGACTGTCACCTCTACTTCGACGCTTTGCTACATCGTATGGTACCACCTTTTGTCATGTGAGGAATCGTCGCTATAATGCTTACATGATATACATATATATACACACACAGGCCTGTATTGTGCCATTTGCCTTTGCTGTTGCATCAGTGAATATTGTATTTTATAAAAGAAATGTAAGAATGAACCATGATTGTATTTAAAACATGTAAATTACTTGATTAAAGAAAAAAGTCATTGCGTTTAGATGAGAAAAGCAGTTGTTGTGCTTCTAACTTTGCACAGTTAACATTATAAATAAATTAACTTTATTGAAACAAAAAAACTCCATGCCATGAGAACCACTTCACCTCAAGCGGATTATGTAAACGTGTAATTAATTTGAAGAGTAATCATGTTTGGTGCGGTGAATCATTTATTTCTTTATGCTCTAGCAGGCTACCAATCTTAGATGGGTGAGTGAATGTGCAGTCCATGTAAAGCGGTGTTAATAAAATCATTAAGCAGCATGAAAAATGAGAAGACCGCTCATTTCACCCTAACCCATATGTTGTGTCTAATTACATACTAGTGTCGGAATCAAACATCAAAAAGCAATTATTATTTGCAAAACCATGTCAAGTTTGCTGCAGCGTGTGTACCTACCAATGTCAGTAAACACAAGAACAATGCATTCTCCAATTAACAGCTGGGTTATATTGGGTTAGAATTGAGTATGATGTATTTCGTCTTTGGTCAGTAATTGAGAAGTTTAAAGGGCCCATATTAAGCTCATTTCTGATCCATGTTACAATGATATTTCCTCACCAAAAACACATCTAAAGTTGTGTTTGGCTTCATTTACTCTTGTTAATGTGTAAATTCTGCATTTTAGTCACTTTGGGTTGAAGACATTCAATTCCACCTCATGATGTCACTATGTGGTAATGTGCTTATATATCCCATTCACCTTCAGCAGAATTTTTTGCACAACTTGTGTAATTGTCTAAATTGTATGGTACAGCTAAGGTTTAGATAGATAGATAGATAGATAGATAGATAGATAGATAGATAGATAGATAGATAGATAGATAGATAGATAGATAGATAGATAGATAGATAGATAGATAGATAGATAGATAGATAGATATTTAAATTGCTTCACCTCTTCAATGTTGATGTCATTTATAACTGTGGGCCTCTGTTGTTTTGTTTTTCTAAAATCTAGGCACATTTGCTTTGTTTGTTTTTTTTGTATTCAGTACCAGGTGGGATTTTTGCTCCAGTCGAGGAACCAGTGGAGGACTGGGCTATGTTCTTTTTCATCATCCATGAGTAGACTCACCAGTGCCATGTCATCTGCATATTTAATAAAATGCCTGTTAGGGAACTTGCTTTTAGCCTCAATTAAACTTTTACCACTGAATTCCCACAAAAATGATGAAGATTTTCTGTAGCAGTCACAACTGAACTAAAATAAAATTAAGATGCACCTACTTTAGATCGTTGAATTGTAGAAAATAGCACAATAATCCAGAGAAGCTAAAAAGCGACTAACTTTAGAACTACCACTAGGCCTTGTCCACATGGAACCAAGTTCAGGTGTTTCAGAGCAAATATTTTAACTAAACCACACATCGTCCATGAAGCAGGAGTTTCAAGACACTGAAAATGAACATTTCTGAAACCAGGTCCCAGAGAGAAAAGATTTCAAAACTCTGGTTTAGTGTCTCCGCAGTTACGCTGTATTCGAAACTTTATACCCCAGAGTCACATCTCATTTGCAGAATGTACTGATGTTTACTGTGAAAATCTGCGTCTCATTGCATCATAACCACAGAAGACAGGGAAAATTCAATAAATCCACAATCTATTAAATCTGTTTTGAAGCTTTGTCAAAATATTCCAAAAACATCTGAGGCATAAATCTACCTTTTGCTTCACTTCTGTAGATTTTAGATCCTCATTTTTCATTCAAAAGGTTTGCCAAGTTTAAAAGAACTCTCCGCTAAGTTTCTGTTTACATTCAGCATCTTTTGGGAGCATGCTCAGTGTCAAGTCTTCCTCTAGGTTTGTGACTTTCTGTGTCAGTGTCACAGTGCCACACTCTGGTCAGTCACATTTTATGCAATTCGTTTTTTAAAATATCATGGTTTTGTCTCGTGTGGACAAGACCTTAATGACATCACAGTGTGAACCACGGCATTTTCAGCTCTGGAGATGCAGAAAGCAGGATTACTCAAACTCCAAGTATGTATTTACCATGATAACATCATTTTAGCCAGGCTAAGAAGTCATTTGTGTGTAATGGGACATTTAGCCGAAGTTCAAACCCTTAGGGTAACTGAAATGTCTTCCAGATTTGATAAGATGCGACAACATAATCTTGAACTCTGTGGGACCCGGTCAAACAATATCAGTTCTTCACTCTGAACTGACATTTTGAGCATTTTAACCATGATTGTGGCTTCCTGATAAAAACAATTGTAGTTTACGTTGACATCACATCTACATTATGAGTTTTCCAGGCTCCAGGCTTCTGATTTTGCCATAAAACTCAAATATTCTCTCCTAATTCTGTTTCCTCTCTCTCACTTCCATGCAACATTTGACCAGTTTCTCTTATTCATGATTCACAAAACCATCACATCAAATATTCTGAGAAACCACTTCTAAGCTTAACTATTTTCTATCCAAAGACAAGGCTCTTTTCTGCCACTAGACAGAATAATTTGAAGCAATGTTTCTCTATATATGCATTAAGTGCCTGACACTTGTCTCTGATGTAATAAACCAATTTATCAGGCTTTAGCTTTAATAGACCTTCTGTATAACTTTATAGAGAACCTAGAACATCTTCTAAAAGGTAAAGTGTATGCAGGTTTATGACTGCTTTAGCCTCTTGTGCTCCATTACAGTGGCAACAGCGTGTGAAATTACCTACTTAGCTGGATAACTATAGCTACTGCAAACAGAGCGATGCAAAAAGAGGGACATACTGTTCAGATAATCGGAGAAAATGTACAGTATTTCTGAGACTGACTAGAGGTGCCAACCCTGCATCTGATAAAACATGAATTATGAAGAAAGTGATTATGAAATCTTTTGTAGACCCTCTGAGGACATCATTTACAACCCACCATCGCTATGAGAAAGAGCTTCTATAAATCCTCTGCTGTTATAATTTACTGCCACACAAGTGAGACAGACTCTGCTCTTCTATAGCTATAAAATAATGTTATTAGGACATTTACAAACTCAACCGCAAGCAACATCTTCCCTTTTTAGAGGGAAAAACATACCCTTAGGCAAATGGCCAAACTTGTGTTGCTCTTAGCTGTAGCACTGGCAAAGCTGTGTTATTTCTGTCTAATTAAATGTGTGAAGTGTTAGATAGATAGATAGATAGATAGATAGATAGATAGATAGATAGATAGATAGATAGATAGATAGATAGATAGATAGATAGATAGATAGATAGATAGATGGATGGATGGATGGATGGATGGATGGATGGATGGATGGATGGATGGATGGATGGATGGATGGATGGATGGATGGATGGATGGATGGATGGATGGATGGATGGATAGATAGATAGATAGATAGATAGATAGATAGATAGATAGATAGATAGATAGATAGATAGATAGATAGATAGATAGATAGATAGATAGATAGATAGATAGATAGATAGATAGATAGATAGATAGATAGATTGATAGACAGACAGACAGATGCAATTAAATGTGTTAAGTGTAGATACAGCAAAGTGTATCAGTGAATCTATGTACTATAGATAGATAGATGTGTGCCTTGGACAGGTCTCCATGCTCCTGGTGCAAGTTTAGCAGAGCGGTAGCAATGAAATGTGGTTTTGGTGTCCAAGACAATTAAAACCAAGTCCAAGACAAGGCTGAATCCAAGATAAGACCAAGTCCAAGACAAGGCCGAATCCAAGACAACACCGAGTCCACGTGTACTTGATTCTGAGACAAGACCAACAGTCTTGAGACCGGTCTTACTATAAGACCAACTTCACATATCTGAAATTGTTATGTTAAATGTGCCTAAACACGGCTGACACTTAGACCACACTCAATACTTTTAATACCACTGCGACAGACAACTCTTTCCTTGTTTCCCTGCACATTTCAGTGAATTAAACCTTGTTATTGTTGCCGTTCCCCATTATAGCATGAGACCAATAGCAGAACAAATAACTCTAACTACGTGCCTGCTGCTGCTTTAAAAATGTAGTAGATTGAGCAAAAGACTATTTGAACATCTGGTAAAAGAACAAATGTTGAGAATAAATGCTAATCTACTTTCTTCTGAGCTATACATGCACTCCTTTTAATCCAATAATTCATATTCTCTCCGTGTATTATTAACTGCAGTGAATGACTCTTCACTTTTGAGAGCAATTTATATTCTCAGTAGCAACAGCTTGGGCTCATTGTACTGAGGGTTTCCAAATGTTGTCCATGTCACTCTGCTGAAAGCGACAGGACTGTTTTGAATCACAAAGAAACATGTTAGTTTAGCTGTTCAGGTCTGCTCCACACTTGGATGAGTTTGCCCTTTTTGAGGCTCGTTGATGTTTTCAAAATTACAAAAAAAAAAGTAAAGGTCATCATGTTCATGCAATGATTATAAAGAGAGAGAGAGATAGATAGAGAGAGAGAAGAGAGAGACTGAAAGAGAGAGAGAGAGAGATAGAAAGAGAGGGACTGAGAGAGAGGGAGGAAGAGAGAGAGAGAAAAGAGAGAGACTGAGACACACACAGAGAGAGAGAGAGAGAGAGAGAGAGACTGAAAAAGAGAGAAACTGAGAGAGACTGAGAGTGTGAGAGAGAGGGAGAGAGAGGGGGCGATAGAGAGAGAGGGACTGTCAGAGAGGGAGAAAGAGAGAGAGAAGAGAGAGACTGAGAGAGAGTGAGAGAGAAACTGAGAGATTGAAGTGAGAGAGAGAGAAACAGAGAGAGAGACCAAGAAAGAGAGAGAGACTGAAAGAGAGACACAGAGAAAGAGAGACTGAGAGAGAAAGAGAGCATGACTCAGAGAGCGAGAAGAAAGAGAGAGACTGAAAGAAAAAGAGAGAGACTGAAAGAAAAAGAGAGAGATTGAGAGAGAAAGAGAGATAGAGATAGAAACTGAAAGCGAAAGAAAGAGAGAGACTCAGAGAGCGAGGAGAGAGACTGAAAGAGAGAGAGAGAGAGAAAGAGAAGAGAGAGATCTTGTAATCTACTAATTGTTTTTCAAGAAAGGTCTATTTCATTTAGTACATTGTGGTTCAGTTGCGTTTAAATATAAATGTTTTGTTTCTGACGAGATAATCGGAAAAAAAGTATTTACAATTTTTAAAATACATTATTTAATTTAATAACATTATTTTATGTGTGCCGTTGTATATGTCTGAACAGTAGAGGCTGGGAGTTTCGGAGCATTTTAGAGGAAAGTCATTTCTTGTCAAAGCTTGCAGATAGAAATGAGACTGGAAACATTGACTGGTAAATAGAGAGCTTTGCCCTTCACCTTTGCCCTTCACCTTGGCTACTTGAAATCCTTCACCCCCATTAGGGTAAACCAGAAATCAATGTTTTGTGGTTGCTTCACACTTCACAGCTGCAAACCATCCCAGTGCATGTTGCAAGTCCTAGTTCTCTACCTGTGCCTACAGAATTCTATCCATGAAAACAAAAGGTGACAAAAGGACAAAATGGGTACATGCAACAGGTCTAATTGTGACACACAGTTCCTGCTCCGTGCATGCTGGGACCCTGAGCAAAGGGCTACGCATGCTGAAGATAACACAAGGGACACGTTTGTTAATGTAGTTAAGCAAACATCTTCCTCATCATAACTCCATCACTGAGATTGCTGGACATCTTAGTTACCTGGTTAGAGGTAAGTGCTGGTAAGCTAAGCTGTGCAAAGTCCAGCTGCTTTAGAATGCACACACACCTCTGAATTTGTGGTATTATCATTTCTCCTAGGAATTTTCGTGTAAAACTATTTTCTCTTTTTCAATAATAAAAGCCAAGTGAGCCTTGTACAATATTCTAATATTTAACAGAGGGGTCGAACCCTTTGTCTTTTGTCCTCTTTATTGCACTGTGCATGAAACCAGCCAAGCAGCAGACCAAAGGTACACATGTAAAGTTCAGCCTGTCGTGATTCTGTCTGTTCCAATTTGTGCTGTCAGGGAGTAGGATCATCTGATTGAAGCAGACAGTGTGATTGGTCCTGTCATAGCGATTATTATCAAGCACTGCTGGGTGTACGTCCCCCATAGAGAAGCATATTGAGGGGAGCTAAACCTGATGATTTAACTAACATCACTGAGGCATGTCATAACACACTGTGTATTTATTATGTTGGCAGGAATTACTGAAACATTTCTGTTTATCAAGGGATTGTGAATTTGTTGGCCTTTGCCTCCTGCAGGTCTCAGCCAGCATCATTGCCTCATATTTATGTATGAGGCTCTGTGAGGAAAAGTTTGTCCTCACTCCTCACTGTCAATAGCTTTAGCTCCCGTACTCGCTCACAGTCACATCAGTCCCTTGTCTGAACTCAGATCAAAACACTTTTTACTGTTTTATAGTCCCAACAAATTAAACATAGGATTTAATGGAAGAACATTTTAGTTCAGTATGTAAAAAATGTGTTCTTGTGTAAAGAAAGCACAAGAAAGCATTCTGTTTTTTTTTTTTTTTTGCAATCTTTGAGATTTACTTACAATTCAGTGCCACTGGAGGATGAATAGTTTCTTCTGACTTTTGTTGCCGTTATTCTAACTTTTATGGTATGTGATGTCAAATGTGAACATTTGAAAGTACATGATGACAAAGGAAATGAGTCCTTGAGTAATTCCCAGAATGAGACAAATATAAATGAAGCATTCTTCAAACATAAAAAAGAGACTAAGGTGCAGACATAAGAGCTAACACAACTCCTGTCCCTGAGGCGGCGAAACCATGAGCACGTCAGCTCTATACGGCTCCTTCTCTCAGGCTATTTCACACCTAAATGAAATAGAATACAGCCTTCATCATCTCACTACAAGAAACTATTCACACTTCTGCTGGAACAGAAAGCTGCAATATGGAAGAAGACTTGGTCCTGGACAGTGGTCAGGCTTAGGTTTCTCAAATCAGTATTCAGCTTTTTGTGATGTAATATTGTTATTAGTACTAATACTAACATTTTACTTGTCTTTCCCCTTTAAGACATTGTAAATTGATGGCTGTAAATTCTAACCAAATGCACTAGTTTAATGGCACAAAGATGAAATCAGTGACATCGTCCTCCGAAAATGATTTTATCTATTCACACTTGTACTGTTACGACTAGGCATAAAAGAGATACAGAAAGGGTTTTAGGCTTTTTTGTTGAAATGTGGAAAAATATCCTATCATACAAATATTTCTCTCACACACACACTCTCTCTCATTTCCAACACATTTTTTTTTTTTTTTTTTTTAATCTGACTGGCAAATGAAGATTTATCTTCTTTATAGTCTAAGTAACTTAGCTGGTTTATACATGAAACAATAGTAAACCGAAACCTAATATTCTCATACAGCCCTGCTTCAGTGCATGTTGCTGGATGCATCAAACCTCGCCTGCCACTGACTACTTAATATCCAATAAAAGTGCATCGACTTGTGTGCACATTTGTGCATGTTGTGATACATCAAAAATATTTTCTCTTATCACTAATAAAGACAACAATCCACATTTTGTCTCTGTCCATGCAGAATTGTGCAGGCATCAGGTCTGCCAAGGCGAGGTAATATGAGAGTAGATAAACTGGACACATCACTGCTTCTTCTGCAGGGCCAGTCTGTCATGGTGCCCATTCTCTTCAAGACAATAAAGCAGCCACCCGGTTGTTTGCTCCTTCGGCCAATCACACACTGCCTCAGTTTGTCAGAGGACCAACCAGACGTTCTGCTATTACAACACTGCAGGACACACTTTGTTTTGTCTCAATTCCCTGTGTCCTGAAGCCTCTGGGATGGCTTCTTCCCTGGGCACTTGGTTTAAATCACTGTATCGCTGACTCCAGTTTTACAATGCCATCATTCAGGAGAGACTGCGAGGGCACCTCGCTCTCCTCTCAGGCAATATTCCATCCACCACCTTATTTCATTACCTTTTCCCTGTAAGTGCTTGGCATTGCACCTCGTGCTCCAATGGGATAAAATATTGGCGATCCACATTTGATTATGGTTCCCAGGCGACTTTTTTACTTTACAAGATCCAGTTTATGTCTGGGGACAGATCAACTAATTTACGTAATTTAGCCAAACCAAGGGTTCAAAGTGCCTCACCTGGGCTGCTTGGGTTGGAGAAGTTACTTTGAAAAAGTAATTAGTTACACATTACTAATTTGTTTTCAAAAAATACTAATTTTAATGTATTTGTCCTGTACACCCAACACAATTGAATATTCAGTTGGTTGGCAGATCACCTGCTCCCAAGCATCACTTGGCAGCAGCTTAGCTTCTTTTCTTTTTTTCTTCAGCTTTTTATTTGCACAACCACCAGTGCATGCTACGATTTCTTTGGCTAAGTCTGCCCACTGCTCATCATTCTTTGCTGGGGTGTAAGACCCAAACATATCAATAAATATTAATTTTAAGGAAGTCTCATACCCTTGGTCATCTTAGTTATTTCCTTAAGAAAGTAAGAGTATATTGGGATTACAATATTGTATGACATTGTTTGCTTTGAAAATTTGTATTGCAATATTGCAATTTTCATGGATCCTATAATGACATAAATGATAAACTACTTTTTTATTTATTTATTTGAGGTAGATGCTCCAACTGACAAACATTTTTGGGATCAGAACAACCAAAATCCCAAACAAACTGTGTGGTTTTCTCAGCAAAGTCAAGCAATCAACAGCTAACTCAATCTATGAGATAAGGCACTCCCTATGAAGAACATTTTATCCAGCTCTCTGCTCAGAATCCATATTGAAAAAAAAATCTGCAAAGTCAGGCGACTGATTAGCTGAGGTATCCCCAGGTAAAATTATGTTACAGAAGAAACAGGCTACCTCAGATTTATGTTGCAATTTACAAACCAACAAAATACAAACACTCACCTCCTTTTCTATCTCTGCTTTGTTCATTACATCTCATAAGGGATGAGCAGTGCTGGGCTCAGCTGCAAATTATGGGGATAATAATGATAATACAATTAAACTGTTTAATTTGATATTTTCTTTCCCTTCACAATATGGATTTTGTTTACATTTGTGCGCACACAGAACAAAATAGATTTTTAAAATGCCAAGCATTGCCTTCTCATTAAATTCAAACACATAGATCAGTCATATAGCCTATCTATTTATTTATAATTAGGCTATCTTCATTGTTCGCTCTGTTTCATTGAGCTTAAAGAATAAACTGTTGCCTTTTGCTAGAGGATTATGACTTGCTATAAAAAAATTACTACAGGTCTTTAAAGTTCCATGTTAAACTGTAAGAGAGCTGGCATCAAATGCAGTTATGCAAATCATAGGTCCTAATCAGTGTTGTAAGTTACTCTAAAATTGGAATACATTAAATATTACTAGTTACAGGGAGAAATGTAATACATTTGTATTACAATATTACTGACTCAAAAATTTAACTGAGATTACACTACTGCGAGTTACTTTGAGTTACTTTGAGTTTCGTTGAGTTACGTCACACATTTGTTAAGACATTGGACAACACTAATCCTGTTATATTTACACTTGATTACCGGTTAATTTGTGGAAATGTGACGTCACAACACATTTTCCTCATAATATTTGATTCATTTGTAAGCCAACAGGCAGTACTTTAGTGATGTGATGTTTTGGTCATGAAGGGACATTTTTAATAGATTAAATTTATATGAAAGTAACTTGAGTTACTCAGATTGTAACTAGTAATATTATCAACATTTTTATAAGTAATGAGTTACACTACTTAGTTGAAAAGTGGAATATAATACAGTAACTAGTTACAAAAGTAACTAGTTACTCCCAACACTGGTCCTAAAAGGAGAGAGGACGAGATCGAAAACTGGCTTTGGCTTGTCAGTGGCTTTTTTTGGCTTTTTTTTTGATCTGATGGCTTTGAATCAGATGCGTATCTGCCTCGTTTTCTCCTGCGTTGTAAATCATCTTTCTGTTTTAGCAATTTTATATGTCACAGCCCTATATGTTATTACTGTAGTTTTCTGTCATGATGTCAGCAATTCTAAACAGCAACAAAGTGGTATAAAAAGAAGTGTTTAACCAGGGCTGCGAAAGAACAGTGGAATAATCTGCCACTCAGGCTGATGTCACTGCATGTTCAAAATGATAGAGAATTGGCAAGAAGAAGAAGAAGAAGAAGAAGAAGAAGAAGAAGAAGAAGAAGAAGAAGAAGAAGAAGAAGAAGGAGAAGGAGAAGGAGAAGGAGAAGGAGAAGGAGAAGGAGAAGGAGAAGAAGAAGAAGAAGAAGAAGTTGGCTTAAGGAGCAATCAACAATGATTAATCTATCATTATTTCTGGGAGGGGGGGAAAGGGACAGTATGATTGGTAATTGTTGCATGCACTACAAATTACACGGGTTAGAAGTGGTTTGAAGCAGTTGCTAAGTCGTTTTTCCCTATCAAGCCAACGACTCTTGTTCCGCCCGGAACATTTGTACGTGGAGCACACCATACCGGAAGTCCTGTAGTGTGTGCGGTGAAAGAAGCGTCTTCCTACAAATTCATTATTAATTCGATTTTATTCTGTTGTGTAAGTAAATGTTGTATGTTTCAAATATGTGGGGGTGGTACGATTGTATAGGTGGTGTTTAAGTTACATTTCAGCTTTATATTGTGTCAGTGATGTAAAGTTACGTTGCACCGTTGTTGTAGCATGCTAATGTTGAATGAGCTAACTGTTAGCATTTTAGATCAGTTTACATTTATTGCAGTAGTAGATAGGATTAGACTAGCCTTTCTTTTCTCCGTGGTTAAATTACATCTTGTTCAATATCACTAGATTTGTCGTAGTAGCAATCTTATAGAAGTTTTGTTTACGTGGCGGTGGAGTAAACATCTGTTTTGTCATTTAGTTACGTTTTTGTTGCATTCTTTGTTTTTCCTGTTTCGTGTTATGACTATATGTATGTACTTGCTTGTCCTGGCAAATGATTTTCTTGATTACCTTGCGTTTATCTACATGGATCCCTGGAGTTTGGCGTTCTTGGCTTTACTTATTACACATCTGCTTGGGTCATGAGCCATTCTTTTTTTTTTCAGCCATAGACAATTCTAGTTTTAACTTAGTTTGATGTGATTGTCTTTGTGGTAAATATTTATAATAATTTTAGAGTTACGTTGCAAATTATGAAAAAATTGACCCAAATAAAAAGTTACAGGTCACAGTCACTATGTTTTTACTAAAAATGTTTTACTAACCCTAACCAGTCATAAGCTCTGTAAAGTAGACTAATTTATATGTCTATGTTTCCAACAGCTGACTCCTGCTCACAATGACAGATCGTTACAACATCCACAGTCAGCTGGAGCACCTTCAATCCAAATATATTGGGACCGGACATGCAGACACCAGCAAGTGGGAATGGCTGGTGAACCAGCACAGAGACTCTTACTGCTCATATATGGGACACTTTGACCTGCTTAATTATTTCTCTGTGGCTGAGAATGAGACCAAAGCACGAGTTCGCTTCAACCTGATGGAGAAGATGCTCCAGCCGTGTGGGCCACCAGCAGACAAACCAGATGATGCCTAGTTTAAACATGTTCAGATTTTGGATTTCATGTATAGCAAACTGCTGGACTATTTTGGTCATCTTGTTCTGGGAAAATCTGTACAGCAAATACAATAGATAAGCCCTTCATTTGTAGTAACATTTGTATACTTTTATATCTTTATTAAATGTTGTCCTGAAATTTAAAATGTCATTTTGTTTTCTGCAAATAACATTCTGGCGTTATTAAAAAACTCCAGCCACCCAGACGTGCCTCGCACTTCTCTTTATTTGTCATTAACAATGCATAATTTTTGATGAGGAGCTAGTATGTTACAATGCACTTACTTGTAAGATCCACTGAGCACCCTTGGATTTTCTTTTCTTGGACATTCTGTAATTTACTCAACTATTCTGAGCTTGAGAAGTCTGGAGAATGCAGGATCTATATTTTATCTGACAATAGGAAAAAATTTGGAGAGAGATTAATTTCTTTGCATGTCTATACATGCACACACACACATTCTTGCACATGCATAAAAGTGAGGACATTCATTGGCATAATGTATTACCCAGCCCCTTCCGATAACCTTAACCATCCAAACTAACCCCTGACCCTAACCCTAAACCTAACCTTAACCCAATTCCAACCCTAACTTAAAACCACATCTTGACCCTAAAACAGGCCAAAACAGGCCCTTCAGAAAGTGAGGACCAGGTAAAATGTCCTCACTTTGATAGTAAAATGCAAGTTTTGGTCCTCAGGTTTTGATATGAACTACTAAATAAATTTCAGTCTCTTCTAATACCCTACCTTATAAAAGTATTGAATAGCTTGAATCTGAATTGATTGGTGTTAGTCTAACATCTTTATCTGGTGGTTGCAAGCGACTAAATTAGAAATTAAACTTTGTCACAACATTGTCACAACATCTTGCACATGATATACACACCTGAAATGTAGCAAAGGCAATGCTTTTTAACCTCACTGGCATCAGCTCAACAAAAAGCTTTGCTTTGAATTTTGCTGTAGCTTTGATCTAGAATGCTTTTATAGTAAATGAATGGATGATGACAAGATGTACCATGCTAACCACTCACCCGCACACACGTGAGCAGGAGGATGTTACATATGACTCACTGTTGGGTTGAGAGATGGGCCATGGCTGCCAATGATGTCCTCACTATGCATGTGTGTGTGGAGGGTTTCTTATGGGGTAAGTCCTCACCATCTGTTACCACAGGGAGTGGTAGGGGAGTCGTGGGAAAGACATTGCCAAATGAGCTCAGTCAATGTCGAATCAACACACAAACAACCTTCTGAATATTGTCACCCTTAAATGACAGTTTTCAAAAAAATAAAACAAAGCATCTTAAAATTGAAAAAGAAAACAATTGTGTAATCATTTAAAATACTGTTAAAAAAAAAACTGAGAGAAACTAACCAATGGAGAAGATTAGAAAGGCAAACACAATATGCACCATTTATCACATTTTCAAACCATGTTTTTTAGCAGTTTTTAAATAGAAAAAAAAAATACAATTTCACTAAATAAAGAAAGATAAAGCATTTACTCCTGAATAATCTGATTCCTGGCTCAAGCAGAGTTTTGGGCATTATAAATAACAAAATATTTAAGCTGTGCTGTTTCTTGTGAGTGAATGAATCAAATTAGTATTATTATATTGAATTTTGAGTGTTGCAAGTGAAAGGTTTTTTTTCTGTATTTCTCAATGTGTATATTAAATATGACTGTTTTTTAACCACTACTAACAAAGAATATTGCATGTACTATGAAAAGTATTAATCTCTTGATACAGCTGGACAGAGGCAGAGTTACCATCTACATAAGTAAACATCACATATTTTTTTATTCAAATAGTACAAAGCCTTTCAGATTTGGCAATATTTTATCTAATTAATATACCAGTTACAGATTTATGTGGCACTGTGCAGATGAGTGCACTATACTATTGTTCTTATTACATTCCTTGTGCCAGTAAATCTACAAGAGAAATACAGTCACAGTATGAAAGATGTAAATGGATGGATTGCAAATGTTAAAGATTAGAAGCTTTACGTTAATAAAAAAAAATAAAGAAAAGTCAAATTCAGTCTCAAAATGACTAAACATGACCTAAAAACAAAAATGAGATTATAAATGTGGTATTAAATGGGTGTTGAGTTGCTTCTGTGTTGCCTCATGCGTGTCAACTTGTCTGGATTGTGAGGAGGTGGGATTCTGTTCCTTGTGCAAACTCGCTGCAGAAAAAGTTACAGATTATTGTCACGATGGTAGACTGGAAAATGGAACAGTCTGATCTATAGACTTATGCAAAAAAGTAAAAGACTAGTGGCTTTCAGCTTTCAATCTCTTCTTGACTCTTCAGTACTTTTTCTTTGACATCTAATCTATTACAAATGAGTGATGAGCACAAAACAGGTCAAATGTGTGCACAACTGGAGACTATTCAAGAATTTACAATGGAAACAATCAAGTGATGTTGCCTGATATAATAATGATGCAGAAATGCTCATAACCAATCTGAACGAACACAATGTCCTATTGTGTGTGTTTTTTAAATATTTAGTAAGAAACTAGAACATATGCAGATCAGTAATACCTTTTATTCAATGTAAAACACAAAACTGATATAAAACAACTTAAAAATAGAAACAGCTCTATTGACTTCCTGTTCAAATCTGCAGAATTCTTCATTTTTAAATTTAACTGTAAGAAGCAACGGATTTTAAATAACTATTTTTTTATTGTTGGAAAGTGGCTATGGGTCAGTATTGAACCATATATGCTTTACCTGAGTAATAATCTTTTGAATTATAAGAAGTAATTAAGTGGGAGGGGATAGGTGGTAGGTGAGAACAGGGATTTCTGAGCACTTGAGCTGCAGCTGAAGAACAATACAAGACTACTCAAATATGCAGGAACTTTGAGTAAACTAATGGTAAGGGAGGCCGTTATAACAAGGTTACAAACTTAGAAAAGTGAATTTGACACGTAATAGGTCCCCTTTAAAAAACAATCAAACAAAAATTTGGTGTTTAGTGTTTCTGAGGCTCAGAAGTGAACTGTATCTCACAAACCAAACCGTGTTTAATGAGGAAGAACTGTTAGAACACGAATAGAATAAAATAAAATAAAAATAAATAAATACATCATACGCATGTTCCCTTTAAACATCCAATGTGATAACAACAACAACAACAACAACAATAACAACAATATATAAATTGTTTATATTAAGTCTGAAGATGTACGAATAAATGAGTAAAAAAAAGAAGTCATCTTACAATAACTTAATTAATGAAATAGGCTGCTTCTGCTGTTGAAATGATAAAACATTATACAATCCATTCATTAAATACACATATTGTTTTGCAAGACGCATGGCTCTAAAAAAAACACAACAAAAACAGATTAGGCATTTACATTTTTTGACCAAACATATCATTAGCTACAGTGGCCTTAAGTACTATATATATATATATAATAAAAAACTTTCTGTAATAAGTGCAGAATTAATATTGGCCCTAAAGAGAATAAATCTTCAAATAATGATGACATTTTTACTGACCCGCATGCAGGGAAGATTTATGTCGCCTTTTCTGTCTCTCAGTTATTACAGCTCAGGACAAAGGCAGAGTGCCAGCAGCAGGAGGTCGACTCCTGTTGAGCTGGAGATGACTTTAATGTACACAAACTGTCCAGAACAAAAGTTATATGTAGAGGTTATTTAACAGAGCATACTTTTTAAATGGGTTTTCTATTGTGGTTGCACATTCCATTTTCTAAAAGTGATTTTGAGCATCTATAACAGCAACATGTGACAAATGCATTAGGAAATACAGTAAATAAATTTACTTTATTCACTGGATCACCCCATGTAAGATTAACCTGGTTTGACTGGAGAATTAAAGGTGGAGTAGCTGATTTTTACACTGCAAACACATTTTAGGTTTTAAATTTGACAACTTTCTCTCATAAACCCTTTTGCCACATTAATATCGACATGTATTAATTACGATTGCATTTATGGCTTATAAACTTCTTTTTACAAACAACAAAGGCAAACAGGAGAGGACCACCCCAGCTCAGCCAATAAGAGAGCAGCATTCAACTCCCAGATTAGAAACTAAAATTCTTTATTATTCAGTTCAGGCATTACTCAGAGGTCTCATTTTTCCACAAAATTCTGTATTTACTATATACTTTTTAGTGGAATGCACAAAATTTCTAATTTACAACTAAAAAAGTTAGCTACACCACCTTTAAATCAGCAGTAACTTGTAAATTATGGGTTTAGTTGTGTAAGCTAATTGTTACAAAAAGAAAAAACTAAGAAGAATTACTTGATATTGCCTTGATTACTGTTTTTCCTCTGTGTTTATAAATTACTTTTTTTTCTGCATGTTATATTCTTGTTTGATTGACATTTCAATCACACTGTGATGCATGTTTTTGCAGTTTTATGTTTAAGTGCTTTTAAAGACCTTTGCTGCACAGATGGCCAGCGGCTGCCACGCTGGACTTTTTCTGCTGCAGCACAAATATGTGGCCAAAGTGGCACTTGTCAAAAAGAAATTCAATAATTCAGTTTGTAAGGTCAAGACTGAAGGTCTGTTTCACATAAATCAGTTTGAAGAAGACTGAAACATAACTTAGTGATGAGTCATCAAGGACAAGCAATTGCAGTAATTCTGTTCCATCCTGTGTCCAATTTTGAGTTGTCTCTCATGCGTACAACTCCATTACGCCCACGTCCAAAGGTCAGCATGCTGCAGGCTGATGCTCACCAGGAAGAGAAGTGGGTACATTCATGGTCATTGGCTGGTCACGTGAGTTTTTATACAAAGCCCTTGAAATGTCTGCCATTGTGTTTATAAAAACTACATTTCAAACTAATATTGTTTGCTTGATTGTGATGGAAACTCTCCACGTTTTCCAAAAGACTTCTGACATCATGCATCAACAAAAGCATCAATGTGTGCTTGTATCAAACAAAACTTAAGACACTTGTACATTTACGTGACTAAAATAGAAAGAGAACAATACACAGAGCTAAAGAAGTCTACATCTGGATTAAACAAGTATGAAATGAGGAGCAAACAAGGCAGCTGTAAACATAATCTTTCATTTAGTTTGGCGTGTGATTCCTTTAAAGATTTATGCCACTGTTATAGCTTCTGTTATTGCTCGCCTGTTGCTAAATATTTAGAATGATAATGTGAGACTTAATGCCCTTAATGTTTACCTCAGTTCACGCTGGAATTCTTCCTTGGAGCAGTAGTTTATATTAAGAGAAGCCAAATGCATAAGTGACAAATGTGGCTTCTGCAGATGGAGAAGTGTTCAATGAAGAAAGAAACCGCTTTCATGTTTGACTTTTTATGTACAAAATCATTGCAGTTATATAGATGTAACAGATTTGCAGATTTACTGTACAGTACAATTGCAAAATGGATTTCAGGTCAATCATACGATACAACAATAAGCAACAGGTCAGTGGAAACAGTCCAGTCCTATAGGTCACAAATGTTAAAATTACTGCAGAAATTAACCCAACAAAAATCCAACGGACTACATTTGTTGAACATATTGTAAAAACATAACAGCAGCAGATTATGGCTCTCAAAATGATCTGAAAATTAAAGAAAAAGCTTAAGCACCAAGACACTTTTGGGATGTAAACAGTTTTGACAGATTGGTTTTCTGGCTGTTGAGAAAAGTTCTATAGAAAGGGAAGACAGAATGTCTCAATTTTAACTGTCAAAATATTCACAATTTCTAAATTCAAAATTTTAAACTGATTAGCCGCATCACTGTAAATACAACTTGTTTATGGATTTGTTTTAACATACAGAAGACACATGGCAGTTACTTGTCTGTGCATTCTTCACTGTTTGACTTCAGTGTAGCGGATGGATCCTTGTTACCCTAAATTCACATCTACAGCATGAAACTAAAGATATAATTGATTCCCACAAAGGCACACGCTTGACACGTGCGCTTATTTGTACAAAAAATACATCAACATAAGCAGTACATGTCTGAATACCTCCTGGAATCTATTACTACTTCGCTCTGCACATCATGCACTCACTGATTCATCCATCATTTTCTGTTCCTAGCAACATTGAGGAACGTTTTGTGGGAATATGAAGAGCTTTTATCAAAAGCAAAGTGCATCAGCAAGCTCCAACTGTGGGTCACTTTAGCCTTCAATCTCATTTCCACTGGTGCAAAGGCAGGATTCTGTCCCTGGAAAACATCAAAGTGATTATGTTCTCAATCATGATGAACAATTAAACACAGTTAAACTACAGAGACATATATAAGTATTGATCTTTATGTCTTAACTATGCATTGGCTAGTTTGGCTTTACAATGAGTTTTAAAAGGAAACGTACGTGTCACCCTTTTTTAAAGGTATTACAATCACAACTGAACTTGTGGGATCAGTGCATTAAGCTGCAGAACAAGGACATAACATATATAAGGTTCTTCTCAATATGGCAAGGTTTCCCAATGTCAACATAACATTTAAAGGTCAATAATATGTAAATGTGATTATAACTGGGTGTTCTAAGAGAGATGATGTCATACAGCCCAGATAGTGGGCAATGGGCGTCTTTAGTTTCCCCAATGCAGTTATGCCGCAAGCTGGTTGGCATACCTTTCCAAATCCTTAAACCTAACCCTAATCCTAACCCAAATTTTACCCAAATCTCTGAAGCAAATATTTTAAAATATAAACTTTAGCTAGCATAGCCACCAATGCAAAGTGATGGAGTATGGAATAACTAGGTTGGAGAAAAAAAAAAAATTAGGCGCAAGGGCCACTTTTTCCCATTAGAAAATTGTACCTTGGCATGACTTATATCAGGTGTGTTCAAACTTTTTCCAAATAGGGCCACATTTTGAATAGATGAACAAATGCCACATAATACACGGCTATGAAGTGAATAAATCAATTAAATATTGTATTTGATCTTGTTTTTATGAACCACTACACTTTTAATTCGACATTAAGAATTAATTTCTGGTTTATACAACATAAAAATGTTTGTTGGTTGGATAATGATAGCAGAATTGTTGTAAGAAGCATACTTTTTGTAAACCCCGGGCTGCATTTTGGACATGCCTGACTTATTTAAAAAGAATTTTACCAAGTTTCAATCTGGTGACTTCAATTAGTGACCCATTAACTTTTTGTATTACAACAAAAACTATATTTAAATAATATTAATTTAGATGCTCCCTGTCAGTTTTAAAAGTTATTGGCTCATTTATTGTTGTGATATCGCATGAACTCAACTATTAATGGGTGTAGCTAAAAATCATGTTAAAATGTAGATTTCTGTTATACAGAGGAATCTGTGATCTGGAGAACATAGGAATGATCAGATTTAACTTAAGTGCATTTACTTTTTGGATATTTCATAACTAAGATCAGTGTGATAGGAAAATGGTCTTTTGTCTTGTCTGTAATTATGACATTGTCCAAAACCACCGACATGGACAGACCATGAGCTGCTGAGGCTGCACCAGCACTGATTCATGATGCTGCTGGATTTAAGGTGTCCATTCAGATTAGATTTACACCTGAAGTATTTTAGGTTATAAACTGGAAGCTCATATGAGACACTCATATGACGCTAATTCTGCTTCTGATTGGATAATTGTCTTGAGAAACAAAACATGTCCATGTCAATCAAGGATATCTCTCATGTTTATCCAGCTTAAAATGATCATTCTAAAAACGTCCTTAAGTGACATACTGCTAAATATGTGATTTTTTTTTCTTAATGATTTACTGCGTATCATCTCATTTCTTACTGAAGAACATTACACGTATTCTTGAATAAGATCATAACTTCCTGTGCTTTCAAGGAGTGTGGGCTCAAAATAGATTTTAGATTTCAAACAACCCACCAGCTATCAGAGTCTAAACCGTGGGGAGCTTGTCTGCCTCGTCTTTCCACCCACTGCAACATCGTCAAAGGAGCAAGGGCAAAACAAAAGAGGTGCACAGAATAATTTTGACAATAGGAAGTGAAACAAACACATACAGACACAACATTTGGTACAACAGTCAGGGCTTGATGGACTGTTTTTTTTATGCAGATTCAACATGTTTCCCTCTCCAGAGTCCATATCTAATCATAACAGCTCTTGGTTGGATGGAAAAAGCAAATTTTCCAACAGACACAGCAAAAACGTTTCTTGGTTGGAATGCATGATCACTTCAGTAAGAATGTTGTATTGTCTTTTAACCTTTTTGAACTGAACAACCCTTCACATTGGGCAAAATTACAATCTTAAAAGTTATGAAGATAAAGTAAATAAGGACCAATGGAACAAGCACAAAATATGTTGCTTAAAAGCAATCATTCGCTAACTTGAGGAAAAAGGGGAATTGCTTAAAAATATTGTAAAATACACTTATATAAAGATAAACACTTGTCCTTGAAGAACTTATTGACCCATTATCTTATTTAGGATTGTAATTTTCCCCAGTTATCCAAACATATGGCACCAAATTGTCTCAACTGTCTATTAAAACTAAATAAATAAAAAGAATGAAAAGCAGATCCTCTAAAAAGCTCTATTTACAGGTGACCTTACATTACACAGTATGTTAAGAGAAAGCGTCTTAATGTTTTTGCCATTGCACTTGGAGGTAAAGCCGAAGTGACCAGTGCTCTACAATATAACACTGTTTTTATGAGGAAAAAAAAAACACTGATGGATCCTTGTGATACAATGCCCTCTAGTGGAGCTGCACTTTCATTATGTTTAACAGCAGGATTTCAGTTCGTTCTCGTCACAGAGGCATGAGCAGCCAGCCAAACTGTCCAAATGGCATCAACATGGCAAAGGCTGAACGCAGTCACTCCCACCACAAACAGCTTAGTCATTTTACTCCCAAAACGTCTAAAATTTGACTTAAAAATGAATGATTAAAAAATAATCATAACTTACAGACAGCTCTCGGCCATTCAAAATAAATACTTGGAGTGCTTCACAAGGCATGAGATATGTGCAAATGTTTGTCAGAGAAAAAACAAGGCCTAAGACCTGCCTGGAGCTGCCACACAAATGTGAATTTACATGAGTGAAGCAGAAAGAGAAGACGCGTCCTCACTGTGAACCAGAGAGGGGACGATAGAGGCAGACACTCACGGCCGGTGGAATCTGAAACACAGGAAGTTTCAAAACTCACATTTTGAGCAGAAGTCTCAGCAAACGTTGATTTTGAATGACTTTTTTTAAATACAATTTTCAGACATTAAAAGCTCCTATACCCTATTTTTGCTTCCTTAAAAACCTTAGTTCAGTAAACATGATTATTTCACTTATCTAATGCAGGAGAAAGACCTATAAGCCACAATACTAACAATAACAACAACAACAACAACAACAACAACAGATGAACTTGGTGGACTTGGTGAACAAGCGAGACATTATTAGGACAATGCAGATAGGGCTGGGCGATCTGGGAAAAAAAATAATCCAGATTTTTTTTCTCATATCGATCGATCTCGATTTTCGATTCGATTTTGTTTAACCTTTTCAAAAACAATCGAAAAATGTCATTCATGAACATAAACAAAACTAAAACTTTTAATATGTCCTATTTATTAGATTTTTTTGAAACTATATATCAATATTCTGTTTGACTTTTGCTCCAAACTACACATTTTTAGTGACTGAAGATTTGTTTTGATTCAAGCTCGATCTCTCGATTTTTCGATTAATGGCCCAGCCCTAATTGCAGATTGCAATTTTTGTTTGAATAGATATATTAACAAGATGTCTCGATTTTGAAGTGTTTTTTTTTTTTTGCATAAAATCAGCTATCATTACGTTATAAATGTGAAAGTTTTGTTGATCTTGGATATGTTTAATTACACAAAAAACAAACACATGCATTTCTACATTAACTATCTTGAGGTTTCATCTGTAATAATGAACCTCAAACGATCTCGGATTCTCCTACTGTGCACTTGTTTTCTTTCTGGAGCACTGCCGTTGGTTTATAGACGTTTGACTTGTGAATAAATCTGAACTTTATTGGTAATCAATGCTCGAGGTTAATGAAAGGGAGGTAATGTCTCTAATGGTGGAAATGGCTTAGAGGGACCAATATAAAATTAATATTGATCAAGCAGAGGGGTATAAACTGTACCGTGATAAATATGTAATGAAGTTGGATTTATGGTGAGAGTGCACACAGTAGTATGAGTGTGGAACAGCCAGCACCTGGTGAACTGTTTACTGTCCTCGTGAACCTCCATCTCCCGACTCTTGAACTCATTTAGCTCCTTACGAATAGCAGCCTAAAGACACATAGGAACAAAAAGCAAAGTGAAAGATTGATCAGATTTCTATGGCAATGAATGGTGCTAAATAATCTATTTTACTTTGTCTGCAGGAGTGAGTCGTGTCCAAGGCTTGTCGGCTCGTCGGTCGTAGCTGCTGGCGTCTGTAACCTCCACGTACTCATTAAAACGTAAGATCCTGCGAGCAACAAGTTCTGCAACAGTCGGCCTCACACTCAGCTGCAAAATAAAGAAGAATATTTACTTATTGAATAAAAAGTGAGTCCAGTTCTTTACTTATTTAACCTTTTGCCAGCAGCACACTAATGTATAATGCCATCCAACATAATGATGCATTGATATGATACTGGAATCGAATATCGGCGCAGATCCATGAGATTTTGTTGGATCAAGTATTGGTCCCATAACATCAGCTTAGCTGATTTGGTAATGCATTTAACTGAATTTCTGCATAGCACTAAAAGAACAATTTTTAACAAGTTAATAGAGTTTTGACAATTAAAAAAATTATTCTTACGATAAATCGATTAGTTGTTTAAAATGCAAAAGACCATGAGTTAGTGACTGACTTAAGATTTTTACTGCCTTAAGAGACATTTAGCATTCATAAAAATGTATTGTTTTGCAGAAAATACAGAGAGGCAAGCATTCTCTGATTTGAAAATGGAAAAAATAGCTACTGTACTTGAAGGAATCACATAAATGTATAGTTTTTTTCTATCACGTATATTTTTTTTCTATTAAAAAAACAGCAAGTTTACACATTTTCTATGTCATTGCTACTCCAATGGAGTTTTTTCCTGTTTGTGAACTTATAAAGACCAGGTAATGATTATTCAATTAATAAATTAGCTGACAATTCAATAATCGATTACTTGCGATTAATCAATTAACTTTTTGCAGCCCTACTTGTAACTGGATTTGTTTGATTTGAGTAGAAATCCAGAAAACCCCTTCTGTCCACAAGATGGGGTTGTTTCTTTGCACAGGTCAGTTCTGTCCTGCACTATGACTCATGAGGTGGAGCAAAAGCATATCAAGATCTAAATATAGACTTCCTCTCGGTTCCTGCTGTGTAGTGTTTACGGTACCTTTCTGGAGAGTCGTCTTTTAATCTCTTGTTTGGCTTCTTGTTCCTCTGCTTCATTTTTTTCTGCAAAAGGACAGATTATACATACTTATTTGGATTTTGCCTTGAGAAAAGTTCTTAAGCATACGTTTACATGTGTTCGACAGTAAAAAGCTGAAAGCCATGACCCACAAGTGAACAATTACTACTTACGTTTAAGGATGTTCCTCTGCTCCAACTCCTCTGTGGTGGGTCTTTGGCTTAGACGCCTGAAAAAGTCACAAGAAAAATGTATTTTAAATAACTAGAGTAACGAATTCTTTAACTCTGCCAATTGTGCCAGAAACAGGATGTTCAGCCAGTTTGGCAGAGAAATGTCTCACCTAAGTCTGATTTTATTATGACCATGTGTACCTGACGAGTTTGCTGCCAATTTGTTGGCGCAGCTCCTGCCGCTCGGTCTCTGAGCTCCGAGGAAGAATGTTTTTCTCTTCCAGCTCCTTCTTGCTGGGTCGGTTTCCAAGTTTAATATTTAGAGTGTCTCGCCTTCGAATCTTATTGGCCAAAGAACCTACAAAAGACAGGTGAATGTAAAATATATATATGACTTAACAAGCTTTTTAAAAGAGTATCTGTTGGCGTAATAACATACTGTTTGTGTACTCGTCATCCTCCTCTTCATCATCGTCCCGATACAAGATTGGACCATCTGAGTCTGAGTCACTGGTTTGACTCCTGGGCCGGTCCGGGATCACAGTCACGTTGAGGTCTGTGCTCACACTGAGACTCTTTCAGACTGACTCTCCGCCGACCTAAAATACAGATTTTATTAAGTTTTGTACTGCCTGGTAAAAGATTGACAATTACTCATGTTTCGGTTTGTAATTCAAACAAAACTGAACAAATTCATTAAAAAAAGAAGAGAGAAGTTGAAGAAACTTAAAGTTAAAGATGCACTGTGTAACTTTCTGGAGGCATAAAGTCACACAATTCACAAACCATACTTTTGGGACTCTGAATGGATCTTGAATACATTTTATGCCCCGATGTGAAAAAATACAGCTACAGTCACTACTTTTCTACAGAGACAAAGATGTTGGGGCCCTCTCGCAGGGGAAATAACAGTGCATTTTGAGGTCATGCAAGACTGTTCAAAGTAAAGATGCAGATATTTATTATTAATTTAGAGCAAGGCCCAAAGTCACTGGGATAGGCTCCAGTCACCCGTAACCCCTAGCGGGATTAAGCATTAGAAAACGAATTTAGAGCAACAAAGAAATCAAAATGGCAAAAATATGCTTCTATTCAAGTCTATTTTTGTCCAAAAAGTTACACAATGCACCTTTACCAATAAGCTCTTTTCACACTGCGGCCAGGCTAGTGTGGGGATTAGCTGAGTCACGCTGAAATTGATCTGTTTTTAATTTTCACAAAAAGAAGAGCCAATTTCAGATGATAACCACCGGCAGCATGTTAAGTAGGGTTGTACTCAATATATCGGTATAAATCAAGACAAACTTATTGGTAATACACATATTGATACATACAAGTGTAAATAACGCCACAACTACATAAAACAAGAAATTCTGTAAATTTTCAGGTGATTTCAAAAGATTAGCAGCACAGTTAATTAATGAAGTAATGATAGTTTCTTTGAACATTGACCCAAGAGCTTGTTATCCCAGTATTTGTTCAGCTTTGATTTTGACATTTTAATTATAGATATCAGTTTAAAGTCAAATCATGATTTCAGATAGTTGTTGCTTCAATTAAAAAATATATACCTTTTATTCTGATTGTTTTGCTTAAGTAGTTGATGGTATTGTATGGTAATAATACAAACAAACAAAATGTAATAGTTTGGAGAAAAAAAGACATTTCCTAAACTATTAATAAAATCTACATTCTGTAAAACAACAACAACAGCTGAATGACATGAAGTGTATTATTTTATATTATTGTCTTGTCTAGAGCAGGTCTGTTCAACCTAAGGCCAAGGTTCTTGAAGATCAGATGTGGCAATCCAACAAATTAAATCAAGCCCATGACCCATTTTCCAAACATTTGGAAAAATGTTTGCTCTTATTTACTGGGTAATTTCTGGGGTAGTCCTAGAATCTAGTCTAGTATTATTGCAGAATGCTGTATGTGTTTTATTCACTTGCTTTTATGTAGCCTGTGTTTTATTTCTTTTTACTAATCCCATTGTGTTATATTACTTGGTACATTGGGCAACTTGCCTGGGGACTACAGTTATAAACTAGCTGCATATCTAATAGTGGCACATTTATAGAAATGTTTACTAATGTGCATTGCCCCCATTTAAATAAACAAATAATAAAATAAATAAATAAAAATAAGGTGTTTTTTTTTTAGTTACTGGATGTCTTTTGTATTTAATTTCCACACAAAAATCTAATACAGCAGTAGCTCAATGTTCTAACAGAAATATTTTGTGTGAACCCAAATAAAAACCTGGTAGCTCTGGTCTAGAGTGTGCTGATACCTGGCAGTGTTTTGGCTAGCAGGTTCACTCTCTCCTGCCTGTTCTTCCTCTCCATTTTGGCGAGCCACGTGGGACTGCTGCTCCCCCTCTGAACAGCTGTCCGTCTCCTTCTCTGTGAAGGAAGTGTCCTCAGTGGCAGGGTTAACATACGGGGCCTGTGCTTTGGCCTCTGCCTCCGTTTTCTTAGTCTCCTCCGCAGTGCAGAGAGCAGTCTGTACAGATTTAGGTGTGACTTTAGTTTCCTTCCCCTCTGAGTTTTTGGACACAGTGGGTTTCGGATCAGAGGATTTGGAGTCCGCCTTTTGCCCCTGTGTCTTGTGAGGTCCAGAGGAAGATGACGTGTCAGATTTCCGGTTTGCTTTTGCATCTGTCCCGGAAGAGCGCGCGGTAGATCCAGAATCCTTGGAGCGAGGACTGGAAGTGGAATTTTGGGTTGTTTTTGTTGCATTGCCTGTCTTCTTTGGCTGGGATGATTTGGCTGAAAAAAAAGACATGTTAATAAATGTTTAGATCTAACGATCCTTTTTTGAAACTGCTAGCTACTTTTATTATGACTAGAAAATGAAATATTTCTCATCATGTACAATAGACATGTTGTATGTGAGAATTTTAGCACCAACAACAACAGTTCAAGTGCTAATAATCCCAGAGCACTACAGTAATACTTCTGTGTTTGCTTTGTTCTACTCCTAGTAAGATGAACAGTAATGCGTTTGGTCAGTGCTTTGAGAATATGTGGATTTGAAACAACAGTTTTGTTTATCAACAGGCTGATAAACTAAACAGGCTCCTAAAATTACAGCAGTTAGCAGTTCTTTTATTTTTTCACTAGAAACCTTTTAAAAATAATTTTGAACTCTCTTAGTTGTGAGTGTTTAAACAAACAATCACCCTAAAGCAATCAGTATCTTAAGCCTTTTATATGAATTTTAGTGTTGGTAAAAGTAACCAAAAGTTATTAAGATAAGAAAATTATCAAAAGATTGTGAACCCTTTAAAAATGGCATCAGGCATTTACAAAAACAAGAAAGGATCATGTGAAAGACATCTATCAAGGACACAAAGATAGAATTCACAGCATAGTATGTGAACATACATAAGGACACAATGGTCATGCCAAACGTCACGCTTATAATACCACTCACATGACAGTTTTCACATTCATATTTATGCATGCCATGCAATGTAACCTACCCTCATTCTTCTAGTGTGATGTACTGTATAAGGCATTTACACAAGACTTCTGCATGTGTTTATAATGGTAAACTCAATTCAAACAAGGACATTGTGTAAAACAGAAATAAAAATAAATTGCATGTTCAGTTTCAACAACTTTTTCTACTATTTATACATACTGTAGTACATAAAAAATGTGGATGAAAGAAACAACACAACATTCTGAATGGGGCAGCTGTAGGTCTTAAAACGCAGTATGTTACAACTTTGTGACTGCAAAAACTGCCTTTCAATGTTTTGACCCGTGTGAAAAGAACTAACTTAAAGAGAAAAGGTGGTAACAAGGCTGGAGGATGCTGGGTAGTGACTCCTCATTCACAGTTGCATGCAGGGACCAGGCTAGTACCAACTACACTTACCAGTCCCACGATTAGTGTTGTTATTGTTCCGGGTGTTAGCTTTAGTTTGAGCAGACGCGCCTGCCTTTCCAGTGGTTTTAGCAGTTTTTTTAGCTCCAGCTGAGGCCTCTCTGTGCCTGACTGTGCTTGCAGCTCCTCCGGAGGCTTTGGAGGAGGCCGGCTGAGAGGCTGTGGGCTGCTTTTTAGGTGGTGTGTCTCGAGAGCGCACCTGGTTTGACCGTAAGTTGTGTTTAGTATCGTTCCTCTCTGACCGGTCCAGAGGAAGCAGGAAGGAAGGCATGGTATTAGGAGGTTAAATTTAGATGATTAAATTACGAGCAAGAGAAACAGTTAGAAAATTACTGTGCACGACTTATGCTGATCTGCCTAGCAATTAACAAACTATTTTTATTCCTCCACTTGTTGAGCACAAATTATGCCGCATTTAGCATTTTGTATCAAGTTTAAAATTACTCTCACAAAATAAACACATTACCAGCATGTTTGTGCCTTTGTTACTATTGATGGTACACAAATATATCTCCAAATGGGGGAGTTCAATGCTAACACAGTAGAGATGAAAAACACTTAGCAGCATCAGGCATAGGCAGGTCTCTTAAGGGAGAGCAAGGCATTAGGAGACCGCCGCAGCTTTGTTCGGACTGAAAATGTCTGCTGCAGCAAGCTGATATAATGGGAATATCTATTTGTACACATTAGCAGAGATCCCAGAGAGGGTTGAGTGTCATCCAGTTAACTGTGCTGCTGAGCCAAATGCGTTCCTTCACAAAGACAAAGACTTCAAAGAAAGATGGCTCTAGGAGGAGAGAGGACTGGAGCAGCTGAGAGGGTCTAAGCACCAAAAGCATTTTAGTGTATCTCTTAAGGATTCAGGAACATTTGGTAACAGCTACAAATAAATCTGGCAACACTTCAGTGAAAAAAAGACATAGCTATTCCAGAATCACAAGTGTGAACAAAAAAGATTCTCTGTTATGAGATCAAACAGACAAATGTGTAAATGGGATACAAAATGCACTGAGTCTAGAATTGTACACGATGCAAGACAAATTTTCTACTGACTTGTTGATTGATAATAGACAAAAGAGGTGAATGAGAGTGCAGTGTATCAGACCTGTTTTGTCTTCAGTATTGTTGACAGGTGCCACAGCTTGCTCCTGTCGTTGTGCGTCAGGTGATTCAATGTCAACCTTGACCTCCTCCGATGTTACACTCGAAGTGGCGTGGCCATTTAGGTTTTCATTGCTCACAGGCTCATCTAAAAGACACCAAAGAATTTAAATAACTTGTGCTGCTACTTACAATCATGTGTCTGCATTATTTAGTGCGTCTTGACACATTGCAAACCACATTTTTTATAAACACAATAACAATTCCAAGCCTTGGGGTGTAGGAAAATGTTGATTCTGAAAATATGCCTGTAGATGAAGCATCACGTTCTCTATGAGGTCAAACAAATGTCCTGCAATATTTGGTTGAGAAAAGGGCTTTGTATTCACAGTTTCTATTGCCTTAAGCTCATAGCGTTTGTGAAGAGGCTATACACAGTCAGTATTGTGATCTACAAAAATGAGTGTTAGACCTAGAGTTAGGGCAAATAGTGATAAATATCTAACTGTGAGCAAAATTCTGTGACAATTTACAGCTTTGGTGAAAACTTCATACTTTACTCTTCTCTATTGCAGGTTTTCAACCAACTGACTGAAGAGGTCCATATACGTATGACAAGGGTAAAACTATGCAATGGTTTTAGGCCTTGTGCACACAAAGACAAAACGATGATAGTTTTAAAAACATCATGCATAAACAGGGAGCTGTCTTAGGATTTGTGAGCGTCCACACAAAGTTGTGGATAAAGCGTAACTGGGGAGACGCTAAATCATAGAAAACTTTTCACTCTGGGACATGGTTTCAGAAATATTGGTTTTCAGTGTCTTGAAACTCCTGCTTCGTGTGGATGATGTGTGGTTCTGAAATGCCTGAGCTTGGATTTGTGTGGACAAGATGTACTTCAAATGCAAGCGCTCAATGTCGACATAAGTGTATAAAGTATCTAAAACTGTCCATATAATAAAATGCAAAATAGAAACAAGGCAACTTTATTTGTTTGAGGGTCGCAAATGTAAACTGTTGTACTTTTGGTTGTGGGTGAAAAAGGTTGAGAACCATTTCTTTATTTAGGACCTTGAGGAGAACATGTAGAATTCTAAAATGTCACGTAACCACTTTCTAGAAATCAAACGCGCAAATGTCAACATGCTGCTAGTGAAATGTCACTACAATCTGCTCTCCAGTTTTGAAAAGCCATTTATATCAATAAGGACATTACAATGTACAAAATGTAATATATGCTCTACTTATGTTAGAGTGCGAAACCAGAATGTGTAAGGAAACTTTTATTTGTGTTTAGCAGCAAAAACTGAGATTACAAACCTTGATCGGGGATGAGAACTCCTTTTTAATAAGCTCCTCTCGGTTTGCCTTGTTGAGATTTTTCTTTCTAAAACTGAAAGATAAGACAAAATGCATACACAATTATTACAAGAAATAGAACCCTTACAAAGTGTTTGCTTTAATTTTAATCATAATGTCTTTTTCCCCAAACAGTTATTGCAAAACAAGTCCTAGCCAACACACACGTAGCTGCACTTACACAGTTTAATAAGAGGAAGCACTAAACCTCATTTCTGACATCCTCCCAAAGGCACTGCCACCTCTGACCCCTCAAGCTCCCAACACAAAACGCCTTGTGGGATTATGAAGACATTTGCGTGTCTAGTAACATGTCAGTCTGAAATGTGATCATTGTTTGGTCTGGTAGAGACTATACAGCTGCTGAAATACAAGTAATCTTAGATTTCAGCTCAGATATACAGGCTGTCCCATCACTGCATATGAAGAGTTCATCTGCAAAAACTCTGCCATTTTAAAAAGTCATTAATGTACTGTACTTTTTAAAATGGCACTGTATATAGATACTGTATATGTTTTTGCAATTGAACTCTTCATATGTTGATGCCATTAAAGCGAGCTACTACGGGCAAAATACTTTTTTGGTTTGGTTTACTTCAACATAGAGGTTTCATGTGGAAACCGCAACATTGTCCAAACGGCTCCTAATTGTTATATCATTTAATCCACAGTGTTACATAGAACAGTCTGATAGTATTTTCCTTCTGTAAGAGCATCAAATAAGATCAGTCATTAAAGCAGCTCCTACATGCACCATTTTTTTTTTCATTTTGGACAAGATTTTGAAGGTTTTTAAAGTGGAATTCGTTACCTCATATTCATATATGAATATGTCATCATTTTTTTCATCAACCTGCTTTTTCAAGTTTTTTAAGGAAAAAAAAAGTATAACTTTGAAAATATGGGTCAGTATTCAGTTAGATTTAGCTAACTAAGAAAATATCTCAAACTGATGTGTAAATTCATTTGTATTTAATATGTTAACAAAATAATCCAAGAAAAGTTAACTTGGTTCTGCCAATTTTCGGATATTGCTGCCACAATTGTGACATTTTGGGTATTCTTACACATAAACTGGATAAAAACTTAGATTGGCGTAAACCAATCCAACTAGCATAAACTACAAGAAAAGTTTCACATTGTTAGTTTTAAATTTATATTTCCTATTCACCTGTAATGTGTCGCCTTAAGACAGATCTTTGTTTGTTTGACACGACAGAAATAAACATCTAAACGTTCAAAGGGAGTGACAAGGAAAGCAACTGCAAGAGCTGTAATACTTCTCAAAAGCTTATAATCCTTTAATTCTAAAACAAAGCCAAACACAGTATTGTGAAACGCACGACAAGCAACAGTCACAAAAACAGTTCTGATTATTTCTCTTAGATTCTACTTCATATTTACGGCCTCCAACTGTAACTGTTCCTTAATGTTTTGTACTAAGTCAGTTGAACATGAGCGCAGATACAGTATATTGTAAAAGGATCTAGGGTTGCAACAAGTTAAACAATTCATTTAAAACTAGTTGAATTAATTGTTTAGCTTGAATAACAATTATTGAACTAATTGCCATCTAATTTAAAGCTACTCTACCCGATTTAATAATTAATTTTAAATTCCCCACATCAGTCCACGTTTTGTTTACTTACCTAATACATTCTGAGCCTCTGAATTAAGCTTTAAGTTAGGAACGAAATGTGCAGTTAGCCACAATGCTAACAACAACAACAACAACAACTACAACAACAACTACAAAAACAAAAAAACAGACAAACTTCAGAGAACAAACAGGACATTATTAGATGTAGTCAAGACATTGTGGACAAATTTCCACCTGAACAGATAATTACAAGAAATCTATGCTAGGAAGAAATTTATTTTAAGTTATTTTATTGTAAACAAAAATTGAATAATTGAATATTCGTTAACTAGTCTATAGCTAGGCTTCAAAATCTGCCCTGAGCTGAGAAACTCTTCAAATTGAACAGCATTGACATGAATGCTGTGTAATCTTAGTGTTTTTGATGTCAACACTAGTTTGCCTGTAAATCTACACCTCCAAAATATTCAAAAGTGACATATCTCGATTATTATATTCAGACGATATTATTTCAAACCAACCAAAAATGTTCAAACACATCTTTAAGCATATTAGTTGAAGTTTAATAATCAGATAAATTAGGTTGTAGTCGACTAAAGATATTATTGGTCGACTTAAAGACATGTGCTGTCATCAATTAGTCTTTTTTAGTACTCTCTGAGTGTTTTAATGTTTAAACCAATTTTAGCTTCTCATAGCTTTGATTAGAATAAAATAAATAGCTCAGTGTTATGTGTTTATTACTGTAAAATCAGGTATAAATAATAATCATCCAGCTGTGTTTAATCGTTTTGCACAAGTGAATAAATGTAGACTTTGTTCAGACAACACAACACAACACAACACACAGCAGGTTGTCATAAATGTACTAATACTGTGACATACATATTGTTTTATTATAGTTTTATCAAAATCTTTTCTTGTTTATGACATTAAAAGCAGCATTTTGCCTGCACTAGAGAGAAACACAAACCTTTGGAGAGGTCCTGGAACTTGTCACTTGTTTTCTTTTTCCTCCATTTCCACGGTTTAAAGATTTTTCCTAAAGATGACAGCTTTCCTCTCTGCTGCCGGGAGCCATTGGGGGTGTTTGTGGCGCTGTCCACCACCACGTCACAGCCGGCTAGAGATGAGGACTTCTCCAACCCATCAACTGCAACACAAGATACACAGCTGTTCAATACAAGTGTTTTCTCAGTGTGTGAATGCATTAACTGCCTAGTAATGACAACAATACAAACCCTTGTCTAACACTCTTGTTCTTTTAGATTTAACTATTTCAATCAATCCACATTAAAAGCACTAGACATTTTTTTTTTTTTAAGAAAATAACTTGCACAGAAATATAGTTCATGTATTTATGGTGGTTACTTTGCAGTCTAATAATTTTTGCCAAGAAAATCCAGACACTATATACGAAAAATATACTGTCTGGCCACCGTGTCCATCTTTTGAATTTCAGTGGGCCTGACTGACAGATTAATTAGCCAATCAGGGGCATGCATCGTCTCTCGTATGAAAATCAAGACAAAAAAATGCATTAAAAAATGTTGGAAAAAGTGTCACGTAAAACTGAAAAACATTGCAAATTTCTGCATGATCATTGAGCAAGGCAAAATGACTTTAATGTGAGGTGAGTGAGTTAGATTTTGGTCTAAATGACAATCAATCAGCTCCTTTGTTTCACATGAGTCACGCAAATAAGCTAATCTGATTGCCCAGTACAGTACATTGTGGAATTGATTTGAAACGCCGATGGAAAGCATGGTGACCAGATCCACTCTTCGTGATTTACTGAAGGTGGTTTCTGGACCCCAGGCAATAATATTTTGGCTACTGTTATTTATGTGGCATTGTGACAAACTCAACACATTATGACCTCTTACTGTGTGTAAAATGCTTAAGCAGTTTGTGCTGCAATTTTGACCCCACCCATACTAGCATGATACCAAGTACTTTGAGAATTTTTTTCCAATACTGATACCCTAATAACTGTACAGATAAAGGCATTTACAAATATACAGTATGTATGAAGGTTAATCTTCTGTTTCATATTGTTCTTTCTTTCTATTTAACCTCAGTGAGAAAAGAACACTAAAGAGCCTGTTTTATGCATGGAACAAAAACAACTTCAGATAAGATACGTATCCCGATACAGAGGTCACGATACGATAACCCTCACCCTAACTGATATAATTTCCTAGTATGCCGATTCCGATACACCTCCCTGTAACGATACGTGTATTGCCAATGAGCTTGTCACGATATATTCCCGTATCGACACATTGAGTACAGCCCTAATGTCGTTGCAGCACAGACAGTAAAACTACTTTTTGCTCCAGCCATTCTAACTTATTTCAAAGTTCAAGAACAGAACACTTCTTCTCATTCATGTGAACAAACAGGAAGGAGAGCACCCCTTTGACCAAAACATGTATTCCAAATGTTAGTCTTAGTAAATTACCTCATTGGCTATTCATGTAAAAATCAATATTTCTTTTTCAACAAAAACACAAATCACTAAAATGAAATGTAAAACCATACAAAATGGTGCTTACACACACTATGTATAGTCAAATTGTCTCTAAAAGGACAAACAAACCGGCAGAAACAATTAGTTAAACTTAAATGTTGCTGCTGAAGTGAACTGGAATGGCCCAAAGAAGACCAGAATTATACCTTACTTATGCAAATTTGTAACAATAATTGAATATGGACATTGACCCAGAAAACGTAGATAATTGAAAATCGATATTGATACACCCATGACAATTGGATGCTCTGAATGCTTTAGGCAAGTGAGTAAAACATGTAATCTGATGTAAAAAGTTTGTACTGGCATTCAAGAATAATCTGACTGAGCTAAAATTTGATGAATGTTATTTAAATTGCACAAAGATCAGTGGAACAAATAAACACAATAACTTTCACCACTGTACTTTTCACAGGCTGTTTTCCCTTTGCTTTTTGATACATTTTCTGCTAAAAACTGAAGATACATTTAAGAAAGCCGTTTTCTTATGCTAAATTGAGTTAAGTCCTGAAGCAGATGATGAGAATTACAGTCCCGGGTCTGACTGCTCTATCAGCTGCAGCAGGATATTTTTCTAGCGAGCCTCAGTGCAGCGGCTCTGTGTGTCTTGGCCAGATCTATGTCCGTCCACAGCTCCTCCTCTTCCTGCTCAGATTAAACTGTGAGAGTCCTGCTCCAGCACAATGTGAAGACGGGGAAATGAGGGAGCAGCTTTTACAAACCAAAGATCTGTCAGGAGGATTCAAACTGAACACACAAAAATGTGTCTTGATAAAGAATCTCATGCTCACTTGGGATGTTTATTCAGACCACAGCTGACCCACAAAAACCAAAGGAAACGTTGACTAATATTAATATTTAGATATGTTTTTTTTTAGATAATGGCAGCTATACTGAAACACTATAAGTATAATTACAAAAGAGAACACACTAGGGCAGGGTGATAATATACCGTTGGTGATAATATCGCCTAAAAATTCTATAGTTGATGATATAAAGTTTGGAATTTTTTTAATATATTTGTACGTACACAGAAACTGAGGCCAAATACTTCTAATGTCTAGAACTGAGTGACTTTGCACTGATGCAGAGGCTAAAACAGAGAAAGAAAAGATGTGAGAAGTGAAAATGGAGCTAAAATACAACTAAATACAAAAGAAATGTTAGAAATTACATGCTTAAGCAATCTTGCATTAATATCGTCACTTATATCGTTATTGCAAACCTGTTTTTTTATATCGTGATGAAGATTTTATGTCATATATCGCCCTGCCCTAGAACACAGGCATGTAAATATGTTTTACAATAACAAAAAGTTTCTAGTATCATTTATACTTGACACAGGAGACTTGACACCTTTCTGATTTCAAGGCCTGAAAATTCATCTGCAAAGTAACCGACCCAATATCATATTAAATGTATTGTATTTTACTGATTGTGCAGCCCTCAAGGAGGTATTCGCAGCCCAACTTTGTGCCCCAAACCCTATGGTGAAGAATCACTGCTCTATATTACTTAACAGAAGAGAGAGCGAATTTTGAACCAGCAAAACAAAATTTATGTGGCAAAAACATAGCACAGGACAAGTTATAATGTTTTGTCCTCCATGTCAACAGCAGCAGCAGGGAATATTGTTTGACGAACATCTATAGTACTTGCCAAAATAGTTAATCAGCTTCAGACACATGGACCTCCGTAGTTGAAGCCTGCTGTAGTTCAGTAAATTGTCAATTCAACTGTTTGAAAGCCTTTATGTGTGGTAACTACAATCAAGGACAAATCAAATTCAGCACAAAAACTAATAAAATAAAAAAATTGGCTAAAGATTTACAATTTTTATATTCAAATTAAACTGTTCAAATTAAGGTTGAGCAGCAGCAGGAACAACAAAATACTGCTCTTCCTTCTCGTCCAAAGCCACTTTTTCTCACCACATAAAGGTGACCCTCAGCAAAAGTCTGACTGAGTGATTAAGGATTTATCTAATTGCAAAGATGTATGAACTTTTTCGAGCAGCCTCAAGTTTTATTGTAAAAAACAACAAACAACAAACAACAACAACAACAACAGTGTTTTGGCTCCATGAAATGTGTTTCATTTTATCTTCGTCGTAACACTCATGCTTACGGTACATTAAATTATTATTACGTATGGGACCACATTTTATGTCACAAGATCTGTGAGATACAAGAACCACATTATTGTCTACATTTAGAAAACAATTTTGTAAAATTTGGCTTAAACACACACAACACTTTTTAACAGTCAAAGGCTGGTGATGCACATTTTGAGAAACCGTAGTCACAGTAATGTCGCTTTAAAATGTTCTAGAGGTGCACATTCCTAGACAAACCAATGTTTAAATAAAAAAAGACTCAAAAATTACACAATTGTCATTGCTTCTTCTTCATTCTGAGGGTTTTCTCAACTCATGGCATGTTTTAATTTAATATGAAGCAGGGTTTGCCTGATCTCATTCTAATCTTCTATCTAGTGTTTATCAATACTAAAGGAATGTGAGAATGGCTGGCCAGGCTAAAGTAGAGTTGTCAAAAGTATCAAAAATCACATTCTAATTGATACTAAAGCTAATATCAAGTTTAAATACTTATTTTAGAAAGCAGCAATACTAAAAATACTTTAAGAGGCAGAGTTTGACAAACAAAACCACGAAAAACTAGCATTTTTGAATCAATATGGTATTGACATAAGTATCGAAATCGAGTTGAAAATAGCATAAATAGTAATTAAGAGTTGTGACAAAACTAGTTTAAAGTTAATTACTAGTTAATTATTCGAATGGCAAATTAATTGACTAATATTTTCAATAATCGATTAGTTGAGATGAATTGCTAAATCAATAGCAAAAAAGCAAGTATTTTCTAAAGCCTTGACTTAATGAAGAATATTTTCCTGAAAATTAGGTTTGAAATTTAAATTTTATGGAGCACTCCTTGATTCCTGCATTGGAAATACTTTACCTAAACTTCTTGTAAATGTATTTGTATATGTAAAGTGATGTAAAGTTGGCTCTTTAAGTCCATGTCCGGCTCAGGCTGAAAGTGAAACAATGAACAACAATTGCACAATGTAAGTGCTTCCAAAGAAACTTCTGCAGCTCTAAGAAAACTATGATTCGATAATTACGGAGCAGCGCTGGGTCAAGCTTTGTGTCCCTAGACTCCACTTTGGCCTGCTCCTCACAACTACACCATTTCCTTTTCCTGTGTAGATCCCACATCAAAACAATAGGTGCAGATGAGCAGCTGCTTTGTTTATAGTTTACGATGGGTCCGGCAGTAACACACATTATAAACTACAAGATTACGCTATTAAACAAGTGGTGGGATTCAGGAAGGACAATGTGTGACACCATCAAGAAGAAAAGAAAGCAAGTTTTATTACTCAGACAAAAAAGAGAACATAGACAACCTCATGTGGTCTCATTAGTTTTGTTCTTTAGAGATCAATACTTAAATTAAAACAATAAAGTCATAGAAAACTGTGCATATTCAAGTGATCACAATATAACTATAGCTTAAAAAGAATGAGATAATTTCCAATCAACATAAGCGTGTGTTCAAGAAGGCATGAGACTGTGTTCACGAGATGGAGACGAAATTTATCATAAATTGTGCAAATGGGAAAACTACACCTTCTTAAAATGTTGAGGAGGCAATCTCAAAATAATTTTCAACATGTGTGCACAATCTTGTGGCAATTTTATCTCTGGAGATCTTGAGGAATTAGATCTGGTTCCATTCAATCTGTGCTCCAAGTAAACCTAGGCTAAAAGAAAAGCGGTTTTCTTATCACTGTTTATGTCACATAAACTCAATTTTTATGAAGTCAAACTTTATGAATGATAAGCTAGTCACATGCAAGAGAAAAAAGTAATGTACGAAAGGCAATGAAAGAAAATCATATAGAGGGATTATTTGTTTATCAACCGCAAGGGATGCGCGTGCAACCTGACAGCAGAAAGCGCTGCAACTGCCTGTCACAAGCTGTAGCAGCAACACTAGCCAGAGCTGTTGTCCGCTAACTACAAGAGTTTATCGAAACAAAAGTTATGCTGCTAAATCAACATTTGTCAATGAAATTTATCTGTACGACTCATACACGTCACATTCGGGTGAGTGAAAAACACAGAGAAAAACACTGTATCAAGTTTCAGACATTCCTTCATACAGTTCATGCCAGATCGAAACATCTAGCCTCTTGTCGTGTTTTGTTGGTTTTATGAAAGAAGTCTGCAGCTAACTAGACGAATAGTGTATCTTTCTAAAGGTAACGTGCAGTTGAGTGGAAAGTGACGTTGAGCGATAAGCTGACAATGATTCACCTTGTGAGTCATGACACATCATAGCTGACCAAAATTTATAGATAACTTACTTTTTATTTCGATTTCACAAAGGGCAGCAAAGAGAAAGACTTTTTTGCTTATAAATACATTAGTTCTAGTTAAGGTTTCTGTATAATATGTTGTATTTCTTTTCTGTTTGGGTCAAGAAAATTGTCTATCAAAGAAATAGTTTGTAGTTGCCACACCTCCTTTTAGCTGAATAACTGATTGACAGGACATGACATTTCTTCTCACACCACGTTTCAACTTGACATAGTGACCACTCCATGCTCAATCTAATAAGGTCAAAATAGAATAAATCCTCGATATATAAACTTGCACACATAAAACGACCACTTGTGCAGCTGAAGGATGAACCTTTATTCAGCTAACTCAATGTACAAGACGTGCAAGACATCAATGCTCTGCTAAACTGCACACAAGGATTTGCTAACTCTCTAAACCCCATGCTAAAAGACTTCCTCATTAATCATTTGAATAAAGCTTGTGCAACTGCAAAACGACACATTGCTTTACATCTGACACTAGTCGACCGAAGTGTCATAAGAGAAGTGTGAGTCAGCCGTTGGATTGAGCCAGTGGATAATCAAAACCAGTAAAGCCATTCAGCAGCAGAAGTCAAGCAGCAGAAACGTCCAGTTCTCCAAACGAAACACGGGTCTGAAACTCTACTTTGTGCACTACTAACAAGACAAACAAATAAGCAGGTACCTTCCAGCTGGTAAACAACATTTAACAGTCAAAGTAAGTGACGTAATACATGGTTAGAGTTCTCTATGAGTGACCAAGCCAGTTTTTTTTTCTCTTTTTCAGATGTTATAGCAGGGAACATGTGCTGAGAAAAAGGGGGTGGAAGGGAGAGGCTTCCTTCCTTCTCTGTGAGTAGGACATTAAGAACAGACTAAATGTAACAAATGAAAGCAGTGCGAGAAATGGACACTGGGAAATGTACTTCACAAAAAAAATTGTTGTACATTTACTTACAGTTATTCTACTATCATTTTAAACTCTTTATTACATCTGACTTCTATCTCTGCAGTGTTAGATGAGCACGAAAAGAGGGCGGCCCTGGCACACGCTGCAGTTTTAACACTTGGGTCATTTCTTCCAGTCTGCTAATGTTCTCATCTCTCTGACATTATGTAGGCTGGCCCTGTGCAGCAGCTCACACAATTTCAAAAACAACTCCAAACACAGCTTTAGCCTGACAATAGTACTTTTTCTTCCCTCTAGGTTTTGTCAATTCAGCAATTAAAGCAATCGCTACACTACAGCATTACGCAACACGGCAAATAGGGCATTAACAATATGGATTTTCAGTAAGGCCTGGAGGACTGGATGTAATATGGGCTTAAAGCAGGCCACGGGACAGGGAGAATCCAAAAAACAGCTGACAAAGTTGAGGTAATACATTTGCATAAAACCACATTACAGTCATATGTGAAATATTCTAAAGCTGTTCTAGCTGTATATAAAAGGACATGGTAATAGAAACTATCAATATTTTGTGCTGGAATTTACATTAGATCAGTGTTTTACTGTCCATCTTAACATCTTTTCCTCAGAATCAAAATCATGTTTAAAATGCTGTTTTTATGACACTTTGCGAGAGATCAAAGTACAGAATTTGCTCTAAAATGAAACTTAAATGATTCATGTGATCTGTTGTATTGTCATATGATCCATGATGGATGGGAAATCAAGCTGTAGTTTTTTCCAGTAAGTAGTATTTGAAATGCTAATACAGCAAGTTCAAGTCAAGAGTAATGCTCTTTTCAACATTGTCACTTATTTAGCGGAAAAGTCTACTTGACATTTATTGGGATTAACCCTTCTAGTGTCGAAACCAAGACTGGGCCATATTAAAAGAAAAAATCTATCTCAATATGTTTTTTGCCAAATCTCACTAATAAATTCAAACAATATTAATTCAATCTGAAAAGTGTTAAAACACAAATGTGAAACATCTGTTAATTTTACACAATGTAACTTTTCTTTTTTAAGTTTGCAGTGTAAACTCTTGTAGTAGTCTTTTCCCCCATATCATTAATATTATGTTGTATATCTAAGAATAATAGAACAACAGTCATGATACATTGTGAAATTGGTTATAGTAATCAATACTAAAACTAGTATCAAAACATCTCATTTTGAGAAAATATAAATGCTAAGGAGAGTCCTTAACAGTCTTTCATTTCTTTTATCAATTATCTTGAGCTGTATCAGAACTACTGGACCACAGGGTTTAATAAATAAAGTAGAAGTGTTTTGTGTTAAAGTCAGCTGATGTTTAAAGCCTTATCTTAAAAATAGTATTCCTCATTATCTCAAATTTGACCGAGAGAAAGACCATAAAATATATAAAACTTTCCTGAGATCTGTAAATCATCATTGATGGTGTGTGTTGATTTAACAATATTATACTCAGTGCTTTAGGTCGCAGCAGTTACCTTTTATACAGGTATGGGACCACCACAAAGAGCACTAGCTTATGTTATAGCTAGCCTACTGGTTTTAGATAAGGATCTATACAAAACTTAACTTAAGCTACTGAACAGAGAGGAAACCGCAGTTACTGAACAACTTTCCAATGTCCACACTCATCTTACTCTGGTATAGACAAATACTTCCAGCTGCTGAGGTTGAAATCACATTAATCAATAATATTACTTGGGATGAAGTTGGCAGTAGTATTTTCAGGCCATGATTTTGGAGTCTTGTGGCTCCAGACCTTAAAAACAAAACTAGGCACGAGGCGCGCTAATAAAATACTTCTGGACTGGAGCAGTTTTACGCAGCAACTTTGCAGTCTTTGACAAACACTTTTTTATGTTTTTGATTTCTTTTTTTACAACAGAAATGTCAAACATCGATGCCTCGTTCTTTCAGCAACAACAATGCACGTCAAGTTTGAGAGCATACGACTGAAATAGAAATGAGAGACTTCCTGAATAAAGATAGCGGAATGTGCTTCGGTTGCTCAGGCCACATGAGACAAACTACTCACCGCTAGCAGTCTGGGACACGGTGGAGACAGCAGCCTGGCCCATATTCAGCTTTTACCAGCGCGTAAATCCCATCCGCGTCCTCCCTGCGTGATCATTTCAAAAAGTTTGTCGCTGCTACGCTCGCTGCTGGAAACTTTAGTGCCTCCTCAACTTTTTGGACTGGGTTGGTTGTTGCGCGCTACTTGTGCGTCGTAACGTCCTCTTCTCTCTTCCCACCCCTCGCCTTGCTCTCTCTTTCTCTCATGTCTGGTCTGGTCTGCGAGTAAAAGCACAGCACACGGAGAACAGCAGCTGAAGAATGCCGCTCATTCCTTTATGCAGATTAGAGGCACTGCTGAGGTCAGAGGGTGATGGGGTCTGCCACCTCCTGCCACCGCGGCTTTAGTGGAGGTGTATTAAGTGGGCTACAATTTAATAGGTAATAGCTAGAGAAACAATCAATGTAGACTACATAGATATATATTTATCATAGCTTTAGTTCAGTCAAGGTGCAGTTAGCAGTTTAGAAAAAAAATGTGTGTTTATCTAGCCATTTTGTTGAGTTTTCTTTCTTCTCTTCTGTATGTTGGCGTTGTGGAAATAACCACACTTGCTTGAGTGTCATATCCCTTCCTCCACAGTGAACATGTGTGCCAGCTTCACTATATGTTTCTGTTGCCTCTAGCTAGTTATATCAGACTATAGATAGGAGGCTTCTGGAGACATGACACAGCTCCCGGCCAAATGGTTTAAACACAAAGAGCTGCTTTTTCTTAGCAGTCTGTGCACTGATGACTGTAGGTGCTGTTTGTTTGTTGTTGCCCTGGATTAGCAGTGTGTCCATGGAGCTGTGCGTTCCCAAGCTTTGCTCTGCAGGGAGGTACAACACTTTCAAGCGACATCTTCAGTTTTCTCCTTCTGAGGTCACACCTGAGCCTTGCATTTGTACAAGCATTAGCACCTTCAGTCCAGCCCACACTGTTTTAACTCTGCTCTCCACCCTGACTGTGGGGGCCTCACATGGAGACCATGCCATTTAATGACCATGCCTCTCTGCATTTGTGCCATGCCTTTTTAACTCAGTCAGCTATCAGTGCTTGGTAGCAACTGATGAGAAACCCAACAATTTTACTCAAGTAAAAGAACTGTTGATCACTGTTGCACAGTTACATAAAATGCAAGTAAGTGTGATGTCCAAAAACTACACCGAGAAGTTCTATTTCCACAAACATGTAAAAGAGTAAATTTAAAAAGTATAATAGAAATCCGCTGTGATACATCTTTGTGTTTGTGTGGACAGACAAACAAAAACAGTGGAGTTTACATCGAAAGTGAGCTCATGGAACAAATGATATGGGTGCCACACAGTCTAAAAATAAAGCGACACTTGTGGGCTGTAGTAGTGCAATAGTTCAAAGGTGCATCAATTAGTTAAAGCATGTGTTGCAGCATCAATAAACCTACAGAGATTTAATATACATAGTTGTATGTTGTATACTTAGTATGCAATGGGCTACACATTTCTTTCCGCTGTCATTTACACATTCAAGTCAGTGAGAGGGTTTTGGATAAGACTTACAGTCTCTATTTTGTGGCATAGACTGTTTTAAATTTTGGGCCATAAGAAAAATCAAGAAACACAGGTTGAAAAAAATCAAACATGTATGTTAAGGGTAGTCTATATTTTGTATTTTTCATATCAGAGTGATAAAGTAGTTTGTGAATATTGCAAAAATACATTTGGCTGGCCATGTTAAAAACGCATATACTGTATACTGTATTTTAATGTTTTACCTTAAAAATTCAAAATACAAGTAAATTAACCACAATCTTAACATATGATGTTGATAAAAGTATCAAAAATGTTTCTGTGACGTTTCATTGACGTTTGGACAGAAAAACACATTTGTCATCAAAGCTTTCATAAAGGAAAAAGATAAGTGATACATGTGTTAATATTAGCTATGATCTCACAGCCTCTTTCAGCCCGAGGAACAAACTCAAGCGTTTTAAATGCTGTGTGTGTGTGAATGACAGGTTTATTGATCATTAGTGTCACTGAGTGTCGCCTGAGGCCTCACAGAAGCTCACTTGACTGAGCAGAGCTGCACACTGAACTCACAGCGGCTGAATCAGGCCGAGAGGAGGAAAACTCTGTTCAGTCAAACACTGCCCTCTAGTGATAACAATGATGAGGGCTAAAGTTTACAGATCCTTATGAATAACAATCAGTCACAACCTGGAAGAAAACATATCAGAACGTAACCAACTCAAATAAAGCAAGATAAATTACTTAGGAAATCATGCTGACTGCTGAAGTAGGGGTAACAGCACACTGCACTCATGTCCTTGTCCTTTATGTCATGATCTGCACAGTGAATAGTTTTTTGATTTACCTTTGTTTGCTTCATCAGACAAGGAGAGGATGAAGTATTTGTTTAAATGTTGTATATTTAAGCTGGAAACTTTGTGTTGAAAGCCTGGGATCGCAATAAGAGGACACTTTATGTTTGATGTTTGACATTTGTGAAAAGACTGTTTGCTTATTATTTATGTGTCTTAGAAGCTCATGCAGGCTGGGCACCCACTAAATAACGATGCATGACACTAAATAAGTAATAAAACTAAACTAAACTACAAGTAATTCAGTACTGTCACCTTCAGTAGCCTTCATACTCACAACTACAATGACCTATCACAGTCACATGACCAGACTATGGCTCTAGGAAGCTACTGTACAGTATGTCTGTTTCTGTGTCCACTTCGGAACACAGAAACATTTGGACTAGAAGGAGTATGAGCATAAGATATCTCCACAGTATAAATGTGCAGTCCTGCTTATGTGTGCTGCATAAAACAGGACACTTTTAACTGATGGTGTATCACAGGACATATGTATTGATGCGTTAGAAAACTTCATTCTCTTCTTGTCAAATGTCAACCTAATATATATTGGCACAACAATTATGGTTTGAAAGCACAATCATTACGTAATGAGGGGGAAGTGTGACAGGAAGGAAGTGAAGACATGGAGGATAGTGACAGACAACAGGAAGAAGCACTTAGTGACGTTAAGGAGATGGTCCTGAACCAAAGATTTAAATGTCGTGTTTTGTGATCTTGTTTTGCATTTATATATCAAGTTTATGACATAATGTTGACTATTATGTGATTATAGTTTTAAGCTATGGACTGGCATTTATAGATATTGAACCCTAAAGCAGAGTGACCACTGGCCAGGAAGTTGCAGTTCTAATACCCCACAGTAACAGAAAGAGGGCAAAGAATATCAGTTCACATTACAGGTCATTGTTGGAGATCAGCACTGCAGGATGGCAGAGGAGTTAAGCCAGAGTATGCTTCAGGGCAACAGCATGCATCAGCATTCTGAGTTTGAGTTTTGACCTTGACAGTTTGCCAAATGTCTTTCCACAACCTCATGCACTGAAATTTGAATAAAGTAAACATGTGCCTGGATGAGACTTAAAACACTTGTTTTATTGTGGTGCAGGTAAAATGGGGGCGCTGTGTTCCTCTCATTGAACCACAACACAAGCCTGAAAGATAGAGGCGCTGGAGGAAGAGCAAAGGGGCCGGAGCAGAGCAAGAGCAGAGTCATCAAATATTAAGTATGACCTCAGCACAACCAGGAGCTAATAATTGTTTAAGTAGTGCTCTTCTCCCCTACGTCTCTCCTGTTTATCAAACTACAACCTCTGCTGTGATAGTGCTGCAGTGCCAAGTCACTTTAAAAATAATACCAGTGCTATGCATGAACAATAGAGGTCTTTTACACTGAGCTTTAAGTAAAAGTGATATAACGCATTTCTGGATGATTCAAATTTCAAAACTATATGACGCGCTGCCTTGACACACTTTACAGACACATGATGAGTTTAATGAAATTGTGCAGACAAACATCCTCCAGGCACAGTTTTAAAAACTAATACTTTATTAAAGCTGAATAGTTTTCTAAAAAAAAAAAAAAAAAAAAAAAAAAAGACCACTTTAGCCTTAATTTCTATTTAAATATTTCTAGCAGCACTTTTCTATATCTAAAAGACCACATAAGGCTAAATAAAAGGTTTAGTAACGTTTGCTTAGTAGTAGAGATGAATAGTACTCAGTTACTAAGAGTTACATTTCATACTCCTTTTCTTTTAAATAGGAACCTTATATATATATATATATATATATATATATATATATAATATATATATATATATATATATATATATATATATATATATATATTTGTTGAATCCTCTACTTACCTCTGCTTAGGAGCTTACAATCAATATTAGAAATATTATATTTATAACACTGTTCTCGTTTTATGTACACATGTCAAAACTAAAATAATGTGCTTGGCTCATATTCTTCCACTTCTATATTTTTATAACACATGTTCCAGATGAATCACTGGCTGGCACCTGCAGAAGCCTGCTCTGGTGATGCATTGCTGGGCTGAAAAAGTCAGACCCGGATATTGCAAATTTGTGTTATTAGATTATTACTTCCGAGGTAAACAACACACAATTCATTACACCAAGTGCATTGTCATATGTCGTGTAGTTCTATTGTGCACCATCTGTGCAACATATTTGAAAAACTGAGTTTCTTGCACTGATGCAGCGTGGTAAGCCTACTTGTCTTCACAACTGCCAGCTTGCTGGTCTGAAACCTGATCTCCTGTTTGTTGTAGTCCGTTTGGCACAAGCCATAAGCCGCTATCATTGCTAAAATGTTGTTGGAATCAATCAATACCTGACATCCTGCCAGCCCAGAGAGCTTCAAGGAAAGTGAGGCTAGAAGAGCACAAAGACAATAGGAGAATCACAAACTGTAGGTGTATTAAAGTCATAGAGAATAACAGATGACTTAATGCTTAATGACAGGAAGTTCTACGGGCAGCTCTAAAGTGAAAAGAGGACAGAGCAGAGTAAACAACACACGATAGCGGCGTTTACATTGTGAGCTGTAATGATAAGGTAACTTGGATTTGCACAGATTCACCAGAAAGCTTCTATCAATAATTTATAGGTAATATTTCAATAATGAACAACTTTAGAAAACTTTTGCCTGGATCTTTAAAGCACATGTAAACAAAAAAAGATCCAAAATAATGTTGTGATTAATCATTAAGATTAAATAAAGTGTAACTTTAATTTAAATCTTAAAATAACTGTTATTGTCTATCAACTGGACCAAAACTAAAAATCTTTCACCACCAAGGTATGATCAAATACAAATATTAATACATAAACTAAGTCAACATATTTAAAACCATACCTTGTGATCAGTCTTGGAATAAATATTGAAAATATATTTATTAGATTTTTATTTAAACACATAACATTTTTGCACATTGAAGATCCAACTGAGAAGAAGCATCAAGAATACAGGCAACATAAACTGACATCAAACTAACGTATGAAAACCCACATCATTTGCTTTAATTTTCAACATAATCAAACGTTTTTTATGCTAATTGGAACAATAAAGAGCGTCAAAAGAATAGTGTACACAACACACATGCAATAATGAGAGAGGATCATTCATGGTCTCCCTGGACACACATAAAAACATGCATATTTATGTGTACTCTCACAGACGCCGCTTTGACTTGCAAATAGCTTTTGTCGAATTAACCACAACTTCACTTTGGCCAATGTCTTTTTACATTTTTCAGCACACAATTCTAATAAGACATGCAAATTCTGTCAAAAACGAAAATGTATGGCTGTATTTTATTGTAACAAGAGCAAACGAAATGAAAAATGGTTACTATTTATCCTGTTTAGCATATCATGTATGTGTTTATAACTAGCATCCACTATATTTACTGAATAAAACACATATCATGGCATTTGTTTGTTGAATAAAAATGAGCTATGACACTACAACTACATAATTTACACATTTTACATTATAATACTGAGCAGTGGCGCTGTTTTCCGACTGCCCTTTTACCAAGCGTCACCATAAACATCATCACAACTCAGTAGACTACTGCCAGCCCACCTACATGCCCACCTACACTTCACAATAAAGCTATGACATTCTGCTGAAACACTGACTAAGAAAAGGGAAAAGGAAAGAAAAGTACAGAGCAGTGAGTGTGTTTGGGGGGAAAAAAGGACAATGTTTATGCTGGAAAATACCGATTACTCAAGCATGCATTAATCACTTTAATATAGCTTGAATAAGTAAATGAGAATGAAAAAACATTTTAACATTTATCACTAAAGGTAAATTTACTCTTATAGGATTTGAAGGCTTTGTTTTATCTATTATGGCAACACAGGTGAAGAAACCAGTTTATTTACTTATTTTTTCCTCAATAATACATCTATACAGTAAGTAATCCCAAAGCTACACCTGTGCACATTTCAAGCAAAGCAATACTGTTTCATGAAGCAAGACAATGGCGACCTTTCACCTGAAAAGTTACACAGAGTCCCTTTAACTTTTTCATAAGACACTCATGCAAGTTGTATGAATATGGAGCAGTTTGAAAAAGAGGAATGACTGCAAGAGTGGAACCAACATTTTCAGCTCAACAAACCTAAGTGATCTCCATAACACAGTCCTAATAAAATCATAATGCAACTTTGGGCACACTTACAAAATCTATAATCGCTTCTCGACATCACAGCATTGGGATTTAAGTAAGGTGTAAACACCATGTCGCCTGCCAACATAGCAATTGGCAACACTTAGCAAAAGCAATACTCTGCCTTCTGATTTAATGCTGACGAAATTCTGCAGATGAAGACTTGAAAAACCAGCTCTACTCATGACAGCCGCCCAAGTTAACTCTCTGTGAAGTGTAATCAAATGAGCGCTAAAGCTGGGTCAGAGCTGAGTCAGCACTGATTGAACCAAAGAACCTAAACATTGTACACAGACAGAGACAGTGCAGTGCATACAGTTCAACAGTAAGATAATCTGTGACATTCAACAGCGCTCTATCTTGTTCTATTTATACTGCTGCAACACTTGAATACAACAGGAAGGAGAATCTCACCGTCATTTTCCATGACTGGGCCAAGTGTGGCAGCGACTGGAGACTGAGGTTATCCTTGGTACACGACCTATCTTCCTCCTCTGATGGTCCACTTCTCCTCCCTCCCACACTTACTGCCTGTTCTCTCTCTCTCTCTCACTCTCTGCTCTTCTCTTGGTTTCCTCTTTTGGCTCTTCCCTCCCTTGCTTGTTGGTGCTGGCTCTCTGGTCCGTCCCACTGTCCTCCGCCCACTCCAATAAAGAGCATTAAAAGTTAATGTGTTTCCATCTCCGTTCTTCACGACAGCGCACATCTCCAACTGACTTTATCTCTATCACTGTCTCGGCCGATCACTTTTTCCTCTGGCAATCTGGCTCCAGTCCCTTTTCACTGCTGTCTGTTTGTCTGATGCTTTAAGGCTGCAGTGGACGCTTTTGTCTGCAAGAAACATATCACATGTGGAAGTTTTAAAGGTGCATTTTGGAATTTTTCTGGGATTGTGCCTGTAAGTGTCTGAGAAAGTTTGGCATTAGGTCTAATAAGGGCTGGGCGATATTGACAAAAATCAACATCTTGAAAACTTTTTGAACAGATCTCGATGTGATATGTGGATGATATTCTGTCAGTGCAACATAAATGTGTTCAAATCTGTGCCTTAAATCTTCCAATAAGTTTAACATTGATTGAATGACTTGGTGTTTATTGTGTTTTGAACAGGTTTGACTGTCTTTAATAAAGTAGAACAAGTAAACTTATCTCAAGAACACAGATTAGTGTGAGTTTTTCTTTAAGTAAAATGAGTTATTTTACACTACTGTTGGCAATCAGGTTCAAATCAATCAAAATCTACTAAAAAACAAACAAACTAATAATTCTAGGCACACATAATGCCTCGTTTTCTTATTTAGGGAAGTCATTTTTTTAGTGTGGTTGATTATCAAACTAATTTTTTGTCAAATTAATCACAAAAGTACAACAATATCCTAATACAAACTAATTGTCCTGCTTTATAAAGCTTTTTGAATTGCTTAACCTACAAATTATGATACAGTACTTAAACTTGCCTGGTCTTTAAAAAAGTACAGCATTGCTTATTTAGTTTTATTGTAAAAAAGCTCATTTGTAGCATGTTTTTACTGCACAATATACTCGGTATTTCATTTTTGCATATCTTCAAAACAGCATCCACGATATTATCTAAAATTCCCAGCCCAGCTCAATAGGCCTAATTATTTCTATAGAGACAAACAGGTGATGCTGTCAGGTGCAAGATACAAGTCAGATCTGTGAAGAGTCAAACCAAATCACTATAATATAATATACTATACATGTTACATATTATTTAAAATATATATATATGTTATAACATTTTTCGTTTTAGCCTGTAGGTTTGATTAGACAGTCCAGAGTGAAATGGGGGTGAGAGCAGGAAGGACATTCAGAAAATGCAAACCCCTTTGGAAAGATTTTCAGTAATGTCAGTGAAATAGATTCTAACAATGAACTTGATCTTGACTTGCAACTACAAATGTGTCTCCAATTCCATTTAATTTCATCTGAGTGTGTTTATAATAAAGTTGCACAGAGTGTGTTAAAACTGCTGCAAATTGTTCACTGAGCTTATGCTACGGCTAAAAATTGAGATAGCTCACCTGCGAATCTTATTATCTTGCTTACGATCAGAAAATGTTTAAAATAAAAGTTGTTTCTGTGTTTTAAACAAAGCTAGTTCCCTCTCAGCGGTTAATCATTTGTGTATCCGGTCTCCATGGAGCAGTGACTTAGAATGTGATTTAGCTGTAGTTGGAGCTACCTGTGCGTTAAGCATTCATAACGACAGACCATGGTATGATAAAAAATATATAACCAAGATGAATCAAGCTTATTTGAGATCACAGTCATTTAGATGATTATGACTATGAATGGAGAGAATGAAATCAAGTGACAAATCTGGTGGAAAAAATCTGTTGGAAATGTACTCTATAAGACGAAAGGTAACTTTTTCACGGTTAAGTTCAATTCAGTATATTTTATTTGTTCAAAATCACAATAATGGTTGTCTCTGAGGACTTCACAAGACAGTTGATTGAGCAAACAGCAATGTTAAAAAATCAAACAGTGAAACATGAGAAATGCATACAAAACTCAAAGCCCGGGGACCAGATACGGCTCTTCACATCACTTTATGCAGCCCTCCAGACCTTATAAAGTTTGTTTTAATCTTATATTTGCATCTGGGTGTTTTAACCTACTGAAATGATTTGTCTGAAACTTAAAGAGTAAGTCATTTTTCAGACTAATGCAGATGTATATTCATTAATTGTCAGTTATAATATACCAAAATCAAATACAGGGACTATTATTTGTAGTATGACAAAGCTTAGTGAGGTTAATTTTTTCACTTAGAGGACAACCAAGATGCCAATGTGTCTCTTTAAAGATGGGTTGGCTGATTTTCACACTACAAAACCCGACGCAAGGTCCAACTACTTTTTTACAGCCAGCAAGATGAGACTGAAGGTTCCCACTCTAGCACAGCCAATTAGAACGCTGCATTTGGCTTTAAAAGAGAAATATGTGTATTGTCTTATAACTGTGTATTAGACAATACACAGTGACTAACTAAAAAGTCAATACCTTACCTTTAATGTTAATAAATGGCCACTCAAATACAATTTTTGTTATCGATTAGAAATATAGTCATAGCTGAAATTTGATTCTTTGCACAGCTCTAGTTAGTATATCTTGACAACTACATTTCAAGCATGGTTCAGGCAGTTGTTGGATTAAAAATAGGTCAACTGTTGATGCCAGCAGACAATATCAACACCTGATACAAGGCGGATTTAAACTTCCTGTTATTTTTAAACCATATCTGATAACATGCGTTAATCTGTTGAATTACTGAACACTAGTTACAGATAAGCATTCATTCAAACACATAAAATATATGTGTTTTAAAGGTTGTTTAAGATTGTGAAAACTGGATGAAGAGGACAATAAAACTACATGCAACTACAAATATCTATAAATATCTGCTAAATGATAACCTATTAACATAAATCTCTATCGTCAGCAGCTGCATGTATGTACAAAACATGTCCACCAGTTTTAGTTAACCACATTCAGAGGTTACATCCTGTTCCTTTGCTGTCGAGGTGTTTCCACTGGAGTTAAAGGCTTAGCCAGTAACAGAGTTACTGATGGACAGATGGGACAGAATAAAATCTCTGAGAAAGCAGCTCGTCGGTGCTCCTCGTTCAATCCAACAGTTCACAACAAGCAAGAAGAAAATAACTCCTGGCTCAATGACGGTAACACCTTCCCACACAATCACACTAAAGAAAGAAAACTCACAAAAGAAAACTCACAAATATGCACACTGTGATGAGCAGTTATGGGGATTTGGAAGGTCAAGTCTGCTCAAAATTATTTGTGACAATAAACTGGCAAGACACTTCACACAGGTTGGGGCGAAGGCACTGAGATATCACACTAGAATAATCATATTAATAAATCATCAAGGTGTCAATATTGCCAACCAGATTTTAGCAGGAACAAGAGGAAAAATACAAGAAGGATGTAGAACAGCAAATACAAGTAAAGCATATTTCTGTATCTGATAGTAAACACATTAAGGAATTTACAATTATTAACAAAATTCAGAAATGTTTAAGCTCTGTTTTGGGAATTTTGGTTATGTGGCATATTTTTTATATTTCAAGACTTTTTATATATCGTCTGCATTGGAGAAAAAGATTGAAATGCATTTTTTTCTGACAGTATTGTGATTGCGATTAGAGAAGTTACTATGTTAAACGTGTTCGGGTGAAAAAGAGAATGTTTCTACGAATCTAAACTTTAAGATTAACAGTTTTTAAGCAGCAAAAAAACAAGATATTTAGTACTTTGTGAAGGAAATTATAATACTTAAAAATGGCAATATTTCCAGTTCCTTATTGCATGTATATGAGTGTGATTTGACACAACCATCATTATAATTATTATATAACTAAACAAAACAAATGAATATAATCATAAACATAACAATGACCAAGATCATTACAACAACCACCAAAACTATGAAATAATTCGATCATAACTTTAACATAACATGCCCACAGTTATAACTATGACATTAGTAACTATGACATAACCACAGCTATAGTTATAATTATTACCATGACTAAACTATAAAGAAAACAAATCAATATGATCATAAACATGACCATGACCGAGATCATTACAATCACCAAAACCATCACCATAACATTAAATATGACCACAACTATGACCACGATGAGAACTACAGCTATAACTATAACGACTATTGAACTTTACTGTGAGAGAAAATGAGCTTGATAAAAGTTGATAAAAATAGATAAAGTTGTTTATAACAAAACACACTAGTGTTAAAGTCTAAGTCGGTGTGTGGGGCTTGACAGGACGAAGCTGCTTGGATTACAGCACAATTGAACAAGTGGTTATTGTAGGACAAAAGCCTCTGTAATCAAGGCTATTTTGAGCTGAGCAGCAGAGGAGCTTCTCCACGTGTCCTCCCTCCGCCCTCTTAAAGACCCTCTGCTGCTCCTCTGTGCTTCTGCTCTGGCATCAGCTGCCCGTCACTGCTGCATTTAGAACCAGCTCTGTTACGCAGGAAAAACTCCTCCGGACTATTTATGCCAGTTTAAACCATTGAGTTTAAAATCGAAACAGCACTGATGAATAGGGAAAAAAATAAAATAGTTTCCTCACATAAATGTAAGAAAGTTTTTTCATTGTGTAATTTTTCATTTACAAATAATGTTTTATGTGTAGAACATTGCACATACATATTTTTTTCTGACTGAAAATGTGTCTCATATTGAGATTTAAATTTTAAAGCTGCACTGTGTGTCTTCAATAGAAGCATGTGTTTGTAAACTATACGTCTTTGATGTACGGCTGGGTGATGCTGACAAAAAGTAATATCTCTCCATGTCTCCCTTATGATGTTCAGATGATATTATTTCAAATCGAGCATAAGTTTTTAAATGTATTCGTTGAAGCTTAATGATCAGAAAAATTGGCCTTGACTGAGTTTACTTGGGACATTCTTGATGGACTTAAGACACGTGCTATCAATCGACAAAAAGCAAAACTAGCAAGTGAAGTGTCTAAATGGTCTGATCCAAAATTGACCCAAAAAAATAAAAACTGCTAAATGAGATTTTAATGCAAAAAAAATAAAATAAAAATTGAATAAGTTTGTTTTGTACTAATTGATAAAACATTTGGTCCACTAAGAGACTATTGAGTAATCAATGTCTAACTGTATTTGAACAGTTACAATGTAATTTTCTTAATTAGTTGTTTTGAATAGCCTTTTTACTACAAACGGCATATCAATATTCAGTTTTTGCATATTTTCCAGATTACAATATTATCTAAAATTAGATATATTGCACACCTCTACTTTGATGCTCTAAATAGATGAAATTCTTTGAGTTCTTGCATTGCCACAAAATTATTTATTACTTTGCCTTTTCCTGTTTGTTTCCATGTAAAAGTAGATTCTTTATTATATTGTTTTCAATACTGAGGCATAGCACATGTTCCGAAGTATGGCTTTAACTTTCTCTTTCTACTGAGATGTAGCTTGCTTTTCACCTTCAGAAAGTCGTCCCTAACCTTTTATAAATCAGAATGAAATAACAGCAGATTGCAACATTAATCTTTCCTGATGCTGCTGCTTCTTCTGCCGCAAACAACACTGAACTTATCGTGAGATTTGGCGCCCTCTTGTGGTTGCACAGTTTATTACAAACTACATGGCAAGCATTTCGATTTGTTTTTCTTTTTGCCGGGATTGTTTTGCTGAAATATACTAGAATATTATATTATAGATTTCAACATTAGTAACTGTGACAAAACTGACAGTATTAATAGGCAATAAATAAAAAATAATAGACCTAAAATAAATAAAAATAAGAATAAATCATTAAAAAACCACATTTCGTTTAGTTTTAGAAAAGGGGATTTGATTTATACAACATAAACCAAAAAGCCAGCGCATAAACAACATAAACAATAAACATATAAAAAAAAAACAACGCCATATTAAGTCTATAGTCTATAACAGCCAAGTGCATTAGGTTTGGCTCCTTCATCATTTCCTGTAATTATGTCTTCCTGTGCGCACGAGCCCGACCTGCACCAGTGTGACCAGTTTACTGCACAGGCCTGTGTGAGTGAAGAGCACAGGAGGATCATAATGTCTGCACAGGGCCAGTTTCAGCTTCATACATGAGCCGGGCTGAAGGAAGTGACTCAAACCACATCAAGACTGTGAAAGAGCAGAATGTGCACGCAAACTACAGACACTGAAGACTAGACGAGGTCAAAGCACAGACTAAAGAACTAGTCTCAGTATTGTCTACAGTTTTACAACCAGCATATAAGAAGGTAGGCTATGTGAAGACATAACAAAGAGTCAAAGTGATCCTGGTCATGTAACTGTTTTAAATGCTAATGTAACAGTTGTGTAGCACGTGAGGCCTTTGTTTCACTTTTAGACCTACAGAAAATACACTTGAATATTAAGTTTGTTCACATTTTCTTTAAGGCATTAGGAGCATTAGGCAGTAGTGATGCTACAGAAGACTTGATATCACATGACCCTCCTCACCTGAGCTCGCGCCCCGGAGCCGCAGCAATACCCTGGAGTGGAAGCCCGAGGTGTCACTGTGGGACCTGAAGCGGGGCAGGGGCCACAGCGCGGGGAAGTGTCTGATCTGTGACTGCACGTCGTCGCTCTCCTCCTCATCCATCACTGCTGCTGTGTCAGAGCTCATTGCACTTTTGCACTGCAAACTTTTCCTCTACAGCACCGTTCTTGTTTAAGGCCCGCCTCCTTCAACACGCGTGGGTGTCCAAAGCCCCAAACTGCACTGTGCCAGCTGTGTACATAGCGGAGGCTCAAAACTGCTTAGTGAGCAATCAGAACTTTAACTGCAATTGAGGTGGTAAAAACGTTTATTGATTTCATTTTAGGACGAGCAAAAGTTTGCCAGAACACTTAAACATTTTCTAAAAAATATATAAACCAAGGCACATATCTCCCTCGTGCAGCCTGCTGTCAGATATGAAGCCTTCAGTGTAAGCAGAAAGTGTGGCACAAGGAGTTGGGTCATTCAGCATTATAATGCATGTGTCTAATGGAGCAAACTAAAACGTGTGCTGATGAATAAAAGTGATGAAATAGCAACATAGTGGTGAAGGTCTAAAAGTGAAAATAGAGTAGGCCAAATGCATATTTTGCATGTTGCTTATGTGTATAAGTAAAACAACCAAAGAGAGAAAGAAAGAGGGCATATTTGTGAGATTGTAACATATTCAAGCTCTTATAAGATGACTTAAATTCAATTATTTCTGTTTGCAGATTAATTCACAGCTAAACTGAACAAAATAGTGGAAGGTTTGGAAGCAGTTGAATCAAACTGTCAGATGACGGTTTTTATCTGGAGACAGAGCCAGGACTGGACAGCTCCTTCTGGAGGTCACATGAGAAGTCTGCAACAAACCAAGAGGCAGGTCAGTGTCCTAACTTGTACTGTACTGTATATACTTTAGTTACTTAGACATACAGGAACAAAACAAAGAATGAGCTTGGTGGTCATTGTTACTTTTGCAATATAATACTTAATATATTTCTTTCATTATTACTACCTCTGTTATAGATATGTCCATACTTGTTACAATTAAATCTCTGGTAGTGAAGTCACAATATCTAATATTAATTACTGGTTATTTATTTATTCTGTCCATATGCTGCCGTTTTTTATAATCATAGTCACATATTGTATTATTACTATAATATACCGTACTGATGCCCCTTTTTTAACTATTTAGAAATAAATGCTTTAGTCTAAATACTTTAAACCAGTTCAAAATCCCATTGATGCCAGTTTCGCTCCACACTTGCAAAAGAAATATATCTTTACCTCTTTGAGAAAACTGTTCTAAGTTCTATTCACATTTTGAGCTTATAGTGAAATCATCCTCCACAAGTCATCTACTCCAGGATCAATAAGGCAAAGCTTTTAGAGTGGGCCCTTCCTGGAAGCAGCCCAGGGCTTCAGTAGATTTGATACAGAGCACTCAGAACGTTAACAGCTTTAGAACGTTTCAGAGCAGAGCCAACCGAGCAGTGACTACACAAGGTGCCCTAACTCTAATCACTATAATGTGATTTAACATTTTTAACATTATTCACCAGAAAAGCCAAGATGATTTTAAGCTTCAGCATTCTTTTACCTTTCATTGATGGAGGACTGTGAACACTGCACTTTCTCTCTGGGCTGTTTGAAGTCTGAAAAGTGGTCATAAAAAAGAAAACATATTAAAACAAAGAGAACATAGGTTTGGATGTCTGACTTACACTATACAATACAAACCTGTGAGTGTCTGATAGATGAATGTTGTGAAACTACATCTGTGAGAGAAGAAACTGAGTCAGTGCACTTCAAAACATCTTTGTGCATTTACCAAAACTGCAATGTGCTGATTACAAATCTTATAGTAGACAAGTTGGACAATGCATTTTAGTATTGAAAACAACACTTCTCTGGATCTTTCTGCAGGACCATACCTGTCTCAGGCTGTCTGCAGACCTGGAAAGGAGAAGCAGGAGTGGGTCTTCTGCGTCGAATCTAGATAAAACAGATACTAGATCACAAAATCCACTGACTCCTGCAGGTCTGTCTATACTTTTGCTCTTGATAGTTAGAAAAGCACATGATATTTTTATGCTTTCAGAAACACCACTACAAAAGAAAGAAGCAGCAGATCATCAAAATACATCTCTCATTTATTTGTCTGAATTGAAAAAATCTAATTCAACATAACACAATAAAAGACAAAAATAGCCTTATAATCACTTACAAACATACTCTGTAGCTCTTAATTTAAAATGTAGGCTGTTGCATTTTACAAATATCAGCCAAAACTATTTTCATTTCCCTCTTAAGCCAAGTATTAAACTCCTCCAGTACTCACTTGTTCAGCGGCCTGTGGGTCCAGCTGCTCCTGCAGCGGAGGGACTGTGAACTGGATCTTTTTTGGACTGCTCGGCTCCATTTTCACACAGTCACAAGTGGACAACAAAACAGAGAGAAGCGAGGGGAGGAGAGGGGCAGAGGGTGGGGTCAGAGGGAGGGATCTATCAGTGCGTCATCAACAGATATGTATCGCCATATGTTCAGCCTCGCAGGCATTTTACAGTGACTTAAAATGAACTTGATTTCTGCAATATTCATGCAAGTTTCATTAATGAGTTCACATAATCACATAGAACATTCTAGTTAAAACAATACATTTTATTTTTAGAAACAAACCCTATGATGCAATAAGGTAAAGATTAAGACAGGTTAGTACCACTGCTTTTAACTCTATAAGAACCTTCAAAAACTGGGGACCCTCGAGGGTCAGATGTCTGCATCTGCTTCTCCTGTACTCACATGTGTATGTTTTATTTGAGGTGGACTTTTATGGCCATACGGCTTTGTAACACATATGTATGGGTTATAAGTGATGGTCAAACAGATCTGAAATTTGAAAGTACAAAGAAATACTCATTTAAAAATGGGGACCCTTAAGGTTTCCTGAGATGATGAAGGAAACTTTTCTGCTAAAATCTCTCCCATTCAGTAGTGCACCCACAAAATTATTGACATATACAAGGCTTTAATACATTTAGCTCAAGTTTTCCAGTTCACTCTTTATTGTGGGATTTATTATAGTTAACCTTGAGTGTGCTTTTGTGAAGAAAAATAGAATAAATATATATAAAAATATGTATCACAAATATACAATTCACGCATGAGTGGAGGGAAGAGATCAAAGTTTTGAAAAAAAAAAAAAAAAAAAAAAAAACATTAAATGTGGATTTTACATCTATTTAAAAATAGGGACTTCAGAGGGGAAGAAGACTATTTTGTTCAAGCTCTTGAACAAAATATTAAAAATTGACTTGATTCATGACTCTTCTCATGGATCTGACCTAAAATCTAGATCTAGAGGTTTGAAAGAAAAAAAGTTTCTCCAAAGGAACCTCAAGGGTCCTGAGATGATCAGAGGGCAAAGAACATAAGCTTTAATGTGATTGCGAAGCATTGATATGAAGATCAGGAAGATTACAGCAGGTGCCAAATTTTTCTTGTGGCATTTGCAGATTTTTTCGGCCAAATATGCATGAAGACTCAAGGCAAAAATTTGTTAGCTCTTAAAATATTAGAGAAGAGATGAAGATTAATGACTTTATAACATTTAAAGATTGCACTTGAATTTGTCATTGACAGTCTTTCAACACAAAATAGAACAAACAGTTAGTCCTAACAAACTGAAAATCTTCGGGCAATTAAACATCATTTATATGATCCATATTTATTTATTTATTTTTTTTTACAAAGTTTATTTCATGGCACAAAATGAAGAAGGTTGTTTGTGAGAAGTTCCCAAAAACTGCTTACAATAGGAAAAGTTCTGGGACTGTTTTACATAAGAGAAGCATATAAAGACATGAAGTACAAAAAAAATTAAAGATAAAACAAATGAAAAAACTACTGTGGTGGTCCCAGGGTTTGATAAAACGGGCTGGACCCCAGGTAATGTGAGGGCAGAGGCTGTAAAGGGCCGTATGGTCCATAAAGCTGTGGTCGGCTGTAGTGTGGACTGAAGAGCAGACCAGGCCTGAGAGGAGCTCGAGCACTTTGGAGTAGAGGTGGAAATAACATCTGCTGAGGCCAATGGACACCAGACTGTGACGGCAGCACGTCTGTTGCACTGCTACACCGAGCTCCATTTGACTAGTTTCTCTTCTCTGGTCCGGCATTAAGGGTCCCGTGTCTAATGGCCAGTGACGGATGGTGTAATGAGGGTCGTAAGTGTGTCTCGGAGGCAACACCTGTAGGTTGAGGACAGACACCACTCTGGGGGGGTTTAACAGCACACTGTCAGAAGTTATAGAAACTGCTCTCCTGGTAGGGCCCTGCCTGGTGCTCTCTGTTTCGTTGGCATCTGTTTCTGCAGATTCCTCTACAGGTGGACCTGGAGTCACACTGCAGTGAGTAGATGTGTCCGGAGTATGAGATTCCTCCAAGTCTGCTTCTGCAGACTCCTCGACAAGTGGACCTGGAGTCTCAGTGCATTGTGTGGATGTGTCCGGAGTGAACAGTTCATCCAAGTCTTCTCTGAACTGCTGCAGAAACTGGACTCACTGTTGGCTTCACACTCAGAACCCTCAGAAGAACTGGATTCTGCCTTACAACGAGGTGTATGTTTGTAACAGGCTGCACAGCGCGTCAAATCCAGTAAGTCATGTTCAAACTTAACCTAGACACAACAAAAAACACATTATGCATTCTACAAAGACTTATAATACTCTTAAAAGAGCTGAAATATTAACTAATCTGATTGTGATGAGAGGTGTAATATGAAAGCAAAAGAAGAAAGTGTGTTTTCAGAACAAGAATGAGCAAAAGCATTTCTCACTCTTGGTGAACTATATCTGATGTGAGCATCAAATGAGCAGCACAGAGCCGCCCACAGCAGTGCATCTGCACCAGCACAACAGGACACAGCTACAGCAGATATAGTACAATGTTTGAAGTTGACTCTTGAAAAAGTGATCCTGGAATATAAATAATGGATTGTATGAGCTCTTAGCTTAAAGTGTATTTCCCTAAGCAAAAGTCTTAGAAAGAATTACGTTAGAGACACTTTGACTCTATCTGCTGGTATACTAAGAGTGGCAACTCATTAAAGTGAAACTAAACACAAATATACAACAGAAAAACTTGAATTTATTTGTTGTTTATACAGTACATGCTTCTGTCCCCAGACAAGAAATATGTAAGCTTAGAAAAAGGACAAATAAGTCAAGTCTTCAACCCAGGGTGGCCAAACTATAACTATTGAAGTGAAATTTGAGTAATTATTTCGTCATAAGATCCCAGAGAAACAGAACTAAAGTTAATTCTCTGGTCATATCTCCCTGCTTGTTGCTTGGTTAAATATGGTAAATGACTTACCTTGCCTTGTCTTTCTTCCTGCTCATCTGTGTAAAAGGAACAAAACAAAATCATTAGTACTTTCATGACAAAGATTAAGCCCATTTTAACATCAGCCTTGTTTATAATTAAAGTGACTTACATTGTTGTTTTGCTTCTTGCATTGTCCTTACACGACTGTACTGACAGTACCAAGTGAAAACTGTCAACCTAGATGTGACAGTGATGTCTGTTCCTGTTGTTCTTCTGTCCACAATCTAGAGCGTCAGCCTGAGTCAACACTGTCATAGACACACACCTTGGGCAAACTCTCTCATGATCATCATTAGAGCTGCTCCGTCATGAAAAACTACAATCACAGGTATTTAAATGATATCTGAAACCTTAATTGTTTAGATTTGAGTTGTTCAATGCCTCATCTGGGCTCTCCACAGGAGCAGTGAGCGTCACAGTGCAGCTTGCTTGGCTTGATCAGGACTGCTGTAGCTGGAGGATCCCTGTGGTGCATGTTTTTGGTTAGTATTGTAAACCGAAGTGCTCAGAGGAAATCCACCCAGACACGGGGAGAAACATGCTAGATAATAGTGACAATAGTGCTGTCTACTCTATCACTGTGCTGATCCTGCTTAGAGAGAAGACAAAACTTTACTGTCCCTTAAATGTAGAAACTGAACAGATAAAATGAAACAGACTTATCATAAAAATGGGTAGCTGTATACCCTAAGACCATAAAAGCACTGTCTGGGAGCAACTTTTCCACTTAAGTAAATAGTAATATAATAATCACGATTGGTTGATTACACAACTTTTGCAATGAATTCAATTCGAACAATAATCCCACTGAAATTCAATTAATTGCACAGCTGTACATCATCGACTGTCTGAACAGTTCATAGGCTTTGGCATAGCAGCTTTGTTTTTGACATACATATTGGGTTTTGTGAGACCAAAAAGACAAAGCATTTTCTCTTCCTCCATTGCCAAGAAGACACGCTTCATTTTTGGTCAAAATGAGTGTGTAAGATGTCTCTTGAAACGGCTGAAGAGGATTTTGGTAAGTTATAGCAGGCCTACATTTTATGAAATTACAGAAGCTCTTCAAGAGCAAATGACAATGACAAAACCAGGATCCATTTCTTAGGTCTTGTTTTTTATTGCATTAGAACATACATTTCTCATATATCTTATTTATTTTATATATTTGTTTTATAAATGTGTTTTTACACTACAATCTTATTGTAACATGTTAGAAAATGTTACGCTTCAAAAACATAGCACTAAAAACAGTTACCAAACAATGGTTAATACATTTTCTGATTTTGTTTTTGCCACCAACAGAAATAAAAAATGTCTAATGAGGGGAGCTGTTCTGGGAATGTAGACAGGATGGCTGTGTGGACACAGAGCAAATCCATGAGTTACACCAAGAGGGCCTGAACTTAAAATAGTATGTAAAAATATGTTCTGCTCTTTTGGATACAAAACTAAAGTTAACAAGAGAATTCCAACAATACGGCAGTACGCAGGCTGCTGTGTGCAGAGAACTGGTCTGTAAAAGCTTCAATCAAGTTACAAGGCTCAAAAACCTTCCAGTACTTAGATTTTGTTTTCTTAGGTTTTACATTGATTTACTTAATACAGGCTCGTTCAATATTTTTTTTTTCTAGAGCCAAGTAGAGCAATATTAGAAGCAGTCAGTTTTGCATAAAAATGAGACTGTGACTGAATAACCTATGAACACACACAGCAGTCACACAAGACGATCACTAGAGGGCACACTGAGCTGGTCCCTCAGAGATCCAACAGCTACAGTTGAATCATTCCTCAAAATGGACTGTTCTGTCTGTGTTCTGGGAGCTTTAAGAGTGCCACGATCAATTAGAAGAATCATATTTTTTGAACAAGACATGCTAAAGCAAATGCCAAAAAATTCTATTATGCTGAGGCATTACAAAAATAAATACAACCAAAAATAATACACATTTTAATTAGAACAGTTTGTTCATAAAAATGTTCTAATTTAATTATATTTCAATTTTAATTTAGTTAAAAAATGTTTTACAAAAGAAGTAATGATTCGATTAGTTTGTCCAGTAAACTGCTAAAATACAAGGCTGCAGTCCTAAATAAATGATGGTAGCTACTCGTGTTCAACATAATGCCACAGACACACAAACCCTGTCACCATTATGATATGATACAGTCACATTCAGACAGACAGACACGCACAAGAGCACAGCGTTGAGATATGAGCTACAGAGTCTTGTAAAGCTGATGTACAAATGTGTAAAATTTGAATAAACTCCCCAGAGATGGAAAAAGACACAGTATAAAAGCATAATGTTTTTCCTAGTAGCAAGCTGAGAATATCATGAATGAGAGAAATGCTTTGTTTTGCTGTGTTCATTTCAAAAATCAATCAAGTACAAATGTTTGAGTCTATAGCCAGTACTCTATCAGCGAGCAAGAGACAAAGGCAGTGTCACAGGAGGGTGCACTGGGCCCAGAAACCCACATTCTGCACATGGGCCACATTTTCTATTCATCAACAGTCATATAGTGCATACAAACTATGTATTTACTCTCATGTATTATGTTGTTGCAGGAGATGGCAAAACATAACAGTCCTTATTCCCATCATAAAACTCACATACGTTTAAGTTGTTGTTTTTCTAATAAAATCTCATGTTCATTCTGTACTGTGCTATAAACAGGTTGTAAATCAAGTTAACTGAAAAAGTCTGACTTTCTGTCACATAGGGAATGTCCGACAGGGTCAGGTGTAGGAGATTTAGGACGGTGCGAACCCCTTGTACATTCCAAATGTAATATTCTCCATTTTTAAAAACCACACTAATATACTTCGCTTTTTCATTTGTTCTGTCAGTGAATTGTATTGTTAAAATTCTAAATATGTCTCTCAATCTGTCACTCCACCAAATCAGCAACAACAATACAATATACGCTGCTTGTAAAATAGCACTACTACAAAACTGACTACAAATGACTGTAGATACTATGAATTCTGCTGTGAGCTTTGAAAATTGAATTATTTTTATATGGTCTTCTAAGAACTGTAACGTTACTCTTGGTCCTTCACTGATTTGTCTTTGTCACGCGTTTGCTCACTTTTCAGTGGCCCATGTAAGTTATGGCCTTCTGGGATGAGTGCTTGGGTAGCCTGTAGTTTATGATGAGATAATGAAAGAGCTGCAGCAGGCTGCAACTAAAGCAACTGTGTGAGTCATATTTGTGGTGTTTCTAGTAAAATAGTATTGACAAAATGTCCAATACAGTATCAGTACAACATCTATACATCAACTATACATTGTGCGTTTTTTTTTCCTTTTTTCTATTTATTTTGGATTTAATCCTAGGGGTATGACTTGGTCACTAGTACAACACAGCAGTAGAACAGCAGGATGAGGGGTAGAGCCATCGAAAGAAAGGGGACCACAGCATGAACTTTGTATTTTGTATTAATAGTCACATGTCTGTGCGCGAGAGACTAGTTATGTGTACTAATTTGTTTTGTTTGGCACGAGCGCTAAGCTTTCTGACTATGGCTCACAATGGGGTCTTGGCAAAGGCCTCTTTAAAGGGAAAGGACACTACAGACTTAAAGGGATAGTGTAAAGGATAAAAGGGACAAATGTTAAAGTGGGAACATCCAGGTTTACAGATGAAGATCTGAGAGAAACTATGTGGTGTTAATTTATTAAGAGGTCTATGGTGGCTCAAACACGGGCGTTATGAGTCTTAGAGATGGGGAATGTTAGGATATGAGTGTGGCCTCCGCAACAATAGCTGGATCTTCTATGTCAGCTTTACTTTGAACCATGCGGAGCTCCAGCTGTGGGGGGCTGGGTCTTCGGCCGGGACCTGCCAGCTCTAAAACACAAGACCGTGCAACATTTTAACATTTCACAATTGTTCTTAATCTGCTCTCTTTCAGCGTACCATGAGCATAAGATATAGTCCTCTGGATAACATGGTGCATCACGGAAAAAGTCTTCTCACAAGCGGTCTATCAAAAGAAGTAGAAGTAGTCAAGTAGGTTTAAGAACAAAACTAGTTGTTGCTGAAGTGTTCATACCTTAAGGTCATTAGGATAGTGGTGGTCCATGCTAACAGCATAGCAGCAAACAAATCTCCAGTTCCAACAAACACAGCATCCACTTTTGGGACTTCAATTCGGACCCTCTCAGTCGTCCGACTGCCATCTGGATGAACTGAAAAACATGTTTCTGTATGTTAGTGTGCTTCAAAAAATATGCTGTAAAGACTTCACTGCATGCACCGTGGCGCTGGCTTCCCAGAGACACAAGGAAGCGGTCTCCTAATCTGGGCGGCAGATCAGACGAGGTGATGACCACTGTGTCAGGGCCCATAGCGTGAAGAAGATCCATCACCTAAACACAAGGTGTTAAGATTTGTTTTAGCGATCATAATCATCATTTTTCTATAGGCAAACTGTTTTGTTTATCTAAAGAGTATTTAGTGTATATTTAAGACATAGCAGTGTTAGGTATGGGTAATGGTGAACATTTTTTTTCACTACACACAAAAGGCTTGCATAATTCTAAGAATGGGACTTTTCTGTGAAAAAATGACTGAAGCTCTATAGTTCTAAATGCAGTGGTAGTATAATTACCTCCACAGCGTCCTTCTGTGAGCTGATAGTCTTGCCAGTTAACAACCTAAAATAAAAGAGAAGAATCAGCTGACTGCCTTTTACAACCACTTTAAATGTTATGGACAGGTTATGTTTATAAGAGAAAAAGAAAGAAAAGTAAAGTAAGGCACATGTAACTTATCACAGTACTTTGTCACCAAGGAGAGAGTAAAGTTTGTACTCACTCGGCCTCAAACTGATTAGGAGTGATGATATCCGCTACAGGAACCACCTTGTTCTTGTAGACCGGGTATAGATTCTGTGGAACGTACTGTGGACAAACAATGGGGATTAATACAGTGCATATGATGTACTACTGTAGATCGTGTAAAAACTAAATTGACAGTCTTTGTTGCTGATAGTAAAACAGTACACTTTACTCAAGACAGGTGCACAAGTTGTATGACTTAAATTGCACAATGAGTCAATGCACGTCATGAATTGAAAACCTTTAAAACATGCATATAAAAAACAACAACACTTGATCAATAAAAATGTCCAAAGCACTCACCATAGAGCCATGATCACCAAGGACTGGATCACACACTGAAACAAAAGAAACAGACTCACTCTCTGATCTGCCCGATTCACACACAATGACTGGATCCAGTGCCATGTTTGTAGACTCAAATTATTATTATTGGATTTGTCATATGGCCAATGACGACTACAACAAACTTACCATAGACCAGGTTGGGGTTAGCTCTCTTGAGCTCCTGAACAATGTCTACAACCATCTCTAAAAACGATGTGTCTCTGGTATACCCTAAAATACACAAAACAGCAGAGTTGAGTGCTGAAAAAAGACAGAAGAGAGAGAGAGAGAGATATTTTTATTGTTTGTCACATACTGTGTACATAGAATGAACATTTCATTCGAAGGGTGTGTCCAGGTCCTCCTTAAGGGAACCACCCACCTCTATGTGTGACACTTCTGAAGTCATATCTAGTCCCTGTGAGCTCTGCCAATAACCTACCCTGTCTGGTTTGATGTTCAAGTGGTGGTCCTACAATCAGTGGACCACAGGTTCAAACCTCCCAGGAGTAAGATGTTACACTCACTACAAGATAGTATCAAAAGGAAATTACTGGTACATTTTTTCAGTCTGTTCTTTTTTCAGTCTGTTCTTATTAACAATTTTAGATGAGGATCAAGCAGATGCAATAGGTGTGTAAATAGCACTCCTGTGTTCACTCTGCAGCGGTGAGCTGGAGGCACAGATCACCCTCCTTACATTTGCATTAATGAGACAAACAAAGGCCATTTACCTAATGTATTCATTAACATTTTTATATTTTACATGTATTTAATTTGTCTCTGATGCATAATTTATGACAAAAACAACATATTCTATGAATGTCAATCTTACAACATATAGTTGTAAGATTGACATTCAATGAATCACCTGTCACCTATGAGATTTGAACCTCCTGCTCCACACAACTTCTCTAGCATCAAGACATCCACTATGTATGGGCTTGACACAGTTCAGAGGAACTGCTGGACACCACATGACCTGGGTTTTCAGGCTTGTGGTTTAAGATGACTTCTAACGACAAAAATACTATTCTGTTGCTGATAGAGATGCACCAATCCGATACTAGGATCGGATATTGTGAGAAATTTTGCTGGATCGGGTACGGCTTCATGTTATCAATTCAGCCAATATCCTAGTTTTGCCTTTAATTGGACATAATGAGACTTGACGGTGTAGTTCCTCATTCATCCAGGAGTGATCCATAGTAGAAGATGACTACTTTGAAGATTTCTACTACATAATGAGACTTATTTACTGGCTGATGTTGATCCAGAACATCTCACAATGTTTGACCTTTTATTCATATTAAGTTCTTGTGACCTGCACAATAAATAAGTTACATAGCACAATAGGATCAAATTTCTTATGTTTTGTAAAGAAAAAATAAGCTATTTCAGTCTTATATCGGGATATGGTATCAACAGATGCTTAATTCCAAAGTATCGAGATCGGAACTGAAAAAGCTGGATCGAGGGTCCCTAGTGTCCCACCGCAAAATAATATATATATTTGTGAGCATAAATATGATTGGGTATGTTCATTCAGAGCCTGAATGTCCTGCATAAAATACTTCAAAACCTCTTTCTATAGGTTCACAGTGAGAACAGGTCATAATGTGTATGTGAAAGGTCCCTGACTATGTTACTGGTTCAAGACAAACAGCACTTAAACACCCTCCTGATGCTTCCAGTCTAAGGCAGTGCAGCCTCAAACCAACCCTGATCAATAGAAATTAGGCATGTGGACTTTCTTCAATTGAGGCATGAAGACATTGTGTGAATCCCCAGAAACTTGGTCTGTGGAATCTAATCATTTCCACAGTCAATCAAGAGCTCATGAGAAGAGGTGCATGGCACGGTCAAGTTTTAATGAAGTTCACAATAAATTCTTTAGTTTTGGTGCTCATTGTTGTCCCTGATGAGTCCAACTAATGATTTGTCATGGCAAACAACCCTCTCTGCAGGATTGCTGTTAAGTGACTCAAACCTCCATAGAGAAAGTAGCATCATTCTCACGTGCATAAGAAGCCATCTTGTAGCTTGTGATAGGCGGTTCACCTTTCCATTTGAAGAGTCACTGGAAAACTCCTGATCTTTTTACTTTTGGAAGGCTTAACATTCCTGATGTCATGCTTTGAATCTGCTCTAGCATACTTCAGTGCCAGCTTGTTGCTAGACTTAAACACTGAGATCCTTGTTCTAAACGTGATAGTAGTCACGGAGTTTTCCTGGATCAGCAGAAGCAGACATATGTCTGACCACTAATGAATTATTTTACTCCTTTTAACTGTATGATTTCATGGGAGTATAAATCCATGCTCATATGAACATTCTGACTACAGCAGCTGAACAATGATTGTGAACTTGGTAATAGATTTACAAAATTGCTCTCTAGCAAAGAAGACAGTGAGCTAAGGAAATTATCTGTATACATTATAGTAATGTAGATCATACATACCTGTTAAAACATAGTCATACTGGTGCACATTGTTCAGCTTAATTCCTTCATAAAGAACATGAAGCTCATCTGCCGTCAACACCTGGCCTTTCCAATGGCTGTAGCCTGTACGACACAAAGAACAATTGATTCAATTATGATGTAATTTATCAAAATGTTCCAAAGTCAAAATAACCAAAATAAAGTAGATTGTAATACATTTTTAACATCAAGACTAAATTGTATATTACACACGCATTTGCCATTATAGTTTGTCAGTATATCTACAGACAAAAAATATATCATGGGCTCAATATTTCTGTTGTTTGTCCATAAAACACATAAATCAAGATTGCTAGGAGTCTACCCTAATGCCTATTAAATAAAAACACTGTAAAATTTAGTAGTAAACAGGTTTAAAACAGGCTCATATGTCAGACCAGCAATATTCTATTTGCTATGCCATCTGCCTTTTTTGTTGGCCTATTTTTAAAGGATCCATAATTTGTTATGGGATATAAACATTTTCTCAGACACTTCACACCGAAAGTCAGGGCCACCAGAACAGGACTATCTCATTGGCTGCTTCTGGCTGGTCACGCCAACACAGCTTATCAGTAAACCAGCCCCTGTGTGTCATCGTTTCAGGCTCGTTCAGAGGAGTAAAGCGTATTGGGCTGGAGGAGGCACGTTCAGGTGACTCACTGCTACGTCACATGGGGCTCCAGAGGAAGCTGGTTGCTAGGACACAAGCGACAGGATAAATGAGTGACAATGAGCTGAGCAGCCTGTGTTGTCACTGCTCCATGCTCCAGGATCATTTTCAGAAAAAACACCAAAAGGAATATGTAAAGGGAGGGTCGTGCCTCATAGCTGTTTTACTAATAAAGCTTGCACAAAAACAAAACGATTAAAAATAAATACAATTCATGACAGAGAGTTGGTGTCAGAAGCAAGTGCTACTCAAGACTGCTTATGGCATTTGTCCATTTCCTCATTTATGCATTTTGAACAAAGAGATGTGAGCCAGATATTGACAAAAGTGACTACTAGGGATACAAGATTAAGCAAAAGTAAACCCAGAAAGCAGTTTCAATGGATGCCACACACAAACTCCAAAGGCTGCATTTTTTGATGTATCATAATTTCCTCTACCATTCCTGTCTTACTGTGAACAAAAATAGTTAAAAAAAAATCAGTGCAAAAGTGGCCCGGGGGCCAAATTTGGTCTGCGAACAGGTGCTGAGTTTTATTCAGAGTGTCTGTCGGATTACAATCTTGGTTGAAAAGAGTGTCAAAGTACACAAAATCAAGTTTGTGTTGCTAAAACATAATAATAAAGTAATTTATTATTTATTTTCTATCATATAGATAGAATTTTTAATTATTTTAGCTTTTGCCCATACTGAAAAGAAGAAAAACATTGAGCCCCTTTTTTGCAGAAAAAAAATTTATGTCTTGCTGCTTATCTTACCAGTGTGGTTGGAGAACTGCACTGATTAATAGAGTCCACCTCAAAGCCTAAAACCTGCAAAACACAAAGAGTTCAAGTTCAGATTTTTTTTATTGAAATAAACTAGAGACTTTCAAGTATGATTCACATAAACTAATAAAAGAATGATAAGCAAAAAGACAAGAGGAGAAAACCCCGTTCTAAACCAGACCCAGACTTATGGAAACCCAGGCAGTTGCTCAAGTCTAGTCTAAGTGGTGTGATTTATTGAAGGCTCATACCTCCACAGTCGTGACTCCAAGTTGTTTCTCTGGTGAATATTTGACACTCTATGCTTGAGTTAAGTGTAACCCTCACCATAAAGGTCAAAGGTTATGTGTGAGAAGATATATTTAGCTAAATTGTGTTTAGCTTGCATCCACAGGTCCTGATAAACCACCACTCGCTGTTTAGCTATGATCTGATGCAGATCATCTTTTGATTTAAGAGCATAATGTCTCTATACATTGGCCCTTCAAATAAAGACAAACTAAAACTTGCTTTCCAAATAATGTCTTCACAGACTAACTTAACAGTGTATGGAACAAGTGTTTCCATTTGCAATGTTCCACCCACATTACTGCTTATGCCCTGATTATCACTTTAGTGTAATTCAGTTACAACAGAGGACAGCGTCCAGACTTCATTTTTAAGTTACTAAAATAATAAGGGGGGAAGATATGCATTTACGTGAAGAAAGCGAGGGCAGAAAGCAGCTGAACTACACAAGCATTCGACCTTTTCCTGGTGGTCGCACTTGAGACATTTCCATCATCTCAGTCACGAGCGCCAGGGTCTACGGCCTTGTACTCTGGAACCAGCAAGACTTGCCATGACACTCTTGTAAAACTCATGCCAAATCAGCCTGTAAACAGTGTTGAACTTGAACCGTGTCTGTGAACAGAACTGCCTGTGCGCTGTGTTCACACGCCAGTGTCCTACAGGGGTACAAGGGACCGTGCGTTTACCTGTAATGGGAAAGAAGCGCTCTTGTTGCCCACATATCCCCGGACTACATGGCTTTGTATGGACAGAACACGGCACTCCATGGCAGCTCCCGGTCAGCTGACGACAGAGGCGGTTATTCTGTTTTAGCAGTAATCGAGGCAGAACATAACGAGATGAAAAGGCAGGAGGTGATCACAGCAGCGGCAGTCTGGTCGCGGTTAGCCCGCGTGCTAGGCAGCTGTGTCCGGGGAGCGTGATGCACCGCGGCTGGAGGAGAGGACACGAGAGCGCGCCGAGGCGCACACGACCCTCAGTTTGACCCGGACCACCGACACACACAGGGCTGCTGTGAAAGTGGAGATCACAAAGTCCCACAGAGCATGAGTACAGTGGGAGTACAGCAGGGGGGCGGGTGGACAGTGAAGGACAAAACCACACAGGGCTTTTTGAGCAGGCTTCTGTGCGGCCGCCAAAGCCATGACGCCACCACTTTTCCTCCTCCTCCGCCTACAGCTGGAAACAGTTTCTAAAACATTTTTAAAAATTTACAAAACTTAAAAAACCCTCTTGTACAGCATACAGTTTGCTCTGTTTCATGAGCATGTGTGGTTTAAAAGATAAAGTGTTTTTTTCCCCTGCAGCTGTTTTGACACTACATGCATTTGTAGTTTATTTTCAAAATGAGAATCAAGTCACAATATAAATAATTGAAGTAAACTTGGTATTAAAAGAAATTTATATAGAGGTTAAATAAACTCACGTTTGTCATTCAGTTAGTTAATCAAGCTATCCTCACTAAATAAAAGTTTAAATGAAGCTTCGCGGCGGAAAGCATTTTCAGCACCACGGACAGTTCCAAGGCAGCTTGTTTTTTTTCATTGCTGCAGATAAATGTGTATCACTTTGCACTTTTTGGCAAGTAACTATTCCACTTTACGTAATATTTGTTTACTTTGCCAGCATAGAAAAACACAACAACTAAGCACTGGGGGAAATATTTTACATGAAAAATAAATAATTAAATAATATAAATTAAATGATTGGACAGTCTCGGTGGAAGTTTGGTGACTCCACATCCTCACTGGTAACTTTAAACTATGCCTGGAAAAAGCCTAAAAATTTCATTATTGTAGCATGTGTAGCAATTTACTTTTTCCTCTCGGTGTAAATCATTTTGATGTCAGTTCTTCTGAGTTTCAAAAAGGTAAATGTTGGAGACATTTGTGCTGTTGAAAACTAGAATCGAGTCTTGGTCCAGCTCAAGTTTATTCTCAACATTGAAACACAACAACATACATATTCTACAGTGTGAATGAAACAGCCTGTCGTCCTGGCCCCATTGCACTCAAATATGAATGCTCCAAAGCAGTAGTATATCCCACGCACACTGGTTGAAGACTACACCATCTTCAGATTGGAGTGGATTATGAGGGATTTGGTTCCATCGAGAAAGGGTTGAGTTCTGTTTGGACAGTGCTCAAATAGCTACTTTCTCTTTTGTCTAACAAGCCATTATTCTTCTATTTCTTGCAGGTACCTTTAAAGTGGAGGTACGTCATCTTATGTCTGGTCAGGACATAAACACCCCAAACACTATGTAGAATGTAGACAAGTCTGGTACAGCGGTTTTAAATTTCTTTTTACAACATTTAGGCCTGGCTTTCCTGGTTAATTAAAGATATGCCGTTTGCTTTTCTCTCTTTACTCAAAAAAACTTTTGGGCCATGGCCCAGCATTAACTTCATTAGTAAAGGGCCCCTTTGAGACATGAATAATGATATGGGCCCTGTCCCAACATTGCCACCAGCATGACAGTTTAAAGGTCCAATGTTATGCATTATTCAGGCTATTTAAACAGATACTTTTTGACACTTTAGTATGAGTAGGAATCAAGTAAATGTAAATACACCTTGAATTCTGGTCATTCAAGATGAAAAAAAATCTCGTGAGTGAAGTTGCAAAATAAACTATATATAAATATATAAAGAACAACAACAATTACTTCAGCTTCGAGATGGATACAAGATGCCACAGAGCAAAGGCAACTTCAGAGATGAAAAATCCAAACAATGTCTAGCAAAATTACTGCGGAGCACTTCCTGAATAACAACAGACTGACGGAAAGTAGAACCTTTTTTGCACTGGAGAGCGTGCACTATCACTATAGTTAAAGATCAAACTAAATTATAAAGTAACAAAATTGACTGAAAATGTTTTTGCATAATATATGACCTTTAAACACAGGCGCATGACCAGTCGTATTAGGTTACCACACCACAACCCCCCAAAAAACCCCATTAACGTGGGCCTGGAACAGGAATACAGGGGAACATGAGCAGGAACCGACACGTGATTTACAGAGAAAGAACCCTGACAAGTTTCCTTGTGTATATATGCCTATAAAAGTCATCACTTTTAAAACAGAGGTCATTTGCTGTACATCTATAGAATTTTCAAGAATAAAGGCAATTGTAAGAGCCATACTCTTCCACAGTTTGGGGGTTTTGTTGGGATTGTCACCGGAGTCTCAATAGACAAAGGTAGGTTGGATGTCTTTATCCAGTGCAGAAAACGAAAACATTAAAGTAACACTAAAAACAGATCCGAGTTATTAACTCAAACTAAGGAAAAGTATTGGCAAGATGTTAAGACCAAATGTAAGTGAAGCCATGAGGTGAGACATTTGAGGCCTGCATCACAGTTACAAATCATCTACTCCACATCCTTTGCTTATATTCTGCATATACACATCTTCCAATCAGAAACAAGGGATTGCACTAGTCCACTCATAGATACACAAACCACAGAAATGGTAAAAAGAAAAAAAAAATAAACAAAAAAAAAAACATTAATAATAAAAATAATCTTTTTGAAACTGACAAAATACTAAAAAAAATGTGTACACTACCACTGCCCATAAGCAAATTTAACTTGTGTATTAAAACAAATGAGAATTAAGACTTTGACAAATGGTCTAAGCCAACATTTGTATTATATACGTATATGTCGCGAAACATGAGCATATTCGTAGCAGGTGAGCCACAAAAGAGTTCAGGCACATCACAGTCTGCAGTGTGACCATTGTACCTGCTGCTGGCCTCACTCAGAAGACTTTGAAGCCTAAACTTGGAGCATTTTGCAGGAGCCATGTACTGTGGACTGGAAATGAAGTGTGTGGGATCAAGGCGAATAGATATCACACCAGGAACAGAAAGTATTTGGGTCTGCAGCTGCCTCCTCGCTCTCATGGTTCCTCAAAGAGCTGCAGATCCAGTCGGACTACAATCTCTCCAGTGGGAACCTCATGCAGCAGTAGACGCTTTGTGATTGGTCCCTTTGAGCCCTGGTCCTTTTTGATTTCAGCCAATCGAATTTCTGTTCTGCCCAAAAAATCTGCAAGGACAAGAGCCAAACTGTAAAGTGGGTTGAACTTTTGGACAATAGTTTTTCCCCTCACTGACCGTCAGGAGAAAACTGGTCCCGCTCAAACACAGTGATACAAAGGACATCTTGTTCCAGGTCTTTGATAAAAAACTGACAATTGGAGTTCCATTTAGGATTTAATGTGTCCTGAATGAGAAAAGATAGGAAGAGAAGTTCATGTTGTAAAAACATGTGGTAATAGAACAATTATTTGTTTTTGTGAGTTTTTTATTTCCTAATATCTACTGTCCATACATGATCATACAAGGGACTTTCATAGATTCACTACCTGATACAATAAAACATATAAAATGTTGTCCAAGGTTTAAAATAGATAACTGAAATAAATAGCATATAGAACATTCAGCAAATGTTACATATGATTCTTATTGTGGTTTTCCTGCTAAATAAATCAGAATAAACAAACAAACAAACAAACCTGTAGTGTTTTTGTGATATGGCACTGGGAACCCATGGTCACTTCACAATAAGGGTTGCTTTTTCCTGAAAATATATGAAAAATTCACTGATGTGAAACATTCAAAAGTAAGGGGGGCTGAAAGTTTTCAGGTGTGGAATATAATACTGCTACCAATCTAAGCAACAAGAAAGTAACATTTTTATTTTATATTTAGTGACTAATCACTTTTCCCTGCTTAGAATTATCTTACACGGATGCTTATCGAGAGAATCAGGGAAAACAACGTAAGTATCAAGAAATTTAATTTAATAACAATCATTTTCCATGCCTAAGGCCCAAAGTCACTGGGATAGTTCCAGTCACCAGCGACCCCTAATGGGAACAAGCTGTAGAAAATGAATGAATGAATGCATAATAACCATTAATGTTTACTTTACATTTTCTATTTATATATTCTGCATCTGGCTGCAACTAACTCAGGGGAGACAATGGAAAAAAGTCATAATAATAAAAACACAAAAATAAACTGTACCATGGGAGCGACAAGGTTTCAGTTCAATTCCTTCAACGATGTTGACCATGAGTCTACCGATCCCAGTGGCTCTCTGAGACCTCACTGTGACAGAGGACACGTTAGCTAGAGCACACACACATACACACTCAAACAAACAGGCTGCATTGCACATACCTAAATATGCTTTCTCTCGCTTCTTCTTTTCTGTTTCAATAAAAAGTTCTGAAGCTGCCTTAATTTTTTGAACCCAGGCAGTCCTGCAATATAATAGTTAGTAGACCTATGTTTTAAAAGCAGACTTAATATTTTAAGACTTATACCTTTCATTGATGCTTTCTGCTCTGAGGGTATAAACCCGGTCAATATGAGAGATGTGAAAGAGGGTTCGTCTCCCGAAGGATCTGTGGGCAGCTTCACTAAAACTTCATTGAGGAAAATGGGCTGAGAAACAACAGGGATTTTTTTAAGTAAGTCACAAACAGCTCAAAGAAAAGACTAAGGAAAGGGCAGCTTTACCGTTTTGTACATGCGATACTGAAGGTGGGTCTTGGATGAAAATACTTTGTCTGAACCAGAAGAGCCTAGAGGTTTAGTCACCTGTGAGAAAGACACACTTTGGATTTGAGAGACTGCGATTACATTACTTTGCAGCTGTTAAAACTAAAACTGTCCACTAGGTAAAGTCTCATTCCTTGTAGAGTTGATGCAGATTTTATTTATAGTGCTAACCCAGTAATGCAACAAAATGTTGATGTTCATGTGCTTATTTCAGAAATTGAAGCAGTATCTCACCTGGGTTAGCAGCAAAAAGTCATTGAACAGAAAACCATAGAGCTCCTTGCTGCTTTTCGCTTTGAAGAGCTTGCCACTGTGGAGAAACTTCCTGGGCCCCAGACAGTTGGTGACCGAGTTAAACACTAATTGCTGAAGAAGATACACCAGAATAAGTTTTGATGTTCATGTTTTTGACCAATCTCACTATGACAGCTCACCTCTGAGAGACCCTCACACTGAACGTGAGCCTGAATCCATTCAAGACGATCAGAGTTCTCTTTTTCTCTCACCCCTTCATTCACCTGGAAACAGAAAGACAAGACAAAAAGAACATAAACCAACTTTGATAAGTATTTGGCCAAAAATTAAAGAGACCAGAGAAGTCAAGGCAAAGTACCCACAGTTGTGTTTTGAAATGTGACTATTACCTGTGAGCACAGCTCCTCAGCCTTTTCCAACGCAGCCTTCAGGTGGCTGTTGTCAGGATGTGTCTCTGGAGTATTTTCTAAAATCTGTTAAAAACAGAAAGGCTTTAGACAGATTCCACACATGGGGGCATAGAATACATTTACTTACATTTTTAATAATCAAGGGATATCTAGTGACCCTTTGCATGGGTTTAAGTAGAAAGCTGGACAGAGGCATTCCTTTACATCTGGGATCCATGGCTAATCTCTAAAACACAAACAAGGAGTCAGCCACAAACACCCTTATTTCACAGCAGAGAGTTCTTTGAGTTAACAAACCTTGAGGAAATCTTTAATTTCAGGATTGTCATCAGTTTTCTGTTGAATTAGCGTGGCTCCATTCAGCTGACACGAACAAAATCTGTCCGTCCAAAACATAATTAGATGCTGTTAAGACACGATGCAAATCTGTTAAGCCTAATTACCTGATGTAGGGTTGCATGTGAGGCAGCTGATTTGTCAGGATATCACCAATCATCTTCACAGGCATCCGATCACCTGACATCTTCTTTCTTACCCTCAAAGCCCTGGACAAAAAGGCGTGTCATTATTTGTTGTTCAACAGTTGTTAGTTGCTTTGTGCTTAAACAAGTGAATAGTTGCAATACTTTATGTCCAAGTTTTTGAAATATTTCAAAAAGTAAAATTCTGGAATATATTTGGTTGACAGAAAACAGAATTATGATATTTAGCGTTAATTTTAAATGGTCAGTATTCTCAATTTGTCTTATTATTAAAACAACTGAAAAAAGAGCTTGTAATAGTTAATAAAAGGGTTTAAGTGTTACCTGGATAAGAAAAAAATAAAATAAAACTAAGACATTTCAGCTGTGGTTATAATAACGTCTAAAAACATGTCTAAAAGGACAAAATTAAAACATTGATCCAATGAAACCAGGATCAGCATTTTACGTTTGTTACTATGACAACTCTGAGATGAATTAATTCCATAAAAACCATTCCCAGGACCGTCCTCACAGTTACAATTAAATAAAGTCATGTCAGAAAAGTTGTGCTAAGAGTGAAGACTTTACTTTAGCAGTTTAATATTGCACATGATGAGTTCCTTCCAGTTGACAAAAATCATGGCTACTTCTTTCTCTGTGAGCAGCTCGCATTCCAACAGAGGCTTATGAAAGATCTGCACACAAAAACAGATTTGAAAAAGTGATTTGATTAAATGCACAATTCCATTTGATTCAACAAATAAAATAAGCTAGAGGTGATTTCCGTTAAATCAGTGCAGTTTGTGCAGCTGCAGGGTCAACTTGGAGCAACCAGTGGTTATTCTGGACCTACTCCAACAAGTGGAACCCCCACAGCTGCTCCAAACTTCATCTTTCTTCAAAGACAAGTTTTTTCAAGCCATCTGCATCTTTGGGCAGCTGACTTTAAGGGGGGATCGCTGATTTCCACGCCATACAAAACCTGAAGCAAGGTCCGACTAGTTTCTAACTCTCAAAATGCTTTAGCACACAGTAATATCCATGTACATTGTTTTTTTTTGTTTGCAATTAAACCTTAAAAATATATTTTTACAGATGGCAAAAAGAGGCTAGAGGTGACCACTCAAGCACAGCCAATCAGAGCGCTGCATTTGGCTCTTAAAAATAAATTAAATGTTTTTATTTTGATACAGACAGTACACAGTGGTCTGATTTTATCACAATGTGCTACTTATGCATTATGCTTTTTGGTAGAAAAGAGAAAGTTTATGAATTTACCACTAAAAAAGTCAACTACCCCATCTTTAAGAGTCTTAAGGAAATCATGGGACGGTAAGCTAAATGTTACATGACAGTATTGAGCAATTCATGTAAAAAGAAAATAATGTAACCAGCAAGGTGCTAGATATATGAATTGTGAAACTGTATAGCAAAAGGGTAAATTGATTACTTGTGAAGCGTAATTTAAAAACTGAAAATTCAATCTATGACATTGAATTTGCTTGTTTCACCCATCTGATAAAAAACACAAAATAAACACAAATATGTTGGCTGCTGCTTTGTGTTTTTGTGGCTTAAATTTCTGTTTTGCATGTGCTATATTACATACAAGCTACAGTGTTACCTCAGTGACGAGCTGGAGATCATTGACATAATTCTCCTCGGTTACGATAAGTTCATGGATATAGCCCTGACGCTTCCTCTCCATTGGACTGAGCATGTCCAGAAGGTGGAGATCGGCACACCCTGAAGAATAACATATGTCACAAGCCAGCTATAAAGACAATTTAATATTCCAGTTGCTTTTTAACAGTATACTCTAGTTGTGCCTTAGTTACTACAGAAAAAACTATGCTTAGAGGAAAAATAACTGAATAACAATATAGCTTGGACATCTTCACAAGTACTCAAAATATACAAGGACACATACTGTATTTTATTAAAATTTCAAAACTCCACACATTCAATCATTCACTGACATATGTAATTGTTCAAGTATACCAAGCTCATTCTGATGCATTAACAGCCTGTAGGACCATTACAGTGGATGAGCACATTTATTAATGCATTAAATGTATAACATGGGGAGGAAGTCTATGCTGTGGGTAGTTTAAAAGACTGACATTTCACACATTTTAAAGACTACATGTGGACTACTTGCATATTGTACTTCTGCTGCGTGAGCTTAGTTCCAATAAACTTCCATGATAATGCAATAACACTAGTAGCAGCAGCACATAGTTTTAAACAGAAAAGTGATGTGCAATAACAATTGTATTTTTCCTAAAGATTTGCCTTGTAAACCTGCTCACAATGTAGTCTTGACTCCAACCAATAACAGAGTTTCTGTAATACTGAGAGACCAATAGTTTTTTTTTAGCATTCTAGCATATCAATAATTCATTTCACCTCATTCCTGTAATGCATCCAGAGCCTCTTTTCTGTGGGCAATGTGTAAATAAAAACAAAAGAAAACAATACTGTTGTTTGACAAACATATAATGGCAGCCAGAATAGTTGTCTATTGCTATGTAAACACAGAAAGTAATCACACTGATTTGGCATTGGTGTTGACTTTGTGGCAATATAAAAAAAAGTTGATTTGGCCAAACATAATACTTCAAATCGTTTTCACTGCGCTTTTGCTCATGTCTGAAGGTTTAATATATAATTGATTATCTATACATTATAAAAAGCTGTTTTTTAGTAGAGATAAATACAGACTTTGGAGTGGATCACAGTGGATCATTGATCATGTGACTTTCAAGGTCGCACAGTGCATTTATTGGAATGATAAAAAACTAAAACTTGGTCCAACACCTCTGCAAAAGGGCTGGCCTTTCTTTCAACATAGCAACAGACTGGTAATACATGCAGGTAAAACATGATGGATCATTTGATGTCAATACATATTTAAGGAAGTATTACACCTCAAAGCTAGGGTTCAGGACAGACAGAAGTCTACCAAGAGTACATTGTAACTCTGAGCTTTGGCCCAATTATTTTTACATGAACACTGATAACTGCAGAAAAATGCAGCATTGTAATATTGTAGGTCTCCAAAACCCTTCCTCTTGTATGTTTGTATTCACCTGGCACTTTGGGGCAGAACTGTGACTGCAAACCTCATGTGACATTTGAGCACCAGGGTTCTGGTTCATCAAAGTGGTGTTTGCAAATTCATAATTATGCACAGCATGAACACATCTGGTCAAAGTAGTCAATGTGGTTGTTCACTGACCTCAACCTAGACTGGCAGCCCAATGTCTGAAAATAATTTAAATGTTGATGGAGTTTGGCTATGACATGAATTATACGTTTACCACCACTGTGACGCAGAAGAACCTCTGTCCACATGTCTCCCACACAAACAGGTGAGACAAGGGAGTAGAAAGCAAGAGGAAAATCAAAACAGAATGAGAGGCTCCCGAAAAAGAAACACGGGGTATGTCAGGGAAGATAAAGAATGAAAGAAGGGAGAGGGCAAGAAGAAGAGTAGGCGGAAGAAGGAGAGGATGAAAAAACAAGAGAAAGCGAGAGAGGCAAAAGGGGTTAGAGGCAAAAGGAAGAGGAGGGTAAAGGGGGCAAGAGAGAGAAGGGTAAAGGGGGCAAGAAGAAGAGAAGAGACAACAATAAGAGAGTGAGCGAAGGGGGTGAAGAATAAAAAGAGAGCATCAGGGAGCACGTGGGGAAGGACTGATTTGGAGATTTAAGATGGGTAGGGGTGCATAAAAGGTCCTCCAGCAGATAGTGGGTCTTTCTGTGCAGCTGTGGGAAGGGTTAGTGAATCCCATGGGAGTGGAATCCTGAAAAACAGCTGAATGAAACGACTGAACCAATGGGTGCTGAGTATAAAGGGAAAGAGGGGTGGAGCTACTGAGAACGGGTCTCCCAAAAAGCCACAAAAGACCCACTATCCACTGTCCCACGCTGTGCCAGCTTCAGTGCACGTCCTTGCTATTCAGCGTTTTCTTCACTCACAAAAGCCCCAAATAGTTTCCCTAATAATACTTAACATGTTATTTTTGGTAATATGTATTAAATGCTATGTTTACACCACTGAACAATCATAGCCGCACTATTTTTGCATCTAAGTTCATATGAGTTGCAGACACCTCTTTTACAGAGGACTGTTCCGGCCCGGTCAGTTTTTAGTTATTACATGTCTGTTGCAAAGAAGTATAATACAGAAGTGTTTGTTTGTTCCTTGGCTCCTCAGTTTAACAAAGAGTCGACTACGAGGGACGAGGTCTGCCTCCTGTTGGTCATGTCCACTCAGAGCCATGCATAGAGTATCGTTACTGTCTGTCTCTGGCTTCTACTGATGGAGAGTCGCCATTTCCGGGTAATGTGACCCCTCGCTGCTGTCTCCATTGGTTGAGTAGTGGCCTAGTGGGCGTGGCCTAGTGGGTCTCTTTGAGGGCTTTGAGGAGAAGGGGGTCTGGGTAATGATATGATCCTAGAGAGAGGACGACAACAACAACATAAACAAAAACAACTAAACAAAAACAACAACAACAACAACCAATGGGGTGTGAAGTGAGCAGAGCATGCAGCAAGGTTAGGTGGTCATGCAGCAAATGTAAAAAAGTGTGGTGATGTGAGGTAGCACAGAAAATTTAGAACAGAGCACAGCAGTCATTCCATTAAGACCAGACCGGGTTTTCTGCAACTCAAAGCACTAAAACTGGAAGAAATATTACTTGTGGAGCTTCTACTGCCCTATTCCAAGTTCAGAAGCAAATGTGCCTGGCTTATTTGGGGAGACACATTAAACAAGGCAGTCAATGAGGTCCAGATACTTTAAGTAGATCTTGTTCTGATGTTTTGGCATTTGGCACCTCGCTCAATTCAGTTTAATTGATGGACAAGTGTTAATTGATGTGATAAAGCAAATATACAAAATCTTCTCTCAACAACCCAAAAAAATATTCTCAGTCAGATCTAATAGATAGCAGACAGATTCATAATCGAGGTTTTCAAAAATGATTTTTTTTTTTTAACTCTGACCTTGTAGATGTTGTGTAAATTGTTGCTTCCTGGTACTACTTGAGAATTGTAAAGCAAACCGTATAAAAGATGGTCCAATCAAATTTAATGTTCTCATCCTGCATGAACATCTGGATTCACAGTAGATCCTCACAGTACATCATAAACAAAACAAAAAACAATAAACTAGTGTACGTACAAAACTTTCAACATTTGTCCAATTTTAAAAATCATATCAAACATGTTTTGTTTGCAAGTTTGGTTTGTCAAAGTTTCACTTTGTGGTGACAAAGTTAACTTTATAATGCTTACCTCGCAGCAATACCATAACGGGCCAAAGCACATCTAATTAACAGCTATTATAATTTTAAGGCATTCTTGATGATAAAATAACACTATCACCTCGTTACTGTTTCACTACAGTAGTGCCTCATCATTATGTTCAACAAAACGCCATCATACTTCCTGTATTTATTTTTCCCCAACTTGAAACTTGATTGGTTCATTTTTTTTTAAATTATCTTTACCAGCAAGTATTGTCAAACCAAACATAATAACCTGAAGTTTTCACTAACTATGAACAATGTTTTTCTTTTAGAGTTACTGAAAAACTGCTGGTTCAGGATTTGTGAGGTTCTCAGGGAAGACAACAGAAATTACAGATATTTAAATAATGATTGTCCATCCCAGATCATTTTAATCCAGTCGTAGGCACCAGAAGAGCCTGCCCTGAACATAGTTTTAACAACTTATTATAGTGCAACTTTTCAGACTATTGGTACAAATTCTAATATACAAAACATATACTGTAGTAGTACCTCATTAAGGATGATGGAGTGTGTATTGCACACTCCATCATCCCTACCAAGGAGTCTTACATGATGCACAGCAGTACACTCTGTAGCTCAATTCAAGCAACGTCTCAAATTTTTGAGTCAAACTTTCTGAATTTTGAATTTATTGGGAGGTGCTTTTGTTCTTAAATTATTGTGAAAACCTTGCTTTGCTCTGTAGAGGCTCATGCAGTTAAAGACATGCATGACAAACATGCTTGCACATCTGTGCACACACCCAGAGGTAGCACAAGGACACGGTTAACCGCAAAAATAACACTACACTGACTCTGGGGCGTGTTTGTGCTCCTCAGCACCTCACCATAAGCTGAGTGTAGTAGTTGAGAGCTAAGTCAGAGTTTAAAGTGTGAAAGTAAAATGTCTTTGTGTAGCACTTACACTGAGTGCTGGGGTCCGTGTCGGTGGTGAGCTTTACATAGTTGCTGGGAAACAGACCTTCTCTGCCGTTCAGTTCTCCTTTCCACCAATCACAGTCATCCTTATTAATGACAGTGATCACCTGACCCTTCTGAAAGGCCAGCTCATCGTCATTCTGAGCCACGTAGTCGTACATGCCGATCACCTGACACAAAGCTTCAGGACAAAAGCATCCTCATTAGGCAATACTGTAAATGTGTAACTATAGTAGGTCAGGAATATTTACTGTGCAGTGTAAGCCATTGTATGCACAATACCTGTGCTGGAAGTCACCACTTTGGGTGGAGTCGGCTCTGTTGGTGTGGTTTTGCTGGTGCTGGGACTAAGCAACTTTACATAGTTGGCTGGAAACCAACCTATCTGACGCTTTTTGCCCCTAGCCTGAAAGTGAAAAAAGTGGAAAGTGAGCAACAATATCTAGATGCAAAACAGTTCTGAAGAAGATCAAGTAAAGAAAAGGATTTGGGTTTATTACAAACAGCACAAAAATATTACTTATTGCATTATTGCAGGCCTTTTATGAGCTAAGGCCAACAGTAGAGGAGACAGTAAGATGTGTTTGTATTGTAAATTACAATACCTGTAACTCGCCTTCCCACCAACCTCCTGGATTCTTCTTTCTAATTAGAATGAGTTGTCCAGGAGCCAATGTTAACTGTTCTGCTCCAGTAGCTGTATATGGAGCAATGACCTGAGCGATCTCTGCCAAATCAAAGAATGATGCAATTACTGCAAATTCAACAACATAAGAAATCATGTTATGTATAATTTTCACAAGTCGCTAAATGGGGACTGATATAAAGGTGTAGTAACACAGTAAAAATTATAATCATTTGTGTTCTTTTAGACAGGTCAGTGTAGCATGAAATTGAAACAAGAATAGGAAAAAGAACAACAAATTATCCAAAATGAAAATTTATCCCTAGGCGCTGAGACCAGCTCATTATACTATATGCTAACCTTTACTTGTTTCAGAGAAACAAACTAAATGCTCTTTTTGCAACCATGTGCATATGTTTTATTTATTTAATATTTTACCAGGTAGGTCAATTGACAACAATCTCTCATTTACAATGACCTAGCAGCACAAGACACAACAAGACACAACTGTTAAGCAGTTTCAGTCTTTTTAAGCCTAAATACTCAAGTCAGCAAAATTGTGACCCTAACCCTAACCCTAACCCTAACAGTCAGATTACTGCAAGGAATTTCGTGTGGGACAAAAATGAAACCAATACAAAGCTCACCTGGTTTCTTTCCAAGGCTGCCAGTCTTCCCAGAGAGTGACAAAGACTAGGAACAAAAAAAAAAAAAAATGACGCAACTGTGACATCAAAGCATGATGAATTCCTTAACACAATTTCTCACGTCAGATGAAGAGTCTCGTGGTTTGACATAATTGGATGGAAAAACTCCAGTCTTTCCTCCAACAACGCCTGTCCACCAGTCTCCTTCCTTACGAGTCACTGTGACAATATCTCCTTGCTGGAAGCTCAGATCCCCTTGTTCATACTTTCGTAGGTGTACATAGCAATGTACTCTGCAAAATAATTCAATTATTTACTGATGTACTAATACACAAAGAATGCAAAAGGTATTAGCACCTGTTATAACTGTACCTTCTCCTACTTCTGGTTTAGTGGGGGAAGGGGAAGGTCTTTTCCCATTAGGAGGGCTATCTGTTGGTCCAACATCACTACAATGCGCAAAAAAAAAAGAACATTACATTTTCTGCCCTATTATAAGTGTAACAGTCTTGTAGTAGTAGATAAAACAAAGCCAGGTCTACCATGTTATGAGATTTACAGATGAACTGAAAAATAAATGCTATTTGACTGTACCTGGAGTTTTTGTTGCGTGATGCGACACCAGCAGAAGGTTGCATAGTGGCAGAGATGAGTTTGACATAGCTTTTGGGAAACCATCCTCTTTGACCAGACTGTAGCTCGCCTAACCACCACATATCTTGCTGCTCCAACACTGTAATTATCTAGAGTAACATAAACATATTGTCTATCAGTACTTCTTAAAAACTAATCTTGCAAACATTTGTTAGAAAACTCTACCTCATTTTTGTTGAAGTTTAGGTGGTTGTCTTTCTTTGCTCGCCATGGATACAAAGCTTGAGCTTGAAGGCCTTCGACTTTCTCTCCCTTTATAACAAATACAATTGAGACTTTTTTTTTCCTCGTATCAGTGGTTCCCAAACTTTTCAGACTGGGACTCCAAAATAAGCAGAATTGCAAGTTGCAAAATGCAATAACATTGTAATAATGTCGAAGTGAACATTTATTTTAAATTGAATTCACTGTATTTATTTTTGTAGCTTATCATGGTATATGATCCCAGTTTACAGAAACATACTGATTTCAATAAATAAAATTGATTCAATACTAAGTAATAATTGACTGCCAGAGTACCGAGGCTACCGATCATCAATTTGGAAACCACTGATTTAAACCAACCATGTCTTGGGTATTTTGGCACATTACCTGTCCAAGTACAGGAGAAGGGGAGGAGCCTGTGGTCATGGTGGCTGGTGTGAAGGCAGAACGCTGGCGTAGCTGAGCTGAAGGAACACTGAGTGAAGGGTTTTGTGGGGTGGAGGAGGAGGGCCAAGCATCCCATCCCTCACTGTCTGGCTGGCTGCCTGCGTTTGACGGCCATCTGAGAAACACATGGTATGATGTTCTTTATTTCTTTTCATGTTGAGAGTAAACTTTGCACAGAACTTACGTTGTACTAAAGTCAGCCCAGTTGCTGTTTGAGGAAGATGCAGCAGAGGACGGTCCAGGAGCCGGGGGAGGAGTGGTATCGGGCTGCTGAGCAGAAGTAGGTGTGGATGACACAACACCACGCAAACTAAGAGGTGCTTCACTGTCCGGTATTCGCTCCGCATAATTAGCTGGAAACCAACCAGTGCGCCCACGTAGCTCCCCTCCTAGCCAACCAGGTTCACCAGTCTGAGACTCATCCACCTGCCAAAAAACACACCGGGTCACACAACTCACCCAGGGCAACAATACAAACTAGAGAATTACAATGTTGATGGGAGGAAAGACCCAACAATAATACAGAAATCTGAGGCTGTATTTTATTTAAGCGGTTGTGACAGACATATTAGTGATTGTAAGAAGTGTGATAAATAGTAGTTCATTTTGTGCGAATAATCCTTTTACATGAGTGGGAATATTAAGTGAAATTACATTTCTTTTCTGCTTCAGCGCATTATGTTTTAACAAATTAACATTAGCATGTTTCAAATGAACTGTAGCAAAAAAAATAAATTAGCTTAAATCTAAGACTTTAAATGTTGCAGTGTATCACAAGATCCGTCACTCAAATAAAAATATTTTTTTTTTTTGCCTTGATATTCCATTTGGCAACTGATTTGAAACCAGAATAAAAACAAATGGCATTGGAATATCATTCATTTACACAAATGAATGTCCATGAGGATGATAGAGATGAAGATTGGCTTGTGACTGGTTGACAAACAGGCCAAACTTACCCATTCCCCTTTCACCTTCAGGTTGCAAAGCAGGACAAAAAACAAACTGTTAAACTACACCATGATAATGTACACGTGTAAGGATGCTAAGAGCTTTTTTTTTTTACTGTTAGTCAGGATGTCATAGAAAAACCAAAAAGGCATAAAAGTGACTTTACACTTTTGATTAATGATAAACATAAATCTACATTTAACAAAACTTGAGATCACTGAGCAACTAAACAAAACAAAAAACAGTGTCTCAATCTCATGAGTAGTCATTAGCAGATTTTGGCTAATCCTGTAGGTATAACCAAGACTATACAAAATATTTGGCAAGAAATGACTTTCATGAAAAAGAATTGAACTGTGTTTCATACCATAATGACATCTCCTGGAGTGATACTGATTTCATCATGACTGCGAGCCTCAAAGGGATACAGAGCACGGTAGTAGACCACCTTCACACTTTGCTGCTCAAATCCACTCACTGAAGGTTTCTGGTCAAAAAGGCTTGGTGCAGACGTCTTATCCACTTAAAAGGAAAAATAATGTATCACCGTTATCATCAAATATAATCAAAATAATAATAAGATTACATTTTATTTTAAAACACCTTTCAGGACACCCAATGACACTGTGCAGTTTAAAAACAATAGTGTAATATACAGTGTATGCTGACGTTATGGTGACTTGATATAAGGCCAACACAAAGTTCAACATCTAGAATTAAATTTGGGTTTGTCAGATGCCCTACAAAACGGAGCGTTCTAGAATGATTGAAGCTTACACAGTAAATGAAGCTTTTTAAGAAAAGCTCAGAGGTACCTGCTGATGTCCAGGGGTCCGCAGGTTGGCTGAACAGCTTGTTGAGTTTGTCCTGCATGTCTTTATTTCCTCGGGCATCATCCTCTTTTTCTTCCTTGGTACCTTTCTTTCCCTCCTCTTCTTCCTGTATTACTCTTCTTTTCCGATCTTCATCTTCCTGAGTTATTCTATTTAGCCAACCATGTGGTCCAGAACTTGACACTGGGCTGGGAGCCTTTGCTGCCATGTCGTCTCTCCAAGATGAGCTCTCATCCGACGACAACCTAAGGAATAATTAGAAACCATACTTTGAATGCTTAATACTTACACATATGCTTCACACAACAATTACACATAAGTTTTAACTATTTCTAGTTTAAAGCAATGAGATGATCTCTCAGTCAAAGTGGGTCAGTCAAATTAAATAAACTGTCTTAAAGGCACTATACTTGTGAGCTGTTGAAAAGAATTTAAAATTGAATTGTTCTGCTTAACCTTGGTAAGATGACAAACCTCAGGTATAGCATTTTCTAGTTTTCTAATTTAAACTCATTACTTACAACATTATTTCACACTATAGTTGTCTACTTAATTGTTAGAAAGTAGGCTTTGGAAACAGTACTACCTATTTTTCGGTAAGGACATATGGCATGAGCACAAAAAAGAAAAATAAGTGCTGTACCTGGCATCCTGCACTTCTGAAGAACTTCTCTCTGTGGGGATATGAGAGAAATTGTGTGCAAGAAGCTGGGGATCACCTTCTGACTCTTTCTGCTTCAGCTTTTGTTGTCGGCTATGGATTTCTCTCAGCTCCTACAAAGCATGATGGGAAGGAGCAGTGAATAGGTGTAATGGAGGAGAACATCATGAATGAGCCACCACATCAACAGCATCACACTTGCCATTATCAGATGATCAATTCAGTTTTAATGATGTCGCACTAATATGATAATTTCTAAAAAAAACAAAAAAAACTCTATAATAATATCCATGCAACAAGAAAAAAAAATCTGGTCTGCAGCACCAGTAAACACTACTTGGGGAGGTTGGCAAGTGACTGAACACAGATTAACATGTTTGAGTGGTTACAAATAAACTGCAGACTCCAGTCCCAGATAAACATAAACAGAAGGCAAAATCTCCCCACCTCCAAAAAGGACACGCCTATCTCCAAAACATCCCATTCATAATAACATTAAAGACAATCAAGATAGAGTCACAGCTTCTCTGACTATAATAAGAAACCCCCCAAAAGCAGAGAACAAGATGAAGATGAGAAACCCTAAACCATCCAACACAGAAAAATGGAGACACTGAAAAGACTGCAACACACCATTACAATCTTCCATTTAGCCCCATGCTATTTAACGATTTGTTAAAATGCTTTTAATTACAAACTTGTCTAAAATGTGTTTACTACTATGAAAATGTGAGGAAGCAAAAAAGGAATAATCCAGCAGAAGAAAATAATACATTTTAACAACTATAGCTGTGTGTTTGTTGATTTTTTTTTATTTGCGCAGAAACACAAACTGACAATGTGCATGTGGAATCGGCTTGCCATGGTCAGCAGCCCCCCCCCAATAATAAACACGTTTAACACAAAAATCAGACTGCATTCATTATCAGTAAAAGAAGTTGAGGCACACTGCTAAATATTTGTAAAATCTTGGTTAGAAATGCAATCTTTACATTGCCGTTGTTAGTCAAAAAGTGACAGAAGAGGCAGTTTCTACTCTATAAAGATTAAAAGCCTGCAGTCCATCTATAGCACAATGAGGCACACAGGAACACAACAATGGCCGGCGGTACAAGCATACATTAGCGGGTTAGTGGTTGGACACATCAGATGGCTAAAAGCTGACTCTGATCACAAGAAAACTACATTTGCTTTGTGCTTTGACTGGCCTGTGAGGATTATGTCAGTGCAGTACAACCCCAGGCCAGCAGTGGCAGTGTGCGCTACCTGTCTGCCTCTCTGCTCGTTCCCAAGCTGGCGACGCAGGGCTTCTATCCTGGCACAGTGGTTGGCATAGAACTCACAGAGAGACTGATATAAGCAAAAGAGCAAATGGCTCAAAATGGAGATGTGACAGTAAAACAAAGGGTTCATTCATTCATGTGAACAAAATAGAAAAATTATAAAATGGGTTAAAGAAAAGCTTTACACTTATGCAGGAATGTCAAATTACATTTAATATTTGACTGTGGCTACCAGAGTTGTGACAAAGAAAGTGTGGCTGTCATATATATTTTATGATGCTGTGTCAATTGCAATACCTCAATATAAATTTGGATGATATACAGATATACAATTACTATTTGAGTGATCTGGCCTTGTTGAACAAAGCATTACTGGATGTTACCTACTGTACATTATTGCTTTCTGACTAGAAGCGTTGCCCATTATAAGTACACAACAGTGCCTGCCCACATCCATTACCACGCCAGTGGCAACACACGTGAGATGCAAAAAAAAAAAAAAATTCGAAAAGAAATTTGCTTTAAACCATAGATATAAAATATGTGCTTAGAAAAGAAAAAACACACACAAATAGTGACTTAAAATATAACTATATTGGAAAAATAGGAATTGCGTTTCCTCATTCCTAACAACACGCATCGTTAATGCATTTATACAGTGGAAAGAACAAGCATGAGCCCTCCTTGGAAAAACTAGGATTTCTGTATGATTTTTGTTATAAAATGTGATCTGATTTTCATCTTAAGGCTAATTTTGGGAAAAAATAAGTAAAACGTGGACTGAACATCACGGTGTGGGCCTGTTTTGCTGCCTTTGGGATTGGGTTTTATTGCCAACATCGACATCGACATTATTTTGCAAGAAAAGACCAACAGTTTGCCAACAGCAGCTCAATAAAGAGTGGGTTATGTTACAGCACAACGACCCAAAACACAAGCAAATCAACAACAGAATGACTTCAACAAAATGCAATTGAGATCCTGTGGCATGACCTCAAAAAAAGTGTTTCACAACAGACATCATAAGAATACGGCTGAAATGAAATAGTTTTGATCAAAATTTCCTCCTGCTACCACAGAAAATGTTTGGTTGAGGCTGCCAAAAAAGGGTCAAGCAGTTTTTAAAACCAATGGTGTCTGTATAATTTATCTACCCTGTACTGTCATTTTATTATGATCGTTATTATATATATATATATATTTTTTTTTGCAGCATTAGTTTAAACAAACAGTGTTTGTCTATTGTTGTGACTCAGAGAAAGATCAGATCAGATTTTAAAATGTGTTCATAACTGCTGTGATTCTCAGAGCTGTTTTACACTCACACACAACTGCCTGATCCAATAGGCATGAGCTATGGAGACATAAGACTTATTACCAAAGAGCGGTCTCAGCTGCCCCTTATCCACCTTGCTTATGAATGCCTCCGTGACATCTATAAGAATTAAGATTCGGTCCAAAAAATCCTGAGCACCTACTGTCCAAACCAGTCCCAGATCTGCATACAGACCCATTTCAAACCAATGACCCAAGCAGGTGCCATTTCTCTATGAACCAGAGTTACATCTAAGTAAGTTTTCACGCTCCATGCAAAGTTTTTCTGACAGAATACTCGCAGCTAGGTTTGCTCACAGGAGAGAGTGTGAAGGATGCATTTACCTTGAGTTGAGTGTTAAATGCATCTATCTCCAAAAGTTTGGCCCTGGTTTCTCTCTCCACTGCGTCCAGCTGCTCTCTTAGTTGCTGTCGGCTGATTTCCTTTTGATCCAAGGCTTTCTGTAGTGATGAAAGACTGTCTCCTATAAAATCGGCAAAAAAAAGCGTTTAACATTAACTCTGCAGAGTGAGAGTTTTGTCTAAGGCACTATACATCAGCTATATACAGTCTATAACAATCTCATCTGAATGTGTGCTACCAACATAAACTTTAAATAATAATCGGGTCATCTTTTCCTCTACTCTCAGAAATCTTATTGAGAGCATCCTTTTCCATGGTGGATGCTTCTTCCTTTTTGAATTATAGTCCTGACCAGTGTGCGATTTGTCAAAACATTTTTTATTTTTTTATTTAAACATAAAAGTCAATATGCACGCTCGCTACGTGTACATGTCTGTTCTTTACGGGGTTACTTTAGTTGTCTTTTCCACTTGCAACAAACAGACTTCTGACCCACACTGGGGCGCTCTTCTCCCACAGTTAACAGAATACATTCAGTTCATCCAACCCCGTAAAGCCCCGAATCTTTCCTGCCTGTCAAAGCATCTCTCGCAGCACGCAGTGCAAAAAGCAGTGCAGTTTGTCCCGTTATACGTCTCTGTCTTGTTCTGAATCGCATCACACCTCAACATTATCGTTTCTCTCATGTGTCTGGTTGGATTTCCCGCTCTGCTTTGCGCCTAGACATGGATTAAACCATGAAGGGGGGTGATCGCATATGCAAGAGAAGAGCGTGAAAGGCTGATCGGCAGCACCTATGTTCTTTACTGAGATCTGTCTATTTAAACTAAGCTTGTGTGCAAGGAAAACGTTAGAGTGAAAGCCAATCAGAAACAGAATATGTGTGAAAGTGTGATGTTATTGGCTATTATGAGAACAGACTGTTGAGCTGCGGGGCTGCAGCGGGAGAAGGAAAATCATCAATGAGACTACACTGGGATCGACAGAACACTGAAAATCAGGACAGGAAACACAGCCTTTGTAATTTTTCACCCCCCTACAATTAATACAAAATAAAATCAGAAATAGAAATGGAGAAATTATAAGCAGAGACAGGGACAGATAAACCAGAGGTAGGGAGAAAGAAAAAACATCCGCCCCAGCAAATCGCATCCTGGTTCCAACATTCCACAGTTAAATATTCCATACTACAGAATACGTTCTGCTGCAAATGCAACTTTCTAACTAGTTACAATGATACCAGTTAGAGTTGCAATAATTTTTAAGTTTGATTGTGTATTCAATGTCCTAGTGTACGCTCATAATAATAATCAATGGTAATAAAATTGCGTCCATAATCAACAAATGTACCCATATTCATAGAAAAACACTTTAGGTCAAAATTAGACTTAACATCAAAACTGTGACTACTCACGCTGTAGGCTGTTCTGCTGGACTTGCTTCAGTTGCTCATTCAAAGTCTGTTTGTCTGGTATAAGCCTGCCCAGCCATTGTTGCGAGTCCTGTAAAAGACATCCAACATTAAAAGAAAGCAAAATGTTAACATGCAGAAAGGAATAGTTCACTACATTGACTAAGTGGTTAATAACTGACTTCATCTAAGCCAGGTGAGGCATTCAATGACACTACAAGGCAAAAGAGGGCAAAACATATTGGACAGATGTGTGAGGTATTGTACACATTATAAAGCAAAGACAATGATGGTTCCATTGCCCCAAGAGGGATCATCTTTATTTAGCTGTTTTAAGTCACATAGTTAGACTAAACGCTGAAAGTGCACGAGAAGAAATATCTACAAGTGCTGGTCAACGAATTAGAATAATTTGAAATGGTGCAATCATGAAATTCTTTGAATGCATTTGTTGTGCAGAAAGAAAATCAGGTGTTCACCGCACCTGTCCTACTCGTTAGAGTAATCACAGAACTCGTTACCTGTAAAAAACCTGCTCAGCTGAGCTTTCCAAAAGGTCCATTTAGGCCATTTAACTGTGACACTGTTGTTCCATTGAATTAGAATAATGGAGAAACCGTTTCATTGAATTAGAATAATTTTTATTATAAATAGAATCATCACTTTCTCAGTATTTTTGTGGCTGCCCCCTTGGCTTGTATGACTGCCTGAAGTCTCCGCGGCATCGATTTGACCAGCTTGTCGCAAGTTTACGCACTCACAGCTTCCCAAGCAGTGGCGATGTTCTGCTTCAGTTGGTCCAGCTTAGTCGGCTTTCTGTCGCGAATTTTCCGCTTGATGATGGCCCAAAGGTTTTCAATGACTCGGCTTCAAATATCGCGTTCCAGCAGTAAAACCCATAGACATACTATGGTAAAAACCGATGCTGAACAAGAAACAAATGCAGAAACGGCTGAAGTGGGCCAAACAACACGGCGAGTGGACTGCTGAAGACTGGCAGAAAGTGGTCTTCAGTGACGAATCACGCTTCTGCATCTCCTTTGGTGACCAAGATCTTCGTGTCTGGCGTCGTGGTGGCGAAACCTACAACCACGAGTGCGTGAAAAGATCCGTCAAGTTTCCCCAGAGCGTATGGTCTGGGGATGCATGTCTGCTCGAGGTGTAGGGAAACTCTGCTTCCTCAAGAAGACTGTCAATGCTGCCGTATATCAAGATGTTCTGGAAACGTTCCTGATTCCGACTGTTGAGGAACAGTTCGGCGAAGAAGACTTCATATTTCAACAGGATCTTGCACCGGCTCATGCGGCAAAGTTGACCAAAGATTGGTTCACTAGAAAACAGCTTGAAGTTTTGGCATGGCCGGCCAACTCGCCTGACCTCAATGTCATTGAAAACCTTTGGGCCATCATCAAGCGGAAAATTCGCTACAGAAAGCCAACTAAGCTGGACCAACTGAAGCAGAACATCGCCACTGCCTGGGAAGCTGTGAGTGCGGAAACTTGCGACAAGCTGGTCAAATCGATGCCGCGGAGACTTCAGGCAGTCATACAAGCCAAGGGGGCAGCCAAAAAAATACTGAGAAAGTGATGATTCTAATTATAATAAAAATTATTCTAATTCAATGAAACGGTTTCTCCATTATTCTAATTCAATGGAACAACAGTGTCACAGCTAAATGGCCTAAATGGACCTTTTGGAAAGCTCAGCTGAGCAGGTTTTTTACAGGTAACGAGTTCTGTGATTACTCTAACGAGTAGGACAGGTGCGGTGAACACCTGAATTTCTTTCTGCACAACAAATGCATTCAAAGAATTTCATGATTGCACCATTTCAAATTATTCTAATTCGTTGACCAGCACCTGTAAATTGTCAGAAAATGTGTTGATTGATGTAAAGGAGCTGACACACAATAATTGTAATTTATTACAATCAGCATGTAGCTGTTGTATGAAGAACTATTTGTGTTTTGTGGGGTGTTTGAACCTGCAGCTGTTGTTGCAATGAGGTAATCTCTGCAATGCGCGTCTCTCTTGACTGATTTGTCTGCTCCACTTCTCTTCTTTGAGCCGACAATCGAAAGCGAACATCCTTCAGTTTCCTTCAAGCTGATTTTTTTTATCATTCTAAAAAGATAACAAAAACAGGTAAATGAATCTACAATGCTAAATGCAGTTTAAACATTTGTATTAAAAGCCATTGGATACAAGTGATGAGTACAAATATGACTATACTATAGCGATACAAATGTAAAGCTTTTGTTCTGGAAAATGTCTTGGTTTTGGTCCTGATCTTAACTATATAACTGCTGCCTTCCATATGCCAGTTAAGTCCAATTTTATGTTTTGTGAGTGTGTTGTTTAGCACAGCACCTATACAATTGTGATTAAGCATTGTGGATTTTGTCTGTTTATAAAAGAACAGACAAAATAAAATAATCTGAAAAGCTCTAACCTAAAAAGGAATTTGTTTAGTAGTTACAATACAATATAAATAAAATTACCAGTGCTTCAAGTTCGAACTCCAAAGTCTTCTTTCTGGCTTTGAGCAGAACTATACTCTCTTGTTCTCGGTTTCGTTGAGTTAAAAGCTCCTGGCGCCTCTGCCGCTCCCATTCCAACTGACGCTGACGTTCCAACTCTCTTTTTGCTGCCTTTATATGAATAAAATTAAAGCAACAAATTACTAAATGAGAATTAGAGGAGATAGACTGAATATCAGCTGTCAAAATAAACATTCAGAAAGAAATTCAATTTCAGAACCAATAAATGCAAAACGATTTTCTTTTTAAATGTGAATTAACAATACCTCTCTCCTCTCAATCTCTTTCCGTCTCTCCTCTTCTCGCTGCCTCTCTAGTTCTCTCTGTTTTTCCAGCTGTTTCTCCAGTTCCTGCTGTCTCCTGCGCTCCTGCTCCAGCCGCTCACGCTCCTTTAGTGGACACATGTTGTGAGTGAAAGATCTGTTCAGAGACGTGTATTTAAACAACATACCTTGCGCTCCTGCTCCTCTCTTTCCAGAGCGGCCAGTCGCTCCTGCTCTTTCCTCTGCTGCTCCTGAAGAGCCTGCCGCCTCTTCTCCAACTCTAGATTCCCTCTCTCAAAGTTCTCTCTTTTCTTGTCTTCAAATGTCACTGAAAGACAAAAAAGTAATTTGTCACATGCACTGAATTAGATCTACAGGAAGCTGCCGGTAAAGTTAAGGACAGATTAGAAAATAAAAGACTTAACCATTGGTCATGTCATTATATTGAAATATCAATATAAAACGCATATATGAATATACAGGAAATTATACCTGGTAGTTTCTTGTCCTGATTGCTCTCTGCTTCCTCTTCTGCTTCTTCTTGGACAACCTTCTGGTCAGACTGCACACTGTCACTGCGTACACGCCTACAAAGCAGTTTCAAGAAATTCTCAAACTTCTCTTAAAAGCTAAGAGATTCATTACTTTGTGATTCAATATTCACCGAAAGGTAGGAGGGAGGTATTCTGGAGGTAACACTGGAGGGAGAGGGACACCAGACATGGCCATGTCAATGAGGTGCATAGCCAGAATAAACTCCTCAGCAGTTAGTTTCCCATCCTGGTCAATATCTGACAAACTCCTAAAAAGGAATTCATATTTCTATTAAACCAGTGACTAAAAATCAAATGTTTAGGTCAGGTATGTCCAAACTGCGGCTTGGGGGCCAAATGCGGCCTTCAGACTTCCTGCTAAATTGGTCCAATCTGCATGAAGTAGTACTTTTACTCTCATTTGAACCATTTTGCAGTAATAAATTATATAAATCAAAAATGTAAATCTATTAATGAATGTAGAGTGGTTCATTAAAACTAAGTCATATGTGAAACTTTGAATGATTCACTTAATTGCTGTTTATTATTTGTCCCTCTGGGAAAAAAGTTTGGACATCCTTTAGAATAGATGATCGCGTTAACTGACCATATTGTGGCAAGCTGGCCTTGAGGAAGACTGGACTGCATCAGAATTGTACGTGCCTGAGGTCCTGTAAGGCAAATATGATTATCTTAAAAAAGCTGGAAGGAGTTGGATTCTGAGATGGCGCAACACAAAATCAAACTGACGTATGAATTTGTCATGAGCCAGGTTTGAGACTTGGGTAACGCAAATACAGTATACATGTTATAAACATAATTGAACGAGTCGTGCTCTATACTTCATGCAAATTTTCTAAATTAATTTTAAGAAATAGCACATAAAGCATAGAATTTTTTGTGAACACACCTGTAAGATGCCCGCTCATCATCTTGTCATGTGAATTAAAAAGTTGCCGATACTTGAGCCTTGATGACTGAGGAACAGCCCAGTCTGGAGGAACAGAATGGATCTGGCTACTGTTGAAAGTAGACAGAGGTTAAAATCCATCATCAAATTACTTAATGTTGCACTGTACAGAAGCGACGCAAATGTTACCTTGTACTATCAAATGATGGCCCTTTCTGTAATTTGATACTGGACCGATTGAAGGAAGATGTTTTGTTGACAGACGGAGCTGAAAGAAACATATTCTTTAAGTGAAAGGGATGTGGTCTTTTTTTGTAACAGATTATGAAAGATAATGTATATTCCTAAATAAAAGTACTAATATTAAAGTTGGTACTAAGACCTAGATATCTGCCTCATCTCCATTGTAGAAAGAGCTTAAGATTCTTACCTGCGTGGGAGAAGCCAGAAATGGGTTGCATGATTGCTGAGGGAGGGGCACCATTGGCAATAGGCTGGGTTAACGGAGGTTGAGCAGTTGAGACGAGTGGGGGTGACACGCCAACAGGAAGAGGAGGCAGTGGGAGAGGGGGGACAACAGGTAAAGGAGTAGGGATCGGAGCTATTGGGGGCAAGCCTGCATAAAACAGTGTTAGATGAAAATTAGAAGTTTATACGGCTTAATCTCTAGAACAAAAAGCAGTGAGGTAGTGAGCAAAACATAATTGTAGCTTTTGCTTAGTTGCATTACATTTTGAAGGAAAAAAGCCCAAAGCCACTTTTAGTTTGACCACTGAATGTAATTTATTATAAAACATTTTTGAGGGTCTCATAGTGACAAAGTAAAAAGTGTGCTCCACACTCACCAAAGGCAGGCGGCGGAGGTAAGGGCAGAGGGGGCTGTTTCATACTCTGAGGCAGTGGGGGGGTAGCGGGTGGCCTTGAAGTTTTAGCTTGATCAGTTTCATAGCGATTGAAAACTCGTGAATGTCCATGCGGCCATCACTGTTCATGTCTGCTAAAGCCCTGAGAGCAAGAGCTTGAAATTAGTAACACTGAAACAAACCATATATTATAATTTCTAAAAAAATATTTATTACTTATCTTTATCTCAATATACTTAAAAGTGCTAAGTAACTGTTATATCTGCTATAAATGTTATGTTACTTACCAGATTTGAGCCAGCACCGGAGGAGGGAGTCCTGACTGAAGAAAAAAGTTCCTGGCCTGATCACCTAAATAAATAAATACATACATAGTAATTGCAACTACCTCAAGTCAAACATTACAGTTACAGTTGACAGCATAACCCAGCACTCAGTTTAGGCTGCTTTGTTGGCTCTGTCTTCTCAAGGAGGATATCTCACATGAAGCCTCATACTCTTGAAAAAATATATACAGTATATTCAAAAGGAATAGAATAGTGTAGAATAAAATAGAATAGTGCCTGTGGTGCTGAGGTGGACCGTTGCTGTTCATGTTGTAGTTTTTTGTAAAAAAAAAAAAAAAATAGTAAAAACATATATAATGACCTGTTGGAATGAGTTATATGCTATCTCAACAATAAGAAAACTCCCATAAGGTCCATATGATTGCTATATTACAATAAATCAGCTGTTCATAAGAACAAATAGATTGAGGAGTAAATGGGTTAAAATGTTCCTGTCAAATTTAGTCTTTACTTGAAATGGGTACCAGTACAGTATATATCTTAACACCATGCAACTTGTCATAAAATTTGAGTACAATCCACCTTAATATAGACACTGCAACATTTTATTGATCAGAAGTTTCAATAAGTGCAACCCTGACAGATGCAAAATCTCTGATGTAAACATACTTCAGTCATGTAACAGTCCAGTCCTTGAAATTATACGTTGGAAATGTACCTGTAATATAACCTCCAGCGTTGGGAGAGAGGCTGTGAAACTGCTGATCATGTTTGGCCCTCTCATCCACTGAGATTAGATATACATCTGGACCTGTCACAAGCACACACAAAAACATTTAAATTCAGTCAACTCGTGTTTTAATGTGAGGTTTTAGAGCTTAGTTGAAATGTCGTTTTTCTCTCTAATACAAGGCCGAGTCATTTTTTGCAACTCACAAGGTCCTTGTAAGGTTATACTTCTAAGGTTCACTTACTTATTTTTATATTACCATCAGGGGTAATGTCTTAACCTAATGAAATTATTTGTCTGAATCTGAAAGAGTCATTTTTATTATAGACTTATGCGAAATACATAATGAACAAAACCAAAATACTGTATTTGTACTATGTCGAAGCATAGTAAGATCATAGCACTGCAGTTAGAACCTGCCCTTCTATGACCATGACGCCAATGTGGCTGTTGGTGAAAATTAGTTTCGACATCCCTGCTGATGATCAGGCACTGAAAAATTAATGGATAGTCTTTTGTTGCTCCTCAATATCACCACACCACACTTGTCAGCATTACATTTTGGTCTTTGTAAATAATAGTAGGTCGTAGCAGTACATCTGTTAGATTTTCAACGTACTAAATGTACATAATGCAGATAATATGCAAGCAAACACAACGGAATAAATGCTTAATGCTACATGTCTGACCTGTGAACGTAGTCGGGAACTGCGCCATGCTTCACTCACTCAGTCCTGGGCTGTGACAGAACACCTGCAACAGAGATGACATAGTCGGTGCCTCTTCTCACGCTCATTAGTGGAGGAACAAGGTTATTTCATGTACATTCATTTTTAAATAAACTTAATTTTAACCTTCATTGGCTCACCAGAAAGCTAAGGATGGAAATTAGTGTTTTTTTCTTTTAATTACAGTATTCATTTTTTTCTACTTTTTTTGCTATTATTGTGCATTGTTACATTCATAAATACAAACCTCCGACTTTCTGTTCCAATTACAAATTACAAATCGTGTAAGAAAGTAAATCCAATCTGCACTTCTTTTAAAATGTTGAATGTTGCAAAAAAAAAAAAAAAAATAAAATAAATATTTTTAGTATATTATGATTATAATTACAAGATAACTACAATCCAAAACTACTACTTGTAATGCTGCTTTGTCGGAGTAATTTTCAATAACAATCAGGAGTCCACTAGTTGCAATACAATTCTTTTAGTTGGAACAGTTACATAAAAAAGTGTCCCAAACAGTTTATTCTTTAACATTCTAATGTAATAAACAATTCCACTGTGTTTGTATTTTAGACCATCTTTAGTACAGAGAACAATTATTGGATGAAACTTACATGTGATTTCCTGCTAAACCTTACAAATTCTGACCTTTCTCAATACTTTGTAAGCTTATTTTTGCAAACGCTGAGTGGGCTCTTTTGGCAAAGGAAACTGTCACATCTGGCAACCCTATCTCTTTGGGTCAGAAAAGAGAAGTGTTCACTATAATTCACCTAATGCAGCACAAAACGAGCAGAAGTGGAAAACATGATGAGTAAAATGAATGTGGGACACGCAGCAGAACTGAATTGTTGCGCAAGTTTAAGGAGAGAACACTGTCACATCTGAGTCACGACTTTTCAAACTATGGAAGTGTTTTTTATGTGTCGGACAACCATCAACATTAATTTATGGATTTAAGAATTTTCGGTCGCCATATTTAAAGGCAAATGTAGCACAGTAGATCCTTGTTAATGTCAATATTATGTAAGTGTATACGGTATTTTGGTTGAATGTGTAATGACAAAAATGCACACACATTTATATTAGCCAATTATTTTGGAGGAAACACCCGAGATGAGACAGTGGAGCAGAGATGCAGTGATTTAACATTAGCATAGTGGCTAACTTAACCAGGAGTAATTATGGTAACTTCTAGCACAGCGTTTGCATACGAGAGTTCAGAAACTTAAATCACATACTTATAAGCACACAAGACAAACTAACTCGAGGTGAGCAAATGATAAGATAGTGTACAATGTGTCGTTCGGTCCATTTCCTCAACAGCAAAGCTAGCAAACAGGCTAAACCGTGACAAGCTAACGACACCCAGGACACTCTTCCAAGCATCCGCATTGTGCACTTACCTCATATTTCACTTTTCATTTACACGCACCGTACACATGGGCATGTCTAGTTGATCAAATGTTTATGTTTATCTTCATCCAGATGTTACCACAGTATTTTAAACCCCTGTGATCTAGAAGTCCCACCGACAGAGGGACAGTTGGAAAATGGGGTACAGCTGCTGACCTCTCGCGAGAAGTCATGACACGTTTATTACTCTGCGTGAATCTCGCGAGAGGATAAAAGCATTTGAAGGCTGTGGTAAAAATGCATTAAATCTATTATTATTATTATTATTATTATTATTATTATTATTATTATTATTATTATTATTATTATTATTATTATTATTAAAGCAACTGCAGTGCTTGGTTATTATAAAATAAAGCCAAACAGAAAAAAAACCTAACCCTAATGAATAATAATAATAATAATAATAATAATAAAATAATAATAATAATAATAATATAATAATAATAATAATAATAATAATAATAATAATAAATGCTCTTATAGTCCTAGACAAGAAAAAAATGAGACGCGAATTTTATATAATTTCTAAAACCTTGCCCGGGGTTAAAGTGATCTGAAGTCTGATCATCTCCTCAATGACCAATGGGAGGCAGCAAAGCTTGTTTTTGTGTGTAGTCTCTCTAAAATGCTCAAGAAGAAGACGATGGTATACAAAAAATAAATAAATTAAAAGAGGAAGGAGGTCGAGTCGAAAAACAAAGCCCTTAAAACATATTTTTTTTCTTTCACTGGGCCAAAAATGAAAGGTCTGTACTGTCGAGCAACTGGACATGATGCTGAGCTCCAGTTCGTGATTCAAGAGACGGTATGTAGAAATTACACTTTAAAGTAGTCTAAATGTATAGCTTTGAGTATGGTCGTCGCTGCTACATGGTGTGTAGACACTTTTGCAGACAGGTTACATGGCCCATTATGGCAAAATGTGTCTTGTCAAGCAACCCACCACTGCATAATCAAATATAAAAGAAAAAGTGGACAAAAACAAAGCTGTTGAATGTGGTGGGATTTTAAAGATCATAGATAATAACTACAATAATCTATAAGTTTTTTATTGAATGCACAGAGGGAGAGAGACAGAGAGAAGAAAGGAAGGACTGGAACATGGCATTGTGGCACATATGGCATTGTGTTAACTAATCTGAGCCTTCAAAAGCCAATTGATTCGTTTGCATAACAAAGTATCCTATAATAATAAATCATGTTTTTCTCATCATCTTTAACATACAATTTATGTGTTATAAATGCAAAAAGTGTGTGATACTCGAGGAATAAGAGTCAGAGATTTCTGCAGGACCAAGAGGGACAAATGATCTAGTCTGTTTCTCATTTCCAGCTGGCTGCAGACCTTTTTGCATAGATTTACAGAGCACATGTGCACTTCAGATTGGAACAATAATTTTTAATGGCCTATTTTAGTTTCAGACACATGGTTAAGAGGCAGTCTTTTATTGTGTGTTTGTGTTTTTCCAGACTGTTCCAGAGGTCTTAAGCAGTCATCACGTCCGTGTTGAAGTCAAGGCATGTGGACTAAGCAGTGTGGACCTCCAGGTAGCAGCGCACTCTCTACTCCTCCATAAACACCCCACTAAGACAAATGTTTTATATGTGTTGTGCTGTAGCTGTTCAGAGAAATGAAGTTGGAAAGAGATTGATATCTGTTGGTCGAGAGATTGTTGGAGTCGTTAAAAAAGGTACAGTTTCTCATCAGATGCAACAAATGGGTCAAACACAGAGAACAGACTTTTCGTGCAAGAACAATTTCACAATTTATAATCCATGTTTAACCTTTATAGTGGGGTCCAAAGTGTCTCTATTCCAGCCAGAAGAGGAGGTTGTAGGTGAAGTACAGAGCATTTCTTTTTGTTTAGTTTTTTTTTTAAAGCGCCTGTCATCTAAATTTTTTTGATGTTTTTCAGGAATTCTTCCTCTAGATTGTCCTTTCTCTGGGCTTTGTGGAGTTGTTGACATTGATGAACATTATTTAGGTAATTCTAATTTCTAAAACAGTCAAATTCAGAGCTTAAGCCCGTGCAGCATTCTATTAATGGAAGGTTTCAGTTGTAATCATTATCTGAAAACATTTCTGAAGTTGTTATATATGAAAACAAATCTGAACATGTTTGTTTGTCCTCTAGTCCATAAGCCAGTACAGCTGAGTAGTGTGACCGTGGTGGCTGCTCTGCGTGATGCTGTGGCTGCATACACTGCTCTGCACACTCTGGCTCACATGGCGGCCCGGCACAGCGTCTTGGTGGTAGATGGAGCTAATGTATGGAATTCATTTAATATTTGATTGATTTGTCATTATTGTTTGTGACAAGACCAGTTTCTCCCACAGTCGTTTGGTCTCATGTGCATTCAGCTGGCTTGGTACCATGGACTGAAGGTCTTAACCACCTCACATTCCACAGAAAACCACACTTTCTTGGAACAGCTTCGACCAACTGTAGGTCTGTTCCTTTTTTGTGTGCAGTTAAAAACTGATAAATATTACTCTAAAAATTAATGTATTTCTAAATTATACTTAGCTTTTCAGTTGTACTTTTTAAATATATGCTGTGTTTGCAGGTGTCCAGGATCCTCTTATAGGTGAGATTTTGATTTTGCACTGATCTTATAAGTCTTTCCTTCTAAGAATTAGTCTTTTGCTCAGTTTTTGTGCTGGTTCGTCTTTCTTCACACGGCAATTAAGATTAAATTTGACAAATGCTTAATGTTAACAATGTTCATATTTGTTGCATTCCTTTTCAGACACACTTGCATGTTTCTTCTAATTTTTCATGTTATGACTGTGTAATACCAAATTTTGTGTGTTTAGGTTTTATCATGCTAATTACTTGAACACAAAATTTAAACAGATGCTACTGTTTATATCTACTAAAATCTGATTATTTCTTATAAATGTGTTTCGTGAAAAAAACCAAAAAAAGTTATGTTTTGTCAGTATTAATGAGTCAGTGTTGATTTTCAGCCAGAGTGATTCCAGTCTACAAGGGCCCATCAAATCTAGTGCCTGCAGTCCTGGAAGAAACTGGTGGTCTCGGTGTGGATATAGTTATAGACTCTGGAGGTAGCTTATACCAGTTCTTTTCCATCAATCACAATATTCAGAACGCTTATAATATAATTTAGATATTTTTCAATCCATGAGCAGTGCATTTACACAAAGAAGAAGAAAAAGATTTTAGACCCCACAAACACGACCTCATTGATGTGCTTGCTGTTGGAGGCCACTGGGTCACCTCTCATCCTCATCTTCAAGTATGACATTTAACCTATTGACATTGTTATACAATTGTGTGGTGCAAGCGTATATAATGAGGATCTAATGCTTTGCCTTAGCTGGATCCTCCAGACAGCAGTTATCTTCATCTGAAGTCAGCCTCTGTGTCATTTCTAAACCCTGAAGTGTGGACAGCTTCGTCTGCTCAACATGGAAGATATCTGCGTATCCTTGACACAGCTGTTGATTACTTTTGTGTTTGTTGTCAGTTTGTTTGAAGGGTTCCTATAAGTCTGACATCAGATATTCTAAAGGACATAGTGGATAAAATGTCTACAGGAATTCTGAGGTAAGTCTTGTCAAATGTTCAACTTCTTCTTAACATAATGCATCTTCATTCCAACTATAATTTTCAATGATTCCAGTTTAAAGACACATCTGTCAACGTTGCACTGTGTAACTTTGGCCTAAACAAGGCCTCATTAAACATGTTTTTGTAATTTAGATTTCTTTGTCTTTACTTTGAGCAGGGTTACATGTACTACAAAATGAACTGTTATTTGGCCTAGGCTTCCTCTGGTTGCTATTTTTATATTGGAACATAAAACATATTCATCCCCATTCAAAATGTTCTGAAGTATGTTATATCTACTGAATTGTGTAGTTGACTTTTTACTTCCTGAACATATGAAGCAGAGACAATTAGTATATTCTTAAACAGAATGTACCACAGCATCATTCTAAAATAGAGGTCATTCAGTGATAGTAATGTTCTTTTTCTACCAATTAATTTATTTTACGAGATTTTTTTTTTTATATATACAGTTGTTTCTGTTCACCAGCTTAAGACAAAGAGAAAGCAACAACATTCACAAAGGCAGAGAACCACAGACATAATAATAATAATTTACCAAAACAACTTTGTCCCAATGTGTTTCAGACCCCAGCCACAAGAGGCATTCCCTTTGTACGAGGCCACTGTTGCCATGGAGACTATCCAGCGTCACCCACAGAGAAAAGCTGTGGTTAAACTCTCACCTGTGGATTAATTTTATTCTTTTATACAGTAAGTCACAATTTAAGGGTCCTGTGCCACTAAAGATATAAATAAAGGTATGCATATGGTCATATTGTTTCAGATCACTTTGTTTGATGACATTCTTCCAATCATTTGAATGATTGATCCCTGACATAATGCTTTTATTAGTTGTAGCAGTAACTTTAAAATAATACACATTGGAGAGAGAAGTTGGTTCATGAAGCATTCTTTAAGCCTGTCTGAATATTTCAGTGCAAAAAGTCATGATGTGGTGCACCATATTAAGGTGGTCTCATCATGGAGATGGCTTTGGGGTTTTGGGGGTGTGGTTTGTTCAAGAGCATTTTTTTTGTTGGTCTTCTAGACCTTTCTTCTGTATGTGGGGTGTGTAAAATAAACTAAACCTTCCGCTGCACTGTTGATCCTTTGAGTGAATGTCTGCACCAGCTTCTATTTCTTCTTTGTTTTTGGCCTTATTGTCCCATCTGCTACCAAATCACAAAGTGCTTTTGGTAACCTTAACTGGGGGACTTCTGAGACATAACCAGGTGAGCTTGAGAGGTATGGCCCTTCAGCCCCTGCATTTGGTGCCATTCACCCCGCCCACACTGCAGATTTTGAGCAATCTGCCACACCTCAGTCCTGCAGCCTAGGCAGGCACCGTCTCAGCCAGCTTCACGCTTTGTTTGACACTGTGCTGCTCGTTTCTACGGCATTGGGCCCTCCACTTTGCTTCTACACTCTAGTGTGCTGTGCCACATTTTTTCTCGGAGTATCTCTGTTTTTCCATGTACTTTGTAGACACTTTCTGAGTTTGGGGAGTGGTTTGTTCTTGAAAAAAAAAAGAAGAAGAAAACAATAGCAATAATAGCCAAGTGCAAAGCAGCGTAAAATCTTTATTTCTATTTGTGTTACATGCACATACATATCACACACTCAAGAGAATAGCTGCCGACTCCACTTGGTTCAAGTATGGCTGAAAATCTGAAACTCTGAGTGCCAATGAAGATCCATAGGCCTTTTGCACAACACCAAATCTTGTAAGCTCTTAGCCATTTTTAACTACTTGGAGATGTTTTGTTTCATTCATATTGAGGCTGCCTAATCCAAAGCTCAAATTGCTCTGTTCAACCTTGTGGTGATGTCAGTAAGTGCTGGACAGCTTTACAATTCCAGATTTGAAATTATCCAAATGATGGTAGTGACTTTGTGGAGTTTAAAAACACAACAGAGGACTTCCTATATTTCCATTTAAAGAGATCACAAAGTGAAGTGTGTTTTCTGTTTGAGAGAAGAACACAACCAAAGTAAGCAATATTTGTGAGTAGCAACCCATAACATAATAACGACCAATAATGTAATAAAATTGCCAAATTTTTAAACAAAATTAGCTCAAATGTAATGATTGGCAATTATGCAATAACTTGGGCCATGACCTTGCATTTTAAAATGTAACTGTGGTATATGCAAAAGAATAATCATTACATCATCTGCAAAGTCTTGATCCCTGATCACCAGATGGCAGCATTGTGAGTGAAACCACTTTGCTGTTCAGGTTGAAGTGAATTTGCTATCTTTTAGTGAATACCTGTTAAAAACTAGTTGTACCTGATTATGACGTAACTTAAATGGGTGTCCAAACATTTTCTTTGATGGGCTAAATTTTTGTAGATTTTTTTTTCCACAAAATGATTGGCTATGCCTAGGTGGTCCACTCCATTTTGTCCTTGTGGTCTGTAAAAAGATGTTCTTCAGGCATAACTGCTGCCAAAAGGAATGTTCAAATAAATGGATGTATATCAGTCAAGCTTTGTAGGATTTGTGAGAGCAAGCAGTGCTTTAAGTTGGCCGAGATTAAACTGTACTCAGTTCCGCAACTTCTAAAAATGCCCCATTTGAGGATTGACACAAGTTAGAAAAGTTTCGCCAGGCGCAAATGATCTGTACATGCGGTATTGTCTTTCTTGGACAGTACTGTACTGGCACTTCTTTTTGCCCACTTAAAGCACTGAGAGCAAGGAAATAATGATAATACTGGTGTCTTTCGGCGGTGTTTTCTACAAACATTTCTATCAAATCTCAGAACCCAAAAGTATGGTCAAATTAGACGTTTTGGCACACTTAATTTAAAGGCACTGTACCTAATTTCTCCAAAAATCTAAACAAACAGAATTATTTAAATTCAACTTCAGTCCACCACATGTTTTGCTCTCTTATAGCTGCTTAATATTTATTCACTATAAAGTTGACCAATGCAAATAAAGCTAAAGACTTGCTTGCAATAATACAAAGCATACTTTCTGTATTTTGGTAACATTTGCTCTATGAATAGGAATTAACAGGACGCTCTCTGACAGAGATTTTTATTCTGCGGAAACTAGGAAGGGTGCTTTTTTTGGACAGTTGTGAAAAGCGCTTTAAAACCTACAGTGGTGTATAACTATGAGATTCTGAGTACATCCTGTAAGTGGGCAAAACATGTCTCCTACAATACAGTCCAGGTACAGCACCTTTATTAACTCCAGTATTTATTGATTTAAGATTTTTTGTGAAACAGACTTTGACGGCACACAGTAAAAACGATTGGCTAAATAATTTGTATTTCTCAGTGAATTTTCTATTGAACCATAGTAAGGCAGAAAATGGTTTCAGACTTCTCTTCTGTGGGCTTGTAGTCCTACTGACAGTGCAGCTGGTAGTTTAACAGTGTTCCGATCCGAGTTCCTTCCAGGCGCTCCTTGAAAACCTTATCCATCTGTTGGCTCTGCTCAGGTGAGAAATGGTTCTTCCAGTCTCCAACTTCACCTGAACACAACACACTAAGGTTACACTACTGCTGGTACAATCAAGTAGCATCTTTGGATACATGTTGCACTTCTTGGTTTTACATCATTACAGTGAAACTACAATACCCTTAAACTTTGCCCACAATTACATTTCACAAGGAGACAGATATCTGCAGCAGGTGTTTATAGCAAGGCAGTCCTGGATTATCTCACAACATGTTAGAAAAGATAAATGAAGTGACAGTCCTTAGAGGGAGCACATGGGACAGATTTGCTCTTATTTTGAGAGAGAAAGAAAGAGACTACTATAGAGAGTGAGTGGAAGTTGAGAAAAGATATTCGCCAGATTAGCACACACACAACCATTTCATAAGAGCAGAATGCTAACCTTTCCTAAAGATGACATTGCCCATGTTGCCGTGGGAGTTGGCAGACTTCTCCTTCATGGCGCTGAACGTGCTCCCTTGTGAGATCTGCTCCACCTGAGCATCAGTCAGAGAGAAACCGAAGAAAGTGGAGATCTTACGAACGCCTTCACTTAGATTCTGCATAGACAACAATGAAACACTGTTAATATCCTACATTCATAATGAAAATGTAGTATATTATATATTAGCCAAAAGACCTGTTTGATATTCTCATAGGTTATTATCATTATGTTGGGGTCATCCATCTTCTTCTCCCAGGCTAAAGCGTGGTCAAAGAAAGAGCCCCATGGCACTGCAAAGGAAAAACACATATTATCACTGCATTTTTGGTACATTAAAACTCTAGTATTAAAAGAAAATGAATCCATATCCTAACAAAACATATATTTAGCTTAAGTAAAGTTTAGTTAGAAAATACAGTCAAGCCCAATTTGTGTAGTCTTCTAACTTTTTGTGTTTTTAGAGAGGTCAAAACATTTCAAAACCAGTTCATGCAACTGTAGTTCTGAGGGAAAAGAGTTCCAAATGGCAGGAGCAGCATAGGAAAAGTTTTACTTGGCACAATTGGTCTGTACTTCTAGTAACATCAAGCCACAGTCTTTAATTCTCCAAAACCAAGAAGAATGCAGCATGCTATGTTGTTGTTAGATTTACAATGAAGGTAAAACTCCCTCTGACTTCTGAGAGTTGTGAAAAGTGCTTAACAACTCATTGTGGTGAATGATTACAAGATTGTATTAGGTAAAGCAAACATGAGACTGCTGCAAACATGCCTCAAGTCTTTTGTTTTGTTTCTGAATAATTTAGCAATCTTCTCTCAACATAAAAAAATGCTGTTTGATAAGTTACAGATATATTTAAAAACATGGAACAGGTCCAAGCCTGATCCCTGGGGCACTCCTTTGAAGAGGTATAGATTTTTATGTCAGGACACACTGAGCTTATCCAGACTCCACTCATTTCTGCAACAGTTCAACAAGATTTATAGCTGGAAGTATAAAATAATATTCTACAGCTTGTGCCATTTATGTGTAATTAGAGAGCAAGTAAAACAATAAATAATGTCTGGTGTGGTGTGTCAGCCTTTTTTCTCTACGTTAATTGGTACAGTAACTTTGACCCCTTTCAATATTGGTGAATATACTGTATATACAGTATATATTATTTTTTTATAAAGGATATATAAATTGTTGTGAACAAAGTATGGATTTGTTTGCTGTGAATTGGTACATTATGCTTAAAATTGGTGTAAAAAGAAATCTCATTCGGAAGCTTAGCTTAATTATATTGTAAATTGAAAAAGGGCAGATAACAAATAACTCTGACCCCTCACTGTCTGTGCAAAAACCTCAAACGATAAAAGCCATGAGTTATTTCAGTAAGTTTCTGAATAAAATGTGCTTCTGCTGCTGAGTGTGCACAAGTGCTTTTGAACTTTTTAACATTCATTCATTCATTCATTTTCTACCGCTTAATCCCGTTAGGGGTCGCGGGTGACTGGAGCCTATCCCAGTGACTTTGGGCCTTAGGCGGGGAACACCCTGGACAGTGGCCAACTCGTCGCAGGGTTAGACAGACAACCATTCACTCTCTCATTCACTCACTAAGGGAAATTTACAGTGATGCCCAATTAACTTAAACATGCATGTTTTTGGAGGTGGGAGGAAACCGGAGTACCCGGAGAAAACCCACGGTGACACGGGGAGAACATGCAAACTCCACCCAGAGAAATCGTGTGATGTTGATATGGTCCGACCCGGGAGTCGAACCCACGACCTCCTTATTGGGAAGCCAGAGCTCTAACCACTTGGCTACCGTACACCCAACTTTTTAACAATCAGCTGAAAACGGCGAATAATTCTTGCCAGCCCATATATAGAAGATTAGATATGTTTTTTATTTTTTTTATTTTTTGTAAATATAAATGTAAATGGATGACAAACTGTTTGTAGCTGGAATTTGGTGAAATTGACATAAAAGCTGTTTAAGAGGAAATTTGTCTTTTTAAGAACTCATCGCCATTTTTTCTGCATTTTTTAAAAGAGGAAGTTACACATAACCTTGCGTAGCAAGATTAATTCTTGCGGTATCTGTCGCATTTGTGGGGGATTACAAATCTACAAAAAAACATCTTGAAGGGCTCCTGCCCAATGGTTTAAACTGAGTATCGAATACTCATATAAATCAGAAGGTTTCTCCACAGGGGGGAGACAGGATGTAAAGATGTGACAACAGTTTTAAAAAATTGATTTTGTTCAACATAATTAACAGGAAGACTAGGCCTTTAAACTGACAAACTAGAAGAATCACATATGTATATATTATTATTTGAGCAGGAGATTTTGTGTGTAGATGAAATCATGATACTTCAAAAAATTTTAGCGTTTGTTATTTGCTAATTACACAACTTAAAATTGTGATTAGTTTTGTGACCTGCTTCATTTGATTTAACAAGATCCCATACATGTTTTATGTGGCTGAAGTTTGGGGAGTTGAGGATAATGATGAAAGAAATATCAGTGTGGTCTGAATAAACTCACTGTATCTAAAAAGAACCTTAACATTAATTCTTTTTTCAAAAAGGGTCCACAGGGACCTGTCTTGGCACCACTCAATTTTATAAAAAAAAAACATGTTCACACACACACACACACACACACATACTCATTTATTTATTCAAAATTACAAGTACACCTAAAATAAAAATATGCTAAAGGACCATACAAGTGATCTGCTATTTTACAATATGATTTACAAGCATACTTAGTCATGGCTTTACGCCTAACATTTAACAAACCCCATAAAACTGCTTCATTTCATTTAACAGGAGCCAAAAAATGTGTTTTGTGGCTGAGGTTTGCGGAGTTCTGCTGGATAGAGAGTTGTAGCACAAGGCCGTTTACTCTGAGAGAACAATATCGGTTTTACAAGCTCGTATTTTTGGCCCCTCTGCGATTTACAAGCTGTCTGCACGAGGTGATTCCAGACGACTTACTTCTGGTTGGGTTTTAGCAATTACGTTTGCCCACACTAAGCCTCTGCAGTGGCTTCTACAGCTGTGGAGTTAGGCAAAAATATCAAGAACAGCTGTTATTTTGGGATGCATCAATCATCTGAGTAATCCACAAATCAAGACAGGCTTGTGCTGAACTTATGGGTAAGCAGTCCCAGATGGGCTTCCAAAACTCTTCTGAGATATATTGCTTAGTGTATGGGAAAACAGTTGCAGTAACAATAAATAGAAATCCATAATGGTGTCCTATTACACAATTAAAAATAAATGCTGATCACTTCAAAATAATATTACTGTCTTGGTAAGAATAATTAAACTAAATGCAAAGTATGGGATCAAAAGGTGGAGTATTTGAGAAGCAAGTCAGATTTTCTGTTTTTGGAACATACAGTATTTAAATGCTTACTCTAGTCATCCTTAATGCGTGCACTGGATGGGAAAAAAAATCTACACTTCAATTACACTTCTGCAAAACGCAATAGAAATATCAGATTAAAATGTATCTTCAAAAAAACTCAGGTCATCAACTTTGAAGATCTTGTCTATATTCTCACAATAAAATTATTGTCATTTTATCAATTTAAGCTTCATCTTTTTAATGTTTTTAATCTGATTTATGAGTGCAGTAGATACACATTAATGCAATTTATGTTTTATCAGCGGCTAATCTTTTGTGACTGAGTGAGTCAATCAAAGAGCTGAGATAACAACTGGAACATAGGCTAATATCAGCCTTTTGGTTATAAGAGAGTGCCAGACTTCTGGAGTTTAACTGGTGCAAAGATCACAGTATTAGACAGCACAATCTGACCTCCTATTGTTTACCATAAGAATTTTAGTAAAACTTTATAAGTAACAGAACAAACCCAGAAAAGAAAGACCTGAGTAGAAAGATTAAAAAATGTGAGTCTTATTTCAAGTTTGTAACAGGGGTGGTTCATGCCTTTTTCTCTACAACTTTTCCAGGCAAAACAAGGCATGCTTCCCTTTGTATCTTAACACTGACCTCTAAACTGTTTATAATCTAATGCACAAGCCTGTCTTTGAATACAGCACATTTCTCCTGTCTTCATCTGTAGTAAAAAAAAAAAATCACTTTTATGAAATAAAGGTTCCTGGAAGGGCTGCGAATCCATTTCACTCACATTTTAAAGAAGATGAATTTTTCTCCAATTATTGGGTTTTTCAGGTCAACAATTTTTTAAAAATAGTATGTTATGTGCTGTGTTGGAGCATGTTGCATCTTTGTGGGAGCTGTGTATGTATGTATACCGTCCTTTTACAGACGGATTTGTTTGTGATAATTTTTTTATTTTTTTTTATGTATGTATATAAACATTTTTTTATTATTAGTTTGTGCACTGAAAATCTATTAGACCTGTTTTTATTTTACACACAGCAAAAAAAAATATTTGTATTACCTAATAAAGGTATGCGTACAAAAAAAACACAACAGGGTAAAAACTAAAACTGGTTATAAGTTTAAATAGATTCTGTTCACATGGCATGACTACAGCCCATTTTATTTATCAGCTGGAGGGCAACTAAAATTATGAATTGTTTAAATGCAGTTTTTCATTGTAATACAAATGGTTAATTGCAAAAATCACTAGATTTTAAATGAGTGAAATAACTTTTTAGATATTTTATTTCACAGTGCAATGCAATTAATAACAGAACCTGCATAAACTAGTTTCAAAGTCTGTTCAAAGTTTTTAGTTTTACAATGCATGCTGTTAATAATTAGGTGCATCTTTAAAAATTATGCACTAATAAAGGTGCACCGAGTAACTTTTTGAAGATGTTGAGCCAAAGAAATCTATTTTTAGCATATCTTTCTTTATTCTTCACAAACCATTGTAAATCTTACCCTCTCCAGACATGAAGTCGCTGAAGAAGGAGTCCCAGGATTTAACAGAAGGCAGGACTGGGTTGTTGTTGCTAAAGTGATAATAGGAGACCACAGTGTCTTTGGGGTTTCGGAAGATCACCAGCATCTGTTCCATTAGAAAAAAAAAAATGCAGGATAAGCATTAATAAATCAAAATGCATCAAAGACAATGACAAGGAAACATACGGTAACAAGGTTAAAAGCTCACTACCTTGGTTTTGTTTTGATAGAAGGTTGCAGGGATGTTGTCTGGATGCATGTGAGTTCCCAAGAATCTTGGAGAAGGTGCATTTCCAACATTCTATAGAATCAAAAAGATTAAATAACAAAATCCCTTTAGTGCAGATCCACATGCACTAACTTTTACTCAGTTCAATTCAGTATTCAGCAATGGAGCTCAACAGTGACCGCCCACTTGCTGGGCTCCCATGTTAAATCTCTATTGGCGACACGAGTTTAACCTTGATTTACACCTAGTAAGTCTTCATCTAGATAGCTCAATGATTGTTCATTCAAATTTGTGTGAAATGTAGTGCCTCTATTTTACTTTGTATACACAAACCATTTTTTTTTTCTTGTTGTATTTTGTCATATGTCATACAATTTTAATCAATGCACAGTTGTCTGTGTATTAACAATCTTTTTTGTTCTATAGAAAGAAAAGTCTGTCTCCCTGCTGGATGGATACCTGCTCTGCCTGTGGTGGACCAGCGATGAAAGAACGATTGAGCCTCGTAAATAATGGGATGATTATGGAAAAAACAATTCAGCTCCCAGAAATTATTTACAGCCACAATTTCAAGCTGGTGAGTCAGCCACATAGCATGCTGATAAAATCACATAGTTTTTTATTTTAATTAACATTTTCTTATACAGTAGCTAATGTTTATATTTCTTACTATCTTGTAAATTAGTTCTTAAGTTATTAAGACAATAAATATTTGTCATTAATATTGATATAGCTTCAGTACACACATAAAAAATATATATTTTTATTCATTTTAGGTTTCGCAATAAAGAGAGGCAGCAGGAGAGAGCTGCTTTGGAACAGGAGATCAGCACACCTGTTCCTAATTCCACCTGCAAAGAGAACTTGCCACCTCCAATAGAAGTTAGAGAAGTTGTATAGGCCTTCCAGTGTGGAAGATGCCCATACATTTGTCTTCCGCCCAACACTGCAGGCATGGCCCAGTTGAAAAGGAGATGCAAAGAACCTCTTCCTTCATCCCTACTGCAGGATGCAGGTCCTTCACCATTTTTGTCTGATCAGAGGGCTCAGCCACAACAGTCTGCCAAAGCACTTTAACCATCGTATGGCCTCTTCTACCTGCACAAAGCACTGTAGCTTTTACTCAGCCTCAACTGCCTGCCCAAAATATTGTGCCCTCTGCTCAGAATCTTCTCCCAACACAGAGCACTGTTCTTATCACACAGCCTCTACTGCATCTCCCTGTCACACAGCCATTTACGATAGGCCCTCCCTTGCTACAATCCTCACCAATAGACCACCAATAGACCGCTAACCTAGCGCTCTGGCCTCATAGCAAGAAGGTCCTGGATTCGACTCCCGGACCGCCCGGGCCCTTTCTATGTGGAGTTTGCATGTTCTCCCCGTGTCTGCGTAGGTTTCCTCCGGGTGCTCTGGTTTACTCCTACATCTAAAAATATGTCCAATGTGCCTCCCCTCTCCCCTCCCCAGGTCTACAGATGTAAATTAGCTGTAAGCTAGAATCTGGTGCAAGCATGTTCGCCTTTGTGCTAAATGCAAAAATTGTACATTGTTTTCAAAAAACATTTCTTATTGAAAACAAATAATTTTAATAGTTTGAAAACGTCCTTGAGGCTAATCAGCTCTGTGATGAGTCATGAACATAAGACCTACATTTTTGTGTCAAATCCATTTCTGCGGCTTTGTAAACTACAAAGTTATTGAGACCTTTGCCAAATTTTGTGTTTTTTAGACTGAAAACAACCGTGCTGTGGATCTGAGTTAGCACATAGCTAGCCCACGATATATCTTTAAACTTTTAATATTTGAAATTTTCAAAAAGCCTATGGCACTTTACAATGGGGCAATTTACTTTCAGAACTATTCCACTGTTGAGCTCCATTAAACATATGTCTGATGAAAAGGGTCTTGTGGCTCTGTATTGTAATAAATGCGCTTGAAGTTCACACTTCCAAAGCCGGCTGTTTGTTCTGAGCAGCTGTTTCTAGTGCTGATCAGAGCATGTCATGGACAACACTTCCACGTGCTCTGCCATGTGCTTTTGTTTGTCTTTTCTTTATGTATGTAAAATGTGCAATGGATTGTTGTAAAAATCGCCATGTTTGAAGAACTCCACTTATTGTTGAGATGTGAGATGCTGCCGTTTTAATAAATCCACATCTCGACATTCTGACTTTTACGCACATGAAACTAATGGGGTGCCAAATAGTTGGTGAGAGCTACTGTAGACTTACAGATTTAAACAGATACCTTCTTTCTCCTGTCACAGTTCACACAGGTATTTCATTTTTGATACTTCTGATCTAAGGAAACGTTGAAATCTTTTACTTTTCTTTTTATTTTACATCCAACAACCTAAAACAAATGTCTTGTAATACTTAATGAACTCAGCGGTGTCCAGGCAGAACATAAGGAGCCTGTGTTGTGAGTTCTGGGATTTACAGCTCAACACCTCATCTGTCAAACACGTGTTTACAGAGTCAAAGTGAGTGATGATGTGTCCAGAACTGCTCAGGCCACAGCCTCCTACAGTGTCACATTATACATTACATTTTAGACTTCTCTTTATAAGCCAACCTGCACCATGCTGCTAAGTCTAATCTAAAGTCTAATCTTGACCATGCCAAAATTACAGGTTATGGTCCTCAAAAATGGTCCTTTAAACTGTTCATAATGTTAAAAAGCGAGAAAAAAGGCAACAGAAGGAAACTTAAAGAACCACCTAAAACAGTATTTGGCTAATACCAGATCTAATACTAGGCTTTATTTGGTCTAATGTTCAGGTTAACGTGCTGTAAAATGACACCAAATTCATTTTTCAGAGTTTTTAACCATGCTAAAACAATTTTCTCTTATCATTAGTGTACTCAAAGTTGTATTTGGATTCTTTTGATGTTTGAGTAATCTTCTACAGTCCTGCAGCTGTTGCTGAAGTGCTCAAAAAATCTCTGCTGTCACCTGTCACCTATCCCTGTTCACTTGTCTGTATTTATTACCCAAAAGTTCTTGGCAAAACATGTAGGGGTCAAAATTGTCAAGTAGCCATATTCCAATACACAACAACAATAAAAACAAATAATTCCAACAATAAAGCATGCTCTAATACATTAAAAAAATCTCATAAACAAGTCTCCTTTATTGATTTACCCCAAAAAGAACAAAGATATTTATAGATTTGTTACTAAATTAGACAAGCCACAGACAGGTCCATACCACCAGAGGCAAATTTGAAATTCCTGGGTAAAAATTTCCCTGGTCCTGTCAAATAAATTCTTGTGATACATAAATGTGAGTTCACTGGCTTTATGACACGGTGTAGACAATAAAACAGTGTTTTGCAGCTACCTAAAGTGTAACATTTTCTTTTTTAAGACACTGGGATAAGTTTTTTGTTTGTAGCCATTGTTTTAACATCAGTTGTAGTACCCAAAATGTCACATTTAGCAGAATGTCCCATTTCAGATCTGATTGGAAATGGAACTAGAACAATCATGTTAGCATCAGCTATCATATGAAAACACACACAAAAAAAGCACCTTCATTACTTCTGGACCAAAGAACTCTATGAGTGGAGGTATCTTGGACTCTGCTTTCACTCCAGAACCCTCTTCCATGATCTGACGCAGTACACCCACCATCCAGTTAAAACCTGCACATGGAAAGAAATGAAGAGAGGTTAACTTTTAATCTTTCTATTACACTTCTGATTACTAGAAAGAAAAAAAACCCAACAACATACCAACAAGCTGTTATAACCTATTTGTGACAAAAACATCTAAAACTTTTGACAGCTTCAGATTTTACCCTCCACTGTTCAATGTTAACAAGAAGGTCTGCACATTAGGAGTTATTTTCCACCAAACACAGACCAAAACCAACATTTAGACAACAGTTAGAGTGCAACTTCTACAAGCACTGCCTCTTACTACTACAACTACAGTATTTGTTTACTTTACTGAGGTAATGCTTTAGACTCAACATCGGCCAAGTCTCAAGTTTTTTTGGACTTATTTCCAAAGGCATCTTGTTGGATCTTGTCAGGACTGTACCTTGAGGGATGCATTTGTTTATGTTTTAGGAAGATGGGGAACCTCGATCACCCAATTGGGTCCCACCAAGACAAAAGCAGAATACATTTTACACACCAAGGCCTGCAGGCAGGGATTTGAACCCATTTCTACATTAATAGACCCCCTTTGCTCTAATATGACCCATGCATTCCTTCTAAATGGTCTATCTGTGTTCTCCCTGGTGCCAAAATACAACTGCTAAAGACAACATGTCACATTCCTGCTATGCATCTCCAACCAATCAGCTCTACCCCCTAAAAGACATGCCCACCAAGAATCTCAAGCCCCGCCCATCTGTAGTGTTTTCAGTTAGTTTATGTTAACCCACAAGAGATTCTAACTAAATCAGTTTAAAGTATTTTCCCCTGAAGGTCCATTTTACTATTATGTTTCACTCGAGTAGACTATTTTTTATGAGATATTGTGTCAACAACTGGCCTACATGTTTGATGAGGCCTACTTCTTCCACCACAAGGGACAAACACAGCAGATATACTGCACAGGCCAGCTGCAAGTTCACACATGCATTTGCTGACTGTGATTGTGAGACTATAAAAGTAGTTTTATTAAATTGTTTTTTGTTTAAAGAAATAGAGGCCTTTTATTGACAAAACTTTAATTGACAAAACGCTGAGTCAGGGTCAGAGCAGCTTTCAAAACATTACCGATGTCCAGAATGGCATTGCAGATTTGAGTCTTAGACAAGCCGATGCGCGTGCACATCCACATGCACGAGCCTGTGTGTGCGTGTCCACAATCGGTAGATTGTGTTGGCTGTTGTCTTGGCAAAGATTACATTCTACATTACATGACTTAGAATAAGTCAAAAGCCACCTGACTGCAGACATCTTTGTAGGCCCAACACATTCACACAAGAAAGCATATTAATACCACGACACATAAATAGCATAGACATAGCACAATTTCACTCATATTTTTACGTGCACACGCTACGCCGTGTATATTGCACAATATGAAAAAGCGTAAAATAAACACGATATTTGTAACACATGTAACAAATCTTTGATGCTCCATAAATCAAAATGCTGCTCAAGATCATTTTGACTACATTTTAGCTTGTATTATGTATTTCAAGATAGTTCTCACTGACTGTCTATTTCTCTCCCTCTAGACAATTTGGACCTTCTAGCTCGAGCGCCCCTCGCCTGACCACACTCTGCTGCCTGTCATTTAAAGTCTGGAACAATAACACACATTACAAGACAAAATCTGCAGCTTAGTTTTTCATATCCTCCTTTGGGCTCATAGCATTACATAACACACTTATTGTCATTTTACATAATCAGCTGGCCTTTTGTTCAAATGTTTGCCCTGCGTGTTTACTAAACATTGTGCTGACAAAAATAAATGGTGCAGGTGCAGTTCGGCAAAAGCTTTTGTTGGAAAAAAAAAAAAAAGAAAAGTGAATTGTAAATGATATGTGCTGAAACTGATTGCTTAAAAGCTTTGATTAATGTTGTTGATTTAATTAAATTCAACATTGGTCTGTGGTTTTGTTAAAGAAATCTGACAGAAATAGAAATATGCAGTTGTGCTAAAATGACTCTAGTAAATCTACATAAATAACTTGAAAAAAATGTATATACTGTAGTCGGTTTGTTTCTACGAGTGACAAAAACATTATGTTGAAAGTATGACTTGTAGTATGTACTTCAAGTATGCTCTTTTGAATACAGATCTTGTGCTTTTGTCTCCAGTTTAACTGGGACTAAACACTAAACAATCGTCAAGTGGACAAAGAACTCAGCTCATTTCTCTCCCCCGGACTTGCTCCTCTTGTGCACAAATGCAAATGACTGAAGTTGTGCTGACTTCACTGACATGAATATACTGAAATGAATAAGAGATGAGCTGTGGAGGCCACTCAGTGATCATGAGTGTGTGTGTGATCATGAGACAGGAGCAGTGGCACATTATTTGTAAAAAGATTTAACAGTTGGTGAGTTTCTCTTTCCTTAGAAAATCCTCAATATAACCTTTAACCTAATCTATCAATAGGCTTTGTTTAAGAAATTTAAAATGATTAATAACAGCAAATCTATTTTTCTGTCCAAATAAAATAAATAAAACTTGACAAATTGAGTTGGATATTGTTTTGTGAAGAGTGTTGGAAACAGCTGGTCAAACGAGTTAGCTTTCCTGGACAAACTGTGGAATGTTTTAGCGTGCAAAGACACAGCGCAGACTTCTGAGATCATGTGGATAATCTTGACTCACGATCTTGGTCGGGCTCAAACATTTTGTCGAGTTACACAAGTTGTTAAACAACAAGTAATTTGTCTTTATGTATAATCTTTCTTTGCTGCAGCTTTGTGACAAGTGATTAGGTAACATAACCTGCAGTGCTCAGGCTGCGTGCCACTACTCACCTGCTTTTACCTTTGCACTCCATTCATTCATACAGTTAGGATGATTACGGCAAACACCCATTCAAAGGCTGACTGCAAATATTGATCTTCTTGACTTGAATGTACAAAATAACAGTGAGGCTTAGCCATAATATCTACCACAACTATTCAATATAAATGACATAAATGCACAGAGTAAAAAAATGCACACATTTTAAAAGTGAAATGTTGATTAACCTGACAACAAAATCATGTTCACATGTTTGTAAACATTACTTTTGCAGTTTTGACATCGCAAACAACCAAATATAAATAAGTCACGTGGTTCCCACACATGCAGTTATGACTCTAAATATGTTTTTTTTTTTTTTTACTGAAATCAATGTGTGAATTTTGGTCATGAAACACAGCACAACTCTAAAATAAATAAAATGAAACCAAATTTTCAATAATTTCCTACTTTAAATTATTACAATTTCATTTCATTGTGCTGTGGGAGTCGCAAGTTGTTATTTTTGGGGTCTCTGGGGTGAAAATATGTAACCTGCAATTACTGTATTCTTTATTTATTTTATTATTATTTCTTTGCACTGACAGAATCTTTAAAAACATATATCAAGAGGAATCAATGAAATATGTAGGTACTACCTACTGTAAAACTGAACTCCCCTGATTTCACAGGACCATCACTTTCACTGGTGCTGTGATGTATTATTCTCTCTCACCCATCAGGCTTTGGGAGTAGGTCTGTTCAGCCATTTTGTTTGTTGGCACTGAGAAATAATCTACATTTGCAGATAGCTCTTGACTTCTTCTACCACAGAGCAATCATTTACATCCATACCACCATCTGCATGAGCAAAGGTCAAATGTGGCACACTATACATTTACATTACAGGGTCTGATATACATTTCAGATACTGTGTGCAAAAAAGTACCGTCTGTGTGCAAAAAAAGCAAACAAACAAATTCTGTTCTGTTCCAAATGCCCCCTATTTTCAACTGCCTAGGACAGATTGGACAGCTCTTAAGACAACTAAGACAATTTTGTAAATATTTTAGCAAATTTTATCAGTGTATTTATTTATTTATTTGTTTATTTTAAGAATAAAAATCTTACTGCCCAATTATAAATGATGGCATCACACTGGAAGTTTTTCATTTGGCACTTCACAAAAGGTCACACGCACCTTTTTTGTATGTATACAGAATGTTACAGAATAAAAACTTTTTTTAATGTTCTTGTGGAATTACTTTCTTTTTTTCAGACTTGTTCTTGTTTACTGTACATTATGGTTCATATTTAAAGCAGTTAATAATTTCCTAACAAAGTTAAAATTTGAAAATTATTCTTTTTAAACTGTCATTTAGTTTATTTCTAAACCTTGTCTTTTCCCATCTTGATCACCACAGCAGGATGCAACGATGTGTGAGCACGTAAAATCAAGCAACAAAGTATGAATGAACCAGTGACGGTGGTTTGATCAGGGAGTAAAGACAGTGAATGGTCTGAAGTTGGTGTCACACATTACATCTTGCTTTGTCGATGTATAGGCTACTCTGTCAGACAAATCATGATATTTTCATATGTAATAGTAAATACATTCACAAACCAAAATGCAAATCATATGGGAATGAGAATCCCACTCAAACTGCACTAAACTCTTAGTCACTTTGACTTTAAGAGCTGCAGAGTCTAATGAATGAAAGAACACAGAAAACCCCGTCTGAGTACTTTATGAGTTTTGTCTATGAAACTTGCTTTTGAGAAATACCCATATCGATTTTGAATTTAATACTTTCTTTTGCATGAGCTGAAATTTAGCTTAGAAAAGGGAAGCTGTGTTTGTGATTCTGTGTGAGTTTGAGAAGGTGTTTGAGAAAAACTGCAATAGATTTAAATTTGTGTTTCGCTTTAAGTACAGAAAGTCTATAATAACTTAAGTTAACAAGTCATCTGCTCAAAATATGGTAAAATGTTAAGTTTTTAATTCAAGAAATGTGAACTGGCCTAAATCACTTTATGCAGCAGAGTGAAAGTTACTCACCACATTTGGGATAAGCCACCAGCATGATATCGTCTTCTCTGGCGCTGATGTTGTCCAGTGCTTTCAGGTTCTCCTCGGGGCACATAATGCAGGGGTACAGCACTCCTTTGTAGCGGTACAACTTCTCCTCATCCTTCATGTCCTTGGCTTTCTCTAGTCGTGCCTGCATTTTGGCTTGCAACGGATTTCCACTCATGCTGAAAGTTTAGGTATGTGCCGCTTTATAATGCTTGCCCTGAGTGCCGACAGCAGAGGTGTGGCAGGAGTGGGACGATTTCTGTTGTGTTGTGTAAGCTGAGGAGTCCCATCTACAAAGAGGGAGGGAGAGGGAGGGAAGGGGAGGGAGAGTGACAGAGAGAGAGAGAGAGAGGAGAGAGAGAGAGAGAGAGAGAGAGAGAGAGAGACATCAGTAGTGGAAGCTCAGTAATCAAATCACAGTAAATCCTGCCAGTCAACACCAGAATGCAGAATGTAGCAATGTTTTACCAATGTAAGTAATAAACCCAAACATACAGTACTGTGTCTTCAATTGGTCACTACAATAATTTAGATTGTATAAATGTGTAATGTGTGCCATAAATCCCAATTGCAAAAACAGAAATCAAACAGAAAAAAACATGAAAAACAAAACAAACAAAAAAACAACAGTTATTGCTGTTGTTACCTTTAGTTTTTAATGTTTTCTAACACCTATCAGAACTAAAACTGGCAGAGTAAGCTGTAAAAAACATCTTTGAAACATCTCATAATGATAATTTAGGACATTCATTCTTTCATTCATTTTCTACCGCTTAATCCATTAGGGGTCGCGGGTGACTGAGCCTATCCCAGTGACTTTGGGCCTTAGGCGGGGAACACCCTGGACAGTGGCCAACTCGTCGCAGGGTTATAATTTAGGACATGTTTAAGGATATTTATAAGTATCATTAGTTCTAAACACTCTAAGCAGCTTTAAATGCAGAGTTTTTCTTCCAAAAAGTCCAAAGGGCTGTGGGCACGCCTGGCCGCTGCATTCCAGATAGTGTAAACACTGGTCTGAAAACATATTGGCTTTACTGAGCTAATTACCTGAGTCTGGTGTTTAAAGTCGGTAAGTCCTTAAGTTGTGCTGGCCTAACCACGACCGCAGAGGGGCTTTGTGTGGGGAAATGGGAGAGATGAGACCCCAGAGAGTGAAGAGCCAGACGAGGATGTGAAACTGTAAGGAGAACACAGAAAGCGGAAGTTCATCCATACAGAAACAAAAAACAGTTTTTATGATTTTGTGAAAGCATTAGGTTCTCTTCCTGTGATATTACAGCATTCTACCGGCGAATAATATTCTACACAGATTTAGGGAATCAATATTGCATTTATTTACAAATAAATTAAATATACTTTCTCTCTCTTACTCTCTCTGGTCTATGGTCTTTTATACTGTTGCATTTTTTGAATCACTTTGGGCATCTTTAGTTGTTGTAAATGTGCTATATAAACAAAGTGTATCTTGAGCCAGACTTATAAAACTCACTAGATTGAAAATGTGCCAAATTATCTTTTACTTTTGTACAATTCCTTTTGGAAACCAACACCGGATCAAGAAGGCCACAGAAATCAGAAAGCAAAGCACAGACATCATCAACTGTGATGAAGGAGTGTTACCTCTTTCAAATGCATAGGACTCTCTTCTCTAAAGATCAGGAGAAGTGGTTAGTCTGAGTGACCTGGTGCTTGAACTGACCACACTTTGAGAAAGTAACTTCAGAAAGTAAGAGCAGTAAGCAACATCACCACTGGTGACAGTTTTGAAAAAGGCTCACAGAAAGCAGCTCAATTATATACATCTTACAGATACATTTTGTCTTGACTAAAAGAAATAAGATACAGAGGGGTAAATAAGTATTTATACACCCATCGATTGTGCAAGATGTTCCACTTAAAAATACTTACCCAAATTGTAACTTGACTGATACAGAATGTAGCCCACCAAACAATAACAGAAGCTCATTTTCTCTGTGTTCTGGCTGTGATATGCCTGAAAAACGTCAAGTGGGTGTTACACATGGCTTGTGTATTAGGAGCTAAACCTCAAATGAAGCTTAATTCTTGAACAATACTTTGTACTTTAAGTCAAAATCAAAAACTAACTTTTACAATGTAATTTTTGTGCATGCCTCTGCAGGTGAGTGGTTGAACAGGTTCTTTTTGAGAGCTTGTCCATTTGACTAATGACCGAAACTATCTGAATCTTTGCATGAAAACAGTGTTAACAATGACATGGGTGTGTTTCTTTGTCCTTTTACTTCGTTAACAACTGTTTCATTTGTACTGAATATTCTATTTAGTCTTTTGAAACTTTTCAAAAACAGTGGTTCCCAAAGTGGGGTCCATGGCTCCATTCGGGGACCTCAGAGGCTCTGCTGCTGGGGCCCTCCTAAAGTTGTCGATACAAAATGCGCAAAAGAAAATTTAGTTTGAAACTTTAGATCATTACTTTGATTAATTTATTACTTTAAATCCACACTCGGTTCACATATACAATCATGTTGTACAAAATACATTTGAAAAACGTTCTACTTGAATTGATTGTGAAATATTATATTATCACACAATCTTTGGGCCAATTAGAAAAAGGCACTGAAGAGTTGGGCTAAAACGAGTTGATATTTTAAGATAGATTATTATGTTCATTCAAGTATTCAGCACTGTGTGATAAATGTTTACCAATAATGACCCACAGTTTATCAAGTAGTTTCACAGCCTTGTTACCCTTTTAACATGGTTTAGTTCATGTTTCTATGCAGACATTGGACACGTCTGACCAGAAATGTAAAGTTTTTGACCTTTAACCTCAGCTCTCCAGGAGTCATTACATGATTACAAAAGGCATGTGTAACATATATGTATGTAACATAATGTACATAATATTGACTAAAAGCAGTTGTGATCTAACACTTTGTTTGCCTCTGTTGGTTATGATGTGGTCTTAAATAAAGAGTCATGGTTTAGATTTAAAACAGATTATTTACTGGTTTCTAAAGTGTTGAAATCTAGATTGTTGACAGTACATTAATTTGGATAAGAATGAGACCTTCAGTCAGAGCGTCCAAATGCAAACCAGAAAACTAACAACTAGTCTAGTCCAATTAAAACTGATTATCCAAAGACCATGTTTGAAATTCCACATGGCACATATTCCGACCGGTTGTGTCTGATTTCATACCACATTCTCACATTTAACACCATGTTTAACAAACAATATGGTTATTAATAGTAAACAATATTAGATAATTAATTCAGAATAATGCAGCTTGAATCATGCAGTAGCAGACCTGACGCAGCAGAAGATGTTTCTCCAGGGTAATTGTTTTACTCTCTTTCAACAGAGAAAAACTGGTCTGTCCACTTTTAATAAAAAAAACAAATAGTCTGTTTTTATTTTTATTTTTGCTTAGTGTGAATTTTCCTGATCATGAAAGTGCACTGTGAGTGGGTCCATCACGACAGGAGCTTGTCAGGATCATAATGAAAAAACACTCACAAATCATTAAAGGTAAAAAAAAAAAAAAAATAAATAATAATAATAATAATAATAATAATAACAATATCAATAAAAATGAAATTAAGTTAAATTCGCTGCATTCGGACAACATTAATAAAGTTATTTATGAGACTTGATACATGTTGGTCATGTTGGGTTTTCTTTAAGCCATTTTCTTTTTTTTCTCTTGTAGTTTTCTTTTTTTTCTTCTTGTGTAAATAAATCTCTTTTCATTTTTCATATTAGGCTCTAACAATTGCATTCAAGTGTTTCAGCTTCTTGCTTGATGATACTTTTCCATATTCAAAAGACATACAATTTTAGAGAAATGCTAGAAATGCTCACCCGGATTACAGACATGTACAAAAGGGAGAACAGGTGTTTATCAGGATCCCGGAGGGCAAAACATCACTGAGTAAATGAAAAATGGTCCGAGGCACTCTGTCTTTTATGCTACGTTGTTTGTTCATGTCAACACGTTTCAACACTAGATTTTCATCAGGGGAAAGTTAACAAAAACCGGCTCATGCATCTGGGTGTTGTTAACTTTTACGTAAAGATGCTTTCTGAAGCTATTGTGCAAAGAATGTGTTCATTTATTTAACGAAAAGGCAGACTCCATTACTATTTGGCTGGACGTTCAACCTTTTCATGATGATTGATTGACATGATGAGAGATAGTAACCATAAACCAGGCAAAGAATTTTGCATTTTGACAGTTAAGCAGCAAACTTTACCTTACTATTCTGACCAGTCTCAATAGGCTGCATTCAGGGTTTGATGATGATGTGTCTTCAGAGTTCACTTGCTCCACCTGGACCTGACTGTGATCCTAGGATTACAATGAGAAGGACATTTGTAGAAAATGTGTAAACTTTATGCTTACCACTAAAAAGTATACGATAAATGCAACACTTTGTGAAAAAATTAGACCTTTAAGTTTTGTATGATTTGAAAAATAAAGAATTGTAGTTCTCATCAGTAAGTAAGCTTTTATTTTGTAGAGCGCTTTTTGGTTCCTGATGAGAGTCATGCAGCGCTCTGATTGGCTGTGCTTGTACTCTACATTTTCACTTTGTTGTTTGTAAAAGAAATGTATAAGCTGTAATAGCAACAACAAAAATACATGTTGATGTTAACCATGGCAGATTTAAAACTAAATTGTGTACAGTGTGAAAATCAGCTACCCCACCTTTAACCCTTCCCTCAGTGTCTGCGTACAGTGGGTGAGTGGATCCTTAATTGTAAAGTACATTGAGCGCTTTGAAAGCTTTGAATTGTATTACACACAAAAATAAATGTTAAAAAAAATATTTTCCGAGTTGTGCAAAGCTACCCTTAAAATGTGTATGCAGCTTATTCATGAAACTTGTATATTTAAAATTTAAAATCTTGCAAGAAAGAGATTTAGCCAAATATGTTTGTTCTGTTGAATATGTAGACTTTTTGTCTAATAGTAAAAAGTATGTTACACATAGTTACAAAGTAAATTCTTAGTACAATGTCATCATTTAAAATCAAAAGCACTATTAAGTACAAAAAAGTACTCTTTCTCTCACACAGATGTCTTATGTTTTCATTCTCTCCAAAAGTACTACTGGAGCATTAGTGAGGCCCTGCAGATTTGGTAATCAGGAACCAGACCCCAAACGGGCCCTGTGGATTGTGGACCAGGTGGGCTGAAGATCTGTACTAAAACAAACTGCTGACTGCTTCTCCCCCTCCAGCCTCTAGCCTGCACGACTCATTCCTTTCCCCCTCACTGTATAGATTTCAGACTTGGGGGCCCCTCAGATAGAAGTGCATCGGGCCCCTCTGTGTCACTTGATGAACTATGGAGAACAAAAATGGCCATTGAGAGCTTTTCGCATGAGTAACCACTATCCCACCGACTGACTTTTCACCTCACTATTCAACACATAATGGAATAGCTAAAAAGGGTTAGGGTTAGCTCAAAAACATGCATTTAAACTCAAGAAACAAATGCAAATTCTTCTTCTTAAACACATTCAAACACATACATGTTGTGTTTTCATATTTCATGGGGACATTACATTGACTTACATTCATTTCATGGACGCTTACACGTAGTACCTACCTGCTTAAACTTTACCTAACTCTCATGCTAATCCTAACCTTAACCTTACTTGAACTTAAAACCATGTTGCTGATCTCATAATGTCTCCATAAGGCAGGCAGTTCCCCGTAAAGTGAGTGTGTATACAACTTTTGGTTCTCTCGGTGTGATGAATATCTGCCCACACACACAAATTCACAAACACACATTTATTTATTTATTTTTGTCTACAGTCAACGCAGTAACTACCAGAACATTTTAAAGGACAGCATACTTCCAACAATTGACAAGCTTTGTGAAGATGTTGATTTTGTTTTACAGACTTGGGACCTGCCCACACAGCCAAATGAACCAAAAGCAGGTTCAGTGTTTAAATGGTCGGCAAACTCACCTGACCTGAACCTTAGAGAATCTATGGAGTTTTGACAAGAAGATGAGAGACACCAGACCCTACAGCAGAGACGACCTGGAGGCTTCTTCTAGAATTTCTCCATTGTGGGTCAAACAAAGGATATCTTCTCTTATCTTCTTCTATTCCACCAGAGAAGTGCTTCAGATTGATTGCCTTGAGGCCTGGGCATTCCTGTTGAAAATTGTTTTTAATATTCTAATTTTCTGAGATACTTATTTAAAGTAAAAAAAATGTGAAAGCTGATTTCATGTTACGAACACAATTTAAGTTTTAAATATGACAACTTCTTATTGCAAATCCACCCACACATGGTTAATATCGATATGTATTAATTTTGGTTGTATGATTGCTTTTAAACCTCATTTTACAAACCATATGAGCTCAGCCTATCAGAGAGCTACATTCGGCTCCTGTTTAGAACTAAAATTATTTAAAATTCAATGGGCTGTGTGCACGGAATTTCAGTTGGCTTGCGATTGTTCAAAAATGCTAACTTCTGTACATACAACCATTTCCTGTTAGCGTTAGCATTTAGACACAATTATGTCTCTTTTTAAACACAGAAGTGTTCTCTGATGAAATATTCCTCTAATATGTAAAGTCTTTAACATGTTTTCTGTAACATTCACCACAACTGTCTGATCTAAAGAGTATTTATTAGTTTTAAACTGATGTAGTGAAAACCTCATTGAAGAGTATTGAACGGGAAGTCGTTGTATGTACAGGATGTAGTATTTTAAACCAAAACAAGACAACTGCACTCAGCCAATTCACAAAGTGCTGCTTTTGTCATATCATACAGCTAAAATTGTTAGTGACCCAACTTTAAAGTACACTTTATTATCTTCACATAAGAATTTGACATCGATCTGCATTTGATCCATCCTTCAGTGCATCTGCAACAACCTACCATGAGCATGAAGGACCCATCTCTAAAATCTTCTCGCTTGGGTTGGTCAGGACTTTTATAGCTGGAAAATTCTACCTATGGTGCATATTTTTTGTGTTTCATTTTTAAAATTGATTTACCTTAATGCCAAATGTCAAGAAATAGCCTACAGCAGTACTTCCACTTCTACATCGGAAGTGCCACATTTGCGTTAGCGGCTCCCTCAGCAGCAGTTTAATCCCCGCAAAGTAGCTCTCTTTGAATTCAGCTATAAAATATTGTTTTGTGATATTCAATCTGTTGAGACGTAGGCCTTATCGAATCGTCTACTCTTGTAACGCTTTCTAACTACCGAGAAAGGCAGCAATGCGCCTGAACGCTCCGTGTCCACCGGAAAGTAACAGTCGAAGAAGAAGAAGGTAACGTTGTCGGAAGTGAAGATGGCGCTGGACCACGGGATGATGTCCACGTCTTCGGCTTTAGCTTACCACAATGTTGGAGACTATTACCCGCGTAAGTTCGGGTCCAAGCCGGACGTGGTGCCTTCGGGGGTCACTGAGAGGAAGGTGGGCCCGCTGGATAAACCTGACATGGTGTACGTGGACGTGCTCAACCTGCGGGAGTCAGGTTTGTTATGCTAACTGAGCTAACGGCTAATAGCTGGCTAACGCACATATGTTCCAATATAAACGTGTTTTGTGAGTAAAATGTGCATCTGCTTTAGATTTAAAGCTCCACAGACAATTGATGTTTTGTCTCTATGCCCCATGTCCCACTTGCAAATAATGTCACGTTTGCAACACTTTTTAAAATTAACGCTATAATGGAATAGTGTGTTTCTAACCATCATCAATGGATCAAACCTCTTAGTAAGTTAAGTAACGAAAGTATTTTTTGCCATTGTCACAAAACCTCACAAACTTTGTTCTTCGAAAATTTGACAGTGTTACAGCAGGTAGCACAATCAACTGTTCTTTTTAAAGAGACAAGTTGAGTTAGCTAGCTAGCTAGTTGCCCTTTACATTAAGCTAACGTTAGCTTCTGTAGGAATATTAGTAAAAGTTTACCATTACAACCGTGTGATTTATAACATACACATTGTTTCCTTATTGAATTATACTGAGAATATGGGGGCATGGGCGATCTACATTTGATTCATTTTTTGTCCTACAATTTTTAGAGCATAATGTTTATTTATTGCCTCCACTTATGCAAAATGCATTGATTACAGAATCAAAATAGTTACTTATATATAAATAACATTCCATAACAGTAGTAGTATAATTTGTGTTATCTAAGCTTAGTTTTAGACTGAGGCCACACAACTAACTGATTACCCAAATAATCATTGAAGCTCTCTATGGGAGCTCTTCACTCATTTCTATTATTGGGAAACTTTATTGCTGGCTTTCAGATGAAACCACAATGTTCTACAGGCCAATCACACGTTGTAAAGATTGGTGCAGCTAAAATGAAAATATAATGCCCCCCCCCCCCCCCCCAATATATATTTAAGGAAGTACAATATAAAAATAAAACATGACAATTTTGAAAACCTCTTGTGGCCAACTCAGTACCTCACGAACCCACCCTGTGTTCCATCCCCCTATTGGGATTAACTGGCTGTCAATCAGTGTTTGATTTATCACTTGTGAAATGTCAACTGCACAGGAGTTCATGCACAGGCTTTCTAACTTCTAAATGTTTGTCAAACTTGTTCAGTGTCTGGCCGTTTTTTTGGTGTTGTCCCATAAAAAACTAACTAAAAATACATTTATTATGCAAATTTTGGTCAACTATGACCCTGTGGACAGATTAATTGACATAAATAACTAAAGATCTAAAGCTACAGTAGTCTGAGCCTTCTGCTGACGTTCTAGAAACTACCTTCCATCTTAATTTTTATCTCATTTATTCTGTGTTTGTGCTTTTTTCACAGATGTTCCTAATGTGCACAGAAAGAAGCACGAGCATGACACGTATGTTCTGGTGAGTGAACCTAAATCTTGCCATCATCTGTGTGCTCATGTACAACATAATGACTTCAGAACAAAGCTCTTCTTGAGCTTTAGATGGAATATAGAAGATCAGCAAGCCTCACAGTCTCTGAGAAAGAGCAGCACTAACAGATTAGGTCTAATCAGGCTCTAGTGAAGCTTGTTGAAGCAAATTCACTGTACTGTTGTTTCTTTCAGTCATCACTAGATGGAGCTGTAAGACAACACATTAAGTGATCATGGGAAAATATAGTTTTCTTATTTGGTTTGACAGGTAATTTGGGAAAAAAAAAAGGTTTATTTAGTAAAAAAATTGTGATTGTACAGTTGTAATGATAATATGTGATTGTCGCCTGCAGGGGACCATCCATCCATTCAGGAAAACTCACAGATCCATCTTTGGGAAACTGAAACAGGAGTTCAGCCTTGTGGCCTCAGACAGACGGGTGAGTTAGCAGCTAAACACACTCTTAGACCCAGCACACACTGTACGCAAGCATTTCTCACACATTTGTTTTTTGCCAGCAAAAGTGAGTGAGAAAGGCCTTATCGATATCCACAGAGGGCAATCTATTTCAGAAAATTAAATCAAACCTTCTATTTTTACCCCTGCTGCAAGTATAGGTTCATATTCCTGTCAAAGCACATTAAAACATGACTTTGCAACTTGTATTTGTATTCATAAAGTAATTAAGTGTCATTATTTGAAGTAGCCTGTTCTGTTCTGTAATTACTTTTGAATAGCTTGCAGGTTGCATTTGCCATAACAGCCTGCACAGACGATAAATACAAGCCTATTTAGATTGCTTCACTGCTGACCGGTTACATGTGTCCCTATGAACAGCTATAGGTTCACATGGACACAATGTCACAGGGGAATGTGTATTTTCCTTTGAGAAACACAAAGCTGTGCAGCTGTCACTTTGCAGCTGATGTGTGTAAACTAGTGTGTTAAGGGCCTAAGTAAGATGCTAATTTCTTAGCAATTTGTATTGCTAATTGCTAGCAATACCATATGTCTTAACATATCTGTTTCATTCAGAATAACACAAGTCCATGTGTTCATGTGTTTGAATAAGATGGTATATAAACAGACAGTGGGGATGAGACAGTGTTTATTAATTGCTTAATTAATTGGTTAGTTTACCCTAGACAAAGTTCTGCCTGTGTGTACTTGACTGAAGTCAGGGCTTCAGGCTTATAGAGGAGAAAAAGTATCTACTGCCCAGTGCCCACACTGAAGTTGTGTATCACTACAGTAGTTTTTCTATCAGTGAATTGCTGGTTTGTTAAAGCATTTTACAGAAAATTATCTAATTGTGTTTTTTATCACCAGATTTATGCAATTTAGATTTGTGATTTATTTTTTAATTGCAGAATTCTCTCACCATTTCCTGGAAAATTAACCAAACAACTGAACGTTGACACACTAACAAGAATCACATTTATTTTGGAACATGTTTGTTCAGATATAACATACTTTGAAGTTTTTGAAAGAAATGATGGTACTTAAAAATTGCAGCATTTGCGATTTGTTTATTCCATCCATTGCATATGATTAGGATGCAATTTTGGTTATTTGTGCAATGTGCAGCCTTGTGTGCATTCTTTAGAAGAGCAGTACATAGGGCAGGGGTCTTGGCCTAAGTTACATTATACAATTCTGGATTCGATGTCAGAGAAATCTGAGAAATCCTTTTTCTGCATTGTGTAATGAAATCAAATCTCAATGTTTTGCTTTGTCTGATTCAGATAATGTTTTGGTGAAACAGGAGCTCTGCTGACCTCTTCAGAAATTCCTCACAAGATGCATTTAATAAGATCACAGTGCCTGGTCAACAAAGTCTATAGTTTTTGATGTCCACTGTGCTGTTTTTCAATAAGTTTCTACAAAGTCACAACATCTGATGGCTGAGATGGAGAATATTGGACCACTGTGTTCTATCAGATTCTTGTTTTTTGGATTCTAGTGGTCAGTCTGGAGACACATTGTTTGAACCTTACTGGAGACATGCTGCTAGAACCCTTGCTCTTAAGCTGGCCCTACACTGCATGATTTGCAATTGTTATAATGTTGATTTGGGCTTCACTCTACACAGCTGGACGTAGACAGAGTGATCATAGAATGACTGTGATTACACACTACACAATCCTAGCAGATACTAAGGCAGATTTGCAAAAATAAGTTTTATAAAATATCACTGTATGTTTGAAACTAAAAGACAATCTATCTGTTAAACAATCCCTGCGCACAACTTCCACAGACTCTCGTAAATTATGGAAAAAGAGAGGAAAAGAAACTGTTATCATAAATGTGAGTGAGATACTAAGAGCCACATTTAGAAAAGCCGAGCCGTGCGTCCCATACCCCTGGTCTAATAGATTGATCCAGTTTGTCTTAGTGTTTGGTCCAGCCAGTAAAAGTAATATTAGCACGTATCCAACAAACTAAGCTGTATTCTAATGTTTCCAAACAGATGTAGTGCACATTCTCATCAATGCCTTTTGTGTAGTATTTACGCTGTTATGCAAACAGTTTCATTTTTAACAGCCAGTGGTTTTGTGTCTGCCCTAGTGTCAGCAGGCCATGATCTATTATGTAAGGGTTTATTTTAGGAGGGAGACATGGCCGCCCTGGAGACACAGCTCAAACTTCATTCAGAGTAAGAGCAGAGAGTAGACAGACACTGCTGAACCGGGGCTTTGACACTCTTACGGTTTATGCAAATGCCGTGTCCTGCTCACACCTGTCTTTTGCAAACTTCTGAAAGTAAATTTTTTCCTGATTGATTAAATTCAGCTGTGATGCTTTCACAGGCTGACCAAAAGGAGCAATGGGTTGTCAAAAGAGTTTGTGTTAGAACAAGATCTGCAATAAACAGAGAGAATGAGAATTTTACAAAAATAAAGGCAGCGATGAGCTCACAATTCCTTTTGCCCAGACCGAGTTTGCCACCTTTGCTACTGAGAGAAGAATATTCGTACTGGTAGCGTATTGGTCAGAGCCGTATGGTCAAACATTTTTTACACTAACAATTGAAGTTTAAGTTATACCTGTAAGTCCTGTTTCCACTCTTCACGTCGTATTGTTTTAGCCTCTGCAGAGCTCACTATCGTAGCTATATGCTCTTGCTTAGTAATTAAACTCATTTTGAACATTTTGTCTTCAAAGGACTGGTTGTAACCATAAGACTGAAATTAACTTTACTATTCTTTTACTCTTGGGTTCGATCCTCATGTATCTCTGTTTTGTGTGGTTGCATAAAATAATTCAGATAGATAAAAGTTTGAATTATATGAGTTGAAGTTTATAAACCCCACATTTACTGGACTTCAAATAAAAAACCCTGATGCCCAAAGAGTCTATGTAATTAAAATCTATTTTATAGCAAAGTACAATATTATTTATATGAAAAGCTGCCTCTTCCTTTCCATCTGGCCTAATGACAAAATCACATTCTACAACATCAACGGAACCTATATTGGTGGCCGATATAATGAACCAATATTTGCCCTTTTTTGGTCTTTATTCTCTAGCACCTCTTTGGTTTTGAACAACCTGTTGCCTAAAAGAAGAGACATAGAGAAACTTTTTCCTCAACTAACAGTATTGTTTCTTCAATAATAATGTTAATGTGACTAAAAGTATGCTCCTGGAGTGTTGTTAATTTGCCTGACCTTTTCCCACACCTAGTTCATGAAATTCCACATTCTTAATTCATGCACCACATCCCCCTGCAGTTGTCCTGTAGAGGGCAGCAGCAGCTCATTTTTCTGCTCCTGACTCTGGCTGGAGCTTAAGGGGAGCTGTAGGATTGTTTTGGTGAAGTGCTGTCTCTGTTTGCACACACACATAGATTCAGACACACTCTCTGCTCCTCTCCTCCGTGCACGCCAGCGCAAAGGGTCCGTCGCCGACCAGTGCTGTCACCAGACGCCCCAGCCCTGTCAAAACACGGCACGCCACAGTAATTGTAGATTTCACAGTACCAAGATATGAGTTCAAGCACAAGTGACAGGCCCGGCACACAGCTCCTCAGCGCACACACATATAAGTGTAGAACTATTAATACACAAATGCAGAACTAGGACCTGATCAGTTACACTCTGATTGTTCCAACTAGAAATCGACTGATAGGGGTTTTCTTTTGGCCAATGCTGATACCAATATTTCCAAAATTTGTCAGCTGATGACTATATCAGTGGCCACTTTTCAAGGTAGATTTCTGAGGCCAATTTTTAATTTTATTTTTTTAGTTTTAAAGCATAGCTGGGGTGAGATAGTATAACCAAAAAACCTTAAACCTAAACTGTTATTCACTCTTTCACGCAATGTGTTGGTGTTTGATTGTATTTTGGCCTAAGAAACAATAATTTCATAGCGTCATGAAAGACATTAATATTGTTTCTATTGACAAACTTATTAAAGCTTCTGCTGCAGCCAAAGTCAAAGAACAAGAACAAAGCTTAAAGGTGGGGTAACTAACTTTTTTAATTGTAAATTTGTAAACTTTGTGCTTCCCAATAAAAAGTATAGTAAATGCAGCACTTTGTGAAAAAATAGCCCTCTGAGTACTGTCTGAACTGAATAATAAAGAATTTCAGTTCTAATCAGGAGCAGAATTCTGCTCTCTGATTGGCTGAGCTTGGGTGGTCCTCTTCAGTTTCACTTTGTTGTTTGTAAAAAGCAGTTTATAAGTCATAAATGCAACCAAAATGAATACATGTCGATATTAACCATGTGTCGAAGGATTTAGGAAAGGAAGTTGACAGATTTAAAACCTAAATCTTGTTTGCAGTGTAAAAATCAGCTACCCGACCTTTAAAGACATGTTAATGATAAAATCAAAACTGCTAACTTAGGAATGGAGAGAAATAAAATAAGTCTTATCGTTTCTCTCTAAACTAATAGCAGCTGATCACTGTGAGTGCGGCTTTCCCACAGAGGAAAAACCCAAACAACTGTTTGATCAAATATTGGCCAAAATTGAGGCCGATAGCTGAAATGGCCAATAGACAAAAAAAAAAAAAAAAAACATATATCCGCCCCAAAATATCAGCCGGCTGATAATATCGGTCTCTCTCTACTTCCAACTATATTCCATTCCATCTGTTGGAATATTATACATAAAAAAAGATATTAATTGATGCTAAATGACAGCCAGATACTGCTTAAAAATATAGATACTGCTTAAAAATATAAATTGACCCTTTGAATAGAAGCTGTTTATTTTTCAATTGTCAGACTAGACATTATTCACCATTAGAAATTGCGTGTATTATCACAGACAAAAAATTGGTATGTAAATGAGTTCAGAGCGCAGAAGAGAGGTGCACATGTCCGTGTACCTCTGTTGGTGCTACTTTGGAAGAACAGACACAACTGTGTTCATAACATAAGAAATTATGATGATAAATAGAACTGGGCAATATCGTGATAAAAATTTAATCGTGACCTCATCCCTGTGACAATCTGTTTTTTGATGACGTTGTTTCAGTTTGTTTTTTAAATGTTAAAAATACAATAAAATATGCCAAAATTATCAAAGCATTATTTTTGTTGCAGCACACAATGTTTTCATTATTAATTATTTTAGAAACATTTTCAAAGGCTTGGCCACACTGATCAGCCGTTGATCTGCTCTGGGTGAGTGACAGCTGCATCCAGCCCTGGGGTGTCCAAATTTTTTCACAGTGAGCCGCATTTTGAAAGGTATATTGAGCAGAATCCATATAATACATGGCTGTGAAGTGAACTATTCAAAGTTTTAATGAACCATCACACATTTAATAAGGCATTAAACATTAATTTTAGGTGTATATAACTTTAAAATATTATTTCGACTATGATGGGTTGCTCAAATTTGACTTAAAAGCTAGGGCCAATCTTGCAGGAAATGTGAGGCCAAAAGAAAAGTAGGAACTCTATGAAAAAGCAGATGGTTTTATTTACCGCAAATGCAATAGGAAAATAGAATCGGGATGGATAAAATAAAATCGAGATAGATAAAATACAATGATGATGCTTAGCTAGTCTACTTTTCGCCTTAAAAAAAAAAAAAAAAAAGCTGATGTTTTTAATGAAGTGTATAGCCACATAGACAGAACTGCTTGTTGTGTCTTTCTGCGTACACCTTTAAGTCTACATTATGCTATTGTGAACCTACATTCAGAATTGGTAATTGACCCACACACAGACATCTAAATTATTTAAAATGCCACAAAACTGCAGTATTTTGCCAGTATTTTGCTCGGCGCTAAAATTTACTCCTGCTTTTCAAACATGCTAGATTTTCCCACACTTTTGTTCCTCACAGGCTTTAAATCAGACTGCACTCTCAAATTGTTGGCAATTACTGTACATGTGTAAGTTTGCACTGTGGCCTGAGAAAGACTGAGATCTGAACTGCGTATGCATTTTTATCCATTAGTATGCACTAGCGGATCTGGATCGAGTTTTTTTTATATTGTAGGGAGAATATTAAAAGGGTGGGTCGCATGACCTTCCCCAGAGCAGAGCTGAATCAGACAGTATTGGGCTCACAGGCTTTTTGATGGATGAAAACACACCAACACATTTCAGGCATAAGAGCTCGGTCTGGTAGTGCTTTCTCATTCTCCAACATACCACAAACACAAACTATAGAACAAGATCTGACCATATTTTATAGCACTATGTCTAACTCACTATTCACAGGGAAATACTACTTAGAGTTACTAGAAATTGTGTGCACTGAGACTGTCTCTGGATGCTCATAAATTGGTTTGATAATAATATGTTTTTGGCATTAGCATCAAAAATTGACTTGTAGTTCAGAACTGTGTATCTAGGTCAGTCTCAAAACTCCTGCCATGGACACAGTTGAAGCTGGAGCTAGAACTGACCAAGGTCCTGAATTCCTTTGCCTATACAAAAATTGAAGATTCACAATATTTTGTAACAGAAGTATAATAAAGTGTGTGTCGTCCTGTTTGTTTGTTGTCATTTTCAGTCGTGGAGGATCCTGCTGTTTGGAGCGCTCAACCTGCTGTGTACCGGCTGTCTGCTGATGTGGTGCAGCTCTACCAACAGCATGGGTGAGCACACACACGTATGCACACACGCAGACACGCACAGTTATGCACTGACAGGAAGAAACATCAGTTGTTGTATTTGTATATATGCAACTGTACAGTATGGAAGTAGAATGATTGAAAGAATGGTTTATTTATACAGCACCTTTACCCAGACAGATGTCTGCCGAAGTGCTTCACACAGCAATCCCTCTTCCTCATTCAGTGACAGCAAGCAGCCCTGAGGCAGCTCGGCCAAAACGAGTCACCTAAACACCTGGCGCTTCAACCTCTGAGCACCACCAAGCTTTACCTAAGCTGCAAGTTATTAATTGGTGAGGGAAACCCGAATGCCCGATGGAAATCCCCCAGACACAAGGAGGAACATACAAACTCCACACTGAAAGACCTAGGCCACGCGAGAGTCAAACTTGCAACATTCTTGCTGTGAGGCAATAGCGTTATCCACTTTGCCACCGTGCCGCCAATAATGCACTGAACAAAAACATAAACTCAATGCAGTACATGCATTGCAGTAGATGCTTTTGAGGAGGGCAATGGTTTACAGAAAGATTAATGTTAAAAATATTAATTTGCATTGAATGATGTACACTCCCCTTGTAATGTTAATAGAAATATTCATGCTGTTCTGTCATATAACTCACAGGCATATCAAAACACTCATAGTACTTTTAAACACTGAACTAAGCTATGTCATTTGTACACATTTCTAAATTATGGCTAGCATGCTGACCATTGGTTTCTATGATTTCTAAACTATTGGCATTACTCATGGAAGAAAAAAAAAACATTGGTTAATTGTTTTAGTTTTCACATTGCTGCTGTTATGTGTTCTCCATCCTTCACATCTGGAGTGTTTGTTTTGAGAGTCGCAGACATGATGTCTGGTAGGACAGCGGACTTGACACCACATACCGTTCACATAGAGTATAATACAGAAGTATCATGCTCCTGAGAGCTACTCTTTGTGTCTGTCCCAAATGAAGTGCTGAGGTTTGGCCAGACACATGCAGCTCAGATTGTTTATGGTCGCTGCGGCTTGTGTCTGCCACCAACATGAAATCCTCTCAGGGACCCATCACTCAGGAAGAGGGCAACAAGCAACCCTAGCCCGCCCTCCTGCGCTGGCATCGGGTGTCGCACAGACAGGAAGCACCGGACAGCCATCGAGCGGCTAAGGGAAGGCTATACCTCCATCAATACTGAGCCCCGTGTCATACTGGCACCCATACACCCACACAGACTGCAACGCACGAGGACAAAGTCACAGACGCACACCTAAAGAGGGATGTCTGAAATGAGGGCTTGACCTAAGATGCTTGTGAAGAAAACGTAAAGAGTTAATACGTGTTCAAAGTATACATTTAAAAAGTTTGAATAAAGAACAAGTTTGTGACAAATTTTTAAAAAATATGTTGAAGTGAAAAACATTGAAACTATTGCAGTTCGACTAGGCCTCTGTTGTGTTAGTAATATTTCCATAAACGTCCAGCATCAGGAACCTCCCTGTCCTGATGCACTAGGCTCCCTCTGTCTGTGTGAATGTATATGTGTGTGTGGGGGTGTATGTGTATGTGTGCATGTTGAGCTCGTGGCTGTAGGCTAAAGACCTTCATGATGTGAAGCATTCAGTGTTTGTCTTCCCCCTCATTAGCGTGAACACATGCATGTTCATTCTGTGCCTGGGGCTGTGTCATCTGAACTTATGCTTTACAAGAGCATCTCATATGAACTTATACGTGCTTTACAATGGAGCAGCACATCTGAAATCATACATGCTTTACAATGGAACAGCACTTCTGAAATCATACATGCTTTACAATGGAGCAGCACATCTGAAATCATACATGCTTTACAATGAAACGGCACATTTGAAATCATACATGCTTTACAATGGAGCAGCGCATCTGAAACCATACATGCTTTACAATGAAACGGCACTTCTGAAGTCATACATGCTTTACAATGGAACAGAACATCTGAAATCATACATGCTTTACAGTGGAGCAGCACATCTGAAATCATACATGCTTTACAATAGAACAGCACATCTGAAATCATACATGCTTTACAATGAAACGGCACATCTGAAATCATACATGCTTTACAATGGAGCAGCACATCTGAAATCATACATGATTTACAATAGAACACCACATCTGAAACCATACATGCTTTACAATGAAGCAACACATCTGAAATCATACATGCTTTACAATGAAACGGCACATCTGAAATCATACATGCTTTACAATAGAGCAGCACATCTGAAATCATACATGCTTTACAATAGAGCAGCACATCTGAAATCATACATGCTTTACAATAGAGCAGCACATCTGAAATCATACATGCTTTACAATGGAACAGCGAGCTGCCACTTAACAGCTCGGTTGTTGAGCTCGGCTTGATCAAGCCCATAGCTTGAGGATTTGGTTCAGTTGGTGTTGCAATCCGAAGTGATAAAAACTTTATTTAAAAGTAATAGAATAGTCTTCTCACCCAGGGTGTCAAAGTCAGGTCTAGGTGGAGTAAATGAACTCTGGAGATACTTCACAGTCAAGTCTAGGTGGAGTAGATGAACTCTGGAGATACATCACAGTCAAGTCTAGGTGGAGTAGATGAACTCTGGAGATACATCACAGTCAAGTCTAGGTGGAGTAGATGAACTCTGGAGATACATCACAGTCAAGTCTAGGTGGAGTAGATGAACTCTGGAGATACATCACAGTCAAGTCTAGGTGGAGTAGATGAACTCTGGAGACACATCACAGTCAAGTCTAGGTGGAGTAGATGAAGTCTGGAGATACATCACAGTCAAGTCTAGGTTGCCTGACCAGCCAGTCCCTACACGCTTTGACAGACACTGTACAAAGACGTAAGGGTCTGGGATCAGAGCGCCGGGGTTCAATTTCGAGGACGGGCTTTCCGACCGCAGAGTGAACCAATCACAGAAAACCCGGAAATTCCCCCGATGCAGCGACGCGCTAAACCGGTTGGTATAGTAAATATGTAGCGCGAGGATTTTTTCAATGGAGCAGTGACCTATGTGAAGTCTCTGAACACGTTCCTAATTGTTCAAAACCGAAGCTAGAGCCGAAAACAATGATCTATCAGCTACGTCCGCCATCTTGAATATTTTGAGACGGTTAGAAAAAAAGTTTTAAAATTGCGGTGGGGGGGGGGGCGTTTGTGATTGGATCGTCCTAACTTTGGACGACTAAATCATTGGCTATCTCTTCAGTTTCAGACCCTTCTGCATTCAAACAGAATGTAGGAGGGGCTGACTGGTCAGGCAAAAGTCTAGGTGGAGTAGATGAACTCTGGAGACACATCACAGTCAAGTCTAGGTGGAGTAGTTGAACTCTGGAGACACATCACAGTCAAGTCTAGGTGGAGTAGATGAACTCTGGAGACACATCACAGTCAAGTCTAGGTGGAGTAGATGAACTCTGGAGACACATCACAGTCAAGTCTAGGTGGAGTAGATGAAGTCTGGAGATACATCACAGTCAAGTCTAGGTGGAGTAGATGAACTCTGGAGACACATCACAGTCAAGTCTAGGTGGAGTAGTTGAACTCTGGAGACACATCACAGTCAAGTCTAGGTGGAGTAGATGAACTCTGGAGACACATCACAGTCAAGTCTAGGTGGAGTAGATGATCTCTGGAAACATAGTCAGGTCAGTCAGTTCTTTTAGAAGTTCTTGAATGCATATTCTTTCATGTGAATGCACACAGATTTAAACTGTATGAAACTAAATAAACTCAAACCATAAAGAGTGATTGCGCACATAGAGGCAGTTCGTCTTTATGTTTTGGTGTTTGGAATGAACATAATTGCAAATTATCCAGTCCATAGTGCTGTGTCAATCACAACTTTAGCATGTTTTTATTTATATAAAAACGGTGTTGGTAAGTGTAGACTTTACTTAAATGCACTAATCCTCTTTTTGCACATATTTTATATTAATGTAGATCTTATTATAATCATGACTGTCTTTTTGTTCATCATGTCTGAAGTTTTTACCTTCATCATTGAAGTAACTGATTGACAGGGGCTGACCCCACCCCCTGTTCTGTGATTACACATCGATTCGATGAGAAAATTTGATGGTGGCAAAACAAGAATCCACATTATACAGTAGTCCGACTTTCTGTGGAGTTTGCATGTTCTCCTTTTGTCTAAGCTCCAGTTTCCCCTATTGCTAAAAGCATGTCGAGTATTGCCTTCCACAAGATTACAGATGGAAAATTAGCTGTAAAGCTGAACTCTGGCACAAGCATCTCTTGCCATTGAAAATATTGTAAGTACTGTATACATTTTCCTAATAAACTCAACCTTACCTTGCCTGGGTTAAGAAAAAGGTTTTTTTAGAAGTTCAGTGTACTTTGTAGTACAGATCGCATCTCTGTGATATGTGGTCGATAAATTTACCAAAGCAGGATTTGACATCAATATCTCGATCACTTTGCATAACAACCTGCTGACGAAATAGAGTATCTTTTCTGTTATGCGAGAAGACTAGTAAATGTGCACTTTACTACTTTATTATTTGGTGACTCAGGGTAGGTTTGAGCAGAAGTGTATGTCGGTCAGTTGGAAGCGCTGTGTACATTAAACGCCTCCAGTGCATTTGTGCCTTTTAATTCAAGTGAAGCATAACCCACATAGAAACCCCTCACAGCACAGCACACTCAGAGCCACCTTTGACCCTTATGTGTTCGCCTAATACCATGTTCCCGAGTCGGTGCAAAGCCTCCTATGCACCAACTGTACATGCCTGAAACACATGCATGAGCAAACACATGCATGCGCACCGTATACGTGCATACACACATACAGGCTTCCTATGGCCCCATTAGCTCATGACTAACAGCTTAACAAACACACTGCAATCTGTCAATCTGAGCTGTGTGGAGCCTGTTTGCAAACACACACACACACAAACACACGCATGCGGATGTATAGAGTCCATGAGGCGCATTACCCCCAGCCGACCCCACAGAGAGATAATCAGTGCAGCGATTATCCAGACCCTGTTCCTGATCTCATTTCATGTGTGTACACGTGTGTGAAGGAACTCACTCAAGGCAACATGAGACTATGACTCTATACTGGACTTTATTTATGTGTGTGCTGAGGCCAGGGCAGGACACACAACTGAGCACATACAATCATACAAGCTGTACTGCTCTCAAGATGTTCGCTTGAAAAGTAAACATGGGTATTATGTAGACAAGATCTTCAAGGGGGTTTATTCTAATGAAAAGCAATCATATGTAGTCGTTTTGTTTGTAACCCTTCTGGTGCCAGGTTTGTTTACTTATAATGCAATCCAGTAAAGACCTGTTGATTTCAAACTAATATCTCTATTACTTTATACAATCTGTAATTTTCCAAATGACTGAAGATTGACAGAAACAGACAACCTGGAATTTGGAGATGGAGTACGTTGAATGACTTGATGCAGAAATTATACTTTGTCGCGTTAGGGTTTTTTTTTTCACAAAGAGTAACCAAAAATATACAGTGTGATATACAGGGTTCGTACAGTCATGGAAAACCTGGAAAAGTCATGGAAAATGAAAATCCAATTTCCAGGCCCTGGAAAAGTTTTGGAATTTAACTGGGTTTGGAAAAGTTTTGGAAAATGACAATAAACAGGGCTCGAGACTATACGCCATCCCCCGAGCCTTGCTGGTTTCAGCTGCGTCTTCCTCGGAGGAAGTTCCTCCGAGTCCGCCTCACCAGAGCAGACACGAGTGGAGCGGAGTGAAGGGAGGAGGCAGCTGATGCTAATGCATCAGCTGCGTGTCCTGTCCACTCCTGTCTGTTCTTTGGCCTAAAGCGCTCCACACCTTGTGATCCACGGGAATAATTACATGGGATTCATCTAATTTCGTTCACACTCGAGTTTTTAAGAAAAGGCATTACGCGCGAGCACACGCGGCACCGCTAGTCCGATGCGATGTTAGCTTCTTTCAAAACTTTTTCGAGTTGTCAGACGGCTTCATGCGGCTCATTAGAGCAGCAGCTTTGTTACTAAATGCGCTAAAACTCTTCTACACTAACTTCACATCGTGTCCACACAGAAGTCTTAGTCAGTTTGTGAGTTAACAGATGCTAAACTATGATGCTAACACAGCTAATCTGATGTGATGCTGCTGTGTTCCACCTGCTTTAACCTGCATCTGTCACACAAGCACAAAGCACAAATATAAACTCTCTCTGTCTCTCTAGGCTGCTGTCAAATACAAATTAAATGTTTTTATTTAGGACTCTAGATTAAGTTAGATTAGTTTAGATGAAAATAAAAATCGGAAAGACTAAATATATTGAAAATAAATTGTCTAAAAACATCTCAATAATGTATAAGGCAAGATATTTTCTTGATCTTAGATTATTAGGATACATGTTCTATACTCTTCTTTGGTTTTGCCATATCTAACCTATTGTGCTGAGATTTGATGAAACAACTACAAAAGTTCTATTTTGCAAATTATCCGGTTACAGAAAAAGGCAATAAGAATTATCGTTTTTGAAATTGAAAATAACGACATAGTAGAATACCAAACAGTTCAACTTATGTTTAAAGTGAAAAAGAATTCATTACCTAAAAATATACAAAAACTTTTTGTTATACAGCATATTATTTATAATCTAAGTGGCAATGTAAACAAATACATTTTACCTAAATTTCATTATTGAAACGCTTTTGTATCTCAGTATCTGGTGTCAAATTATGACCTGAGCCTAGAGTTGAAGCAGTGTTCCAGCATGATGTCATTTAAGAAGAAATATAAAGAAATTATATTAATGAATTATGAAGACATTGAAAAGTGTTAGTATGTCTTGCTTTTTCTCTCCTGTTAATGTGCTGACCATAATAATATGTAACAGAAAACTGAAAAACTTATAAATAAGTTATACTTAAGAAAGGGGGTGGGATTAAATAAGTTACACTTCTTCCTACTCCTTTTTGAACATGGAAACTGTATATGTAGCTTATATACAAAATTTCTATTTTGAATTGTGCTTACGCAGTATCATAAGCAACTGGTGACTTATTTTTACATGTCTCTTTTTGCATGTTTGAAATAAACAAATCAATCAAGTAAGTTAAGTAGATAATTACACATTTTATTCAAATACTTTTAATTAGGCTAGGTATAAAGGTTTCACATAAATGTCAAAATGGACAAAAAAAATAATTAAAGCCTTATTTAGAAGGATTCTATTAACTGTAGCTATGTTTTTTTAAAAAAAAGCACTGAAATTACGTCACAAATTACATACTTTCATATCTTACATCTTATATTTTTATTTTAATTTTTAAAGAAAAGAAATTCGCGATGGTTCCCAAAAAAATTAGTCTGGAGCCCTGAACAATACTCCGAGTTGGGATCATTTGCTTTGACACAGTCACAAACTCTTGTTTGGCTTTTACAGAAAAAGCACGAGCTAAATAGAGTTCCTGTTGTAATTACACTATATTGTATCTGAATCAAGTTTTAAACATTTCATTTGTTATGTTACTTTATAAATCTGTGAAATTAATATATTTAGGACTTATTAAGTTAATGAAAACAAATATGTAATTGATGTGTGAATAAGCCGTATGAATAGGTCATGAAAATGTTGACAATTGTTTTGGAAAAGTTATGGAAAAGTCATGGAAAATCATAAAACACAATCTGTACGAACCCTGGATATACAGTACTCTAAACCCCATGCTTTTACTGACCAATGATTGGCCATTGGCCATTATTCGCAATGACTCTTGATCTTGATTAAAATTGTATTCATTGCACAGCAACTAAATCTCGATTCTAATTTGATCCGATTCATTACACAGCTGTGACCGAAACCATGTTTTGACTGGCCCAAGGGGGTGTTTTAGAACAACTTTTCTAATCCCAGAATGTGTCTCTATGCTTGGGGCCTTAGAACAACTCTTTTAATCCCAACATTGTCTGGCCAGTAACAATCAATCTACATTTGTTAGAGACACAGCTAGATGTCTAAACACAATTTCAGATTGACTGTACTGTTTGCTTTTTCTGCAGTTATTTTGATGCATTTTACTTTGAAAATATAATATTTTCACTCTCGACATAAGTGTCCTACATTAAAACTGGAAACAGACATTTTTCAATGTGGCTTAACATTAGTTGAGATCATTGGAAAAATGGTAATGACAAACTAAAGTGGATGTTGTAGGCTGAACCTGAAATACCAAATTTAAACCAACCCTGACACAAAGGCAACATTCTGACTGTACACAGGTAATTGCACCTTCTTCCTGTTAGCTCTCACTCTAGCTTCTGGGCCATCTTTGACCTTGGATAATACTAACAGAAGTGTGATTCTTCAGAGCAGTGTATTGACATGGGGAGTGGTACTGAAGGGTGCTGCTTAAGCACATTAGTAGTTGTTGGTGTAACTGAAGCCTGTGATGATTCCACAGAAGAGCAGGGTGCACAGTCAGGTCTCGGCTCCTGGATCAAATTGTGCAATGGACCACTGGATCAGCTTTCACCTTTTAACAAACTAAAGACATCAGCTCTTTGTCTTTGGAGCTAAACACACTCTCTCTGTTAGGCCCTGTCCATCTCACAGTCACCAGAGACAATTCACTTTGTCACAGTCCTCACCCGTGACCTCTGCTTCAGAAGTCCATTCACAATTATTTGGTTTAGAAGTGACAGGGACAACTTAAGATTCTTTGACTTTTGTAGTGCTGACCAACTCGAGCTGAAGGTGCTATATTTTGATCATGATGCAACTGATTTCGGCACAGAAGCCACCTAAGCCCTATACCTCAAGACACTTATCGCGCCAAAGAATCATTCACCCATTCACACACATTGTCACACCAATGTACGTGAACACTGGGGCAAGGTGGGCTGTGTCTTGCCCAGAGACAAAACTTCACTCTAGCTATTCCAGTGTGGCACTGGGAGTTCAAGAGGTCTCCCATCTATGTAGGCCGGCCCTGTCTTGCCTAGCTTCTGAGATCTGACAGGATTAGGCTTTGATGAAGAGAGACGTCCCAGGTGTCCTAGAGTTCATTTTAGAATTTCTTTAAATAGTTTTACATCCTACACTATGGTTGGCCAATGGGGCAAAAAATTATCAAAATTTTTTACTGCCCGATCACCATCTTTAGTATTATTTTTTATCGTGATTCATCATGTACACTATTTATTTTTCTAATGTCTTTAACTTAAATCACATCATATCATTCGCTTTTACAGAAAGTTTACACTGAACTGTAATTGGTTAAATCAAATTGTCATTCACTTAGCTCATGATCTGTCTTTTCTCAGCCCTACCTTTCATACCTTATGTCAAACTTATTGCTCACTTAATTTGTTTATAAATCAGACAAAAATAGGCCACTCAACTTTGGCTCAGTGTTTAAAGTCTCCAGCTGTGGTTCCCTCTCAAACCAGGTCAAGTGTCTACCCCATTTCTGTGACTTTGTGCATACATTGTGCCCCGACAAAAGCTCTAGACGTAAATTTGAGTCCAGATGTGCTCTCTTGTTTGTTTGTATGCTGCTAGAGTGCGGATCTCATTTGGATATGCTGTGTCCATGTGCTCTGTGTACTGTGTGTGTGTCCCCAGGCCCTTGGTGTTCTGTACGCCAGAACACAGCTGGTGAAGCTCCTCCTCCCACGGGGCCTTTGGTACAGAGCAAACACACTCATCCACTCTAAACAGCCACCACATCTGTAGCTCACATCCAAATACACATTTAACTAATGATAGCCAACCTCACTGTACTATTGTCTTCATGTTAAAGTTACATATGGGTTTCGAAATTATGAAAACATGCACGTTACACTTTCACTTTTATATTTGGCAGTGTGAAATGTGTTTGCCGTTCTTTTTGCAGCCTTATTTAAACACTAAGAATGCACTAAAATAGAGGCAAAATATAGTTTTAGTTTTGATTTGATAGTGTATTTACACAAGAACACAAGATAGCTGTAGTCGGAGCACTTCTGCTGATGTTGCTTAGTTCTGTTTAGTTAAGTTTGCTTAATTTTGCAGCTAAGGTGTTTATTCAGCCAAAACTTGACATTTAGATCATATGAGTTGAAGGTAAGCCTGGATTTTGCTTTAGCTGAGCAGTGTCACAGGGAGATGCCATTCTACTAAGTGTCTGGTTGTTCCATGGCAGATGATCACAAAGCCGAATAAAAGGTCATTGACTGAAGGACTGTAAAAAAATTTGAGAGAAGGAAATGAAAGCAGGAACTAAATTTTTGTTTCTAACTACTGTAACCCTGGTATGTTTTTCTCAAAAAGTTCAGATGAACACCACAAATGAATCTTGAGTGTTGTGAAAAGCGCTTTATTAATCCTTTGCCTTATTATTCCTTGTTTGTAACATGAAAAAGCACCTGAACCAGTTGACTTAGCTCTGGCTTCAGAAAGTCATGAAAACCTCTTCTAAGCTCATTGTGGTGAGGAATAATGCTCAGCAAGGCAGGTAAGTCAGCAAAACAGAGGACTGCTGTAATTGTGTTTTGGTTTCTAGACAGTAAAAAGCTGTGTACATCAGAATTGGCAGCTACTGTTTATGATTTTGTTGGAAGCCGTGTGTCTTCTGTGTGGTTTGTACAAATATAGTCCATATATTCAGAACATACCCTATACATTGTGAAATTCTAGCTAGTCCAAAGCCCAAAAGTATGTGATGAAGCTCTGAAGGGTTGTAGCAGAATATATAAGTGAGCAGATGACATTCATTGATTCCTTCAATGTTGAGCTCAGGGGTCAGGACATGAGACCACCATGATGGGCTGAGTATGGTCTGACATGCCCCAGTCCCACATGGACACAGCGTTTTAGTCCGGTTTCAGATGGACTCTGTCATAGCTGAAGATGACAAGATGTCTACAGGGAGAGGCCTGGTTAATCGGCAGAGTGTGTGGCCTGTGGAAGGATCATGATAACAAATAGGATCTACCCTGCATTTACTACAATATTACATTACATTTACTAGGCCTCCATTCTAATCTTTCAAATGCTCATGAATTTGTAACAATGTGTTTGATTACACAGATAGCATTGATTGGAGATAATCATAAGGCAATATTTGTACTACATTGTTCAGATATTTTTGACTAGGTTAAGCTAGATTAATCGTGGTGTCACATTGCAAAGCTAAAGATAATCTATGAAATTAACAAAACGCGCCATACCTACCTACTTGTCAAATCCTAATCCGTTAGATTTCAGAAACTAAGCAGAAATCTTCGGTTTAGAAGAGTGTTGCGCGGTCCCAAGGCACTCAGGGCTCTTGTCTCAGTACCTGGTGGTTGATGTTGGCTTGACCCGGGTTCAGGGCGTGCGTTGTCCTAGGCCAGGGGTCGGCAACCTTTTATGTTCAAAGAGCCATATTGGACCAAAAAAACAAAATCTAAATCTGTCTGGAGCCGCGAAAAATTTAAAGCTTTATATCAGCCATACAATGCATGCAACAGATGCTGTAGGGCCTAAGTGTTTATATAAGCTTTGTCAACCAGTTATCAAAGTATTAAGTCGGATACAAATGCAAAATGAGCTTTCATGATTACCATATTACCGTACAACTCGGGAGTGTATGTGAACAAGCCAAAGGAGAAAGGAGAAAAAAACACCGTGTATAGGTCGCACCGGACAACAAGTGGCACTTTTTTGCGGGTAATTTATTACATAATTTGACACCATGAACAGACACGGGGCGCGTTTATAATCCCGCTCCTGCTCGAGCCTTTTTGACACGGAGGCCAAGGACCGCTAACATGAAGCAAAACTACAACATGCAGATCAAAACACGACTAAACTCTGCATAAATCAGCTTTTATATTATCACTCAATCATGTGTCCATTGGCCTTCAATGCAGCGATGTGACTGAAGCGCTTACCTGAGACAAAGTTGCACACGTCTCTTTCCGCTAAATCCAGCTGATTTTGCCCAAACTCCGTGTGTTATTTCCGCGCCTTTGTGCATAAAATACAGTCCTTCATTCAGTCCTCGGTAAAGTTTTCCCCTGCGCTGCTTGCTGTTGATCTGCGAGTTCTCGATCGTCTGTGAACAGGGTTCAACGCTTTATTATCTCCCGGGTTGAAACAAAACGTCCGCATTTGCAATGAAAGCAAATGATTCGGTCCAAAAACTGTTGAATCCTGTGTTCTATCGTTCCGTTTCCCTTTTGGATCCATGGCCCTGACGCACCTGTCGTTTGTTTACAACAGTGCGCGGAGCTGAAAGAAACACGTGTCGCCCGGCTATGACGTAATTCTTCGTTGACAGAAATGTAGAAATTAAATATTTATTCTGCACATTTTTATAGCATTAGAAAACTTTAAGAGTGTTTGACATAATTTTCCTCCTACGAAAATTCTATTAAAACAAAAAATATTTTCACACAATTTTCCACTTTCATATTTTTTGAACGGCCTCTAAGGAGCCACTAGGGGAGCGCCAAAGAGCCGCATGCAGCTCCAGAGCCGCAGGTTGCCGACCACTGTCCTAGGCTCCTGCCTCAAACACATGGGGATCACTTAGGCTTGGCTCTGGTTCAGGATGCGCATGGGCGCGAATAAAATGCACGGCTCGTCAATATGATAAGCAAAAGGCATTTTATTAACAATGGCCATTTTCATCTTTAAAAAAAGACTGTAGAGGGCGACAACTTCCACTCTGGGGATGGGAGGATATACGATATTATCGCTAATCACGATAATTTAGGGTCGCAATTAAATAATCAAGGCAATTTTTCATAATCGTGATAATCGTAATCGCAATTATAGCAGCAGGCGCGCGCCTGTGTCTTCATAAGAGCATCTAAAATCTGACTGCTGTGAACCCAGTAAAAGCTGTTTTATGGTTAAACAAATAAAAGGTTCATGTGTTAAAGTTAATTAATGACTCTGAGACAAAGTTAGTAGATTTTTGCTCAACATTGTAAACATTTGTTCACTTTGAATCATTATTGATTGTACTTAGACCAAAATACAATTAGTAGTTGTTCAAACACCTACATATTGTGCGCTAATAAATATTTAAGTGATTTTGAATCTGTGCATTTTTACGTAAATTTTTGTGATAATATCTTTAATCGCGATTATTTTGGTCACAATAATCGTGAGTGCAAATTTTAATATTGTCCCATGCCTACTCTGTACCACGTGCATTTACCACGTTGTTATTGGCTAAAACTACCATACAGTGCCACATGCATTTACTATTGTGATTGGCTAATGGACTTGTCAATCTTAATGCGCTAGCCTTATCATCGAGATCGAGCAAAGTTTAGGCAGCAATCTCTCGATCTTTCGATTTTTGGCACAGCCCCAGCTCTCAGTAAATGTAAAATTGTAAAAGGGCCATCAATAATACTTATTTTTGTAATGAAAAGTTTCTTGTAATAAAGTTTTAGAACCAATAAATCAGTGTACTATCAACTACCACACCTTTAACTTGTTTTTCATGCAGTGGTACTAAACTATGCCCAAACCCCTAGACAGACAAGCCATGACATGTATATCGACCCCATAAAGCAGTGCGTTTAGGGCCTTACCTCACATACCTTATTAATGAACACTGTTGTGATCACTTGTGTCCTTATGCTTTTAGTCTGTTTCTTTGTGGTCCCTGTGCTCTTGGCTCTGGTTTCCTTCTCCCTCTCTTCATCGGTCTTTTTGTCGGTGGACTCGGAGGAGACAGATCTAGGGACACCTTAGCCCTGCTCCTGCTGGTTGTCCTGCACCCTTGGGAGCCTCCTTACCGCAGCAGTTGAGGCGTTCGATAAGAGCTTTTAGTTTACATGTGACAGAGCAGTCCGGCATATGTGTGTGTGCGTGCATGCGTGTGTGTGTGCGTGTTCTCCTGCTCGCTTTCCCCTTTACCGGAACCGCACCAAGCTGCTGCCTGCTGTGGTCAGCACGTGTTCATATAGATGTGTTTATGTGCACACACTTTGCACTGAAACTCTAGAACGGCCAACCTGCCCACCCCATGTTTTCTAATATTACAGCTCATTAATCGTACGTTGAACAGAATATCTGAGATCGCTATCAAAAACATTCAGCCACATCCACAACAAATGTGCCTTTCCGTATTTCAAAGAAGTGGTGATAAAATATAGTAATACTATATTTTATCACCACTTCTTTGAAAACAACATATATAATTTTCAAGGAGCCCTATTGTGTGTTTGCAGTAAATTTTGGCAGATGTCAATCATGTGTTCATTGTAAAACTATATTTATTCTTAAAGCTTAGAAATATAAACTAAATGGCTCAAAATTGCAAAACTGAAAACCGATAAGCCCAGCCTCTTCATTGTAACAAACAACAAGAAACAACACAAAATGTGATGTTTTTTATTTTGTTTGTTTGTTTGTTTTTTGTAATTGCCAGTAAACAAGTGGGCAAGCGTAGGCAGTAGATGAAAACATGACTTTTGTGAGCACTTGAGCATTAGCTGCAGGACTAAACAAGATTACTCAAACATGCATGAATCAATCCAAATTCTGTACATTAGTAAACAAATAACAACAGAACATGGTAACATGGTTCAGAACTCAGAATAGGGATTTGTTCAAATTATGTTATCTTTAAAAACATATGGAGCAAAGCAAACCATTTTATTTTTGCCTTGCCCAAAATTGAAACGGTTTCTTCAGAGAGCAGAGAAAAGTCATCCACTCACTACGTCCTTTTTAGCACCTCAGAGACGCCTAGTGAACTATGTCAGCTTTGTGCTCCACTTTTAGCATGGCGGACTGTTTTATATGTGAATGAATGTTTTGTAAAATCAGAGGCCACTGGTGGTGTTGTGCCCATGGGCCTGAAAAACTCACCCACAGTGCAAGTACACTTAGTTTAATGTTACTGATGAGATGGACAGAGCGTCAGCTGCTTAACTTGCACCAGTGGTTCCTTGTAGAGACCCAGATGCAAAGCATAAATAAAATAGTGATAAGTGTTTCCTGTTGGCTTTATGGAAAGAGTCATGTTCTATAACAAGTTTGTCTAAAGCAAAGCCTGTCAAATGTTAAACGCGCCTGGATGAAGTGAGGCTGGTGTTGGGGCTGCTCCACTGCAGACACCATGAATAATGAATGTCCCTCTCATATTCCCCTCTCTCATCTGTCTCCACCGCTGTGCCCTGCCCTCCTGGCCCCTCCCAAACACTGTTAAATGTGCATGTGAACTTCTACTCTCAACTTTGTTCACCTCTCTCACTTCTGATCTGCTTCGCCGAGCCTGTGTGCATTACTTCTGGGTCTGTTGTCCCAGTATATTTCATTCCTGACCTCGTATTCACTTTTGATATGAAAGAAAAAATGTCTCTTCAGCATCATGAGCCGGTAGCAGTGTCAGTTTGGGGTAAATTTGTGTCTGCGGCCTATGCGGATAGCTTTGGGCTTTTAGACTGGTGAACCACTCAAGTCTGTTGACACGTAAGGTGCAGGGCTTACAACAAATCGTTTATGTCAAAGGTTTGGTGTCAATCAAATTACTACTTTTTTGTGTCTTTCTCTGTTTGACCATGGTCAGTCCACTTGTCAATCAGAACTATAGAACATGATGAGACCATCTCTGAAGAGAAAAATAATGTGTTTAAAAGATAAAGGTGAAATTTGTCACAATGGGGCAGTGTCTGGCATATGGATAAAACTTTCTGCTTTTTCAATAAGAAACAACCCTCCATCATCTGTAACCTTTATTGGTGATATGAATTTTACTCCAGCTAATTCAAATCAATTCGCAAGCTGAAAAAGCATAAAAGTTGTGTACTTAGGTACTTGTAACATTCAAGAATAGTTATGTTGATCTTGGTTATGTTAGTTGTGCCTGAACTAAAGTTTGTTTGTATCTGTTTTTATGCCCAGAAAAATGAATTGATTGCTCCCGGCATTGTTTCAGTCTCATTAGTGGTCCCTCTGTCAGATTACAACTGTGGAATAACTGCTTTTTAAAATGTTCTCGGAGCATTGAAATCAAACAATATTAACCCACAGAGACAAACATCTGACATTTGAAGTCATTTCTTTTAGATAAACGGTTTTGAGCACTGGACAGAAAAAAATATCTTATGGTATCTGACAGCAAGTTTTTTTTTTTCTTGCTGATGAGTATACTGACCCCTCTAATGGAGCACTTTCTTAGCTCAAATTTTTCTTATAGATTTTAGCGTGTGCTAGGTAACGCTTGCCTGGCCAATGTGTCCATCTTTCGGATTTCTGTAGCTGTGATTGACAGATTAATTAGCCAATCAGAGGCACATTTCTTCCGTCGTGTAAAAACCAACATGGCTGCGACAAAAAAAATACATGGAAAAAAATCACATGGAACTGAAAAACATCGCAGATTTCTACAGAATCAATGAGCGAAGCAAAAAACTATTTTAATGCGAGGTGAGTGAAGTTAGATTTTGGTATAAATGACAGACGACCAATCAGTTCCTTTGTTTCATCTGCGTCACACAAATAAGCTAATCTGATTGTCCGGTACAGTGTAGATTTGTTCTGAAACGCAGGCGGAGGGCGTGGCGACCAGACCCACTCTTCACAGTTTGCTGAAGTGTGGGTTCTGGATCCCAGGCAAAGGTAACGCTGGCTTCGGAATATAAAATTATGTTGATGAAGAATTACATGGCTCAGAATGCATTAGGTAAGTTAGTAAAACATTTGTCCTGTTGTAAAAAGAGAAAAAATGAATTATTTGAGTTTGTTTACTATTTGAAGTAGGTAAAAATCAAGAACTGCTTCGTTAACTTTTATTACTACGAATAAAAAACTCCAAATACTCCAAAGCTGATACTGACTTCTCTTTTTCTTATCGTCCACAGACCTCTATAGCCTGATTTTTTTTTTCCAACCCAGTTATGCCAGACACTATCTCTTTGCATTGGTGGCTATGCTAGCAAAAGTTTATAGTTTAAGATATTTACTTAAGGGATTTGGGTAAGGTAGGGTTAGGATTAGGGTTAGGGTTAGGTTAAGTTAGTTTGGTTAAGATTAGGGACTTGGGACCAGGAAGCGGCATAACTTTGTTGGGGAAAATAAAGACACACCTCTATAGTAAGGATCAGAGTAGTGTGCCTTTGCTTTGGTCCCAGCTCACTGTATTGTGTTGTCCCATGTTTGCGCTGATATCAGGTGCAGTGTTGTGTGTACTGCAGACATGACTGATGACCCTGGCTCGTGCTGGTATCACATGCACCCGTCCTCTGGGTGTCAGTGTTTGTAAGCAGCACATTTCTGAAGCCATTGCACTACTGATAGCCTCAATATATGTGTGTGTTCTGCTGCGGTGCACGCGTAAACCTATCCGCGCTCAGCCAGGGGAAATTTCAGCCCGTCCATCGATTGCGTCCGGCCCTCATTCTCGTCTCTCTCGCTCTCTCTCCGGGGTCACTCTGATGTCAGCGTTTGTATTATTATTGCTTTTATTGTCTGCAGCTTTTAATTCGACACAACATGGTGACATCAAACCGCATCGATCGCGCAGGAAGACGAGCTGCTGCGGATCAAAATAACTGCAGCCCGGACCAGAACAAACATCCAAACAAGGGTCCACTCCTGGTCTCAGGCTTCAACAGGAGGCAGTCTGTGATGAAAACATGACTCTTTCTGAAGGATTTATGTTATCAGGAAAGATGTACAGCTAATCTCTCCTAGAAATCTTCTTCAACACATCAACCTTTGTTCAGGTGTTGCAAGCTTTTTCAGGGAGTCTATCGGTAGTAGGGCACTGACTCCAAACCTGGGGGCGGGGACATGCAGAGGGCTTCTTTGAAATGTCGGGGGCTCTGGTCAAGGGGCCAATTGATCAAAGTAGGGCTGCAGCTATTGATTGTTTTCTTATCGATTCTTGTTCTTCTATTAATCAACTAACTTAATAGTGTATTCATTTGTGCGTGGCAGCCTGGACAAATGGTTACTCAGTCTATCTGTGCCAATATCAGACTTAGCTTTTTTCTCACTTAGTGTATTTTTGAATGGACTTGTAAGCAAAAAAATTGACAATTTAGCTTGAAATTTTCCAACCTACTGAAACTGGAGGCTGGAGACATAGTCTGGAAAAACTTGGTGCAGAACTGCAACTTTTAGTGCTGAAAGTGTTAATTTTGGTATTGGCCCAAACAATCCATTTCGGACTACACCTGCTTGTACATACAATCTTTTACTAGAGTTTCATGACTAAAGTCTAAACTTAAGTGTTTAAGTCTTCTGATGGCCCCTGCCTCAGTGCTTTTCATTCACTCACTGTTCCCCTGTCTGTCCACCTGTCTTTTCACTTGTCTGTTTTCTGCTCAAATGCCGCATCACTTGTGCCGGCGTGTCCATCTCCTCACTCGCCCCGCCCATCTTTTCTCTCTCTTTCTCTCTCTCTCTCTCTCCCTCTCCACTCTGTCAGGATTACATGGCGTCAGGTTGGCCAACATGGACCGAGCTGGTGGGGAAACAAAATGTTCCTCTGAGCACAAAGCCATGCTAATCCGCTCGGCTCGCCCCCACGGCACAGGCTGATTACAGAAATCTGGTTTGGTGCATGGGGCTTAGCATCACACAGACAAACACACAGACGGACTGTGGTGGAGCAGACAGGCAGGTAGACTGGTTCACTGGGACACTAAAATGACTTTATAAACTTTGTCTGGACTGTGTGACAAATACAATATATACTCACTTTTTGTGTGTACTGCATTTTATTGTCGTGCATAATCAAATCAATTTTAATAAACATTAACAATGTTTTAAAGAATGTATACTATGACAACAAGCGCTGACTGTCAAAGTTGTATCATATCATGATACTATTTTCGCATTGAGTACAAGGCCAGGACAAGTATCCCTAATTTTTTTTTTTCCCTGGAGAGATATTTTAAAGACAATGAGCCATTGATTTTAGCCACAAGAAATTGGGGCACATTTAAGTGCTTATACTGTATGAAGTTAGTATTTAGTTGTTGTGCAAAAAGCTGGACATCTGAAGTAACAATTAGCAATACGTAACAATAGCAATAGGTAAATTTTTAACTATATAAGAAATATAATTCCAAAATCTTTAAAACTGGTACCTCATGAGCTACAGGTGGGAGACCACGGTACTAGGCAGGCCACTGTTTTCATGTTTTGTTTGAAATAGAATTATTTTTTTTTCTTCTGAGTGCTACCTAAAGACTGAACGTCTCCTAAACATTATTGACAGGTAACATTGAAGATGTGTGTCTAAACATTTATGGGTTTGTTGAGGGAACTACAGCTCATTTTACCAGTTCTGTCTCAATCAAGTGACAAGTCATGATGTAAATCTAGTCAAAATATTGTGTTATTGTACTGCAAAACTGTCCAATCCACAAAATATCTTAATTACAAGCTTGATTATTTTGTTGCAACAGCAACTAGATACAGTAGACCATGATTCTTTGCTCCATTTCATTGCAGTCAAAATTAAAGCATATCTGTTATCTATGTCAAATTTTGCTTTGGTAAAAGTGTGAATACTTTACAGTAGTCAGATGTTTTACTCACACAATGTAGTCATCTCTATACAATGTATTTGCTATCTGAACATCTTTTGTGGTCAGCAACTTCTAATAATTGCAAAACTAGAAGATGCATATTATTATAATCTTTTGCTAAAAACGTGGCTTGACTTTACATTGTCTAAACAAATAAGAGTGCCTCTGAATTCTTGCTTGTTAGTTTTTTCAATCAACATTTGTGATTTTAGCATCTATAGATATTAGGTATGTAATCTGATGTGTTCCAGTATATTCTTCTTGTGGTTGGATTGTGGTGAAAGAACATGTGCAATCATCTGGAATAATTAAATTTCGCTTACTTTTTGCAGCCAGAAATGCAAAACAAATTGTCTCACAAATGCTACTTTTTGTCTTTTCTGTCTCCACAGCTTTAACAGCCTACACATACCTCACTATCTTCGACTTGTTCAGGTGAGTGTGTTGTTTTATTCATTCTTAGAATCAACTGACTTGTTATTATCTAACTAAAACTCTAACAATATACTGTTGATTCAATGTAGTCTTAGTTCTGATACAGATCATAGCTGTGGTAATATTTGAAGAAGGAGGTCTACAATACGAATCGGACCCATGGACAATTCCAGTTTTGTCTCTCTAAATAATCTTTTCTTTTGAGTATCAAGCATTGTTATGGGTATAATTGAGCACATATGTGAGAATAGTCCTGGAATGAGCGTTGAACTGTTGCTGACCTGCTGATGTTTGTGTTCCTGATGGCTCTCTGTCACTCACTGATCTCCTCTTCTCTGTTCACCTGTCTGTCTCCCCTGTCCTCACCCTGTCCCGGCCCCGTCCACACCCCACAGTTTGATCACCTGTCTGATCAGCTCCTGGGTCACCATGAAGAAGCCTAGTCAAGTCTACTCCTTTGGGTGAGTTCTCTGTCACACTCTGACACGGGGCAAACAGCTCTTCTGTCCTTGAATGGCCAAGATACTTTGGACATTTAGCACTTATTTATGCAACTCTAGCTCAAATAAAGTTTTTAGATTTATTTATGATTTGCTTGGCACACGAGCTTTTACATGCTTATGTGGTGACCAGAAAAAAAATGTCACAACAATAAAATATGTAGTTGTTAAATTTATATTTCAACATTATATTCTAAATCAACAATGTGGGTGGGAATTGTAGATTGTCCACCCCGGTCAAGAGATTATTGTACACTAAACAAGTTTAAATGAGGCTAAAGAAAGATACTGTTAACTTAAAAACTCTCTCTTAACAACATCACTGGGTGCATCCGACCAACCTTGATCTTTGAAAAGGTAGACAATCTTAGAAAGCAGGAGCTTTTTTAAACAAAAACAAACTTTTGGAAACAGGAAACAATGTTCATACCAAAGCCATATGCCATCGAAGAACACATTTATCAGCTTTCTTCTTTTGAGGAGTTGTAGCCCCACCCAAATGTCTGCGGCTCAGTGCGCGGGACTGTTTGTGTGCGCCGAGAGGGAAACAACTGGCCAACAGTGTATTTGTGTTTGACCCTTGACCTGGAGGCGCGGAGCTGCGATGAGCCAGGGCAAATCTCTTGTTTAGCTTCAGTTGGCCAGAAAGCACAGTGTGTTTGCGAGCTGTCATCATCTGTTGGACGTATACAGTACACAGAGCCCCATCTACAGTGTGGAGAATGAGCTCAGCCAAGCATGCAAGCCCCAATAAACTGGCAGTAACACAGGGGATTTAGGGTCATTACAGCGCCACAATATCACCGTCAAACTGCTCTAGTGTACATAGATTTTTTTTTAATTAAAACAAACGTATTAAAGCACACTTGTGCACACTTTTCTATTAGATTCAGTTTAGTGATGGGCAGTATATTGGTAATGTTATGTAATGTCGGCTGATTTTGACGATTTTAACAATATCCATATAGGCTGATTTAGGGGAAAAAAAACACTTACTTGATGCAGATACTTTAGCACATATGTGATACAGTGTTTGTTTCTGGTGTCTGCTTGTTGACGTATAGTAGATATTCAAAGCCAAGAAGATGGAAATTGGCACTGGAAGCATGTTAAGTATACCAGCACTTCCTGAAATCTAGAGAGACAGGAAGGAAACTCATGTCAATCACTTGTATTTGTAATCTCTAAACTATAACAAAAAAAATTTAAATATTTCTGGACTACTAAAATAATTGTTAGTGACAACGCCAAATGACTTTTCACAGCCATTTTGCTCCTGTCATTTAAGTTCACCATGTAACAGGTGGTCCAAGTCCCTATAGGAAGCATGACATGTACATGTGGGCCCATCTCATTAGCGCTAATCCATAATGCACTTGACTGAACGCCGGCTCATCATGGCATTATGTTGTCCATCAGATCACTAACAGTCCACATCCCTGCATTAACCTCTTCATGAGCAGTGAGCCTGTAACACCGCTGCTCCCTTGACCTCCTGGCCCTGTCGTGGGGTCAGCTACAGGGCCTGATGTTCTCCACTACATTGCTGTAGGCCGATAGACTCTAAAGCTAACTGCCCTTGTGTATGTATGCCTGACCGAAATGTGTTGGATTAGCATTGTTCCTAGAAGGTCAAGGGTGAAAGCCAAAAGAGATCACACAGAGGACATGTGGGGACAGGGCTGAACTATATGATGAAATGTATTACAGTTGTTTTCCTTTCATATTGATTGATAACAATTTTGTTCTGTCTCAGCCAAGTAAAATAGTATGCAGCAGAGCACAGGATTTTGACATCATATGTCTGTATAATTTTCAGTAGACGCTAAGCCAATTTTGATTTTAATATGCTAACTACTGAAATTACCAAACTCTGAGGTTGCTCCATGGATTGTTTGAAGGGGAATTATTGTGTTTTTTCTTGGTATTTAGGAATAAACTAATTGTATATGTAGATCAGTAATTTACATTTTGTTTTTTGTAAAACACAAAATGCATGTAAAACAGCTTAGAAATACATAGAAATGTCGATGTTCAAAACTGCAAAACTGAAAAGCCCCGCCTCTTCATTGAAGATATTGTGACAAGAGTTTGTAATTTTTATTGTTGTAAAATGGCCATCTGACTATTTTGAATCATACATGCTAATATAAATCTGATTTTTTTTTTTTTTTTTTTATGTCAATTAATTAAAGTGGGCGGGGACAGGTGGTAGATGAGAAAAGAGTTTTTCTGAGCACTCAATCATCAGCTGCAAAACAATTCAAGATTACAAGGTAATGGTGAGAGAAGGCAGTTATTACAAGGTTAAAAACTTAAAAAAAGAAAAAAAAAAAGATTTTGCACAGCAGGTCTCCTTTAATGTTATTGCTCATGCTTTTCTAATTCGGAAACCAGTCTAGGAACTGAAAATGGCGTTATTTCTTCTGAAAACACATAATTAATTACACATAATTAGTAATGGATTTAAATAAAGTACTATGAATACATTATAGTTATCATATAAGTAGGACAGAAAAACTGAAGTGATTAAAATGTCAAACTTGAATCAAAACAGCTACTTTTATTGTTTCTGATTTTTATTCCAAAAGCAATGAAGACTATTTCCATTTAAGCTTTTTATATCAATCCACATGTTTTGCTAACAAGTGTACTTCCTGGGTATCAGGGAACAAAATTCTCTATTATTAGCCACAGATATGACACTGCAAAGTAATTTTTACTAAATTGATTAATTGACAATCTGTTAAATGTGTGCATTACTTATGTACATTTCAATCATGATCCACCACACAAGACTATACCCGCTTTTAGGAAAGAGGTTGTGACAGAATTAACCTGAACTTAGTCTTGGCTGGTGTCCCTTGTCAAACATCTCTTCAGACTCTCATGTTTTGTGTGTGTGCAGGTTTGAGCGGCTGGAGGTCCTGGCTGTGTTTGCGTCCACAGTGCTGGTGCAGTTGGGGGCCATGTTCATTCTAAAGGAGAGGTGAGCCACCGTCCAGCACATGGAGAGTTCTCAGGAACACACTGTCCTTGCACCTCACACACTCCCATTTAATCTGTCTACACTTATTATTGTCACAATTAATTTAGCATGTGCTGAACCTAAAAGGGAGACGTCTTAATGAGCAAGAAACCTCCTCTATTTTAATCATTCAGTATCACAATGCTCAAAATGAAATGAAGTGATATAAAAGGACAGATTATCCAACAGAAGAAAATGGTGTCAGATACTGAAAATGTCTTCAGACACTGTATGATCTTAGAGTGCGTGTGAGAGGTTTCTACGATTTTCCCATTTTAATTTAATTGAGTGGATTAAGAGTTGTAAATATAAATGTTAGTTTTACGTAACATATAAAATAAGATCCAACCACAAGTTCTCTTTTAAGTTTGCAAAAACAAGTGTTGGAAAGAAAAGTTGCCCAATTGTGTTATGCTGTTAAACGACTATTCAAATAATATCCAAAATCTTGGCTGAGAATGGTTGCCAATTGCTTAAACTTCAGGTGTAAACCGATTTTGATAATTTGGCTTTAAGTGTATGAAACCCCTTTTTTATTCTCAAAATTGTTAACTTGTTGGGTCTTTTAGCTTTTATTTGTTGTGCAAATAACTTAACAACTTTATGTAAATAAAAATTCTAACAATATGAGAACCAGAATAGTCTCAATTATGTCCAATTAAAGACACAACCAGTTTTGAACTGATATTACTTGGCCAATAACCAATGCAGATTAATTTTAGTTTTACCAGTGTATTGACTTTTATTGATTGTCAGTTGATTACGTGTTTTGTTTTATATTTTAGTTAGTTTTTGTTTTTTTTATTGGGTACTTTTGTTGTAAATTATTGGGCACTTTTGTTGTAAATGTGCTATACAAATAAAATTGGCATTGATATTTATGGCTTGACGCTGATATCTAATTCCAGTATTCAATAATGTTAAATAAAAATTTCCATATACACTCAAGGAAAAAAGAAACGCAACACTCAGTTTTCTAGTGCCGCCCTCAGCTGCTGCTGAGTTTCAGGAGGATGTTCACTTCGTTGGACATACACGCTGAGCAGATCTCAGACATTTTCAATGGGGACCATTGGGACCACCTCTGCAAAGTCCAACAACGATGTGCAGTGCACCATTCGACCCGAGCTCGGCGATGTTGGGGGGTAAGCACTGATCCAACATATGACCCATATGGTCGAATACCGTCAGCGTGGAAGCGATTACGGATGGTTCTGGCCGACACTGCCACTGCAAGACAACACCGTCCAGCTTTGAGCAGCCATTAGCTCGATCACTCTCTATTTGCGACAATCGTGGCCTCGTGAATAAGTGTATTTTTGGCTTCATTCTGGTGGCCTTTTATAGAGAAGACTTGAGCACAGTTAACCAGCGGTAAAAATCAACTCTGAGTTTTAAAGATGAGTTTTTGTGCATAAACGACCCTGTAATGCACTCTTTATTGTTCTCACAATCGGTCAAGTCGAACCAAGAAATCTGTTCACCTGTCTTTAGCTTACTATGGACTCAAATCATGATGCTAACACAATTTTCCAAATGTATTTGTTTTCTAAGGATTTTTTTTGAATATTAAAATGTTGTGTTTTTTTTCCTTGAGTGCAGTTGAAAAGACACTATGTTGAGAGGACAGATTTATCAGTATTACCCATTTCCTTCTGTTGAATAAGTTTGGTCCCTGACACTTGCATCACTTGTTGTTGTCTAAGAATTGTTTTAGTTTTGTTCTCCTGGAAAGTCGCTTTCCCAACACCTGCCTGTGTATATCTGTCTGCTAAAATCTGTGAACAGCCTTGTCTTGTACTATCCGGGGCACTTGAAAGGGTCGCTGACGGCTTTACTCTTAAAGGGGAGTGAGTGTGGGAAAGGCCTGTCCATCACACACAGACCCACACACGTGTAATAGAGAGCAAGCTGGAGGCGACGGTGTGGGGTTGTCCTGCGGTCACTTCTTGGGGGCAGGAGGGGCGCTCCCACGTACAGGTCAAACAGTCACTGTGCCACAATAACACATGTGTTCTTGTAGTAGTGTGAGCAGTAGTGTCAAGATACTGCATGCCGTTATAGATAGAGTGATGGTTTGAACACTGGGACTCAAATAGGAGCGGACGTAATATGTCACATTTGTTGATAATTAAGCTTAAACGAAAATTTTTAAGCCATTTGTTTACTCAGTCGATCAACATAGAGCTAAGCTTAAGAAATAATTGTTCTATTCAAGAAATTCTCAAGGAAAAGCAAAGACTGTGACTGTGATTTATGCATTCTAAGTAAACCCTAGAACTAAAGAGGTGTCTGCGCTCCACCCTAAGAAGCTTTTGCATCACTGGACATTTCACCAATATTGCCTAGCCCTAGTTAAAAAATAGGATGTATTTCAAGTGTTAAGTACAGAATGCAGCAGGTTTTGTTGATGCTGTAATAAAAGACAGACTTTTGCCGTATTCAGACACAACAATTATGACTTTTACACTGAGAGAAAGGTAAGGAAATTGAGAGCACACTCATGTTTGTTTGTGTGCGCAAGTGTGTACGCGCACTGTGAGCAGCTGAGGTGAGAGCTACGAGTCCCACCAGGCCTGTTGTTGTTGACTGTGTTTGTGTTTGCAGTGTGGAGCGCCTTATGGAGCAGCCGGAGGTCCACACGTAAGTATATCCACCCACACACACACAGACGCACACACTGCCAGCTGCTGTCAGGGCAGCCACAATATTTGGGTCAACTTGAATGAATATATCCATGCAGAGAAAGCCACTTACTACTATAGACCAAATAATAAAAAAAAAAATTTCAAGCAAAGGGCAATGTTTTTGTTTTTTTGGATTTTTCGGGAATACTAGATTTCTCATGTTTTCTGTATGTGTTCTATTTTAAGAGCTGTACAAAAAAAAAAAGACTGTCTTGTCGCCGAACTTCTGGTTACGTTTTTCTTGCCCGGGTAGACAAAACCAGATATGAGCTTCTCTCGTCCTATGAAACAAGTTCACAATTGATCTGCTAACCCTGGATTTTCTCAATGAAGTTGTGCACGTTTGCAGAGCAGAGGGAAGGTGTTAGCGCAAACTGACCAATCAGAACAACCGAGCTGCGAACTTCAGACATGAGGAAATGTCAATCATGAATATAGGAGTTTATATTTCGAATCCAAGTCAAAAGAGATGCAGCTTCAAATGGAGGCCAATCACAGACACAGAAGTTACACTACAGAGTTCTTTTGAATACTCTGTAGTGTGCTGTTATAGAAATCTTTAAAATGTAACATTGGTGAAGTTGCTCTGGGAACGCTAATGCTGGGCGACTCTCGTCTCTACATGTGCCTATAGATCACACCTTATGCTGTGCGTTTGTGCTAGAACAGACTAAAGCACAAATGGACAGACATCTTGAAGCATTTAATAGATAGAACAGCTTAGTCTGAAGACAAGTGCCCTTTTCTAAGTCATAGTGCATAAAGACAAATGTGCACAAAGTGAAGTCATTAAATTTTTCTTGACTATGAAAGTGTTTATTACATTGATAGCCTATTTTCCTAATTTCTCCGCTGCCCTCTCTCTCCCCTCTCGCTCATTCTCCTCTCGCTCTCTTCACAAACATCTTCTCATCTTAAATTGACCAGTGGCTCATCTTTCTAACTTTTTAAGAACTTATTCTGGTCCAGAGCAAGTTATAAGTTTGCCCCATTTTGCCATAGAGTTATACCCCGTTACGAAGAGATCCAGGTAGGACTTTCAGCATGGAATCAATCTCTGATTTGATACTAGAGAATCGTAGAACTTCTGCCTGACATGTGAGCACCACAGTGTTTAAATAAGATTTGTAAACTGAGTAGTGTCCATTCTGGTGAGCTGTTCAATGGGGTAGCTGATAAATTTATAGTAATATTTAGTTAGTGACACAAACAAAAGTTTCCAAGTAAAACCCAAATGTAAATCTACCTAAAGGTCTGTGGTGTAACTTTTTAGCCAAAAAGTAAACTTGTGCAAAAACAATGTGTTTTAATGCCTTTGGTAAACTGACATTTTAAAACAACAGAAGCTACTGAATGAACACCTTGCTCAACTTGTTCAAAGCCTTCAGGCAATAAGTTATAATCCACTTTGCCATATTATATAATTTCTTGTCCATCAAAAAAGCCACCACTGGCAATAATCGTAACTTCAATGATGTTGACGTTGTTTAGTGTCTCTTCATTGTATTTGACTGTAAACATCTCCTAAAACTGATTTAAAATCCCCCAACACTGAAATGGGATTAGACATTGTGAGAGCCGGCTGCTGAGAGAGAGACAGGTGCCGACTGGACAGACCGACACACAGACGAGGGATAATCCGTTTTTGGGCTGGAGGGGCGGGTGTTTATCATCCAGTTATTACAGCTCAAGGTTGAGTCACCTTTTGCCTCCTGCTGATTGTTGGCACTCATTTTTGTAGGCCTGTAAATGGATTTCCCACTGTGATTAGGGGCTTTATGCAGCTGTTTATGGTGGGAATGGGGAGGGAAAGGGCAAAACATGGGTTAAATGAGACGTATTATGCATCATTTGTGGTTTGTTATTGGTGTTTAATCTTGAGTGTCTTTGGTTTGGTACACTCCAGTTATAGAAAAGAATAGGCAAAAAAATAGGAAAAGGAAAAGCACACAACTTCATATCAGTTTGGCCCATAGGAAATACACTTAGAGCGCAATCAAAAAGCTAGGAGCTCTGGAGCTCTGTCTGTGAGATACTTTTCTTTCAGAAAATACTTAACTGTGAAAAGACTGATTTGTAATTATATATAATAATGATTATTGTCATTCTTAAAAAAAATCCAGGTTCTTTTGGAATTTTTTGCAGCATTAGCATATCAGACAAGATCAGCTTGATTATTTCCTCTGTAAATGGAGCTCTAAACTCAATTCATAACATGATAACACATCATGTGCCTTATCACAGGTTTTAAGTTCTAATATAGAAGATACAATACATTCTCAAGACCATGTTTTAAACACAAAAAACAATCTATAATGTTATCCCATAAAACATTCAATTTGTTTATTTTTACCTGAGGGAGAGACACACAAGTATGAAAGGTAAATGGTCTCTAGAGCTTTTCTGCCTTTCAAGGTTGTCAATGTGCTTAACAATGAAGGATCTACTTACTCGGTGTATGAAGACTCTGGGTCAGTGTCTTGCTCAGAGACATAACAACAGTCCACTGTGATACGTGCTGTTCCAGCAGTCTCCCATCCATTCCATTCTCCTCCCATTTACATGTTTGTTTGTTTTTAACATTTTGACCGTAACTTCTTTGTGTCTGCAGGGGCCGGCTCCTGGTGGGAACATTTGTGGCGCTCTTCTTTAATCTATTGACGCTGCTGTCGGTCAGGAACAAGCCATTTGTCTATGTCTCAGAAGGTAATTTCGCTTCCAAATTGTCAAATGGTGCAGTCGAGTGCTAATTTTCATTTAAATTTTAATTCAGTCCTCCAGCACTTTTAGTTATAAAATATGCTATATTCTCATTCTATATCTGTGTGTATTTTGAAACTTTAAATCTAGCTGCTGAAATGACACTATAAAGGAGCACATGAGGATTGAATCCATTGAGTTGAATCAAAAAAAAAAACTAAACAATTTGATAATATTTTGAGAATGATCCCATGCCTAGTTGTTACAGTATCATGTTTTGGAGAGGACACAAAGCCTTTCAGTTCAATGCCTGGATTATTAGATTCACACATTTCTCCGCCACTGGAAAGATTGGACAACTTAAAGGTTGTATAAGTAGTGTTAGTTAACTAAATCCTGTTTTCCAGTGCCATGTTGTAGAGTGATTCTGGTTCATGAAGTGCTTCAGACGTTGCCAGGAAAAGTGTTTTTTGCTTCAGACCCCTCTGAGTCACTCTGTGCATGAGCAGTCTGATAAAAAAGGTCACGACTTTATGCATTTCTAAATGCACAAATGTTGGAATCAAACGTGTGCATTTACGTGAATTGGTGTATTGATTTACTTTTAAATTGCTAAATGAACTAGTGGCAAAGAACTACTGAGTTGTTCCGGAGCTACAACTCCTGATGTTTTTTCTGATAGAGAAGTGGTTGAACTTTGCATTTACACTTATATGAAATGATTTTCTGAGTTGTCACGCAAAGATTCTTCCCTTTTTTGCCAATCTGCTTTGGTACTGCTTGATTATGAAAATGTAATGTGTTGTTGACCATCATTGACGTGAACAATCTAAATGTAACAGAGCCCCCTAAATGTTTATGAAAGCCCAGCCCCTTAAGCTCTGCGGTTTATGAATCCAATTTAACCATTGCGATACAGGGTTTCTTCTACATTACAATACAAAAGAACAGATCTAGAAATCACTAGACTGAAAATATGTAAAATCTTTTGTATATTTTATGGCCAAGCACAATGTTATTACAAGGAAAAACCTAGACTTATGACATCATTATACTGTCTTCTCGAACTCAAACGCAGCCTATTCACTGAATTCAGCTGGATTTAAAATTGTAGTAGTTGTAGAATGCACTGTTAGTGGCTGTGATTGTAGTGAGAGTCCTCACAGAGCTACACATCCGTGTTACCGTGTGTGTGTGTTTGCACTCGGCTGTCTGCTGTAGCGTTCAGCGCAGTCTCAACATCACTTAACATCTGACATTTTGGGACGGGGAGAAGAGGGGGGTGGATGAGACACACACGGGCACTTAGCTTTTGGTACAACACACATCTCACTCGCTCATTACACTCCCCTCTTTCTCGCTTCCCCCCTCTCTCTTCCTATCTCTCTCTCTTTCCCTCTCTCTCTTTCTCCCCCCTCTCTCTCTCTGAGTCCAAAAGTGCATTACGCAACCATGTTCCAGACAGTGGTAATGTAGTGTGCCAACAGGGCCAGGCGGGCACACAGACATGCACCTTGCAGCACGCGCTCACACACATCATAAATAAGTCAGTCCATTAAAATGTTTGTTTGGATTGACTCAGCCTGCTAGCAAAACAAACAGTCACACGCGCACACACACCCGCGGGTCGGAGGGACATGACGAGCCTTTGACCCGACACCCGGCCCGCAGGCGCACCCCCACGTCCGCGCACGTTACACTCACACATGCACACGCAGCAGCAGGCAGCTTTTTATAAAACCAAAAAAAGGGGTCTGCGCTCTGTGGTTTAATTACAGCACGGGTCAGTAAATATTATACAACATTGTCAGATACACTCGTCTGGGCTGAGGGAAGATGAGCTTTGGAGTCGGATGTGAAGTTTGCCAAGGAAATGGAAGCGCCGCAATATGTTAGAACAGCAAACTGGAAGAATAAAATAAGGAAACAAAACAGGGCTGTAGTGGAATTGATACTTATTGCGAATGGCAATATAGGTATCGATACAAGGAGCCGTATTGTGATACCTTTAAACTACGTACATTTTTTGTAAATTGCAAAGTTTTACATTTATTTACCTGTAAACTGCTCAACTCAATCAGCTGAACTGAAAAGTGACATAAGTTCTATTCCGATTCTTAGTCTATGATGTGCTTGTTCATTCACAGCACATGGGGCATAACCAAAGACTCAGGACCTTTTGGAACCACAACCATATGTTTTACAGCGTATAAGCTACTTGCCAACCTTTGTTTTGGGTCAAACGCACATTTATGCTCTAAGTTACGAGCAAAAATGACTGTTGCAGATCTTAATTTGCTATTTCTGTTTGTATTTCTCTTTTAGTTATTATAGAGGCTACAATAAAGTCATGGAAAGTGAAAGCTAAACTATAAGTTAAATAGTCTAAAACAAGTAATTACAAATATTATAAAAGCCTTCATAAAGCAGCCTTAAGTATTTTGTCTAATATGTCCTTATTGCAAATATTCTCTTTTGTGAACACTTTAGACCATATTGCCCTGCTCTATTCGCTTATTGCATTAGTTTTATGAATCGTATGCTTTACATATAGTATTGTAAAAAGTCATTAACTCTTCATTGGTTATTATCAAGCATCTGCAGATACTGAGAAAGCTGAAAAAGCCTCCTTTAAATAATAGTTTTATGTGTTTGTGTGTGCGCAGCGGCCAGCAGCAGTTGGCTCCAGGAGCACGTGGCTGATCTGAGCAGAAGGTAAGTGCTCCTCTTCATCTGTGGACATCAGCACATCTGCAGCCAGCTTCAGAAGCAGGAAGGATCTACTTACCCTGAGTCAACACACGCACACCCACCCAGAGCCACACTATCTCCTCTGTCAGCGCGCACACACCACCACAGAGGTCAGAGGTCACAGCCGGTTTAGCCCCAGCACATCGGCATATCGATCCGCTTTCTTGGAACCAGATTTGAGATCACTTTTCTCAGCTACAAATCTGGGGTTCAGAGGTCACAGGTCGGCGCCCCTCAGTAGAATGTGACCCGTTATAAATGTGTGGATGTTGCGACCGCCCTGAAGTTGGGATACGGTAACTGCAACTTTTACAGCTTTTAGAGAATTCGATTTGTGCGCTTGTAAGAGGAAACTTCGCTCCCAAACCGAGTCACGTCGAAATAAATTCAATATCTTGCAAATAATTTTTCTAACAGACACCAAAAACTGAACATTATACTTGAGCCTTTGGTTTTACAGTAGGCTTAATGCAGAATATTTACCAAGTTCACCTACCTGCCCTGACGCCGTCACAAAGTTCATTGTAATTTGTCAGTTTAAAGTAAAAAAAAAAATAATTTGACACCCAAAAAGATGCTTATTTCATTCATTCAATCATTAGAATTTAATTACCTAATGAAGCTAATTAAAATGGAGATTTTGGAGTTTGGAGGTGGAGAGCCTGGGATGACTTGGTGCAGAATATCTACTTTGTCTGTGTCTTAAGTCCAGCAAGAATTTATTTTGTCAACTATAGCCCTTCAGTAAACAATAATACAATGGTTTATAGTGAGGATGGGACGAGATCTTGTGCAACGAGACTTTTACTCATACATAGGGTTTTGTGTCTTTGAGCAGCTGTAGTAAAAAGTCTCCTCCACACACAGTCTTGTAGTGAACTTATTCTGACAGAAAACAGTCTAAACTCTCCCATTTTTTTATTTTGTAATGATAGGACCAATTTTGAAAAAGATGATTAGTCCTAAACATTGCAAAAGTTAACGTGAAAAATATATAATATACACACAGACATCACAGGAACAGCGCAGTGTTTTTTACATTTAAACATAATTTAAAATATTTTGGCATATGTCATCAATAACTTTGTAAAAAGTATGAAAGTCTTGTTCCTTCTCTATGTCTGGTCCCTGTCAGCAGCGCTGCAGAGGCAGAAGAACGGGGGGAGCAGCTCAATTTCAGTCAAATTATTTAACTCATATCATTTAAATAATAAGAATACAAGGTGATAGACATAATGAAAATAAAGCTAAACTAAATAAATATTAAACTAACAATAATAAGCAATAAATGTCTAATTTTGTTACTTGCCTTGTTAAAATTCTGAATTAATGCAAATCATTTCAAAATCTTGTTTCGCCTCGATCTCGTAGCTCTTCTTGTTTTGTGAAAATTCTGTCTTGTCCCATCCTTAGTTTATAGAGTTTCTGTAGGTGTTGTCACATGACTGACATCATCCCAGCATACATCTCCTAACTCTACTGTGGCAGTGAAACTGACAAGACTTTACTATTAGATTTAGACTCTAGCAACTATTATCAAACTTTAACAGTTTTAGAGTATGTTCATTAGGTCTGTCACAATAATTACTATACAGAGTTAGTGTGTGATATGTAAAAACATTCACAATAACATATTGAGACTCGATCAATTTGTTTGTGCATTTACGGAGCAAAAGCTTACATTAAATGACATTAAACACATAATCCAAGCAACGAACAACCATTAACGCTACACTTTAGGCTTTAGGAGAAAGGAGGGGTAGAAACACAGCAGTGGGAATGGAGGTCAGAGGACGAAGTCAGCACAGTTTAAATTAAAAAAGGAACCAACTGAAATTACTACGAGGGTCTGATGAGCATGTCATTGCGAACTGTGTAAAAGACAGAGTTAGGACAAACAAATGCTACAGGAGTCCTACTCTTTACACGCTAAAACTTCAGATGACAGAAGTCTTCCTCCTGAGCTACTACTTCTCCACTGCTTGGTCCTTCCATAAGAGCATTATTCTCTGATCCAAAAGTAAAACCTTCCAAACGCCACAGTTTTAACAGCTAATATTTGTATTTTCTCCTGCTTCCTCACTTTGTGCGCACTAATGGTCCTCATGTACTGCTGTGTGAGCCCTTCACATTCTGTTTGTTTGGGATCGCATAAGATGTGATCTTTGACTTTGTCAACAGCAGAGAGGATTCTAAAGTGAACTCTGCTTCTTCTGCAAACATGTAGGCCTGTTTTAAATGTCCTGACTTTAGTCTAGAATTGTGCTTTCCAGTTAAGGCTTGCAACAAAAAGGGAGATGATATTTCACATGCATGTTATATTAGCATGTGAAAGTTTGAGGGTGGATATATGCGCGAGATGACAAAAGACCGAAATGTGCTGTGTGTCTGTGACATGTGAGGATGTTTAGAAGAGCAGCGAGTGAAGCTGTAAACTTGACTTTGTTTGAGTCGGATATCTACACTGCTGCGATGATGTGTATCTGTGTGAGTGCGCTTATGCCGCGCTGCTGCAGTGATGTGTACGCGCTGGATAAAACGTGTGTGAAAGATGTCTGTCAGTGTGACCACAGGATTTTTCATAAAACACACTTGAGGATGAACTTCATGTGTAGTGATTGCATAGCTTCAGCTTCTTCCTGAATAAAAAAATGAATCAGTGAAACATATGCTCCCATGCAGGTGCGCGTGGACGCACAGATTCTAAACAATATGAGCTACAAAACACTATCTTCATTCCCTACAAAGTAGTTGTGATTAGATTAAACTAATTATATTTGTTGGAAATATGAACTAAAGTAATGTCTATTCAAAACACAGATCTCCTTCTGCTTCATCTCTAAAAAGTCCGTTTGGTAGCAGACCCACCTGCATGTCAAATTGTCTTTGTTTAAATCCCAAACTTGACATGCAAAACCACGTACGTAATCTACCACATACTTTTGACTCAATTTTTTAATAAATGAGGTGCTTAGGCTTTATGTCCAGAAATATCAATTTTATGGCAATTTATGCAATCTAAGCTCTTTAAAAACACACTTATGTCACAAAATAGTCACCAGTGTTTGATTTGATTAGATTTTATGACCTATTGTTATAAACATTTTCAAATAATAACAAAGATAAAGTCTACAAGCGAAATTTCCAGCTCATTGCCAATAGATGCATTGTTTACCTTTTCTACTGTAAGGGTGCAACAACAAATTTAGTCATGTGGTGCATGAGTTCTGTAGAATAATTCTTTAATCTAACAGTCCTATTGTTACTCTATGATTGTGTATGTTTATAGCTTCTTTACAGACAAACACTAGGGTTTGTGATACTGTATTCGTCTAGAGGTGAATATGTGAGACAAAGCAGACTACGCTGTGTCTGTGCTGATGAATATTACATCCACTGTGTAATCCCACATCTCCACTCACCACTAACGCACATACACGCATGCACACACACGCGCGCGCTCGGAGTCAGCAGTCAGGCGGGGCCGCTTACTCGGGGCGACAGCACAGAGACTTCCACTGCATTACTGCTCTCCGATTGGCCAAGGGAGCAGAGACGAACAGGACGTCCCAGCCTAGTTTCTCTGGATGTGTGTCACTGCGCGTGCGTGTGTGACAGCGTGTCGAACTGTGCATGTTTTAATTGCAAGTGTGTATGTGTCTGCGTGTCCCCACTTAACCTCCTCTGGTCTGGGGGCAGCGGGGTTATATAAAGCTTCACCAGCCACAAGCATTCACACACAGCTTTTGTCTACCAGCGTTTGTTTGGTGTTAAAGTCTAAAGTGTTTGCCAAGACAGTCAAAGATCCAACACAAAAAAGCTTTTATTTTCCTCAACAGATAAAACAAAATGATGCTTAGTTTGTACTACTGTAGGGCTGAGATAAATGTTACAATTACCTTGAGTTTTCGACTGATGATTGTTGAAATGTAACTCATTGAAAATCTGGAAGCATCTTGTTCCCTGAGCTCTATTGCTTCTTTAATCAAACCTTTTAGTCATTGGTCTCTTGCTTAATAATCGGTGAAAATTCCCACCACATGTGGTTATTACATTTGAAGTAATCAGACTTTGTTAGCAAACTTTAACACGCACCTTGTGTGATGCTTCTGACGATGACAGAAGTGACTGTTGAAACATGATTTGGAAGAAACCATAAAACTAGCTTCAAATTTTTATCAGCAACACACAGGGTATTTGTAAATACTTTGCCTAGAAGGCATTCTTCAAACTTTATTTAGTTTATTGAAAGAGTTTGAGTACGCAAGAAAAACTGTCGCACATCTATCTTGTATGAATATTTGTTTAATTAGATTCTTGAGAATCCATCTGGTCTGACTCCAGCCATAAAGTTTAGATGAGCTTTGCCTAGCATCTATGTCATCAGCATTTAAAATCCATATGTGTGTGTAGCCAATTGTCTTGCATAACCTTGTCATGCAAGACAATTGGCTGAATTTGCTGGTTCGACTGGACAATACAAATGAACTGCAAAAACATTTGGCTGAACCCAGCACAGACAGGTCACTGTGCTTTGTGTCTGAGAGTCTGACATTGTTCACTTTCTTCACTAGAGTAATGTGAGGAGAAAAGGATTGCAAATACATTTCAAAACAGTTTTTGCATAATTTTATATTTTGCAGCAATAATGCATTTTTTTAGAGATTATAAGATTTATATAATTGTTTATGTGGTGTGTTGAACCAAGGGCCAAATCGGCAACATGGTTACCAATGTGGCCCTTGGTTGTCATTGGCTGTCATTGTGATTGTCGTCAAGGGCCAGTTGTAACTGTTATAAACCTTACTACTCTCTGATATGATTTTGTATTTAAAGTTTCTACTGTAATTCTGCACATATTGAATTACTTTTAAAGTTGCAGTTAGGTAACACCAACACTACTCCTAGTGCTAGTAAAAGATTGAAATAAAATTATATGGGGGCCAGCATTCTGCACTGCCGGCTGCAATGTGTGTAGTCACGTGGGTGCAGGAGCTCTATAGTCTGATTTTAGAATGTTCTAACAACAAAAGCAAATGGTAGTTATCAGTAGCTGTAATTTGCAGTAATGCGACTGATGTGTCTGACCTGATTTGTGTGACATGTTTGCTTGTGTTTACCTTTTGAACATTATCCTATGACAACACCTCCAGGCTCTGCCCCCTCCCTCCTGCTCGCCTGTGTGCGTGCGCGCGTGTGTACATATGTGTGTGTGAGCACTTTGACACAGCTCCCATGGCCCTCCACATGTTGGAAATTGAATCTGACACACAGTTGGGACTATCTGCCGCCAGGGCTATAAGCATTGACCTGTTAACCAGCGCAGTACTCTCTTTATGGAATAAGCCGTTATTTCTGTAGCGTTCTGAAAATGATGTATAACCGTTGGTCAATATTTAAGTACACACGTATAAGGACATATTGATTTCTACAAGCTTTTAACCGTGTTGTAGCATTCACAGATCAGAAACAATACAGACAAACATTTATGCACTTTAAAATCCTCTTTAGACAGATTTACTTCTACTAATTTAAGGAGGCATGGTTTGGTAACAATTCTCTTAGGAGATGTGAAAATTACCAACTTGTTTCTGCATACTTTATCATTTCTTCCTGTCCACAATGAGTCAATGTAACCAGTCCTTTACCTCTAATATTTGCTCTTGTATGACCTTTACTAACAGGTTTTCTCCCTTTTACATTTCATCACTGTTTTTATCTATTTTTTAACTGTTTTAATACAATTTTGACATTTTGTCTGGCAAGTTGGGCTGTCTCAGTTATCTGTTTTCATTCTGTCATGGCGCTCAATCATGTGATGCGAGTTGTTTATTAGTTTGTTTAACGTTTTCCACTTCTTATGGACACTTTAAGAAAGCTATATCTAGGAAATGTATTCTCTGATGCAAGTGTTGTGTGTTCTGACTCTAGTTTGTGCGGCATCATCCCCGGCCTGAGCAGTGTGCTGTTGCCTCGCATGAATCCTTTTGTTCTGATCAACATGGCAGGAGCTCTGTCCCTCTGCGTCACCTACATGCTCATCGAGATCAAGTAAGGACTTTATGTTTTGGAGGCTCTTAGACAATATCTAAAGATCTTAGAATGTTTGTAGGGCTGGTCCTTTTAAAGGACTCACATTAGGGCTGAAAGATGAATCGCAATCAAGTCGAAATCACAGTTTGAATAGACACATTTAGTAGTTCACAAATCCTGCAAACAGCAAACTACTCTTATATTGTTATATTCGTCCCTTCACGCAAGAAATTGTGTTTAATTTATTGCATTGTTCATGTATTGTATCAAGACATAAAATTATATCTTAAGAAACCACATGGAAAAGAAGCAGTATTGTGAAATACTATATGTCATCATGACACTTAATTTTAATTAATTTAATTTGTATGTTTTGTGGTCTTTAAAGGGGACCTATTATGTAAAATTCACTTTTGTAAGTTTTTAACCTTGGTATGATGGCCTTCCTTCATCATTAGTTTACTCAAAGTTATATTTGAATTGATTCATTCATGTTGGAGTAATCTTGTTTTGTTCTTCAGCTGGAGCTCAAGTGCTCAGAAATCCTGGTTCTCACCTACCACCTATCCCCTCCCACTTGTCTGTATTTACTTGTTATAATTCAAAAGATTAATACTCAAAATGAAGCATATAGGGATTAAAACTGTTCCATATTCACCTTCCAATAATAAAAAATAGTTTTTAAAAAACTATTGTTGCTTTTTACAGTTACATTTTAAAATGAAGAGGCGGGGCTTATCAGATCTGCAGTTTTGAACAGGAAGTCAATAGAGCTGTTCCTATTTTTAAGCTGTTTTAGATCAACTTTGTGTTTTAAAATGAACAAAATGTAAAATACTGATCTGCACATGTTCTAGTTTCTTACTAATTATATATAAAAAACACAATAGGACCCCTTTAAAAAGTTTTAAATTTGACCTGTCTTTTCCTGCAGAAAAAAAACTTGATTTTATATCTCAGATGAATATGATATTTGTTTATGAGAACAAATGCCCAAAATTCATTGAGTTTCAGTTATGTCCCAGTTTTTTTAAATCTGGAGTTGTCCAGTGCTTGTTTTTATAGACAGGATGGACTACTCAGTTTACTAAAATACAGTTGGTATGGACAAACAATTTTGTGAAATCATGCCAAGATTACCTGATGCACAGCAAACCAAGAATATCTTTGTCAAATTGAAGTGTGTTTTTTGTGTATTTGTTTTCAGTAACTACAATGCAGTGGACACAGCTTCAGCCATGGCCATCGCACTCATGACCTTTGGGACCATGTATCCGATGAGTGTGTACAGTGGGAAAGTATTGCTGCAGGTGGGTTTTACATTTCGTACAGCAAAATAAAGATCTGCATTGTTTTCATTTACTAATAATCATATAATTGTGATTTATTTATTTTTTCCTTTCACTAAAATATTTTTGTCTTGATATTATACCATTCCTAGGTAAAGAACATTTAGCTCTCTTCAATCTTGTCCATATACTGAATATTTGTTTGTCCTCTGTAGACCACTCCTTCACACATCATCGGACAGCTGGACAAATTGCTCAGAGAGGTCAGTTAACACAACGCTTCTTTCTTGCTAAATTTGTTCCAAAGGGAGCTGAAAGCAGTTTGAGAATCCATTTTAAGCTACACTTATGGACAAAGAAGTACTTTCATCAACATTGCATTTACACGCCACCTGCTTCTTTTGTATGTGATTGCTGGTAATTTGACTTATATAAATAATTTCCTCAGCTCATGGTAAACAGACCAGTTAGTAATTTAATTCATCTGACAGTTATTTCAATATTCAATAAAGATTCACTCATTTTTTAACTTGTTGTACTCCTAATTAGTCAGGCTACATTCATGCATCATCAAATAATATTTTTTTAAACAAAAATGGCTCAGTAACTTGAAGCAGATAGTATGTCAACAGAGTTCACCCACCACTTGGCTCTGGGCTGATTTTTTTCTGAATGGATTTCCAAAAAATGTACCGGAAAGCTGTGAAAAAATCATGTTCCTTTTTTGAAAACTTCCTCTGTATAAGAGCTAAATGATTTGTGTATTTTTATTTTGGATATTTTTGGTCAAAAGGACAGACCGCTTTGCAGCATTACAAGGACACTACATTGGATTGTTTGAAATATCATCGTTTGTCTTTATGTCCAATCAGGTGTCGACTCTGGACGGGGTTTTGGAAGTTCGCAATGAGCACTTCTGGACTGTTGGCTTTGGTTCTCTGGTACGTACTTTATGAGCATATTACACTAAATTCAACACATTTATGGAGAATGTTTTTTATTCTTGCCTATCTGCAGCCTACACCTTAAATCAACCTATATTTTATGAAGCTGTATTTTAAAGGCGGGGTGGCTGATTTTCAAACTGCAAACATGATTTATGTTTTAAATCTGACTACTTCCTCTCTGAAATCCTTCGAGACATGTTTAATAGCGACATGTATTAATATTAGTTGCAGTTATGGTCAATAAAGGTATTTTTAACTTTGTTGGAGGTCTTTATTATTCAGGTCAGACAGTACACAGTGGTCTCATTTTTTCACATAGTGCAACGTTTATCATATACTTTTTTGTGGAAAACCCTAAGTTTACCAATTTACAACTAAAAAAGTTAGTTACCCCAACTTTAATCAGCCCATATTTTTGTAAAGTTGTTTCCTAATGTTTGCAGAGTAACCTAATTTCTTTAAATTACTCTAGCAACAAATCTGATTGACTTATATATTTATTCAAATAAAGTCAGCTGTCCACTGCATTTTGAGTGTGTGAGAGTTTTAATTTAAATTTTGGCTTAAAATCGTTTCCTGTAGGTCTCAGAGTGAAACTGAGATAAAAAACAAAACAAAAAAAACTTAAAACCACAGACCAGCTGCAATTGGTATCAAGTTTGTCAGATATTTTGAATCTTTGCCGCAGAGTGAGACCTTCTGTGACTGCATTTACAGTTGATCTTTGTCATTTAAACAACTGCTTTAAGGACTGAACAATTCATCCATCGTGAACAGGAACTAATTTCCCCATTTCTTTTGTCATTGTTTGACATAATCATTGCTGATTGTGTGAAACATTGCAGGATGTGACTCTAACTGCCCTTAGATTTACATTTCCTCACGTCTTGTTGTGTGACACAGAAATCAGAATTCTTTCATTGCAAATAGACACCTAACAGGTTCTGTTCATGCGACATCACACCATTCGTCTGGTCAATGATATTTAATACAGATGTTTGGCAGGTAAAATTAATATTATTTGAGTTAAGTTTTTATGATATTGCGAAAAGTGGGTTAGTCTAGGCATAAATAGAAATCACCAGATTGACAAAATCACATTCTAGAAAGTGCTTCAAAGTTACATCCTGGTTTGATTCCTATTATAACATTTGCACATTGTAGTTGGAGGCAAACAGCACATCAGTCTCATTTGTACCATAAGAGCTCCTTGTGTAATTATAATGTTATTCTGTGGCAAGACAGTTTTTACATTTATCAGAAAAAAACATAGACCGTATATACAGTCTATGGAAAAAACATTCACATTCATACCATGTCATTGATATAATAATAAAGAGTTTACTTTATTTTGTTTCCGCCAAGCATAAGTCGCCCACAGATCTGAGTCCCCACAATGTGATGAATACCCCTACACACTGGTTATTGTTTGGCCCCAGACCCTCTCCCTCCACTGGGCTGAGTCAGAGAGCGTCTCCTGATTTCTGTCTGCTCATTCAGATGGACACAAAGAACAAATCATTCATGCAAACATCTCCAAACATCAAATCCGACTACAGAATTCTCTTAGTCATGTCTTTCAGCATTAGTTTACACTTATCTTAACAGCCTAGATTATGATCAAAACAATGCTTTCTTTGAAAACACAGACAGGTGGAGTATTCTGTAATACTTGCCCCACAAATGTATGATTATATAATAAAATACTCCCTTTAAAGGTGGGGTGGCTTGGTTTCACACTGCAAACATGATTTACCTTTTAAATCTGACAATTTCCACTCATAAATCCTTCAACAGATGGTTAATATCGACATGTATTCACTTTGGTTGCAATTATGGTCAGTAAATGTATTTCTACAAACAACAAAGTGAAACTGGAGACGACCACCCAGCCACAGCCAATCAGAGCAATTTCTCTCACAAAGGTGATTATTTTATTTATTTAAGTTTACTAAGTTACAATTAAAAAAGTTAGTTATCCCAGCTTTAATTTGTAGATTATGTTGCCTTTTTTCAATATTATTTTCAGTTTGAATTTTGCTGTTTCTCCATTCGCAAGATGGCCACTGTAATTGCTACGGCTGCAGAACCCACACTGCCTGTAATTACAATAAAAACTCAATTGCGACGCAACTGAAACAAGCTAAAATAATCACAAGTAAATGCAAACAACAAGTGGGGATGGGAGTAGGTGAAAACAGCACTTTTCTGAGCACTAAAGCACCAGTAATCATGTTTAAGAGCCTGTTGGTGGCGCTCTCATACCTCTATCCGTGCTGATGTTTTGGTGAATGTAGATGGTGCTCTAGTACAGTACCTTCCTCCCTGTGCCTGCTGACTGGAGGATGTTTTAGTGCCTGTTGGTGGCGCTCTAATACCTCTATGCGTGCTGATGTTTTGGTGAATGTAGATGGCGCTCTCATACAGTAGGCCTACCTTCCTCCCTGTGCATGCTGACTGGAGGATGTTTTAGTGCCTGTTGGTGGCGCTCTAATACCTCTATGCGTGCTGATGTTTTGGTGAATGTAGATGGCGCTCTAGTACAGTACCTTCCTCCCTGTGCCTGCTGACTGGAGGATGTTTTGGTGCTATCAGCGCAGCCCCTGTTGTTGCGGCCTGTGTTGTTGTACTGGCACAGTGTTAGTTGTTGACCCACTGCTGTTGGAGCGCTGTCCAAACTGATCTGACCCTGTGAGTGCACCATGGCCCTGGGGAGCTACGAGCGCAGCCAGCCCACACTCCTCTGCACAGACAGAGAGAGCAAGAGAAACAGAAAGAGAGAACAGGCTGCTTTAACCCAGTCTGACCCCAAACAAGACCCCAGAGTGTGAGAGTCTGAGAGAGAGGGCTAGCTTAGGGGAAAGCAGCCTTTTACAAAATCCAAATGTGCACTGTTTAACTCAGGATAATGTACAAACCATTTCAAACTTTACTGCCCTGATCTTAATCTCATGTTTGGTGTTTTTTTTTTTTTTTTTTTTTTTTTTAAGGTGTACGATGTAACTTTTCTGATATTACTTTCACCCCCTGCCTGGCTCCATGATGATGTTTTGCCCTTGTACTGCACTATACATGTATCTTGAATTTATTAAACTCAGGCTGTTCTAATTGCTCAAAAATATCTTGAATGTTTAGTGAGCAGGTGGTTCTTCACAGATTTCTCTTTTAATTTGACCTGGTAGCTTCACATGCTCATCTTGAGGTTTAAAGCCTTGTTATAGATTCTGTTGACAAAATAATGCCACCTCCATGGATAGAAGGTGATTGCCACAAAAACTGTCCACAGTGTAACATTAATACTTTACAGAATTTTCTCTAATTCAAAAACAACAGCTGTGTCCATGCAAATTATATTTATTGATTAAATGCATGAAAATTGCTATCACCACAATTCCACTGCTGTTTGCTCATACAAAACACTTTGACCAAACCTTACATCTTCTACAGTACACAACACCAGCAAAAGCATATTGAACTCTTGAAGTCTCATAATTGTCTTTCCCCTTGTAACCCCTCCCCTTCCTACAGGCTGGCTCCGCCCACGTCCGCATTCGCCGAGATGCCAATGAACAGCTGGTCCTGGCCCATGTAACCAACCGTCTGATGCCGCTGGTGTCCACTCTGACAGTGCAGATCTTTAAAGATGATTGGAGCAGACCTCTGCTTACAGGAGCTCTGTCCTCTCCCTCTGTGCCTCCGCTGGGTCACACTGACAGTTATGGACCCGTCCCCTCTGTACCTCCTCTGGAGCAGGATCCTCTGACCTCCACTCCAGCCAAACCCAGCAGCCCCCTCCAGAGTTCTCCTTCAACAGTCCAGGAAAGAACGCCCAACCTGTGCTGCTCCCTGGCCCAGGACAGCACCTCCACAGACCCTACACTGTGGGTTTGGGTTACCCAGGCTCCTCCTACACAGGCCCACTGGGACAGGGGCTTACGCGGCCCCTGGGGACTGGCTTTGGACTAGGACTGTCCTCTCAGACGTACAGGACTGCTTATGGAGGGGCTTCTGCTCCTCTGGGCTCTCAAGCTCAGTATAGACAGTACAGACCCTGAACAATGTGGACATTAGTGTTTCAATGGACTTGGAGCTATTTATTTGGGTGAAAGGGGGACCTGAAAACAGCTGTATATGTATTATTCTTTGCTTTTGTCTTTTCTACCAGGATGATGGGAGTGAACCTTTTGTGTGACGTCTAACAAAATCCTTTTTGTTACAAAGGAATATATTTTTAAGTGACACATACTACATTCCCTTCATTAGAATGTATTTTATTCAATGATGCTAATGGTGATGATTCCATCTGGATTAAGGAGAGTCATTCATGAGCTTTAGTGACCAAACTATGAAGCAGCACGCACACACTACTGCTCTGTTAAACCGAGAACGCAACATGTTTGTTGTTGGTTTTATGGGGTTTGGTTTTTTTTGGTAAGTAAAACATTCTCTTCCAACTCTGACTCAATAGTCTTGTTGTCCACCACAGCTTATACACCAGAGGCATCATTTGTTGAAACTATGAAGGGATGAGTCAATGGATTTAATTGCAAGCATCATTGCAATTAAATCAAAATCTAATTTTGATTTAATGAATGCAGTTACAAAACAAATGTTAATTTCCTACATAAATGACTAAAGAACTTGCCTTTAGACTACTACAGAACAGGGAATTTGTGAAAAACACAAACAACACACAAACCCTGAGGTATATACATTTTTGTGAATGAATGTAACATTGTATTTGACAAACTTGTATCTCCCACTCTCTTTGCATATGGGTCATATCTTATAAGAAGCAGGACATGGGAGGGGTAGAGCAGGAAAAGCACTGTTATCTTAGCAAGATACAAATAGTTCCATTCATAAAATTGTATATGCTGTGTATATAAATCAAGGTTGTGCAGCTGTGTTTTTCACGAACAAAAGCCTTGTTCAGTGGTTTTCCATCTCATATCTCAATTATTTATAAGACTTTATTCTAAATATCCATCCCTTAATTGTCCCTTTTAGTCTTTTTGTCAACTCTGAACAGAATCCCAATATTATAAGGTCTATAAAAGGTGGTTTTAGAGCCATCAACGCTGACGGGTCAGCTTGGCTCATTCCAGTGTACAGCGCATAAAGATAAAAACATTATTCAACTGCTACAAGTGACTAAAAGAAAAAAATTGTTGATTAAAGAGATAAGATAATAAAAACTTGGTTAAACCGCACTTAAAATACAAATTCATCAAGGTTAGTTGCTGCAGACTTAATGTACTGTTCAAAAGTGTCATTGTCAAAATGAAAACTAAAATATTAGACATGTACGGAAGCTCTGTACTGCCAATCTCTACTTATTTTTTTTCCAGCTGTATCACGAAATAACGTGATACTATCACGTAATAACGCGATACCAAAAAAAAAAAAATTTTTTTTTTCAAAAATTGATTGGCTTCGCTTGTGTGGTCCACTCCAGTTTCTAAGCCATGATTGCAGCCAAAAATGAAAGCATGTGGATGTTAACAATGAGTTGAAGGCTTTGTGAGAGTAAGGATCTAATTGGATTGATTTCAATTTCTACTTCTGATTTTGTGAACTGAAAATCTGATACCTTAGCTTTAAAAGTTGTATGGAGGATTTTTCAAATCCAACAACTGCTTGCTGTTAAAATAGAAAATGCCAAAATGATGGAAAAGGCAAAACAACTCCAAGGCACTCTTAACGGTGATTATTAAAAAGCCTTTATTAGTACATGGCTATTATTTAAAAACGCATCAATGCGTTTCTGCTCACATGAGCCTTCCTCAGGGACAACTGTTTGGGGTTTTTCAAGTGATGCATGTGTTTCTCCTCCCAGGGCCACGCCCTTCACTGCCACTGGGCCAATGAGTTACTTAGGAACACTGATAGTTTGCGTGACAGGTTAACAGGCCAATAGAAAACGAGGTACCTCGTTATCTATTGGTCAACGTTTTACCGGCCTCATCATGTCCACAGTTTATATATTTTTTATAATTATTTTTTTTGTTTAGCATAAGTACAAGGCTGTTACAAATCTATGCAACTGTTTTTGACCAAGACTGACAACAAACAAGTTTTAAAAATCCTCCATACAACCTTTAAGTTTTGGTTTGGCACTTGATTTTGAGTCAATATATCTTCCTTATAATATTTCTACCAAAGATATAATTTCAAAACTACTCTTCTCCAAACTGAAGCAACAAACATAAAGTATTTTATAGCATGCTCTTTTTCCCTTTACAGTAACATCACAGGAGCCATTAGCGACTTAGCAGTGTGCGGTCATACTTGTGTTCCCACCGTTGACTTTGGGATGAGTGAGTGGAGCAGAGGATGTCCGTCTGACAATGAGGAGAGCAGGCAGGACAGTCCCGTGACCTGTTGGAAGGTTAGAACACTCCTGACCCTTCATCAGAGGAGCTGCTTGAAGTTTGCACAGGTGGTTTCTAGAGGCTGGAATCAGAGGTAAGAACACTGAATGTAATCTGTATATCAATATCCCCCTTTAATATTTGTGAATTATCTTTTTGATATTTGAGTTTTATGCATCAAGTCTCTCTCTCCATCTGTGAGCATGACATCATCACATTCTCGTCTTAATATTACTTGTGCAGTGGGGGCTTACATGGACAGGACGATGTGCTTAAGCCTGAAAAAGTTCCCCTGCATTTTCAAGTGGAGCTGGAGCTGGCAGCGCATTAGTGTCGACTCCACAGGATTGTTACAAAACAAATGGGGTAGAGGCTATGTAATCTGCGCTCAAATCCTTACCAAATGAATGAGATCTGGGCAGGGTCATAGCTTTCTGGGTCAGAGCGACAGCCGCTTCACACCGCACAGGTCCACACACACATATATACACACTTTATCTGTATCATCAAAGGGCCTATAGAGCTTTTGCACCCACGTGACTAATGGGAACAATTTAACTTTTGGAGTTAGTCTTTAGATGAAGCTGTAAATAACGATAAGTCTTAAAATAATAGCAAATTTGACATTAGCGACACATACATCAACTGTGTCCTGTCCACTATTTAATTTTCATAATGCTGAGTATAATTATTGTGATGGGCTTAAGCACTTGTGTGGACAGGGCCTGTAACTGTTCTAAAGGGACACCACTGGGATTTTTAGTAACATTTACATAAACCAGCTGTCACAAAGGGTAGTCCTGCAGGATATCAGTGCACCTAAACCAGGTGAAGTGCTAGTAGAAATGCAGATTCTTTATTGAAAAGCAGTTATACAATCATGTTGCTAAACTTCATTGCACAATTTCTGCAACTGATTCAAGCAATATTTGTCCAGTGAAATTCCAGCTACAGATCTAATTTTATGCTCATGCACAAGATCTCATGTACCAGGTCTAAAGTGAAATGTGAAGTTGTAAGACTTTTTACAAACAACATTTTCAGGATCCGTGTCAAAAACTTTACATTATTCCATAGAGATTAATTAGTGCTAATAGACAGTGTTGGGAGTAACTAGTTACTTTTGTAACTAGTTACTGTAATATATTCCACTTTTCAGTAACTCAGTAGTGTAACTCATTACTTATAAAAATATTGATAATATATTACTAGTTACAATCTGAGTAACTCAAGTTACTTTCATATAAATTCATTGCTTTTATATTCTGTTAAAAACGACACTTCAGGACCAAAACAACACTAAAATACTGTCTGTTGCTTAAAGGTAAATCAAATATTATGAGAAAACGTGTTGTGACGTCACATTTCCACAAATTAACCAGTAAACAAGTGTAAATGTAACAGATTAGTGTTGTATAATGTCTTAACAAATGTGTAATTAGCTCTAAGTAACTCAAAGTAACTCACAGTAGTGTAACTCAGTTACATTTTGAGACAGTAATATTGTAATACAAATGTATTACATTTTTCTCCTGTAACTAGTAATATATAATGTATTACAATTTTAAAGTAACTTACCCAACACTGCTAATAGATATCTATCAATGAATATATCATTTTGTTTAGATACAATAAGAGATAGGAAAACCGTTGGACCATTTTCTTTTGTTCATCTCACTGCTGTACTGTAGACATTAGAAGACAGTAGAATTCTCTTTCTGTAAAAGCTCTGTATTGTTGTCTGCCTCACAGATTTTCCACCGTTGTTGGCCCCACTCTTAATTTGTCTGTTCCAAACAGACCAAAATCCGCCTCCAACGAGCCATGTGCCGCATAATCTGCTGCCCCGGCCGGCGTGCTGAGGTCAGGCAGCCGTGTCGGAGGGCGCATGAGGTCGTGGCGTCTGCTTCCACCGCGTTAAGTAGAGCAGAAAGAGAAGGAGGTGGAGCTTAAACAGCCTGCTAAAGGTAATGATATGTGTGTAAATGTACAGAGCCAAAGTGAGGCAGGGGAAAGTGCAGAGCGGCTGGGATCAGCAAATGTGTTTAAATAGACCTGAGGATTAGACAGGCCCTCACACTTCTACCACACACTAATACACACAACACAGCAGCCCTGATTTGTGTGTTCAGTATTCACATTTTCACTGGTTCACTTTTAGAGTTGATGGAGACGGTTGTGTCTCGTCTTTTAAAAGTGAAACGTACCAGACATTTAGTGATGCAAAGCCACCCTGAAAGGTACTTGCTTCCTAGGTGGTGTGCAGAGTTGGAAAGTATTCATACTTAAGTACAGTTCTTGTCTTTTCCATCAAAGAGTATTTTTAAAAGCCATACATTGCGACAAATCAGACCGCTGTGTTCTGTCTGAATTGAATAGTGAAGTACACAAGTTTCACTTTGCCGTCGATAAAAATGTCTTACTAAGCTGTAATTACAACCAAAATTGATTTCATTTGGATATTAGCCATGTGCGGAAGGATTTATGACAGCGAGGAAGTAGTTGGACAGATTTTAATACATACGCCGTGTTGCAGCGTAAAACTCTGTCTGGTGACTTTTTCTTCTTACTTCCATTTGAGAAATATCAGTGCTTTCTCCTGTAGCATTTTAAAAGCAAGCCTGTTGTAATTCACAAACAAGTGTTTCAATATTAAGCCAGCTTCACTATAGCCTAGTGGGCAATTGTGGAGTGGAATTTATCATCTTAAACATTGATCTATTTTCCACATGATGAAAGTCTGATTCAATATAATTTATTCACTTCAAGCCCATTTCACACTCCAATGCACCTACCAACTTTGTGTTTTTACTGTTTTACTTAAGGCAACTGAGAGTTGTTCTTTTGTTCCACTCAAATAAATGAGTTTCAGGACTTTTACTTTACTTTATTTGTTAGACAAGTCATTGTACTTTTACCTAAATAGCAATCTTAGGTATTTTGTCACTTCTGGTCATCTGGCTGGCTTTGACTGTCTAAAAGCTTTTAAGTAAGAATTTTAAGACTTAGAATCCCTGCTACAACCACACCACTGTTGCTTCTGTCTTTAATACTGGTAGCACAACCAGCTTCATCTACAAGTACCATCTCTAATTAAACTTCAACTAGTATGTTATGTTAAACTGAAAATTGCAGTGCATTGTTAGTGATTTAAAAAGCTCCAGATGTCTAAGCATACACAAGTAAATCAGCTAAAACAAATAGTCAGCAGGAGAAAATGTGTGGACCTTGGGTAATCAGGAACCTCTCCTCATCTCCTCAACACCTTGTGTCCTCTCTCCTCGTCTTCTCTGTCTTTGTTTCTTTCTACTCATCTCCAGTGTCATCTCCTCGCTTCGTCTGTCTTCTCTTCTTGTCTCCTCCTTCTCCACTCTTGCCTTGTCTCCTTGCTATGTCTCCTTTGTGGCCAGAACTTCCTACTTCCTTTCACTTCCTGCAGGAGATCTGAGAAATCATGGAGAAAGCAATGAAAGAGAATTGAGACCAGGCCAAGGAGTTCAGCTATAGAACTAGACTTAAGGTGAATGTTTGATGACATGGTTTTGTCCATAGTTCTTCTGGTGTGACAACATGCAGTGTCTGTGGGTGGCGCTGTGGAGCCAAAGTGTGCAGTGCAGTAGTTTTGATGCAGATGGTGTTTGACATGAGGCTGCTCTGTGTTCAGCCTCCGTCAAACAGAGCTGCACTCACATTAACTATTTACTCCACAGAGAGAGGGAGGGAAGGAGGGAGGGAGAGCGAAGGTGTGTGTGTGGGCGAGTATTTAGAACATTGTGAGGACCAAAAGTTGTATACACACTCACTTTATGGGGACCTGCCTTCCTTATGGGGACAAAAAGCAGGTCCCAATGTTGTAAATCTTTCATAATGAGATCATCAGATGGTTTTAAGTTTGGTCAAGGTTAAGGTTAGGATTAGGATTACGGTGAGGGTGAGGGTTAGGTTAGGTTTAGGCAAGTAGCCACTAAGGCTAAGGTTAGGACAAGAATCCATTAAATAAATGTAAGTCAATGTAATGTTCCCCATGAAAAGACTACTTGTCACAATGTACAGCTCCAAATGTAACAATAGGCTCTGTGCAGTTGGCTTGTTTGCGTTCAAAATAGTTCATCCTGCACATACAAGCATTTCCTGTTCTATTCATTTATACGAGGTTTTTCAGTACAAAACAAATAAAAACTCTTTAGATCAGACAGTTGTGGTGGATGTTACAGATACAGAAATATTTAAAGATTTTACAAACCAGATGAATATTTCCCCATTGGACACTTACTTACAGTACATTATACATTACTATAGTTACAAGGAAGAACATGTCATATATTTGTATTACAATATTACTGTCTCTAAAATGTAGCTAAGTACTTTGAATTACTTTTAGCAAAGAACACATTTGCTGTATTGAGATATTGTACAATACTAATCATATTACATTCATACTGGATTACTGATTAACAAATTTGGCATCACAAAATTATTTTTTCTCATAATATTAATGATTATTCTTTAAAAAATCCATCAACATGTATATCAAAGAAAGTCTTCTGTGTCGTAGTTTCTGTGTCTAAGTTGTTTGATACTGAAGTGTTGCTTTTATTAGAAGCTGCCACATACTGACAAAAGGAATATACAGTAACTTAAATCCTTCAACACGTGGTTAATCTGGTCATGTATTTATTTTGGTTGCAATTACAGCTTATATACCTGTTTTTCTCAACACCAAAGTGAAACTGGAGAGGACCATCCAAGCACAGCCAATCAGAGCGCTAAAGTCAGCTTCTGAAATTCATATTTATTCAATTCATAGAGGTGGTCTCATTTTTTCTCAATTCACTGCATGTATCATATACTTTTTTATTGGAAAACGTACAGTTGACTAATTTACAAGTAAAAAAGTTAGCCCAACTTTAACTTTGTAATTAGTTACTCCCAACGCTGGTGGTAAGCTAAGTTATTACATTTAAAAGAAATCATAAAATGTGTGGATTTATTACATTCAAAAATTAACAACTATTTGGCTGTTTGTGGGGATTATTGCTTTTGCATTTATACAAGTAATATAAATATAACAAAGCACTACTTAAAAAAAGACTAGTTGTGAGTTTTTATATCAAACTGACACAAGCAAAAGAACATTTTAAAACACCTAAAACTGATGAATCTATCTCTCTACTGGAAATCTCAAACAGCACTTCCTCACAGTGATCATAAACGAACACTTAGAGGTCAGGAGTGTGACCCTAATCTGTCTGTATGAGCCTGTTGCCCTGGTAACCTCTGACCTCCCACACTATGCTCAATACAAGATTTGCACCCTAACCCAAACGCGCAGGATCGATAACAGTAGCTGGTGTGCAGAATGGCTACATATGGCCCCCTACGTAGGTGCGTATCGAGCGGGTTTGGACAGGGAGGGGTCCAAACACTGGGAGGGCATCAGGGTGAACTGTGTTTTCATACAACTGCAAATTGCCACAGGCTTAAACAGGCTCCCGAAACTCAACAGGCTAAACAAGGTCAGTGAAATTATCAGGACGTGCACGGCTTTACAACAGCTGTACAAACACCATAGAGCGATAAGTTAGAAAGGGTGAAGCTGGAGTACTGGATTTTTATGCTCCAATACAGAAAGTATAGTTAAATAAGTTTAATACTACGCAAATTTTTGCCTGCAAATAAAAACTTTAATGATTGAATAGAGAAACTGGAGTGGACCGCCCAAGCACAACCAATCAGACCGCTGCTTATTTATTTACAGTAGTTCAAACAGTACTCAGCCTTTGAAGTTCAAACGGTGTGTTTACAATTACTTTCAGTTGGAAAACGTAATCTGCTCTCTTAGTATTTACAACAAAAAGTCTGTAGCCTGGCTTTGAATGTGCACAGAGTATGTTTTTGGTTAGTAGTCTGTTTTCTCCATGAAGACAATATTGCTTTGCCTATTGAGTTTTTCACTTTATGGCTTTAAACTTAGACATAATAAAGTAGGTTTTCAAGGTTATTTTTCAGCATAAAACCAGCCATGGTAAAATATATACATTCTAGATATATGTTTAATGCTGTACTATATAGAGCGTTCTAGGCAAAGCAGTAACATTACCAGAGTCAGGCAGAGGAGGAGTTTGTGCATTTGTTTCTGGATGCCTCCTGGACCAAGCAAATTCTGGACAAAGCAAATCAAAGTGCTTTACAAAGCAGGAAAAGATACATCATAAATATAGATACAAAACAAACATTATCAAAAATAGAAACAATCATAAAATTTACTTTAAAAGAAACAAAGAGTGCAGAAAAAACTTTTTCAGTCATATGCACAGATAAACAGAAGACTGTTCCAGATCTTAGCTGCATAAAACTGAAACCTGATTCCCCATGTTTAGTCCTGACTCTGGCACCAGCAGGAGGCTGGTCCCTGAGGTCCTCAGAGTGCGAGATGGTTCATAAGGCACTAACATGTCAGAGATGTACTTTGGTGCTAGTCCATGGAGAGACTTGAACACAAGCAGAGCTGTTTTAAGTCTATTCTGACCACTGGAGCCAGTTCAAAGACCTAAGGACAGGACTAATGTGATCGTACTTCCTGTTCTGGTCAGGACTCGAGCAGCAGTGTTCTGGATGTACTGCAGCTGTTGTACAGCTTCTGATGTTAATGATTTGATGTGACTGTTAAAGTTCATAATAGCCACCTTCAAACCAGATTTGAAGGTTTCAGAGAGAGAGTGAAGGTGACTGCTGACACTGGTGAGCTGTTCTGAGTAAATGTAGGTGCATGTGCAAAATGTATTTAATTACAAAATACAGTTCCTGAATACCTGCACTAAAATGTTTGTTGTATTTTGTTACTTGTTCAGAGGCTGTTTAGTGAATACTACAATACTTTCATCTGAATTCCTAGAATTTAATATTATAGTAATATAGATAATATAAATGTGTACATTCGCCTTAGTTCCTTCACAACATGGTCGCTGCAAGAGTGTTTAACCTATGACCCAAATATGGACCACTAAGTATCTCTGATCTGAGCAAGAAATCAGACTGTAGTGCTGTGACCAGTCCAAAAGGGGGAGCCACTTACCTGCCCCCTCTCTCCCTCAAATATGTCCTCCCCCAAACTCTGTTTTCTTGTCTTCTCTTCCTCTCTCTCCTCTTCTCTGTCTCTCTCCCTTTCCCTCTCTCTCTTCTTCTCTCTGTCTTTCCTCTCTCTTCTCACCTCCCTTCCCTCCTCTCTTTTCTCTCTCTCTCTTCTTTTCCCTCTCTCTCTTTCTCTCTCTTCTCTTTCCTCTCTGTCCCTCCTTCCTCTCTTTCTCTTCTCTCTCTCGTCTCTCTCTCTCTCTCTCTCTCTCTCTCTCTTTCTTTTCTCTCTTCCCCTTTTCCCTTCTTTTTGTCTCTCACTTTCTCCTCTTTCTCACCCTTCTACCCCTGTCTCTGTCTCTCCATTGTAAGCCCCGCCCTCTCTTTGCGCCCTCTGTCCATGCTCTCTAACCTGATTGGCTGGCCTATGTACCTGTCAGCCTAATGTCCCCTGACAGGTGGGGCCCCTGGGTCACTGTGCTCTGTGTCTGGGGCCCCTGTGGCTCCTGGACTCCCGCCAAACTGTCTCCCTGAGGGTCCACACATCCCTTTGTCACTCTGAGCTGTCCCACACACAGTTGTTCTGGCTCTGGGCCTGCTAAAGTCCTGCAGAGTCTTGTTTCTAAAACTTAAATCTTTGACTAAAAGTAATCAAGTTTATTTAGTGTCACTGCAGATGAAATAAACAAACATCAAAAACCTCTTAATGGATTTTAGATCCAACAGAATCAATTCCTCTTTATAATATTTTTTCACTTTTGTCCATGATCTGAAAAAACTTCCCACTCCACAGATCTGGTTTGTATTTTATCTATGACACCTGCATCTTGTCTCTATTATGCCACATTGGTGAAACAAACTCATAAAAACCTTCGTATTTCTAAGGAGACAGACAGGTGGTGCTCTCTCCTCCAGAAAAGTTTTATGGAAATACTGTATGATGTCAATGTCAAGTCACACAAGCATGCAGCATTTTTTATGTTCTTAGTTCCTGTGGTACATATTTTGCTTTGTCTGGAGGCAGTTTGAAAACCTGTCGAGGCACCACATCAAGTTGTCGCAGTTATTATATTTTCATGACTTTTTAAATTTAAATTAAGTAATCAAAATTGCCATATTGTTGTTTTCAATCAATAGTGAAAGTACAAATTAGACAAGCACAAAACTGATATACCTGTGTGATCTTAACTTACTAAAATATCTTAACTGTAGAAAAATAACCTTTAGTTTGTAAAATCTTACATGTAAATTATATTCCCACATTTAGGTATTTCTTACCATTCCATTGTATTTTCACTGATACCATGTTTCCAGTGTGAATGTGTTTTGTGGAGCAGCCAAAGGGGGCAGTAGAGCAGCTGCCCCAGAGGCTCTGAATGTGTCCAAATCTGCTCACGGAGGTTTTAAAAAATACTTGACCTATGACCCTCAAATCTCACTCACAATGTAGAGTAGTGTAAATGTAAGCTAGTGTAACCAGGAATCTAATAACTCCTGATGAGTAGAATTTATCTGGATCTGCCCTCATGCATGAAGAGAATATTCTGAAGTATTTTCTAACTGTGTTTTTTTTTTTTTTTGTTTTTTTGTTTGTGTCCATTGGTGAAAATTGTTGACATTTTGTAAAATGCACTGCTATTCACAACATCACACTGTAAAAATAATAGAGCAGTTCTGCCTTAAATGTAGTTACTTCACTATGTTATGGGCATCCATTCAAATAAGTTATATATCGTATCAAATTATTAATATTATATATTATATGTATTTTTTTACCTTTAGCTGAAACAGTCTTCATTATTTCAAACAGATTAACAATTATTATGAGTTTTACGAACAAAAGCACATCAACGCATAGATCTCTTTTTGCCTCATTTCTAAAATTCAGAGGCATAAAGTGAGAATTTGGATTGATTGCTCAGTTATCTTTAGATCATAAACTAACACACATCACATCACATCAGGTCCAGGTGACTCTGAGACACATCACAGTCAGGTCCAGTGAACTGAGGAGACACATCACAGTCAGGTCCAGGTGACACAGAAGACACATCACAGTTCAGGTCCAGTAACTCTGGAACACGTCACAGTCAGGTCCAGGTGAACTCTGGAGACACATCACAGTCAGGTCCAGGTGAACTCTGAGACACGTCACAGTCAGGTCCAGGTGAACTCTGAGACACATCACAGTCAGGTCCAGGTGAACTCTGGAGACACATCACAGTCAGGTCCAGGTGAACTCTGGAGACACTAAGTCAGGTCCAGGTGAACTCTGGAACACTCACAGTCAGTCCAGGTGAATCTGGAACACATCACAGATCCAGGGTCTGGAAATAATAGTTGAAATTAACCTTGTTAAAATGACGAGTGCACACAAACACAACCAGACATTTTCTATGCATGAATACTGTATGTATATAAAAAAAACAAAAATCACAAAAAATGTTCTAACCAAATATTGAAAATAAAGAATAGTAAATTGACTTTAATTATTTATTTCATCTTTGAAACGCACTCGAAGCAGATGGTGGTCAGTAGCCAGTTTTTCTTGTGTGAAAATCTCTAAAAGGTTCAGTTGCTATATTTTCAGCCTTATGTTTTCTAGTAATGATAGACCCATTCACTCTTTTTGACAAAACAATATTGATTTTAGCTGCCCAGCTTACTATAAATTGTTGTAATGTCATCTCCCCTCCTTATCGAGTATTATGTGACACTGTTCCATACTTTCTGATTTCTGATTTGGCCTTTTGACTAGGTGGTGAGATTTTGTTAACAACTGTTAATACGATGTTGTTAGTGTTTCTTCACACATTAGAAAGTCGGAGCTGCAGGCGTACATCTGTCTGAGAGTTGATGGTAAACGAGTGTCCAAACATGTGGTCAGCACAGACACTGATCCACAGCCCACAGCACATAATCATTGTGTCACACTGATGAGACCAAATATGATCAGAGGTGTCCCCAGACAGAGTGTTAGTAATGAACAGGCCTTTTTCATCATTATGCTACTGAATGAATGAATATTTTATTGAAGTGTCATGCACCAAGATACCCAGCACACATGGGCTTATATGACACTGATTTCAAAATAGGGAGAGTGGCCATCACAAAACGATCTTTCACACATTATAATAATCAATACAATCACAACCAAATCAAGTCACGTCCTCTCTGAATATAAAGCCTCTTGTCTTAGAGTCCAAGCTTTCTTAACAAATATCGCTACACAAAACATTTCTTTTTCAAATTACCAACACATTTTTTTTCCAGACATAAAAAATAAATCAGGATTTTTCTGCTGAATTATGTTAAACAAATCGGTTCTTGCTCTATTATACAGTGGGCAATGAAACATAAATGAAAGTCATCTTCCGCAACACAGAAATCACATACAGTACACAACCTTTGCTCTTCAGGGACTCCTTTAAAATGACCCACTTCTAACTGTAAAGGCAGCCCTTCTGCTCTGAGCTGTGCACATAGAGATCTTTGAATTCTGTTTAATATGTTTATTTTACCGTTCAGTACAAAAACTTTCTTTGAACTGCAAATATGTTCTCAACTTAGGTTTTTGCAGCACTTGTATTTTCCATTGCTTCTTATAAACATCAAATAATGAACTTCTTAATTTAGTAATATGACACTGTAAATTATTGACAAACAAATATTGCAAATTTAGACCTGAAAATATTTCCAGGGCTTCTTCTTTTGACCAGATATATTTGTGGGCTTTGTCCCGATTCAGAATTTTCCTTGTGAGCCTCTCCTCTGGTAAGCACACAAGGCATTCCATAATTAAGAACTACTTTGATTTTGTTTGTCCTTTGTGCTTATTATTGTACCAGTGTTTTAGCATGTCATTTATTCATACCGAAACTGATATTTCATGTGAGAAAATTACACATCATGGGGTTAAGAGCCAAATTTTTTTACAGAGAAAATTTCATTTAGTGTTTGAGAAAAAATGCTTTGACTGAACATTTTGTACAGTATAGTATATTTTAGACTAAATTTTAATAAATATGTCTGTATAGAAGTTATTGACAACTGTGTTCAGGAAAATGCATTTTGAGAAAACAGACCTTTAAGAAATCCCATAAAACTCTGTGGATGATACCAAAAAAGGAGCAGATTCCACATCAAAGCTGATGCTGACTTTTTATATAAATATTATTTTTACGATTATTTTTTCCTTCATGTATTTTTATATCTAAGGGTTAAATAGTGTGACAGTTTATTGGTAGTCAATAGCGTTAGAGCACTGCAGGCCAGTCTACACTGTACAACATTCAGTGTAACGTAGCATTGGCTCAATACAAATTAACCAGGAGGCTAAGTGGAGCTCATACATCGGCATGGATGTGATGTGGAGACACATCATCTTTAACTGAGAAAAATACACTGTAGGACGCCTGTTCATATTGGCAAACTAAGTGACTTGCCAAAAGAAACAAGCAGAGTTGTTCTATACCTGCTGTTTCAGAGGTCTTCCATCAAGGCGTGTGAGTATATGTGTGTGCGCTCTCTGACTCTCTGAAGGGTAAAGAGATGAGTTTTGGCCTAACCCTGACCTCTTATCTAACTGTGTCCCTGCGTAACTGTCTGCTGCTGCTGCTGCTGCTGCTGCTGGCGCTGTGTGCCTGTGGTGGGCGCTCTACCTCTGTCTCTCTCTTCTCTCTCTCTCTTTCTCTGTCTCTCTCTTCTCCCTCTCTGTCTCTCTCTTCTCCCTCTCTGTCTCTGTCTCTCTCTCTCTCTCTCTCTCTCTCTCTCTCTCTCTCTCTCTCCTCTCTCCTCTCTCTCTCTCTCTCTCTCTCTCTTCCTCTCTCTCTCTCCTCTCTTTCTCTTCTTTCTTTCTCTCTGTCTGTCTTTCTCTTTCTCTCTCTTGTTTTCTTATCACTCTGTCTCTGGCTTATTACTATGAAGAAATTTCTATCACTATATAAGGAGAGGCAGAACTTACCAATATAAAGAGATGAGACTTAAAGTGTCCATAAAGACGTAGCTAAGATCAATATATTTAAGGTTTTTCTAAACATTTTTGAAATTTAATTCCAGTTTGGCAATTTTTCAGCATTAAAAATGTATTTCCTGTTCTTCAATAATTACATCACGCTAGGTAGTTGCCTCAAATTTGTTCTTGATTAACGTAAAACTATCATTTATAATTACAACAAGTATTAATATACCAAGATAAATCAAAATTTGCAAAACGTTCAAACCTGTCATATGCACTTTAATTTATCTTAATTTCATGGTTTATATTAAATAAAATGTAAAGACAACTGTCTGGACCTAAACGTAACAAAAACAAAAGAAATGGTCATTGTTTTTCATCATGGACTCATCACATCTCCCATGCTGACAGTTAACAATGAAGCCATAGAGAAGGTTCTTTCATACAAATATCTCGGCACCACAATAGATCACAAACTCACTTTTCAACTAAATACTGAAAACATTTTTTCCAAGTGGCAACAACGTCTCTTTTTTCTCCGCAAACTTCGCAAACTACAGGTTCACCAATCCATTCTTGAAGTTTTTACAAATGCTTCATACAGTCCATCCTCACATTCAACATCACAGCCTGGTTTGGTTCACTCAGTGTCACTCATCGCAACACACTCAACAGAATCATCCAAATCAGCAGTAAAATCATAGGACGGCAACAGGAACCACTCACCTCCATCTATAATAATAGAGTACTGAGAAAGGGTGCACAGATCCCTACAGACAGCTCACACACTCTGCACTCATACTACAACCTCCTACCATCAGGTCGTAGGTTCAGATCCCTCTCACTTAAAACCAAAAGGGCCACATCCAGCTTTATCCCCACCTCAATCCGCCTGTTGAACAGCTGATGTGACAGGCTTCTTTGTAGAGAGGAATAGTTGATCTATGAACTCTTTTACTGATCTATTTATTGATTGTGTATTTTATGAATGTGTTTTTTACAACGTGTGTGTCTGCTCATGGTGCTCTGTCTGCAAATGAAGTTCCTAACGGATAAATAAAGTTATTTTGATTTTGATTTTGATTGAAAATGACAATCTCGTTATCTTACATCATAGAAAAAGCATGTTTTTGTTTCTTCTTTTTAAGTAGGCTCTACATTTTTGCCACTGTGCTCTTATTGTGATCTGATGTGATTGGTGTACCTGATGCCGTGTCTGATCACAGGCCTGTGGGAGTGGAACATTTGAAGTGGGCACATACTGTCTGTTTGGTGCTGTAACAGACATGAGCTGATGAGCTCTTCCTCTCACCCTCATTGATTCCACATGTCCATTTAGAAGAAGAGCCTCTGGAAACGGAGTATGACTGGAAGAACTATCTGAGCCTGAATATCAAGTCGTCAGAAGACTTTTTGTGCTCTTCTAATGTGGTCATTTCAAGTGAGAAAAACTCTTGTCTCTTGTCTTTTTCCAGTTGGATTTGGAGGAACTGGTTTTCATCCCAGCCACTTCACACTCAAGCCGTCTCAGTGCCTGTTGCAGGTCCTGTTTTGCTGAAGCCATCAGAACAACATCATCGACAAACAGCAGAAATGAGATCATGTGGATCCCAATCAGGTCCATGACTACGCCTAGAAATTTTGTTCATAAAAACAATAAACAGAACCAATACAATCATTAAAATACATTAAAATAAACTAAAAGAAATTAAGGATCTTAAAAATATGGATCAGAATCAGAAGAAGTTTTGTACTGAATCAATCTAACTCCATTTCTTTGTAGACAAAAAAGTAAGACAGGAAGTGCTTCTGAGTGAGTAGGTTGAATTTACTGGAACTGGGAATTGCTTGAGAAACTTGGGACTAAAAAAGTAAATAAAAAAAGTGAATCCAGTGTAGTTCATGTCTCATAGATGGTTGTAACCAATCAAGTGTTTCAAATACTATTCAATGGTACGTTTGATATGGATATTTTAGGCTAAATCTACAAAAAGAGTTGAGGAGAACATTCTGTGTTCTAAAACAGTGAAGACTAGCACATCTCAACAGTGGGTCTATCCGTGGGTTTCAGAATGATGAAAAATAGAAAGCGTTTGTTTTTGCATTGCTCTGTGTGTGTGGAGATACCCAGTGCCAATGGACTGCAAACTGATTCAACTCAGCACAGGCTTTTAGTTTACTCATTCCATATCTTTTTTACACTTTCATAACTCCACAGTGCAGTTGAGAACACATTGGATCTTGAGCTAAGGATGCTCAGAGGATAATATCAATGTGTCCTTGTGTGTTACATTTCTATTTCCAAAAAAGAGTGAGGTTTAGATGAAAAACCCTAATTGATGTATTCATGTTGTGTAGACAGTAACAATATTTATGTTGATTATGAACAGTGAAATCCACATGTTAAATCCTCATGAACAGATGGTCATAGCAGAGATGTTTAATGCTGCAGGAATACGCCTCGGCTCTAAATACAAGTGCTCCTAAAGATTAACATCTGACATGTGTCCACAGACATGTTCTGTGATCTGTGTAAACATGTCCAGCCACTCAGAGTCTGACGTGAGCATCTCCATTTTATCACTTATAGAGCTTTTGTTGGAACATGGATGAATGCCTGTATCTACAGTTAGAGATCAGTGCTTGTCTACACCGAGGTGATTTTACTTTGCTTAAAATGGAACTAAACCCTAATCAACTTTTGTCTGCAACCAAGCTGTGCATAGTGTTATAGCACTGTCTTCTCTTGTGAGTCATTTTCAAGAGTATTTTCATTAGCTTGGATCCCTCACACCGGTTTATTTTGGAGCAGTTTGGGTGTTAATAATGGTGAGTGTTTCTACTGCAGGATCCCGAGGGTCTGTTAGCTGAGCAGCTGACATCACTCACATATAAAACATGTTTTTTAATAAAGTAAATCTAAACTGTACCAATATATACTTTTTCTTCCTAGTATCGATGAGTGATTCACAAAAAGGCATGTAATCCATGTTTGTGACACTGTGACACAAGGGTCAGGCTGGTGTAAACAAGAAACTACTTCTAATTTATCGTCACCTTTATTTAACTTTTGAACTTGTTACATTTAATGCATTGAGATTGGATTATGTTGCAGCATTGCACAGGATTTACAATTTTATTCACAATATTTTACAGGAAACAGCTGATGCTAATGCACTTGCTTGGCTGAGCAAAAATAAAATTTCATCACTGGAAACATGGCGGATTTTCATGGAAGTCAGCGTTTGGTGAGGAACATTATTTTGTGTTTTTTTCTGCTGTTTCCATCTGGTTTTCCATCTGGAGTCTGTGTTTTCTCTTGTCCAATCATCAAGCTTAAAGAGGGGACCAAAGTGAGCTGTGGGAGGGTCTGCTCCTGGGTCGACTGTGAAAGCAAGGCCACCTGCAGCTCACCTCAGACCCAGCAAACAGAGCAGAACGGGTCGCTTTGCGCAGTGGAAACACCATAGAGCTGTACCGTACCCCCCTGACAAACAAGGCTTGTTTAGTGCAAACTAAAGCCTGAACACTAATTTTGGCACATTAGGTTGATATGCCTCACCATGACTGTGAAAAGGTCCTCTTGTCTGTTTCATCAGTCTGTGGGGTCACAATGACTCTGTTGTGACTTTTGTCAGATTACGTCAATGTATGGTCCTTCCAACATGTTTCTCAAAGAACTCTGCAGCTGCCAGAAAGCACTGGGCTTCTCTACCTTGTGACGCCGGCTCTTAAAATGTGGAAAATAGCCAATCCACTCCAATCGTGGCCATACCTGCGTATCCAGTCAGATCTCAGAAGCTAAGCAAATTAGGGCATATTTAGTATTTAGATGGGGGACCGCTGGAACATCAGGTTCCACAGTGGGACGAAGAGTGGTTTGTTATTGTGTCTTTGGCAAGACACTTAAAGGGGACCTATTGTGATTTTTTAACATTTAGTAAGAAACTAGAACATATACAGATCAGTAATTTACCTTTGGTTCATTGTAAAACACAAAGTTGATCTAAAACAACTTAAAAATAGAAACAGCTCCACCGACTTCCTGTCCAAAACTGCAGAACTGATAAGCCCAGCCTCTTCATTTTAAAATCTAACTGTAAAAAGCAACAGATATTTAAAAACTATTTTTTATTGTTGGAAAGTAACTATCCGACAGTATTGAACCATATATGCTTCACTTTGAGTATTCATCTTTTGAAATATATCAAGTAAAGACAGACAAATGGGAGGGGATAGGTGGTAGGTGAGAACGGGGATTTCTGAGCACTTGAGCTCCAGCTGAAGAACAACACAAGATTACTCCAACATCCATGAATCAATTCAAATATAACTTTGAGTAAACTAATGGTGATGAAAGGTCATTATAACAAGGTTAAAAACTTAGAAAAGTGAATTTTGACATAATAGGTCCCCCTTAACCCACATTGCCTCAGTGTCACACTGTGTGACTAGATCCTAGATTTTTAAAGCGCTTTGAGTGCCTTGAAAGGTAGAAAAGTGTGCTATGTAAATAGAGACCAGTTTGTGCAAACTTTTTCATTTCTTCACGCCCGAAGTAAGTCAAAGCAACCAGTTCCTTATCTCTAATAAATGTTTCTATTTCTGTAACATTTAGAAGGCGGGATTATTTCACTCATATTTCAAATTTCGTATTGTCTCCCTTTTATAAGTAACACAACAGTAAATAACAGCTCACACCACTCCATACTTTGCTGCTTTGTTTTGTTTTCATTTTGCTTGTAGAGAACACAAACGCAGCACGTTCATGGTATCTCTGTCCTTAGTGACATGATGCAACTGTGAGACAAATAATGTCTGTGGCCTCTGCTTTGAATTACAAAAGATTCTAAAATCCTCAAGTGGGCAGTCGATTTAAACAAGTTTGTAGTTTTCCCAAAGCGACTGTGTCTCACTGCAGTGGCCATTGCCATCACGCTGGATTACCCTGTTGACAGCCAAGTCTTTCCTAATACACCTGTTGCTTTTTTTTTTTTTTGTGCTATTCAAGTACATTGACAAACATGCATGACTTGAGCAGATATGGAGTTCAATAACTTTAAAATATCTCAGTCAAATATGTTGATATAGATCCTGGAGGGAAAAAGCTTTCATTAACACAGAGAACCCTGATATATTGTTTGTTGTTATTCTTGGTGGTGTGTGCCATGATAGCCCTTGAGCCTGATTGAAGTTGAACCATCACCCTGGTGCAGTATGTGCACAGGAGGAGTGTTTAAATGACAGAGTGTGAGGCAGAAGTGTTCTCAGTGGGATCAACACTTATAGGTCAGTCGTGTGCACTATAGATCTACACTAAAGTGAACTGCACATAAGAGCAGTTTGATATCTTCTGCTATTTTTACTGTAAGTTGTAAGACATATACATTATTAGAGTTACAATAGGAAAGTGTAAGTTGTAATGCAGAGTATTAGAGATCCAGGTGGAGTGGGTTCTTTATTGGGGTCGTGAGGTCAGACATATTCCAGCTGAGCTCAGAGGAGAGGTTGGACACTCAGTCAGTGCGTTTCAGAAGTTGAAAAACCGGACTCTATTTGGTTTTCCCTTCAAATCGGTTGGACCAGTTTTACTCCAGGTTACATGTAAGAGAGTAAACATATTACCCTGGAGAGACATGTCCTGCTGTATCAGATTCACTTAACCTGCATGATTCAGACTGTATAATGTTGATTTACCTAAATATTGTTTATTAAAATAGCTGTTTGTAATTTTGTGGTTAAAATACACTGATCTTTCTGGAACATGTAGGATAGTTTTCAACATTTAGAACAGTGGTAAACAGAACCGTGTTAAGCCTGTGCTTAAATACGTGACTCTGTGTGCCACTTCATACAGGGCACATTTTTGTTGTAAAATGTTAACTTTATTGTTGGGATGGGCCGTGGGCAGGGCTTGTGAGCATGCTCAGTTACATTTGTCCAGCTGCGTATCGATTCTCTGTTTACATGACGTCTGAAATCAGACTACAATCGGTCGGGACCACTGTGCACCAACTGGTTTTCGGAAAACTGGTTTACAGCTCCTCAATAGGTCTACCCGGGTTTACATGCTCTTTGGAAAACTGGTTTAAATTGGACTCCACGCCACGCTGAGGTGCCGCTCATTCTGAGCTTCAAAATGATGCTGTTGTAAAATCAGATCATAAACACACCAACTAGTTCACGGAAATGCTTTTGTTTCTAACCTTCATGTTTACATTGTAATTATAGGAGCTCGACATAAACATAGCACTTGCTCTGGAATTTTTGGACATCTTTGGAGAGAGTATTCCAAACTCTCTGGTTGACATTCCTCAGTTATGACAAGCTCATGCTTCATCTGTATCATTGTGCTGTGTGCTAAAATTGAACATTAACCTTGTCCTTTCATTGTGGCCATGCAGCCTATAGCTCACAGTCGGTGCAATCTTCATGCTGTCTAATGAAAATGAAACTCTGTTCACTCAGACAAAAATCGACCCTAACCCTATGGTGGACTTCAGGGCACCCAAATACACATAACTGCAGTACAGAAAAACCAATCTAATGACAGATGAACTAGACAAGCTGGAGGAAGAGAGAAGTGCTGCGTCCAAATGGGCAAAAAAGGGGAAACAGCAAGTGAGGGAAAAGGACCAAAATAAAACACAACAGGAAAAAAAAGTGAAGAAAGAAGGCGTAACAGCTAAACTTACATATTAAGAGAATACCTGAGATAAAACAAAAAAACTAATGAAAAAGCATATTAAGGTATACCAGAAAATGTATATTCAAATGACTTTATTTAAAGAACAATACTATCAACTAACTTACTAACTTACTAACTTTTACTAAAATACTAATACAGTATATAACAGTATATACTTAAAACTCTCTTTAAACTGCTCTAAAGCTTGGTCCTTTTCAACTTTCCTCATTAATCAAGTAAGCTGCAGATGTCGACCTGCATTTCGCAGCTCACACAACTTATACTGATTGTATGATAATATTAACTTAATTGTGCATGTTTTAAAGCTGCTGTTTTAATTTTCAAAACAGTATAAAACAAGCAGGTTTTCCATCCTCTACAGCCAATCAGCTCTCATCTCTTAGGAAGTCCTTCAGTCTTTAGGAACTAACAAATATAGGAGCTACATGAGGTATTTGGACTTTTCAGGTTCAGCAATGCTTTGACTGATGGGAGTATAAAAAATACACTCTGCAACTTGCAAAATGACCAGTGATGAACCAATCTGATCGAATATCGGCGCTGATCCATGAATTTTCTTATGGAGTCAGGTATTGACTCCATGATAACAGTTCAGCCATATCCTGGTTGGGCCTTTAATTGGATGCAGTGAGACAGATTTTTGGTCTATGTTGATTCATCATTATCCATAACTCTACATGACCAAATTTTTTCTGTTTTGATAAGGTACAAATGGTTACTAGTCCTCACACTAGTATTGGTTAGTATCAGCCTTTATTTAAAGCCAAAATATCGGAATCAGTATTGGAACTGAAAAAACTGGATTGGTGCAACTCTATAACTGACATAATAATATATTTTTTTACATTATGGAGTCACTCAATGTGTGTGTTGCCTTAATGCTGCAGAAATACTTAAATTAATCATGATGATGTATGAAACAAGATTTCACTGGTCTATGACATCACAAAACTAAAGTTGTGTTTTCTGAGGCTCTTAAAGGAAAAAGTAGTATTTCACAAACATACACGTAGTTCCAGCTGTGTTTTTGATGAGGTAACAATGTTAGAACAAGATTGATGGTCTCGATGGTTTTGGACAAGTAACAATTAACTGACCATTTGTGTTCTGTCTGTGTACAACCCATCAGAAGCAGTTTGTTCATAACGCAGTACGTGCTCTCTAATTGGATTGACATGTTGAGGACAAAGTTGGTGTCATAACCCACATTTACTGTACATCCAGTTCACTTGTGGATTAGCACAGCATGTATTATCAACTCATCTGGTGTTGTGTGGACTCAATCTATAGTTCTAACGCCGAGCTTAATCTTGTATACAGATATGTATGTTTGTTTTGTTTGGCATTCTCTGAGGACATTAAATCCTCTGCGGCATGGTCCTCGGTAAACTCTCATTTGCTCACATGTCAATTCTCATTTCATACATTACACAGAGTTACACATAAACCGTTTACAGTGAGACAATCTCGTCAGGCCGTGGTGTGTGTAAGCCACTGTCTGGACAAGATTACAGTGACTGTGTGGTTGCTAATTCCTCCAAAGAACACTACATTCCCACAGTAATCCTACCGGAATACTGTAAACTTCTACTCTACTGCTACAGATTTGTACCGCAGTACTGTAACTTCTACTCTACTGCTACAGATTTGTACCGCAGTACTGTAAACTTCTACTCTCCTGCTACAGATTTGTACCGCAGTACTGTAAACTTCTACTCTACTGCTACAGATTTGTACGCAGTACTGTAAACTTCTACTCTCTGCTGCAGATTTGTACGCAGTGCTGTAAACTTCTACTCTCTGCTGCAGATTTGTACTGCAGTATTGTAAACTTTTACTCTCCTGCTGCTACAGATTTGTACAGCAGTACTGTAAACTTCTACTCTGCTGCTGCAGATTTGTACCGCAGTACTGTAACTCTACTCTGCTCAGATTTGTACTGATTGTAAACTTCTACTCTTGCTGCTACAGATTTGTACAGCAGTACTGTAAACTTCTACTCTGCTGCTACAGATTTGTACCGCAGTACTGTAAGTTTACCTACTGCTACGATTTGTACCGCAGTACTGTAAACTTCTACTCTACTGCTACAGATTTGTACTGCAGTACAGTAAACTTCTACTCTACTGCTACAGATTTGTACTGCAGTACTGTAAACTTCTACTCTACTGCTACAGATTTGTACTGCAGTACTGTAAACTTCTACTCTACTGCTACAGATTTGTACCGCAGTACTGTAAACTTCTATTCTACTACAACAGACTTGTACTGCAGTATTGTGGACCTCTACTGCAGTACTGTAAACTTCTACTCTACTACGACAACGTGTACTGCAGTATTGTGGACCTCTACTGCTGTACTGTAAACTTCTACTCTACTATGACAGACTTGTACTGCAGTATTGTGACCTCTACTGCAGTACTGTAAACTTCTACTCTACTACGACAGACTTGTGCTGCATCCTGTAAACTTCTACTGCAGTACTGTCAACCTATACTACCACTTGAGCCACTCACAGTACTGTCACCTTCAACTCTAATATAGGATGTACTTCTAATGCAGTACTGTCATCTTCTAGGCAGGGGTGATGGTAGTGCCTGTGCTCCAGAGTGAAGGGATAATGCAAAAATGTCAAGTGCCTTTGATAATAGTTGTCAGTAAAAGGGTCAGTATAATATACACTGATATTTATTTTTCAACATTCTATTGTAGAATGTTACTATTAAAGAATAAACCCCTTTCATACACAGTGTATTTAATTTACAGTCCACATATAGAGGTGGACAGATGGTCCTGCTGGAGATGGGGCCAGTGTTACCGTAAGCTCCGCCTCAGTGAGTGTGTGTGCGTGTGTAAAGATGTGTTCAAACAGACCATCACCGAGTCCAAACCAGAACCATCCTGAGGTCACTTTTATGTAAATGAGTGTGAGGAAGGAAACACAAGAACGCAGCAGCTCTGCAGCACAATGTCACTCTGTGTAGTTCAATGTTTGGATGTTTTAATCACAGCAACAATCTAATGACATTTGCAATGGATTTCAACAGTTGGCTTGAAGATAACATTATTATTATAACTACAGAAGACCATTGGCTTTTTTTTTAATTACCTTAAAGAAAAACACTTTATTATTATTATATTTTTTTGCATAGAACAAATTTTTCTCATAATGCCTGACTAACATTCAGACTGAATCGGTTTCAGTCTTTGTAAAGCTTAACAATTTAGATTTTCCTTTGGTAAATATACAGAGCAGTGTGGCCAGACTCTAGATTTGCCATATTTTGGATTTTTTTTCTCTTCAAACACTGAAACTATTTTTGATTAAGATGAGTTTGAAGAGCTTATAACTTAAAAAATAAAATTAGGCAGAGCCTATTATTTTATTTTATTTAGTTATGTAAGTATGTATGTATGTATGTATATGTATTTGTTTATTTATTTACTTCATGTATTATTTATTTTTAAAGATGACTTTAACCTTTTGTTTATCTTTAGAATTTCTAGGAGCTTAAAGTTTAAATTTATCTGATGTAAAAATAAATAAATTGGGAGGTAGAGGGCCCAAGTATTTATTCTCACAAAAAAATAAATAAATAAATCTATTAACCGTCTATATTCAGAATCTAAAATTCTAATTTAAATGATGTAATCTTAAAATTATTTAGTTTTTTTCTATTCACGTTTATTATTAAATATATTAAAGGTTATTGTTATTATTATGTATACTGCAAAATTCAGCAATCACATTTTAAGATGAAAACATTTCAGACATGTTTTTCAAAACATTTATATCTAAACTGCAAAATCTGTTAAACAAATTACGTGCATTTTTCATCATAAACGTGGAGCTAAGATGGAAAAAAAGAAAAAAAAATGTATCAGAAATGAATTTATTAAAGCAAAGACAAATTTAAGACAAACTGCAACGACAGGTCAGACTGTCAATGCAAAACACCACACAAATAATGAAAATATAAGAAAAAAATATATGTACAATAAACAATAACAAACAATAAACAGCAATTTAAAAATGCTATAACAAAGAAAAGAGAAAACAGCACCACAGAACTCACATGGTGTTAAAATCAAGAGTTAAAATATTATGAATAGATTATTTTTCTTTATTATATTATTATTATTATTATTATTATTATTATTATTATTATTATTATTTATTACGTATTATAATTTTTTTCATATATTTTGGCATTTTTTTACACTTAACCTGTTTATGTAAAAATATAACATGATGAAATAAAGTTTTAATTGCATATTAAAAAAAAAGATGTTAACAAATATCTATCAGTTTGTGTGATTTTTCTTTATTTTTTTCCCCTTTTGTCTTAAAGTGTGAAATGCCACAGACTTTCACACCTGAAGCAGCAGAAGGTCTTTCATTGCTACACCACATTTGTTTTCGTACTGATAGCATTACCTAATACCCTACAGGTATTTTCCCTGTGGACAAAGACAGTTTTGGTGTCCATTTCTCCTTTTGTGTCTTGTACCCTCATGTCCTGCCAAAGGTGTGATGTTTTAAACATTCTATTCGCAGCATATGAAACTCGATCTGTGTGTTTAAGCGTTATTATTATGGACGCTACACCTGAGTTAGCGTAGCCGCTCTGCTAATGGTCTGTTTGGATCGCAGCCAGCTCTCCTCTCTTTTCTCTTTCATTTAATCATCCAGCGTTTCACCTTCTCTCATCGGGTAAGCTTTGTTCCTCATTTTCAGAAGCAGCAGAACAGAAGTGACCCTTGACCCCGGGTTTCCTGTCCTACGCTGGCTTCTTTTCCTGGTCGGTCGGATTTGTGTGGAAATGCCCCGTCTTTGGTCAGTCTGCCGTCCGGATGGAAAGTGAACTCTTCCTGGATTAAAGTTCAGTGAAGATGGGCCAGTGATCAGAGTGAGTTTGATGACCTATGACCTTTCACCCCAGATGGTCAAAGCGCTCTTTAGGTAGTGTCATTGTCCACTTTGTACATTTAGCTTTACTTCTCTTACGATGTTTTAATCGTTTTTGACATTTTATTTGAACACAGACAAAGCTAAACTGTTAAAAACAAACTCCCTCACAGATTTCAACAAAGCAAACGATTGTAAAATGAGATTATTACAATTTCAAAGCCGTAAATGCCAAGTTAAGCTAGTTCCGGCTGCTAATTGTTAGCTTAAAATGGTGATGAAAGTGTGGCGTTTTAGGCTTTCTATTGGCAAACTTTTATGAGATACATTCACAAATATCAATATAAATAAATAATATGGACTGTACACTTACAAATAATGTTTTTAAAAGATGTAATTTCGACCTGTGAATGCGTACTTGTGCATATATGTACAAAGTGGGCAATGACACTTTGATGCAACAAGGGTCTTGTCATTGCCCACTTCCTGCACTTTGCTTCTCTTGTATTGTTTTCGTTTTGACATTTGAATTAAACTCATACAAAAGTAAACTAATGCACACAAAATGTCTTTACAGATTTCAGTCAAGCAAATGATGTAAGTGACAATATCACCATTTCTTAGGTGAGTAAGCTAGCTCCGACTGCTAACTGTTAGCTTAAAATTGTAATTAGCGTAGAATTCTGGGCTTTCCTTTCATACATATCAATATAAGTAAACAGTATTACTGTACAGTTACAAATAATGGTTTTAAATGGATAAAAGTTTTTAGCTGCGGTGTGTGCATCTGGTAAAAGTGGGCAATGAAGACCCTCATAATATTAAGAGGTTGAGTTACGCATGTTTGTCCCCAGCATCACAAAACAAATGACACAATTAGGACAAGTCAAATTTAAAAGTTATTTAGATGAATTTTTGGGCCTAAAGTGCATATGACAGGTGCGACTAAATTTTTCAGTAAAACTTGAACATGATTATATTATATATATGCATTTGAGTTATTTTTGATACATAAGTGGAAGCATTCTGTTTTAGAACTTAAAGTACTTTTTATATTTATATATTTACCACAAAGACTATCACACCAAACTAAGTCAAAATTAGAAAAATGTCATATGTCACACTGATTTTAAGTATTATTTTACAAATCTATTGAAATCTGAATAACCAGAATTACACCTTCATCCATTTTGCCCATAACAATATAATGTGTTGGCTGAGATTTCTGTAGTAATTTTGAGTAATTAGAATAATCTTCCTCATGTTACCCTCCCATCAGTAGGTCTGTTATGTCTGTTCAAACATATGAACATAATGAAGATGATTTATTCATTTAAGTTATGGTAGAGACAGCTGCTCTGCATCCCACTGTCATCATCAATAACTCATGAACACTTCATATTCTCATCTGAAATATTCAATCATGTTCAGCCCAAACACAGACAGTGATGGATTATATTAGTGTAGTCTGAACTAATAGGTCAATAGACAAGCAAACACATTTGTGTTGCATAAGAAGCGCCTCTATCAAATATATAGATCTATTTATAGTAGCAATGAGAGTTTCCACACTGAACACAAGATTGATCAAATGTACTCATTATAAAATAGAAACATAAAAAGTCTATGCGTACATGATGTGTTTCCCCCATCGGGAGTTACATTTGAACTTCGTCTACTAAGAAAAAAAATGTGCGTCCCTGATGTAGTACAATGCTCCTGACAATTTTTTGTCCCTGTCTTTTTTACACACATTACACAGCTTCTTACCGCAGCACACAGCAAAGATCAGGATATGTTCATTTGTTACTGCAGTTTGTGTTGTTTTATACTTCGCTTTATTTACTTCACTTTCAGATTGGTTGACTCGGCCTGTCAGCCTCAAAAGCTTGTCTTTGTCCAACTTCAGACCTATCCGATGCTTGAACAGCCTCGACATACAAAGGAAAAGACTCACCACAAAAACTCTGGATGGCCATGCGTCTACTGCTAAACGTTATCCTTTCATTCTGCGATGTGATGGGCCTTCAGAGACCTACCTATGACATCAGAAGTCTTGGTTTTTGAGGCTCACATGGGACAGCATCTTCAGCTGTTTTTGATGAAGAAGGTAAAAACATGATTAAAACTTTCAAGTTGACTCAAGTATTATCCACTTTTCTGAGTTTGTAACTATGTTGTGACTGTGAGAGCCATCTGGCTGCAGACCTCATGAGGAGACCCCTCATGTGACGTACCTCCATTAGAGGACCCTAAAGCCCGGATGTTTCATCTTATGCAGATATACCACAGCACAGTATGTGGCGCTATGCACTTAAAACATTATTTGCGACCCGCCAATAACGTTGAAGAAACAAAGAGGAGCCCGGATGTTTATTGTCGCTTTGTTCCATGTGTAACAAACACGGGACAAGGTACAAGACGCCAAAGGGACAGAAGTGAGCAGGTTACTCTGGCAATGAGTTTATTACGGTGGCTAACGGGCCTAGTTGTATTGTTTTATCTTAACCTTTACCCAAACCTTTTCCCTAGCCTTTCTTATTTCCTTATCTCTTTTCCTAAACTTACCCATTCTCCTAAACTTCACTGTTCCTCGGGACCCGACTATCGAACATTTACGAAGACCGCCCAGGTAAATGGTGTTTTGTTGTGTAAAACTATTGTGACTATTGTTATTTCCATGTCAGTTCATCACTTAGTGAAAATTACTGAACTTGTCAAAGAAACTGATAGCCTTCTTGTCGGCAAAACAAACAAAAGTTGTCTGGCTGTATTTCAAGCATTTCAAAATGAGGTTTGTTTTGCTTTTCTTCCAGTCCTCTGGGTGGATGAGCCTCCTGATGGAAGTCTGCGAGGCAGGGTCCTCCTCGTTTTAACAGTGTTCTCTCATCATTAGTTTACTCAAATTGCCCTGTCTTGTCCCACCGTTGATGTTCCAGTGCTCAGAAAAGCCTTGTTTTCACTTACTGCCTTCAAATTGCTATGTTGCAACTTTCTAACAGTAAGAACAAGTTTGTTAAATCTGCTCATTGTGGGACATAATATGATAATGAGTTGAGTTATCTTATTACATAAAAACTCAAATATCTCTTTAAGCAAAATTATCAACACCTTTAACCTTAACCTGTGTGTTAGTAATATGAATAATCCAAATGGTCCAGTTTGGTTAACTTAAAGGAGAGGTAGCTGATTTTCACGCCACAAAACCTGAAGCAAGGTTGCACTAGTTTCTAACTCTCACAAATCCTTCAGTACAAGGTTTTATCCATGTATGATGTAAATTATTTTTATTTTTTATCCATGTATGATGTAAATTATTTTTTGTCAGCAACTAAATCTTAAAATATTTTTTTACAAACAGCAAAATGAGACTAAAGGTGACCACTCAACACAGCCAATCAGAATACTGCATTTGACTTTAAAGAGAAACGAAATGTCTGTTATTTTGATTTAGACAATTAACTGATCTGAGTTTGTCACAATCTGCTGCTTATGCAATATACTTTTTGGTAGAAAAGACAACAATTATTAATTTATTTTAAAAAGTCCAGTACCCCACCTTTAATAACTGTAGTCCCAAGTGCATAACAATTTGCCAAATCAATGACTCCCAGATGCTTCCCAGTAAATACATCCTCGTCCTCCCCTGTGGGCTCTGTGGCCTAGAGCTGCTGGTGCTGGTGGGTGTCGGGGTATGGGGTGCAGACTTCCTCCCAGCTTCTTTACAACAACATGGGCTTAGACGAGGGCCTCGGCTGAGGCTGAGTGGAGCTGAATGCCGAGGTGAATGCGGCGGACTCCACGCTGACACCAGGCCTCGCCGTAGTCCTCAGAAGGCCTGGATTATTGTCCTGTTTGCTTAACCCCCTCACCCCTCCCCGCTGAGAGGTCAAGGTGCCCCCCCCTCCCTTGGCTGGGCCAGTCCCCGCTCCTCCACCATGTCGTTACCTCCATCACATCACACGTCGTTAAGCACGCCAGGCTTTGGACCGCTCCAGAACACTGCGCTGCAAAAGTATGGCCTTCTATGTGCCAGTGAGGACCTGAGCCCAATAACAGCTAAAGTCAAACAATAACATAAATAGTATTGGGCCTCATTCATGACACGTTCTTACGAACAAATTTGTTCTTAGGGTTCCTTACGAACATTTTTGGCATTCACAAAATTTGTTCGTAACGGAAAATGTTCGTCAGTAAGAACAAATCCTCGACGAAACACTGAGGAGCACCCTCGTCAAGAAAACAAAAAAATTCAGCTGATTCTTTCCGTTTACCTCTATATAGTTCAGTCAAAAATATGTAATTCCTCACAATGATTGTGTAGGATTATGTGTGTGTGTGTGCAACCAATTACTCGTGTATACTAAGTACACAAATCTAGGAAGTACGCACAAAAATCAAATCGTCCAGGTATGGATATAGCCTCCTAACAAGCACCAGAAATCTCTTTCAATAACACTGCAGCAGGCCCTGCTCTCTAGCCTTCAGAGCCTCTGTGCCTCTAACCTCCCAGGACTCAGCTTCCGTGTCCCCCCCAGGACCAGAGCCCAGAGCCTCTGCTTGCTCTGACTGTGCTCCCTCACAACTTGCTTGGCCCCTTCTCCCCCGCTTCCCCCCAACGCCACGCTTCGTTCTACCGCCGCACTGGTGAAACCGCGGATAACAACAACGGGCAAAAAAGAAGAAGTCCCAGGTTATTCAAATACATTCAACGTGTGATGTGAATCTGTTTCCGCTGTAGTTCTATCATGTGTCTGGACATTTTTAAACAGACGCTTAAGCTTTAATTGAAACTCAGTAGGCCCTTGTCCCTCAAACTCACACGTTGCACACTTGTGCACTTCACTGAAGTGTGCATTGTTTGAAAGTGTGCAAGTGCGCCAAGTGCACAAGTGTGCAGAACAGAAATGGGACAGTCCACACTTCAACATGTTATGAATTAAACTGCTGCTAAATTACTAGTCTATTTGGATCATTGGAACTTGCCACAAACATATAAAACAGTGCTGTGAATGTCCATGTCTGGGGAATCAGCTGTGGCAGCGCAAGGTACAAGCCAAATGGTTTTCTTACCGTAGTATATTATTAAACTGTGCCTCCTGTTAACGTTCAGAGCTAAGTTGCTAAGGTAGAAGCATTGCATCATTTGAAAACTCCACACTTGCCTGAAGTGCGTAAATATGATGTTGTGAAGTGTGATAAAAACATTCTAGAGAATTGGGACACCATGCGCACTTCAGCGGCTCGTCGTCAACGCACATTTGAAGTGCACAAGTGTGCAAGTGTGAGTATTGGGGACAGAGGCACGAAAAGTGGGGAGACGGCGCTGCTTGCAGCTCTTTCCTGGATCATTTCCCCGTCGGTGACGCTCCTGCGGCCCGCCCTTTTTGCCATATAAGGAAGTATGCATTATTAAATTTTTATAATAACCGATTCGCTAGCTGAGTTTTGGTGACATTTGGCAGTAGAAGGGCTGTTAGGAAGAAAATTTGGCTGTGTTACGAACTCGTCGTGAATCACACGTTATGGTTGTCGCAGCAGTTTTAAAGTGAAAGTTACGCACAGATTTACGAAGATTTTCATGAATGAGGCCCATGTTTACTGGGGGCAAAGTAAACATAAATATCTTATCAAAGTTCATAAATATGTATCTAAAGTGACACTGTAACTTTTTGAGGATTAAATTCTGTGTATAATCCTACTGGGAAGAAGTTAATACCATGCTTTAGAACTTTCTCTAGGCAGATATTGAGTTTTTATACCATGGAATATGAAATAAAATACAATTATTCAATAGAAACAAGCAAGAGGGGATACTTCTTCAGAGAGTTAGTAGTAGGAAGATGTAAGGCCACACTTAAATCCAAAATTGAGATGATGCTTATTGGTTTTGGGAAATATGTTGCAAAATTTGTATCTTCCAATAGCAAACTGATCGCAAATCGCTTACAAATAATGCATGAATGTGTTGCTTTTATTTATACGGTATATGTATTTTTTAGTTTATAAACCTTTTTAGTGTGTTGCTCCTTTTGCCACAGCTGAAGTATCCTTTACAAATCATTTGGACAATACTGGATCTTGTCAGATTTGGAAAACTGAGCAGACTGAAGGAAAGACACTTAGAAATTCCTGGTGCCACAGTGTCAAGCGTTGAATGCTTTGTTGAACCAAAGTAACTAAATATGTGCACGTACTCTGACGTGCATGTCCCTATAGCGGTCTCTGTGGCATGAAGAAGAGTCGTGTGCTTCTTTCCATAGAAATGTTACAAATAGCTACTGTATATTATTCTGCAGCATGACACAAAAACAAATCTTTTTCTGTTTTATTCAATGCAATTACACTGGTGATTTACACAATGTAACTTCACAGGACAAAGATTATACAGTGTCGTCTTGCCCTTTAAACCTGCTCCTGAACACCCCCATTTTGGAATCTTATCCACCAAAATGGTTGCTGATAGAATCCCTAAGGTTTTTATCAATGATGGGCAATTCCACCATTAGAAAACTTTGTACCTGATGCTTCATGTTTACAGGGATATCTGATTCCCACTATTTATAACCACACCACGAAATGTTCTGCCCCTGCCTTAGTTACTCACCGCAGGACCATAGGATGTAGTAACGTCAAAGATCATCCTTGTAACTATGGGCCAGCGGCAGGCTTCACACTCTTCAAGTCAGTAATTGCAGGGCTAAGAGATGTCAGGATAAACACGACTGATTGTTCAAGCCTTTGGACATTTGTGGGAACCATTGATATCAACAGAAAACAGACATGTAGTCATCCACCAGACGAGACAACCAGCCATTTGTGGAACTCTGCTTTTTCCTAAACCATTACCGCTTTACAGGGTCCAATTTCCACCCATTAGTAACTGATACTCAAGTCATTGAACTGTTTACCCCAAAATAACTTAAAGATGAAGAGAAAAGTACATGGGTTTAGTGGTTCCATGTGTGTGACTGATGGCGCAGACTGCAGAGTTTGAGAAAACATACATTATCTCCCAAAATTATTCAACTGGATTTTGTAGCTGATATTGCTATTTTACATTTGATAGTATTTTTAATCCAAAGTGGCCAAGAACAACTGTAAAGGTAGTCACTATGTTTACAATTCAAACCCAACTCCTCAGGGTGACATATTTTTGACAATGAAAAAACTTGCACACGTAAACAATTGCACATTTGTAGATGGGAAAGATGTTTGTGCTTTTCTTTCGACTAGATTTAACAAAAAATCAATGCATTAAATACATCATATTGAGGACAGAATGTACCAGATGAGGAAGCACCATCAGAGGAGCCATCTGCCCAAGGATCATACCATGCTTGAGACAGGAATGGACATAGAACCAATAACATAAAATATGTATACCCAAAGTGCCATATTACTTGTATTTGATTTTTATTCGGATTATTGGCTTTGTATGGTATATTTTAAAACATTTTCCAGAAACCTGGAGAGGCCTGGTGCCTGGGGACGTTTATTCTAAAACATGAGAATCTAATATAATTCCTTATGAACATGTTGAAAGAGCAAATAATTCATTCCTTTACATAATATAAATGATATTTTTTACAGTATCCACCTTATTCCTGGGGCTGCTGATGTAAAACGGGTTATGGGCGCAACTTCCGGTATAGCAACCGGAAGTGTCACTGCGTTGTTGTTTCGATTGAGAGTTGGCGGTTTTATTAGCTTTAGTGGTGTAAACAAACTTTAGAAGCGCGTCTCACTTAATTCTCCGACGTTCACAAAAATGGCATTGCGCAGCTCAGGGACATATTGTGCAGCTCGTGGTTGTACTAACAACCAAACAAAATTAAAGTTGTGGCTTAAAGAGCGTTGTGTGGAACATGGGCTGCTGATGAAGCGGGAGTGTAGCTGCCCTCCAAGGTACAGTTTTTACCGTCTACCAAAAGAGGAGGAAGTGAAAAGGATGTGGCTGTAAAATCTAAATCTTAAGAAGCCACCGAAGACATTATATGTATGTTCTTTTAATTTTGTGGATAAAGTACCCACGGAGGATAATCCATATCCTACATTATGGTTGGGATACTCCAGACCACCAGAGAAGAGACGCCGGGTACTGCGAAGACCTGACAGCAGTGTTACACAAACAGGCAAGATATGTTATACATCTCCATGGTATCTCCTTGGTTATTCAAAAAGTAACATGTAAACAATCGCACGTGAAGCGATAACGTCACAATAGATCAGCGCTGTGTGCCAACACGGCAGATATGAACATAAAGATTATAGTGTGAACTGACCTACCTGCTGTTTGCCTTAAATTATCTGTGTACATTTGTTTAATTGTTCTGTATATTCTTAGAATATAAACCTTAATCCTTGTTAAGTTCAGAACTCATTAGAGCAAATGGTGGGATCTGAACTAGATTCACTACTGACATCTAGTGATAAAAAGATAGATACATTAGATTGTGCCCTCTTTCAACAAAACCCGAGCAACCTTATTGCTATGAAGGTACAGGTATGCCTCGGAGCTTTTAAGATTGTTCAAAGCTTCGCCATCTGCCGCAACAGAGCTGAGAAAGTAGCTAAAAATGCTACTATAGGTGATGTTCGGCCACTTTTTCAGGTCATCCTCCCATCCTTTAATTTTAGTAGGCAACGGAATTGTTATATCGCCTTGTTTAAGACATGAAAGCTGGTGTTCCCACATTTTTACGTAGTTTTCAATCCAGAAAAAAAAACAGGAATCGCGATCGGTTTTTCCGGTGTCTACCGGAAGTTTCGCCCATAATTCACGCAAAGGCTCATGGGGGCTAGGAATAAGGTGGATAAGCTGCGCTCTATCGTGAATCTCAATGCTTCATAAATACTTTATGTGAGCAATGCTAATGCAGCGTGCTGCTAATGGCGCTAGCCAAGGCCAAATGTCCTGTAGTTTGTTGGCCCACAGGATTAGCGGTGCGCTAAAGCCTCCGGTGATCTGCAGCATTAGCTCCAGCATTAGCCACAGCAGAGCTAACATTAGTGACCTGTAAGCTGTGAGCTGGAACACTGCCCTGCACAGGTTAACTCGAGCAACCACACTGGATGTTCTCACTGCTCTATGAACACATCCCACCTAACCCTCTGACCCACTGGCCAACAGAGAGAAGGAGCGTTTCTGATACAGGACATCATGTTACAGCTTAAGCTTCTTCTTCCTGCCACATACACCTACATACCCAGCACACACACACAAACATAATTGTGACAGGAAACGTCTGTTATGTCACAGTAACATGTCCTCAGAGGCTGGGCTTGGCTCAGATGACTGGTGAACACTGTGGTGGACTTAAGAGCCTAAGGACAAACTGAATAGGGTGCGGCACCCACCTTGAGACAGCTGAAAAAACTGAACATACCCACTATGTTCAGTTTTTTCAGCTGTTTCTTTCATGTTGCTTTTGAGCAATACCACCTCTGCTTCAAGTGACTGCAGAGCTGGGGGATATTTAATCTTCATGGTATGACCAACATCACATGATATCTCGAGGTGGAGTTTGCATGTTCTGTCTGTGTTACTGCGGTTCATGGTACACCAACTTCCTTCCACTTCCAAAAACATGCATGTGTAGTCCATTGACAAGACTGTAAAATTTTGCTATTGAACATAACTGTAGCTCAGTGTCTTTCAGGTGCTGTGTTGACATGGTGCTCTAACAGAAGATAGCTCACATGAAGCTCAGTGTTTCTGCAACTTTTAAAAGTTCATATATAGAAAAGCCCCGGACACCTCTGGGAGCACTGGACTGAGCTCCACTTGCACTTGAGTGATACAGAAGGCCGTGGTGACAGCACCAGGGATGGAGTAAGATGTCTTCCTCAATTGTAAATTTACCAAGCCATGTGTTTTTTATTTCTGTTTTTCTTATGCCCTCAGCAAAAAGCCCTGAGAAGAGCTGCTGTTTCATTAGATCCATTCAGTATTTGAGAACTTTTGACAAGTGATGGTCAGGAAGAACATCTGACTGGTTGCCCTATATGACAGGAAGCCCAAGGAAGCCCTTCGGCCCAATGGTAAGTCTGCCACTGTCAGTGTGAGGAAAGTATTTAGTTACAGAACACCTTTCACGTATTTGTACCATGACATAAAAGGGGCATGTCAAAACCGTATGATCAGCCCCAATTAATTGTTATGGTGGTTGTAAAGATGTGTTATTATTTATGTATATTTGACAAAATCCTTATCCTAATCTTAACCAGCCCTAAACTTACCCATTTTAGTAACTTGAAGCCTAAACTTACTGTTACACCCTTAGAAAATGGCAACCAAAAACATGTGTTTATTTCACACTATGAAATACCGTGCTTACTTTACGCTTTTTCATATCGTGCAATATTTACAGCGCAACATGTATGCACAAAAAAGATGTGAAATTATGCTCAACCTAAGCTATTTATTTGTTGTGATAGACGCTTTTTTGTGAGACTGTGTTGTCTGGTTTGTGTTGTATTCTGCTTTTTGTTAAAAATCAGAAACGCTTTTCTGAATACGTAAAATAATTACTGTGAATGAGCAGGACCTGTACACGTGAGACAAAGTGGGAATGTTTGTGTTTATAAATAGATGATGTAACACAAAAAAAAACCTCTTTTTTTTTCCATCTATTGAACACCAGCCTGTTGAAAATGAGCCTTCACACCATCTCGTCCTGTCATGTTGCGGTACAAATAAATGCTGACTATAACATATCACAATCCTCACATTATTTTAGAATCAGTGATATGTCCCTTGTCCCTCTGTGCCTGACCTCTGAGTGGAGCTGCATTACACAAGTTTTATCAGTTTCATCGTTTGTGCCAAAAGGTCAAGCAGGGTCACAATTTGGGTCATCGCTATTACATTTGTTGGTGGTAACTGCTCACAGTATTTGCCTTATCACAGCTCAGAGTAGTCCTTCCTTCCTCCTGTGCTGTGAGTGTGCTTGTGTGAGTTTGGCTGGGTGCCTGATCAGTCTGTTTGGATTCTTTCTTTAGCTCGTCTCATCCCGTCTTCAGCATGTGTTTGTGTCTGTCCTGAGTACAGTCTGATTAAAGCAGGAGTGTTGTGGGTGCTGCTGTCTAACATTAGTGACCTGTAAGTCTGTGCACTGGCTCCGGGCCACAGCTCCTCAGCAGTCTTATCAGAGCACACTACTCACTACTAAAACTCTCCTTAATGGGCTATTTATGCTTTGTTTGGACTCTTAAAATATGTCTGTGATGTAAAATACACAGTTCTTCAGCATTTTCTGACAGTTTCTCTCATTTTCTTTTTACATTTGGATTGATTCCTGCATGAGTAATCTTGTATTGATGCTCCAAAGCTCAGAAAAGACCCATTTTCACCTACCACCTAGCCTCACCTGCAGCTTGTCTGTATTTATTTGTGATAACCGTAAAAGCTCAAATTCTGAGTAACACATGCAGAGTTGAAAATGCTACTTACTGTATGTTTCACACTGAGGAGGCGGGGCTTCTGACTATAAAGAGGCGCGGCTTAGAGGTGGGACTTCTCACTATAAAGAGGCACAGCTTATCACGATAAAGAGGTGAAGATTATCAGTTCTGCAGAATTGAACAGACAGGATGTCTTTGGAGCTGTTTTTCAGCAGTTTTAGTTTATTTACAGTTTATTACTAACTCGATGGAAAACAACACATATTATTTGGCCTGGTGGAGGGGTTCTTTCTGTGTATTTTTATACAAAAAAAGTTTAACTGTATAGTTGTTAACATTGTGGCATAAAATGTAGCTGTCAAATTCCTGAATGAATGCCTGTATGTATTAACCCTGCAACCCTGCAACAGTTGGCCACTGTTCAGTGTGTTTCCCCGCCTAAAGTCACTGGGATAAGCTCCAGTCACTTGTGATTACAAACAGAATCAGGGAATAGAAAATGAATGAATGAAAATTGTATTTGTTTTATGATTTGGCCAACTATAATGCATTATAGATAGAAATACCGCCGCTCCCACATCTATCTCCTTTCTCTCTCTCTTGCCCCCCCCCCTCCCCTCCCTCTCTCTCTTTGCTTACTCCCTTTCTGTTTTTCTATCTTTCATTTCTTTCTCTCCCTCCCTCTTCTTATTCTCTTCACATTTACTCCCTTCTCCCCCTCTCCCTTCCTGTCTTTTACTTATTCTTCTCTTCCTAAATCTCTCTCTCTCTCTCTCTGATAAAGTCTGTAATCCTCACTTCCGTGAGCCTGGAGCTTCCTTTGACACTTCTGTCATAACAAAGTGACACACACAGACATGTGATGATGAGGACAAAGTGACATTTGGAGAAACTATTTCATGCCAACCTCAAATGTTTCTCATGTCAGTGTTGTATGTTTCATTCACTTCTACACATGTGAGTATATGTACTGAAAAGGACATCTGAAGTCAGCAGTGGCAAATATACTGCACCATGTGGAACCTTTGGACTTTTAGATCCAAACTTCTCACAGACAGTTTACTCACAAAAAATGAGCCAAAATGCAAGACTGTGCATTGATATTCAATAAAAATAAACAAATAAATAATACATCCAGAAAACCAAAACCCAAACACCACAAACACAGAGAACAAACATGATCCAACTCAGGGCCAGAGAGAACTGATGCTGCCTTCATGTGCTCTCGAAAACTGAAGACCGACCTCCGGCTTGGAAAAATGTGTTTGAACGCTGCTCGGGTCGAAAGAACCAGACTGCATCTCAAAGCCTTAGCAGGGCTGGTTGTCACACTTTTACATACTTCAGATTTTTATCAAAATATTAAACATTACAATTCAATGCAGCAAATATAAAAGTCTCAAATAAAAAAAATATTTAACTGAGTTCCAGCTCTTCTCTGAACAACCAGCATGTTCTCCCTGAAAGGAACCAGAACTTGGAACCTGAAGAGGATTTAGGATTTACAGTTTACATGAAATGTCTATTAGTTAAACCATTCATTCAATAATAAGCCTTATGCATTCAAACTTCTGCATTTTGAGACCTTAATTTGCTTAAAATTGCACAATGTGCGCAACAACAGAACAGTGCTGGCACTTCTCATGCCCACTTAAAACACTGCTAGATAATGAAATATAATGTTGATGAAATCCTGTATCTTAATTCTATTTCTCTTTTTCTAGGTCACATGTTGCTATGATGAGTTCTGTTGTATTATTTCTTCTTCATCATCATCAAAAACACAGCTGAAGTGTAGTCTGTGAATTTTTTGTTCCCCTCTTTGCCCCAGAAAACACTGCCCTGAATGTCCCAGATTTGTGATGTCATAGGTAAATCTCAGTTTTTCTGATTTGTTTTTGAATTATCCAGGCTCATTTTGAGCATCCTTGCAGCATTAGCATATCTGACAAGATCACTTTGATTCCTCATGAGTCTTTCCATTTGAAACTCATGTGATTTATGACACAGTTTTATTGATTTCTGTTTTGAGATTCCAAAGTGAACAGAACAAATAATGCATCATAATTGTCCTTAGATTTCCCCCTAGATTGATTAAATGTCATTGCTTATTCCAAATAAAACAATAATAAATTATACTTAAAAGTAATAATTAAAAAGCATTTAAAAATGACTTTGTTAGTATTTCATGTTCATCATATTTAATCCAGAGCACTATCACAAATTAGAATTAGTTTTATGACAGTCAACCTGGTTGTCACAAAGAAATTCTGATTTGTGATCAATCAACTTTTGATCAGAATAAGCGGCAGCAGGTGGTCACTTGGGTTCAAATTGAATATCTTAGACATGCCTTTATTTTTTTATTATTTATGTATTATGTATTTATTTTTTACCAAATCAGATAAACATGTGACAACCACACCGATCCTCCGAAGTTCACCCTTGGTTTGTTTTAGTAACTTTCACACTCAGAGCAGTGACTTTCGGAATAATCAGTTTTTGTCTTTCTACCAGAGCAGCGTTGTTCGTAATGCGCCTAAAGCGTCACGGGAGCTGCGGTTTAAACCTCGTGTTTTACTAACTCTGCTGTCATCTGCTTTTTTTCCTTTAGTAAATCGACGTGAGCCTGCTCTGATCCTCCTCGTGACCCGCCTGAACCTGAACGAGCCCCAAACGCGCACAAAACACGAACAGAATCCCTTAAAACATTATTGCTATATTTATGAGAAAAGGCCCAGTCACAACAAAGGCAGCATGCGTAACGGGCCGTGCGTAAAAGGCACAGTGTGGAGAGGACTGGGGCCCCTGCGCGCGAGCCCCAAAGGAAATCAGCGGGCGTTTCCTAAAGTAGATTGTTCTTATTAGTTAGTGTGGTCTTGGGTCAATGTGTCAGATTTTTTTGGCGCAAGGGAATCAACAAATTTAATCAAATAGAAATTAGTTTTATAAGATTCTGCTAAATCCATTTGGAGCTTCGTGGATTCAAGAAAGGAAGGAAAAGTATAAATGTGAAAATTCTTGCTGTATAAAATTAAGAAATAACAGATTTTTACGTAATGTTTTTTGTGAATTAAATCAACCAAGATTGAAAAAAAGACCATACATATAAAAAGTGGATTTTTTTTTTTTTTTTTGTAATTTACTCAAGAAGATGAGAGAGATTTGTTGATATGTTATTTCGTGTTCACCTTTATTACTTTTGAAGAAATCCTTTTGTAAAAAAAATTGCATCCTTTTTTTAAATATTTATTTATTTGTTTGTTTGTTTTTCTCTGGAAGAAAAAGGCATTTGCATTAAAAAAAATCGAGGTCCCATAGAAATTTGCGAGTGCAGTCCATTTAAATAATTAAAGACTGAGATAATCTGCGAATGCTTAAATAAAAAGGAAAATGGGTTTTATCTGTGTCTCGCCTTGATCACTGAAATCATCAATAAAATAACAAAAACGTGTGTTTTGTTTTGTTTCTAGCTAGTTTCTGCTCTTTTTGATAATTTCCTGTAAGTTTTCCTGCTTATGAGCCATTCTCTGTCATTAAAAAAAAACAACTTCATTCTTTTAAAAGATGTATTTCTTCTTCTTTTTTTTTTCTTTTTTTTTTTCTCTCATGTTTAATACAAAAAGCTATCTAATATCTGTTCTTAAAATTTCCTCAAAAGCACAAGAGATCTGGAAAAAGACGCGTTGTATAAAAACGCTGAGATTCAAGTCGATTTATTCCAAATGCTTCTCGTCTTTGGAATAAACAGACTTATGTAAAAGTATTAAAATGAGTGACTAATAATTAATAACCTTCAAGTTTGTGTTGTTCACAGCTCAAAGTAGAATTAGGCTAATAAAACTGTTCAAATCGTAACCTTTTAGGGCGACATCTGTGTGCGTAAAAAAACACGCTTCTCAGTACTCTTGAATAAACAGCTGCGGGCGTCAATGAGCAGTGGTGCAAGTTACGCACAGGTTGGAGAAAAAAAACAGATGCTTCGTCCTTTTCTCATTTCGAGGCGCGTCTCCTGTTCCAGACCCTAAACGCGCAGAAACAGCCCCGTGTCCTGCGTTTTGAAACAACCTATGGACGTCGTGCTAACTGCAAAACAAAAGTGTGTTTTTGGAGTGCGAGAGGAAAATATCAGAATAATCCGCAAAGGCAGACCCACAAAACAAACGTTCGATTATTTTCTGTTGCCAGTCTCCAGTCTTTTATTGTTTTGATACATCTTCCGTCTTAAGCAGTTACTTTACTGAAGTTGTGTTCACTCTGCAGCACGTTGAAGACTTAGACTTTGCAAAAATGTAGATTAGCTAAACAGTTAGGAAAAAAGTGGAATTGGAGGAAAAGTGGTTAATCCAAGTTAGGAATGTGTCGGAATAAAGTGGAAAATAGTTCTAAATATAGGCATGTGTTGAAAATTATCCTAATTAACATAAGGCCTCAATAAATAAATAAATAAATGAGCTTCTGCAACAAAACCCCGTGGCGTTGGCACTGCAGTCTTCATACCGCGCGCACAAGAGAGACAGGGCAAATAGGTTGCGTTCACGTGACATCACAACTTTCTGCAGACCAATAATATTTAGAACGTTTGGCAGCTAAAATGAAATTAAGTTTAAGTGCATTTTATTGTATCGTGAACGGGGTCTTGTCCATAACCAAAAATGTGTGAAATGTTATTTTTAGGGAAAACCGGCTCCTGTTTTGGAAATCTCAGAACTACAGGTTTACACTGAGTTTGTCTTTAGTTAAAATCTGAAAATATTACTACTGACGAAGAAAACTCGTTTCATGTGGTTTATATGTTCTCATTACGATATTCACTTTGTCATCAAGCAAAGACTTTTCTTTACAAAGTGTTGTTTTACATTTATTTAACTTTTCTTTCTCCTGCAACTGAAAAAAGTCAGATCTTCTCTCACTTTATTTCACTAATGATTTGCATTTTAGAAACACCTATTTCACTCCTAAGGCATCACAAAATGCATCTCTTAAAATATCTTCCAAATGTCAGTAAAGTGAGATGAAGATTTTTATCATATGCATTATTTACTCTGCCCACCCTGTGTCTGCTCTTTTAATAAGCAGAGCGTTTCAAAAGTCAGGTTGTGACACTTGTGTTCCCACAGACAAACTGCAAAACAGAAACACTGATTTATAATTCAAAGTGTTGAGGATTTCAGTGAGTGTGTGGGATTTTTATAAACACGCCTGAACAAGAGCTGCAATCTGAGTTAAAAAGTATTCTATAACAGACTGGTGCAAATAACACAGATAATTATCAAATATATTATCAGCAATGTTGTGAATGAGTTGTGTTCACATTATAGAACACAATGCTGTCATGATCGGCAAGAGATTTTTTTTCTTTTTGATAATTGTGTAATATCATGAAACATCCACATATTTAAACACAGACTAAACGGAGGGCCGATCTGGGCCATATAGAAGTCGCTATATTAAAAAAAAAAAAAATCCAAATGGTTGTATTAGAAGATGTTAATCTGAGCCCAAAACATTTATTAAATCTAGCATCACATTAGCACACTGCAAAATGCTAGATGTTTGTCTAAAAACGGATAGATTTGGAAAATGTCATACCTATTGGATTTTGGGCCAATTGCTCAGGAGGTTTGAGGGCCAACAATAATTGATCTGAGGGCCGCATTGGCCCCTGGGCCACAGTTTGGACATGCCTGATCTAAAGGTTCAGTTCACACATTTATTTTCTGTTGATTTTATTAGTTACATAATTATTTTTCGTCGAGGGCCATATTCAAATCCAAACTGGTGAGGGCCGGACCACTGTATTGAATTCTCATTATTACGAGTACATTTCTGTCCATTTATTAAGAACACAGGTGCAAGTAATCCATAGCTAACTCAATAAAAAAATATATATAATATAAAAAGCAATGTTTAAAAACAGGCCTGAGTACAACAGGCTGCAGTTTTCCCAGGTTTGAGCTTGACCTAATCTTTTTTGTATTAGGTTACAGTAAAAAATGCCTTTAAACAATGTTCATTTTAGCTGTCAGACATGTTTCAAATGGTTTTTAGCTTATGAGAATTTTTTACTCATTGTTTTTCTAGTTTTATAAAGTTTATCAATATGGAAACAATCCTAATTTGATGGATGAGGAAGTTTATAGTGAGAATATTTACTCATAGTCAAATTGTGCCAACATTAAAGCTCAACAGAGGTTCAAGTTGAGGAATAAGATACACTTGTCCTCTGTTGACCCACTCATTAACACCTGGAGCTTCTTCTCAGGAGCAGTTAGCAGCACAGTGCAGCAGTGCTCAGGTGAAATACTTTTTATTTTTTTTAGTTTAATTAAAGGGGACACATTATAAACGGATTATAATTTTCTGAATTTGAAACCATGCTATAAAACGGTTCTTTTATCATTAGTTTGCGCAAAGTTTTATTTGGATTGATTCGTGATGATTCAAGCTCTGCACAGTTGCCGTGACAACAGAAAAGCTGCTTATTACTTTTAATTTCAGGGGCCAAAAAAGTGTTTTCAAAAAAGCTGAGACAGACAGTTGTTCTCGTCATTGCTCAAACACGCCTTGGGCCCTGCACCAAGACTCCTTGACCTCTGAACCCCGGCCGCCCCCCCGCCCTAACCCTCCCCCCTCCCACACCTGACTGCTGCATTATTGAGCAGATCAGCTGACGGCCGCGATTACTGGTCACGCAAAGGAGCTATCTAAGAAGACCCCAGAACGAAGGGAAAGATCACTGAGAATCAAAGCGTTGTGATTGGTCCAGGGTCTGGCCTCGGCGCGATGTGATTGGTGGATGTGGGTTCCCTGGGGCAGAGGGACGCTGGAGGTCAACATGTCGACTCTCTTGCACATCTTAACGGCTTGTGGTGTTTATCCCATGGCCTTTGAACTGTCAGTGTCATTGTTTTCACTTCTACTGTGAATGTTTGTACAGTAAAAGTGGTCTGCCTCACAGCGAGAAGGTCGTGTGTTTGAGTCTCCATATTTCATTCACAAGTCAAATTCAAGAACTAGAATTTCCCTTGGTATCCTGACACTCCATGAAAGTGTCTTTTTCTGCCCAATATTTGCCTTCACTCACACCACTCTGCTGTCTTTTTGCTGCTGTCTTTTTTCTCCCACATCACACTTTCTGTATCTGTGCTGTCTTTACATAATACATGTCCTGAGTGCTCTTGTTTTTGGTTGCTCTGAGCTTTTGTCACTTCTTTAGTACAGTAGAATATTCTATCTAAGTCTAACTGTAACTTTGCTTTTGGTGTGTTTCCAGATTTCTGAAATATCTCCAGAATCAGGTCATGGAAGCGTCATGGAAGCTGGATTAAAGGACGTTTCCTGTGAATGATCTTAGAGAGGTAAAAATAGGAACAGTTGCAAGGAAACTTCATTGAAATGGTTAGCAAGTCGAGTTTACTGAATATTCAGAGTATCATTTTATTGTAATCAGCCTAAAGGTCTCATTGCATGTTATGTTTTATTCTTGAAAATCTTCGTTGGCTTCTGGTTTCAAAATACATATCCACACAAACGCAAATTCCAAAACATAGACGGAAATTAAAAAACACAAGCTTGAATTCAAACACCTAAATGGCAATTCAAAAACACAAATTCAAAGTCAAAACACGAACGCACATTTAAAAACATGTTGATACAAAATATCAACCAATACGAGTATAACGACTGAAAGAGCTCTTTTCTTTCTTCTCACATAGTTTTATGTAAATGTTATTTATAAGCAACAACTTAATGTGAATACATTTTTTAAAACCATGGGACATTCTGGATCGACATCAACCAGTAGCTAAATCATATTAAAGGAACCGTTATTGTTGGACTAATACTCAGTCCAGCAAAATTTCACGGGTCGGCATTGACATCCAATCCCAGTACAGGATCGGTGCATCCTTCGTTACTGTTTCTTGGAAATTTAATTGAACTAAAAGATTATGAGCCCCCCCAAAAAAGTTCAAGAGACCATCAAATTCAAGCTTTAATAAAAAAAACACTTTTTGAGTGTTATTTTTGCATTTTATATCCATTAGAAATTGAACCTTAGGCCTTAAGCTCTATAAGGTCAAAATCATTTGGTGGCATGCAAAGAAAATTTCCCAAGATAAAACAGAATAGACTCACTGATCCCTTACATTAAGGCATGTAGGATCGGAGATTTCTTATCAAAAATCTGATTTGAGCATATTTTTCCATCGTTGCAATCCAAGACCGAAAAACAAGAGATGAGCTCAGAAAGGCATCAGAGACAAAGTTGGCTAAGCTTCTTTCACAAATTTCTTACAAATCTCTATGGACCTAAGTGAGTTTTCTATTATACCTCACGCAAGTTACATTACCAGACTTTTATCACTCAAATACCATTTCAAAGCTGTCCAAACTGATCCTAAAGTCACTTTTTTGAATCTCTGGGGATGTATATAACTTTGTCTCTGATATTATGCTGTTTCTGGACCAAATGTTTTTGGCAAAACTGAAGGGCAAATGTCTGACTTTGGTGCAAATCTGTGAATACGATTTCGGTAAGGACTTATAATGTCAACGACCCCTATTTTCCAAATCAGAATGGGCCTGTAAGCTCTTCCACCCCCGCAGTTTTGTCCATTCCGTTCTCTCAAATGAGGCCTGCTCTCTGGATCTCGTCCTCCTGTGAACCTTGTCCTTCTACTGACTTCTGGATGACTCATTCCTTGTTTGTTGGTGTATCCGGTGGTCAGTTTTGGTCACATTCTTGTCACATTTTGGAAGAGGGACACTTCAGACTTGTGGGGAATTTTACTTAAGATTGTGCCTACATGATATAAAAGCAGATTTGGAAAAGCCTTTAAAAGTGGGCAGGTCTGAGGCCTTTTGTTGGTTAGTAACTCAACCATCTGAGTATCTCAAACTATAGCTTGTATTTTTAGTGTTTGATGACTGATTGACTCTAACCATAAGTGAAAACAAGCCCTGCACAGAAGAAAAACAGAATTTGAGTTCTGTTTGAGGTTTCATAGTAATATTGCAGAGCAGTAAAGCTAATGTTAGGGCAGTTAGAGCCTGATGGACGTTATTGAGCCTATTTTGAATTTTGACAATTCCTCTTCCAAAGCTGAAGGTCATTTCATTGAAAATAAGTTTTAGATGACCGTAATAACTTAAGAAAGTTTAAAAAGTGGAAATGCTCTTTTTAAATGTAGAATATGCCGATTATATTCTTGTTCATTTTCTTGTTAAAGTCCATTTTCTTATTGGGAGTAAAATGTACCTGTTCAAATTTGAACATAAAATTGGAGTGAATATTATTTTTTATAACCCTAACCTCTTCGTTTAACCCTGACCTCGTCATCCAATCTTACCTAGTGTTTTCATAATTTCATCAAAGACAACATTGTCCGGAGCTGTCTTGCACCTGGAAGTCAAAGAGTTAAGCTGTGCATGTGATGTTCTCAGGGTTTGTGAGAGCTCAGGACACCTTACTTCCTCCTCTCACCATTTGAACATCAGATACAACTGCTGTAATCCTAAAAACCCAACAATGTCCCGGAAATGTCGTTAAACTTTTCCACTTGGACTGTCCTGACTTTAAAGAATGACCTAATGGGCTTTTCAGAGGACACTGACTTTGCTGACCTTTGCTGACCATTGGGAAGTTTGAGGAAGTCCAGAAACAAAGAAGATTCAGTCAGTCAATGAGATTACATTTTTAAAGAGGTATTGTTTTTGACTAAACTGTACAAGGGTTGTTGCTAGTATCGAGAATTGCTTTTCAAAGAAGTGAAATAAAAGCAAGAAACTTCATGATAACCATAAGTGGTTTCTTCTTTACACCAGCCTGATCCTCATCTCACAGCACCAAAAACTTTTTTTGTGACTCACTTTGATTGACATTATGAAGAAAAAGTCTACATACATTTGGATTTTATTTAATAGGAAAACTTGTTATGCAAAATATGTGTGAGTGCAATCTGCAATAGAAATGCAAAGCATCATTAGTATAAGAGGTCCAAACTTCTTCAAATTGACCCAGCTTGGAAGATCCAGGCAAATGGAATCGTAACTACACACAGACCCAATCTCAGGTACTGTGATTCTATTTTACTGTCAGATTTCCAAACCAGTTGACTCATCCATACCTAAACCAACATCAACCATGGCTCTGTAAAATGTCAACACAATATTCTGTCTGACTCCAAATATTCTCAGTCTTCTAAGAAAGTAAAAACGTTGATGTATTTTAGCAACAAACACTTTCCATATGCCAACACATTTGCTCATTCTTGTTAACCATGGATCTTTTATAAAATCTGGATTGACTTTTCTACACTAAACTGCCCCAATCGCCCCTAGAGTAGAGGCCAGTTCAAAATCATTTAAGTCAATGAGCACGGACATTGACTCTAGCTGGTGCCATGTTGAAACACCAGGGCTTAATGTGAACCCAAAGACTCTTGCTCACTTTCCAGTCCATGTACTTTGTCATGTTTTGTTACTAAAGTTTACTGCAACTTCTTTTGCTTCATCTATGACTATTCACTTGTAAGTAGTGATTGTGAAGAACTTTGCAATCGGACAAAATGCACAGAATGAAACATACATGTTTCAATCGGAAAGGTTAGGCAGAGTTAAGTGGCAGGTGAAAAAAGAAGTGGCTGAGTTTTCAGTTGGCATAATGATAAAACAACATATAATACATTGGTTTAAAAATGTTTGGAAACTCAGAAAAGTAGATTTTCTATGTTCTTTTAACTTTTTCCAACCAATATAAACTCAGTAAACCAATCTTCCATTCTTTTTAGTACCTTCTTGAACACTGACAGCTTCAAGTTTGTCTGCCTGTTGGTATTATTAGCACAGTCAGGACAGTCTGGACGGTTGGACAGTCAGGACGTTGGACAGTCTGGACAGTCTGGACAGTTGGACACAGACGCTGTTCCTTGGAGACCACGTGCTCAGTCTATAGATTTGCTTGTCTCCAGAGCAGGTCTGCAGCTGTCTCAGGGCTGAGTGCCTCTGGAGCACACACTGTCCTCTGCTATTGTCAGTCACTGGACTGAGACGCACACAACACATCTTCATTAGGACCTTTCAAACGTTTAGGCCTTTGGTGTTACGTCTGCATTGTGCTTTGGGTTCATTTAACATAACCTTCATTGTGGCAGCCTGCATTTGGGACATGTCCATCCTTTTCAAATTGATGGGTTTAAAATAATAGTTGTTACACATATTCTTGAGAGTAAATGTAAATGTAGTAAATGTATTTCATTTGTAATGATAAGTGATTAAAAAAATCATTGATCATTCAAATATTTTAAATATCAAAGAAAGTGTGTTATTTAAAAACCGGTAGAAACCAAAATTTGTTTTTATGTTAACCCTTTAAGTGACAAAGTAGCAATTCTGCACCAAGCTGTTTCAGCTTCTCTGTTGTTAAGTTTCAGAAGTTTCAGTAATGTTTATTATAAATTAATACAGAAAAATATTAGATTTTATTTTCCAGGTAAAGGTTTCAACCGAAAAACTTCGGCCTAAATTCCATTTGTCCAATTTTTAAGAAAGGTTTCTTTGTCTACAAAAAAGCTGTGTTCATATGGAATCACCGTCCTTCATTTTAACAGAAATGGAAACTTGATTATTTTTAAAAGGACATTAAGAAAGTATTTGTTTAATATTTGCATTGCATTTTAGAATTGTTGCTATGATAGAGTTTATTATATTGTTAATGTATGAAATTATTGTTAAAATTATTTATTTCTGGTATTAACATCAAGCATCTTTCACTAACGTATGTAAAAATTAACACTGATTACCACTTTTCTGTTTGGAAATGTGTTTTTTTTTGTTGCTTTATGTGAACCCCAGGAAGAATAGTTATTGAGTTATTAAGCCTTATTTTTATATTGAAAACATAGCACAATGGAAAAACTTGCAATGCATTTTTCCATTTTCCCATTTGCTTGCGTGTCTCCCTTTAAATTAACCTATCTGCAGCAATGTAATTTAGCCTGTGGGACTTTCCAAAATTGATTTTACTTGTTACTTTCATTGATGGGGTCAATAATGGGGACAATTGTAAAATCCCATAATCGCATAATAACCCTCACACTATAATTTGACATGGTGACATCCCTAATCCCATTTAGCTCTTTTGGCGTATTTCTCTTAGATGTGTTACAATGAGTCTCCGTGGACAAAATTAGCGTTGAACTTTCCAACTGCTAGCGCTGCACCTATTGTGAAGGCTTGCACTCTGCCCTGCGCGCTCCAACTCCTCCAGAAACCCTCCGTCACGGCCCTGCGCATGGATTAAATCTGAACAAAGCCTGCAGACACAGTAGTTAGCTTTCCTCAATGGCCAAAACTGACGGGATTACACCACCAAACAGCACAAAAAAAGGGACGCTTCCTGTCTCGAGGGCTAATTCGCCAGACGTCTTACGCTACTCTTTTAAAGCACGCACTGAGCTAAACATGGCCGACTTCCTGGGATGAGCTAGCGGACTCGACTAGACACGGCAATAAGATGGAAAGAGGAAAGCATGCATACATAATTCAAGCTGAAGCCAGGAGGTGAGGATGAAGAGATCGCTAGCCGTCGTAAACAAGGAACGGCTATAGCTTCCTGAGCAAACGGGAGGAGCTAAAGGGATGGAAAAGGCGGGGCTAGCGGCTAAACTGGCACCCGATCTGGCCACTCACGAAGCAGCGAGAGGAAGAATTGTACAAACCACGGTGGAAAAGATTGAGATAATTCTAATTAGAAGTGACCGTGCGTGCCAGTGATCCATGCAGACTATTAGTGTTGTCACGAAACGCTGCGGCCGCCACTGAGCATGCTCGGTGGAGTTGGCTCTTCGCCCCCCCGCGCCGACCGGCCAATGGGAGGTCAGCCTGCGCTCTCCCTCGGCACGCTCGGGGTTGCCTGGATTCTGCACGCGATCTTCACCAGCGGGCGGGGCGGAGGCGCTCGCTAGCTGCGCGGCCATTGGTGATTTAACCATAGCTTTTTGTCGGATTTGCTTTTTTTTCCCCTCTCTCTTCTCCGAGTGATGTTTGTTTGAAATAGTGCAGCTTGGTTTTGCCGCATTTGGACTGCGGCTCAAAGCGGAGATGAATAAAGGGTCACAAAAGGTTCAAGGCCGCGAGGAGATGGCAAAATATGGGAAGACCTAGCGATGTGCTCAATTGAGTTTGGGTTGTTGGGGTTGGTCAGAGAAAACCTCACAAGACTCAAACCGGCGCCTATGTCTGTCAAACTAAAGAAACCATCACATCCTTCTGTTTCAGACACAAAACTAAAGTGTCAGATTAATACATGACTGACCCTTTAAAGTGGCAAAGATTAACCCCATGAATACCAGAGCAAGTGTTCCCCACAAATACTTTTGACTAGAAATGTGATTTTAAAGGCAGACACTCCAGTAGTTTACTCACAGTAATGTAATACAAGAAATTTATGTGGAAAATAGGCCGGATTTGCATGTAACAGGGTCAGCTAAGCATGAGCCAAGTTTAAATGAATTGATTAATGTTGTTGACAAAATACATAGGACTTTACGCAGAGATTTTTACACTGTACATGACTGACCCTTTTGAAGTGTCAAAGATTAACCCTTAAAGTCCAGATTAAAGAGTACACCACTAATGCTTTTTACTACGTAGGTTGTACACTGCAAAAAAGCCTTTTAAAAATAAGACAATTTTGCTTATTTTGATGTAAAAATTACTTATTTCAAGTGAAATAATCTGCCAGTGCAGTAAGAAAAGTTGACTAACCTAGTTGTTTTGAGCAGGAAATGCTAGTTTCAAGTACTCTTGACAAGATTTTTAAGCAAATATATTCTTGATTTAAGCAATTATGGCTTAAAAGAAATACAAATTTGCTTAAAATAAGTTTTTATATATAGATAAGGTAAATCAGGATAGAATATCTTAAAACAAGTTAAATAATCTTAGTAAAAGTTGGTCTTATTAAGTCAAAAAAATCTGTATTTTAAGATCAATATGTAGTAATTTTATCTATGTTAGATTTTTTTTTTTTTTTTTTTCAGTGTTTATTCTTCTCATTTGAACAAAATAAAAAGAATATACAATCAAATACCAAACCAAAATTGGTATTTAATTGACAATTAAAAGTGCACAGATTCAACCCCAAAACATTTGCTCCCAAAATAATAAATATATGCTAACAAATTTGGAGCAAAAACATATCCACTTTAAAGAATTAAAAATTTAACATTATTTATTTCATTTTATTATTTTTTTTCTGAGGCCTGAGCTAGCATGGTAATTACTTTAGATTATATATGACAAACCCACGTTTTCCTGAATACCACAAAGGCAAAGTTCACTTTGGATTGTATGACATTTTTGAGTAATATTCAACTAATGATATTTTTCCAGTGGGAGTGGGAGTGGTCTGTGGGAGTGTCTGTGGTAGTGTCTGTGGGCCTTTATGATACAGTATTTATGATGATGCATGTCTGCTGCAAAGGTAAAGACGTTTTAGGAAATAGCATTTGAAAAATATGTTTTTTAGAAAATGAAGTAGGGGGGAAAAAGTAAAATGTACAGTCTTATTACTTATTAAAACCTTTTTTTTTTTTTTTTTTTTACTGCTGTCTGTAACCATAGCAACATCTTTATTTTGTAATATTCATTTTCTTACCTTTTTGGATATAAAATGTTGATGCTAAAAATTAAATAAAATGAAAAACAATAACATTTCAAAATTCACCATGCCATTTTTTTATTTTATTTTTTGCTTTTAATTACTAATAGAGCTGAGAAATTTTAGTTTTTTCAATTTTCATCTTAACTTTTCATGGTGATTAATGATAAATAGTTTTATTCTTGTTCAATCATACCACTTGTGTGAATCTTATTTTAACTCAGTTGCCAGTTAATATTTTTCTCTCACTTTCAGCATTAGTAAGGATGAGTCCGTGTTAATTTGCTTGTGCCTCGGCTCTAATCTCCGAAGCGGTCACGGCTTTCATTTTGGTGATCCCAGTTTATATGAAGCTCTGTTTGCACACATGACCAGACCGTTCGGATCATTTAAGCCCCCGAGACACTGGCTCGCACACACATCATGCACAAATCATACACACAACACACACTTTACACACAGCATACACACATAAGTACACACAACACACACAGTTATCTGAGGCTGCAGCTCCGTAATGACTACAGTTATTTACACTTAAGTTACTACGTTATCACCCAGACAGAGACACAATAACTCAATAACATGATAGTCTCAGATCTCTCGCTGTTAAAAATAAATTGTGCTTATTTTATGTGCAACGTTGCCCAAATATAGCAATGCATTTAAATTGGTTAGTTACTTGTGTCTAATGAATAATGAACTAAAAGTATATATATGTTTAAAGAAATAAACTAAAATAAATGAATAGAATTTTAATTGAAAAAAAAAAAAAACATGGTCATGGTCACATTTTCACTGGCCATTTGGTTCCCTTCTGAATTGATTAAAAAATAAAATAAATAATAGTTTTACCTCATGACCTAAATAACAAACATTGTGATATACATACACAGCTCAAATTTTAAGTTTTATTAAAAGTATGGCAACTCAACTTTCTGATTGACAGTTGTATTTTGTTTGTTTGTGTGTTTGTTTTGTTTTGTTTGTTTTTTAAATGAGTAAACTGTGCCTTTTTTACACATATAGCAAAAGAAAGGAAGTTTGTTTTAATACAAGTTTTTGAGAGTTTGACAAGCACCTTTTTGTAAGTTTTAGCTCGATCTGATCCAGTGCAGCTCTCCACGACCATTACTGTTTCAGCACTTGTGGCAAAGACTGATGTCTACTGCTTGATTCAAACATTACTGTATTTTAGTTCTCAAGGACAGTCAAAAGAAGCGCTCTGATTGGCTCTGCTTGCATGGTTCTCTCCAGTTTCTCTTTGCTGTCTGTAAAAAGATATTCTTAAGCTGTAATCTTTTTTCACAGATTTATTTTGGTTTTGCAGTTTGAAAATCAAGTACATGATAATTATATCATTACATATTCTGAGTGCACAATGTCGGAAAGGTTTGTGATCTACAACATGACCTTTAATTTTGGCAATATAATATTTTTTAAATTACTTTCTGAAATAATAAAATAAGCTCTAAATGTATGCCCTAATGTATTAGACCAAGTATTTTTCATCAATGGCCTATTTGAATCCAGACAAGTGCAGGTATCCTGATTATGATCATTGGTGCACAAAAATGTTAGTGTTTGTTGCACATTTCAGTGAAACATAGACTCTGTCCATTGATTGTGATAAATAATACGAAAACATATGCAGACACATGATAAAGAGCTATGTCAGTGAAAAAAATTGACTTTTATCTCAAACATGTGCTGTGGGCCTTATTACAACAGATCGAGGGCCGCATCTGGCTCCTGGGCCACAGTTTGCCCAGGTCTGTATTAGCAACACAGTCTCACAATATAGAGTACATTTACCACTACACTAAAATAGCGTATTATGACCACGATTTTGCACCTTTTTTGCGTATTTATGTTATGCCGTACATTTAGCACAATAAGAAAAAGTGTAAAAATGACAAAATTTCACAGCGTAATAACAAGTGCATTTTGGTTAAAGTCACGTGAGGACATTTTCTTTAGGTTTAACGTGTACGTTTAGGCTTTAGTTACTAAATCGGGTGAGATTAGGGCTGGGGCGTGGGATAGGTTAAGATTAGGGTAAGGATTTTGTTAATATTCATAAATAAAAAAGGTTAGGTTAGGCACATTTACGCAAAAAAAAAAAAGCAAACATGTCCTGTAATGTTGACGTATATGTATGCTTTCTTGTAAGATCGGGTTGGTATTAGACAAACACTGTTAAACTAAAAAAGACTGAAAATGTTTCTATAAAAACAATAAAAAGCAGCATTTTAGCAAAGCAAATATATCAATTTGTTTGCAATATAAACAGCTCTAAATGTTACAAAATAATATCTCCTTTAGTGTCGCGTGTAAGTGAAAGACCCATTATACTATTAGCACTACATCCATGTAAAATTCATATTTCCAGCTGCATTTTACAATCGAGAACTAAGCCAGTTTAACCTCTGTCACAAAGCTTTCTCATCACATGTAAAATTCACTTTAATTTTTGAAAGAAATGAAGAGAGTGTGATAGTATGTAATGGTCCAGACGTTTGCGTGACTGGGACATGGAAAGAGAAGCGGAGGAAACAGCGGTGGTGGTGGTGGTGGTGGAGGTGGAGGAGGTTATAGTGGAGAGAGGGGGGGGGGTCTGTGGGGGTGGGGATATGCTTCAGAGACATCAATGTGGGCCAGACTCAGATCTTGTGTGGAATGAACCTATGGCATTGTGAATAATGGAGTTTAAGAGTCAAAATCCATATTAAAAAACAAAAGGAGTGGAAGCTTTTCATTGAAGGTTGCACACATTTCCACAAAAGAAACAATGGATTCAAATAAAAAATCTGTACACACAATAGCAAGAAAACACACTATAAAAAACAAGTTAAGCTATTATTGACGCAGTCCATTTTGTAACGATTCAATGATGCAATACAAACAACTGTGCAAAAGGACACGACACACACACACACACACACACACCAAACTCATTCAAAAAGTGGAAAGAATATTGCAGAAGACAAATTGTAATTGTTATGCACCAAAATAGTAAAAATAAAGGAATAAAAAAAAATCTAAATAGACACATAATATTATTTCATCACATAAAGTTTTGTTGGAAAATGTCAATAAGTGAAACGTTTTAAATATTTAAATGTAAATTTTCAGAACCAGAAAAGACAAAACTAGGCTACATCACAGTAACTGAATTATGAGTAAAACTTTTCACTCAAAAATAAAGAAAGATAAAAGAGAAACATTAAACAACCTTTTTAAAAGAAAACGACATAAAAGTTTACCCCAAGGAGAAAATGCAACAAAAAACAAATAAATAATAATAATAATTTTTTTACGCAAAGCAATACTACAGTAATCAAACATGTTTTGCAAAGTATAAGTAAAACTGATTTGTAATGTACTTGTAAAAGTTTGCTTGGCTAAAAAAATCTGTGAGATTTGCCACCACCAAGCAAAGTATGCACTGTGACTGTTACTATGAGTGTTTTGTCAGATTTGTCTCAGAGCTGGTTTGTCGTCTGGTGCTGTAGCGTGTTGTGTTGTGCTGTGTTGTTGTGTCGTCTTGTGTTGCGTTGTTGTGTTGTGTTGTGTGTCGTACTGTGTCGTGTTGCGGAGCTGAGCAGAAGTGAACACAATGGCATGAGGACTGTGTGGAAACAGCTCTACGGCCTGTCTCTGAGGATCACAGCAGTTTGGCCTTTGAGCTGCAGAAACAACAGATTCTCTTCACACTCGCAGCTTTACTGTCACACAGGCAACTTTAAAACACCCACTGGATTTTACTAAAGTCATTATTTGTGTTTTGTTATTTAAGCCTACTACTTTTTCCACCAGTAAGATTGTCCTACACAACTGATGCTTATCGATATATGACTTTTTGACCCAAATACTGTATGAGCATCGTTTGCATTCACTCTAATTGTGCAAAATATAAATATTAATCATTTGAAAGGTCCTCTGTAGGTAACAAAAACAAAAAATAAATAAAAATTTCATATTATCCGACTACGTGATGTGTTTATAGAAAATTAGGCAATTCATGTGCAATAAAAGTTTAAATTGTTTTTTGTGATATATAAATTGGAAAATGAAAAAAAAAAAAAACAGGGTTATATTTTTTGCTTAGTTAGTTGACATATCTGTTAAAATAAATACATAAATAATCAAACATTTTGGATCTATTGCTAAAAATATATGTATTTTTTTTTTAGATTTTGAATTAGAATCGATATCAAGATATTCTTCTGTAAATTTCCTAAAAAATGTCTTCAGTATAAGTGTGTTTTCTGCAGGAACTATTTGAAGCTCTAATCTTTATGGTTCTGTGGGAGGAAAATGCATTTAGACAAAATGGAAAACGCCGAGACACAAAACATACTTTTAAGTTATTATTGTAAAACTCCTGCTGTTCTTTACTTGAGTAAATTTATGAAAAATTATGTTGTGTTTTTTGTAAAGAGTTACGTAATTTCATGGCTAAAATTGTAAATATTTGGGAATAATCTGAAAAACGTACAAAACCAGTTTTTATTTTGTTGTACATTTTGTTGATATTAGACACAAAAGAATTCAAATAATGGATTTTGGCTTTTCTTTTTGGTAAAGTTTGTTGTGTGTATAGGGCTAATTTAAGGGTTGATCTGGCTGTTCCTGTGGATAGAAAATGCATTTGGAAAAAACAGCTTGTGTAGTTACAATGTGCAGATATAGCTCCGTGAATGAAGTCGATTTAATTAGTTTCCCATAGAAAACATGAAACCAACCATTACAATGAGACACTAAAATGAAATCTATTCTCCTGTTGCTCAACAGTTTGCACAATCCTTCTGTTTTTGTAGTTTGCGGTCTAAATTGCGTGGCTTCTTACCTGTGTCCTGCTGTGACCTGAGTGAGTTCTCTCACATGAAACATGCGTCAGCTGCAGTCACGTTTGTCCCACACACATTTACATCTACATCCCAGTGTGTACGAAGACCAGCACGCATCCACACCTCACTGCGCTCTGATTGGTGCAGGACTTTGGGGGATTTGCCCGTCAGTCTCGTTCTAAATAAGGGGGGTAAAGTTCTCATGTTCAGGTGGACATCCTTGACGCATGACCTCTGGAGCTGGAGACATGTTTCCACTCTGAATGTTGTTCCGAGGCTGATTTTAAATAGTCATGAGTGTGAAAGAAAACAGTGTGTTATATTTGTCAAATGCACAGAACAAAAGAGACATTTATAAGATGTTTTACTCAAAACCAAATTTGATCATCACAACTTAAACTGAAAATTGAGGGTGATGTTCATTGTAAACTGTTGCATTCGACAATTACATTATAAAGTGTAAATGTTTTTTTTTTTGGTTTAACTTTTTCATTTTGCAAATATTTGTTGTATTTTGGTTTTGCTATTTTTATTTCCACATAAAGTAATTTGCTGAATGTTAATCATTCATTAAAAAATTTAGCATTTGAGTAGCAAAAATAAACAAACTATGCAATTCTCACTAAGCATTGGGAGCATGAACATAATAACCAGTGTGATTTGTTTTGCATTTTTAGATCTTGTTGCAAGATTTTATTTTTTTTTTCAGAGAGGACATGCAGGAAAATGGGGAAAAATTGGCAATTTTATTCAGTGGGAAGCTCCCTCTGTAGTTTATTTATGTAGCGGGAAATGGTTAGCTTTGTTGTTTTCAAAATGCAAGAGTTGAGAGAGCAAATTTACAAAAAAAACAGCAACAAATTGAATTGGAGAAAAAGGAGTTTTGTCTGCAGATCGACAAAGTAACATTTGTATAGTTTCAACTGCGTTCACCAGCGCTTCAAATCCACAATACCTGAGAGACGACAGTCCAGTCGATACAGCGCACTCACTGAGGTTAGAATGTTTGAGCGTCGGCACAGTGTCCTGACAAAGACTCATGCACCGGGAAACCACAGGCACAATTCATTTGGCTTTTGGCTTTTCGCTAAGTTTAATTTTGTGGCGATCATTTGTTTAATTAATTATTCAAAAAATGTTACTGTTTTATACTAATTTATCAAGCTTAATTCCAAGTTTAGTCAGTACCATCAGAACATTGCAATTTACAAGGTAATGTCGTTAAAGAAAGTACTCATTATAATGTTTATGCAAACACTTAGTCTTATTCAAGATTTTTTTTACGGATTCTAATGGATTTTTAAAGAAACATTTTGTACATTGGGTTGTTGAATCATGGAGAAAGAAAAATATGGCTAAAATAATGGCTGGTCTACGTTCATGTGGGAGAAAAATGCAAACCAAAATGAAGCTTTTCCACAAAGTTGAGAGTTCAGAGATCCTGGCCCATACACAGAGCCATGGGGACATTCCCGAATGGATCAGCTGAGCCGTGAACATGTCCAGGACGTGCGGTGGAGTAAGAAGTGAGGAGCATTAGGCTGTTTACAGACACTGGAGAAAGGTCAAGTGAACAGTTTGGGAGCATAAATACGCCCTAATGGACTCCAGCACTGTGGCCATACACTGTGCACGCACTCTGAGTCCAAATCCTGTTTGACACTTTAATGTGCTTTAGGCATCGGCTTCACCAACACTCTGGTACAGTCTGTATGTGAGCCTGAAAGACGGATGTTTGGAAACATGGCGTACGGTTACTACAGTCAGACAATCTAAGTACCAGTCCTGTGTTTTGGCTCAGTTTGATTTGAAATATGCTGCAACAATTAATTGAGAAATTACGCAAAATTCACGTTTTAGTTTTTCGCCTTAGTGCAAACTTTTTTGCTCATAAAAAAAAACAACAACAATTGACTCTTTGTTTGTGAGATGCTATTCTTTCTCTTCTGAGCGTTACAAAACACTTCTCCAAACTGATCTTGATCTTATACAATGGATTTGGGTTTAATGACTAAATTCTGGTCTGAAGTTTCAATAATGGGATTTTTTTTTACATTAACAGGATTTTGTAAATAACACGTCTTTGTTTGTCGTTTAGGTTTCTTTGTTGCAGAGTAATAAGAAAAATCTGGAAGCATTATTTGTCCAAGAAGTAGGCCTCCTCTGTATTATTTCACATTATGGCATAAAACTTTTTTTTTCCATTCTTGTCCCAAAGTTTGTCTTTAACTTTCCATTTAAACAAGTTTTAGTTTTTCACTAAGTAGTTGACTTTTCACCTCCAGGAAGTTAAAGTGCAGGAAAAATTTATTTTTGGCTTAATGACATTTTTACATTTTAGAAGAGAGCACCTGGAATTTCATCATACATATTACTTGATTATTTTTAATGTTGTAAGAATAATTGTTTTTATCAGCCAGACACTTTTCCCACTATCCACTTTTATTCATCTTTGGCTGAAACCATAGCTTAACATGATCTTTTTACAAACAGCAAAGTTGAGAGGATCATTCCTTTACTCTGCTTTTTGCTATCTTTGATAAATAAAATACTTTATTAATCAATTCAGATACTAACAAAGTGTCATTGGTCTGATTTTTTCAAGTGTTTACGGTAGACTTTTAATGGAAAAGACAAAGTTTATTAATTCATAACCAAAATATGAGGTAGCCCACCTTTAAGTAAAGTAAATATGTGTGCCCAGGGGTTAGCTTTATGAAAACAGCTAACATCTTAAGAGATTTGGTCTAAGCCTCTGCATGGGTCAGAACCTTTTGTGTCAAAGTGTGAGCTCTGTGTTCTCTGTCGTCCTGCAGCAGGAGAGTTTGGAGAATCACTGGTGAGTCCTTGGTCAGCCTGAAGAAGCTGGTCTCACTGACCTGTTGGACGATAATCGTCCAGGGGTCTCAGGAGCTGATTACCTCAGAACAGAAGATTACAGACCGTGAGCAGAGGAGCAGGTGAGGTGAACATATTTCTGTCAGTCGGCAGTGTGGACCCAACAGGGGCTAGAGCGCTGAACACACTCAGTTCAGCTTCACTTCAGACATTCTTGGAAGAACTCCAGTATTTTGGTTTGGGTTAAGAACTTCTGGCCTGTACCCAAGTCCCATTTAACTGTCATAACTTCACACTTTCTGAGCCTACCAGGAAGTCAGGACACAAGAGCTTAGGAAAGACTGGGGTTAACAGAACATATTTCAATATACATAAGGCCTTTGATATTTCATAATTCTCTCTTCACACATCTATGTTTTAGTATCACACAGCACAGGTGTCCTGCTCCAGTCTGAGCTGGGATTGAACCACTGATCTTTGGGTTAAATGGTCTAACAACAAAGCCATGTGTTAGAAAGGAAAAGGTTGTGCAATGATTATCATCATCATAAATGCAGGTTCCATAATGTCAGGTCCTCAGGTCTTACTGCCTCATGGTTATGTAGCTGGTCTACCATATATCATGTCTTTGTTTGTTTGTTTGTTTGTTTGTTTGTTTTGTTTGTGGAGGGGCAGCTTGCTTTGTTAGGATATAGAATTTCACGAGGGAACAATGTTGGCCTAAAATGTTTTCTGATTTCACCGAATCCACCTGATCCACACAGTTATGTGTGCATGACTTGTTTACTCCACAACTTCAAAGGTAGTTTTCTCAAAATGACTTTGTCAAAACATATGGTAATGTGGCCAGAATTAAACTATTTTATCTGACTTTGTCCAGTTTTCAGATTTGGATCTATATGTGAGAATTTGGTTGTTTTTGGTCCCTAAAAACATGACATGATGAAAAAATGATAACAAATTTAATTATTTACTTTTTAGTTAACTTTCAGCGTCTTGCCTTTGTATGTATTCATTAGTTAATAAATATTATAATTAAATAAGAACTTGTACAAAAAAAGTTAAATAATAATAATTTCATTAACTAGCACATTTATAGAATATTTTCAAAATATACTTCACTTGCCTTAGTAATTAATAATGAACAAAACAGTTTGAATGAATGAATGATGTAGTTCCACAGCCAAATAAGTATTGGCAACCTATTTATTCTAAATAATTTGTGATATAAAAAACCTTCTGATATGTGATTATTACTATTTGGTTAGTTTGTTCGGTAGGTAAGTAGTAAGTAGGTAGTTTGTCAGGTAGTTTGTTAGGTAGTTAGTTAAGTAGTTAGTTAGGTGTTCGGGGGCCTCTCTTTGATCCTGAGGTGACGGGACGTCCCAGACAGATTCAGACTCACCAGTGGAACTAAGCCATTGTCACAAAGTTAGTCTAGTTTGACCCCGGTTTGAACTCTTGAGCTCTCTGTTCATTGTGTCAAAGGGTCGTGCCCTTTGACCTCCAGCTTCCTTGTTATTGTTTGCTAGAATAGCTGTTGTTTTAGCATTAGCTGCGCTTGTTGAGTAGCAGCTAAAGGATTTGCCCGGTGCTGCTCCATCAGGATTGCACAGATTACAGTTTAAACATACAATACTGCAGCACCAACGAGTTTTAGAGATACTTGAAAATAAGACTTTGCTCGTGCATAAGTAGCCTATTTATTGAAATTAAATAAAATTATGTCAATTCAAAAGTTGTTGCATTATTACACAAGCAAAATGACAGATATGTGACTCAAACTACTCAATTACAATAAGGATGTATTAAAGGGACCTAAGTAAGTATTTAGGAATAAACTATGATCAAGTAGATCAGTAATTTCAGTAATAAATGTTGTATTGTATATATATATATATATATATATATATATATATATATATATATATATATATATATATATATTTTTTTTTTTTTTTTGCACCATGTGTGGATGTTTTTTTTTTTTTTCTTGTATTATTTATTTATTTATTTATTTTCTGACATTCTATCATTTGTAGACAGAACATTTAATGTACCTGTTCCAGTCCTGTGTGTCTTTGTTTGCTTATTGCTCCACAACCCAATCACTTCTACTCGTGATAATGTTTTTACTCTGGTGTTAACATCCTTTTCAGATTATTAGCTTAAAGGCATTATAGCTTAAAAAGATAAACAATAGAAATATTTATTTTAATCTGTTTTGCAGGTGTCACATGTTGCATTCTGCACAAGGGCCTTGTACTAAACTCTGGGCCCTTCGTACTTCTTGATGGGACATTAAAGCTAATCTGTATAATGCAGGTAATATTTTTATTATTATTTAACTATAATGCTAATATATACAACCAGTTTCCTGCACAAAATGCATTGAATGGGGGAAAAAATCAAGACTCTTTCTTGAAATGGTAACCCTTCCATTATCTACTCTGTACCAGTGTTGTGTAAAATAACACAGAGAGATATCTGGTACGGGGCCTCTAACACTGACCTAAACTCTGAGTTTTCAGGTCGAGTAGTGTGCGAGCCCTCTTAGAAGAAAAAACACAGTGCCATAATGTGAAAGCACTTGAGATTATCATGCTGTTGGAATGCAGATACAAGGCGTTCTCCGACGCTCTGATGGTGCTGATGTCTCCAAACACAATCACAATCTCAAGTGTCAGCTGGATGTGTGGATGTTGTAGTGATGAATCCTTCCTGTGCTGTAATGTGCAGCCTGCATCAGGGCTGTGGCTCCTGTTACAGCAGCACCAGGCTCTCCATCACACCCCACACAACTACTGTTTGTACTGCTTTAAGTGTGTGGGGATAGTCGTCATGGTGATGAAGCCAAATCTCAGGTTGTGCTAAGAGTTCACAAGATAAGGTTTGTTATGTCAACAACAGAAGATGTTCGGTTTTTTTCTTGCTCAAAAGAAAGTGGCACAAATACTTTTGCAGAGAGGTCACCAACCTGGATATTTTGCAAGATGCCCTTTATGAAGTGATGTGGATGATAGTCATACACATGGTCAGCCGGCTGGTGTGAGAGAGGAGGACAGTTCAGTGTGACGATGTGCAGTGAGTGTGATGGATTGGGTCCAAACACTTTAGTTTTAAGTGTGAATATCAGTCCAATAAACTTTAAATAATGCATGCTCTGTAGCCCTGTTTAACAAACTAGGGCTCATAAAAGGGACCACACCATCTCTTGTAAGATGGAAAAAGAGTCAGCCCTAACAGTTTTAAGCACAATGTTACCACTAAGGATGTCACAGAGCGAAGAACTGTATTGAAAGCATGGACTATGAACAAAGAGTCAAGTCCTCACCTGCAGACTATTTATCCTGCATCAAGTCAGTTGCTGCAGCACAACATAATTTTAGGCTGTTTGAAGTGTCCTGTTTATTCTGAGTGTGAGCCATTTCAAACAGGCCATAAGCAAACAATCATACATGCACTGTAAACGACTGTGTGTCGCAACAGCAGCAGCGTATGAAGGAACCGTTTTAAAGTGTGCGGGTCTTGAATCTTAAGGATATTTTCAGGTCGGGATTTTAACTCTGGTTGAGCGGGGACCCACACACACACATCAGTGGGGTGGTGTGATGGGGGATATGCTACTGCCTCTGGATGCATAAGATTCTTTTTGACCAGAAGGCGGGTATTACCCATGCCACCAATGCTACCATTCAAAAGCTGCTCACACAGCCTGACGCTAATGTACAATGTGATTCTGTTGACATTTTCAGAGAACGGTATCTCAGTTCTGAAAGTATATGTTCTTTTTACAAGCACGAGAAGTTGTGTTGTAGCAAGTCTTTATTGTGTCTTCATGATAACCTCATTGTAGCACTTCCTCTCAGCTCCATGTCCTCCACTCAGTGTTGTAAAGCATGTAAAGACTAGTTTTATTTGACACTATATTATGATGGTGATATGCCATGATCCATTTAACTTCACTGCTCCCACATTGTGCTTTCACTCACACAGACTGTCTGCTCTGTACGATGATGAATGACATTGCAGCTCTGTTCAGTCAGGGAGAATACTTCTGTAAACATGCATGTACAGTATTTAGGAAAGGGATTGACAGAAGAGTTTTTAACAAAACTATGTAGCAATGTTTATCCAGGTAGTTTTAGCTGGTGTAATATATTATAAAACACAATCTGTTGTTTGTCCTTGGGCAAAACACTTCCCTTAAAGCATCCACTCCAGACTCAGTATTGACCTGTGTGAAAGAGGAGACATGCAACATAATAATCTATAGATCAGAATGTCTAAAATGTCCAGATTATGGTTACATGTGTAGAGTTTTAATATGTATGTTTATGTCTAGGTAACAGTTCTTTGTGTTCTGCACCAGGGAGGCTCAATGCCTCAGGTTGTTTTTATTCCATTGATACAGATTTCAACATTTTGGTTTCAAGTAGGCTACCCGATGTCAACCAATGCTAGTACTATGCCCTTTTGTTCCTTATCTAAACATGTAGTGGTATGTAGCTGTTTATTATTGTACAAGTAATAACTAAGCAACTTATTTTGAATACAATTTTAAATACTACGAGACATTCTGGATCAACATCAGCCAATAGATTAGTCTAATTTCGTCCAGTTAAAGGCCCAACCAAGATATCAGCTGAACCTATACCATGGTCCAGCAAAATTTCATGAACCGGCGCTGATATTCAATCCCAGTATTGAATCGCTGCATCACTAAACTGCACGTGCTCAGTTCAGCAGGAGCAGTCCAGATAAATACATAAGCAGAGAGTGGCATGTTCCAGTACATTTTTAAATATTTTATAGTAGTTACAGGAATAAAAAAAATATTTATTTACATTTCAATATTCCTGCCTCTAAAATGTAGCTAAGTTTCACTGTTACTTTGAGCTATTTACACATTGGTTAGGTTTGTGACGTTACATTTAACTTGGACATTGGTCACTAACCAATTATTAAAATGCATTTGAGAAGCTGTATCTTAAATGATTCCAAAAAACTTGAAATACATAGTTACAATATATAACTATAGAACGAGTAAAAAGCTTGTGTTTTGTCTGCTCTGCATCCAGTCCCACCTAAATTAATAAATAAAATGTTTGACATGACATGAAGTAAATGGTCCAAGTGGACACAGGGTGCACAGCCCACACTACAGATGGGACAGATGGAAAGACAGCTGTGTCTTCTCTGACCTGTGGCCCAAAGAAGACACCCTATACCCCTATATACCCCCCCCCTCCTCCTTTAATTAACAAAGACATTTCATCAGTACTTCACTCAAGTGTCTTTGTGTGATAAACGTATGCTAAGGGCCCTGTACCCATGTTTTTTTTTATAACTTAATATAAGTTTTGCATTAGCTCATATACATTGTCTAATCATATTCAGTTAAAATGAATGTCCTGTCTACATATCAGACCATTTTATTCCCTGAAAGCCTACTTGTTTATGTTTTAGCCTGTTCTAAGTTGTGAAAAGTGCTTCTAAGCTGCATTAGGTAAATGGACAAAACATTTGATGTCTGTAAATCAATTTGAATTACAAACGTTCTGTTTGTTTACATTTTGGAGACGGTTAAAATCGGGTACAACTCTTTTAAAGCTGATAAACTCCTCTTGACAGCAAAGATGTGTGGCGTAGGAAACAATGACAGAAATTACAAAAGTATGTCCTCCCGTTGGCCGTCCTGCAGCGACACGGTGGAGTGTTTAGTGAACACAAAACAAGTCTTCTTTATCAGTCTAATGAGGCCTCATTCTTTAATTCAATCTGCTCTTATTATTGATAACAAACACAGCTGTGTTTGGCCCTTGCTCTGCCAGTGTCCACACACACACACACACATAACCCATGCACGCAGCCGGCAGGACAATAGACATATCTCTGTGTCTTCGTGAACTGTATGGACAGTATTCTATTTCTTTCATTTGCATTGATTTTGTCCTTAGTATTTTTTGTTGTAAGTTAAATTGACATAAAGCCTTAAAACTGTAGCCTGGCTCTCATGATAATTGTGACTTTCACAAAAAATACATCTGTTAAGACCCCCGCTGTAAGGTCAAAGACAGCAGTGGTGAGCTGGACCAATCACAGTGCAGCATTGTGGTTTTGACTAAAACAAACATGGTGGCGCTGACAGACATGCTTTGACCAATCCAGACTTTTTTCCTTTTGAGATAAAATACACACAGAAGAGAGTTGTGTATTTATGAATGTAAAGATGTCTGTGCTTGTCTCAAGTGGATTTAACAACAAAATTATGTTCACAATTCTTGCTATTTAATATTGTCATAATGTTTCGTTTTACCCAACATATTGTGGTGACAGTCTATCCAAAAGATAATGAGTAGAGCTTAATTCAGAGTGATACACATATTTATCTGTGTGAGCAAGGATGTTAAGATTTGACCACAACCACATTTCAAACAGAGCTGTCAAAGTGAGAGAAGAGCTGAGTTTAAAGGTATAAGGACAATTGGTCACAGTCTCACAGATATGTGCAGCAGTGTTTGCTTGACTTAATCAGGGCTGTTAAGTTTAATGTCACATAGAAAAGTACAAATGTCTCTGGCGACTGCAGTGGTGGTGGTTCAAATGTCTCCAGTCCTCAAATGCGAGCTGAGGGTGCCACAGCGCTGGGCCAACAACTGGGCCAACAGCAACAGGTGTGTGCTTTTAGCCAGGCTGGCACCACCTAGTGCAGGTGGTCCACTAAGCAGTATGTTTTGGCCTGACATGATAAAATAGGCCATGGAATGAACTATTAGTGTTTTTAGTGCACTGTCTTTTTCAGTAGTGCATCATTTGAACGAGATTCGGTTACGTCTTTTAAATGGTTAAGAACCCTGGCTTAGTCCTGGTTCAGGTTTTGCGCTGTAGTCTAGATTTACAAAAGACAAATGTGGATTAGGTTTAGTCCTGGTTTGAAACCTGGACTAGCCCTGATTCAAGTCTAGTTGTTGATTTGTTTTGGTTTGTCTTGTTAATCTTTCTGTGTGATAGTACCTTTTTGTTTTATTTTGTATTTATCACAGTAAAAAAGTAGTTCTATAGGACCATTTTGAGTTGTTTTGGATGTAAAGCAAAGTCCCTTTTGTATACCAGCCCTGAGACCCTAGTTCTTCGAAAAACCTGGCCCACTTTTTAAAACAATGAATGATTATGACCTAGTGTCTCCGCTCAGTTTCATTTCACTCCAGCTAATTGGTCAGGTATCGCAGAACTGCAGATCATTCACTAAAAGCAGGAACTACAGTCGACCAATCAGTGAACAGAGATGAAGCAGTGTATTGGCGAGAACAAATCTGAGATAGATTATAAAGTTAATATATAAGCAGTAAAAACAACAAGGAGCTCACTGTTTTGTCACTATTTTGGTACTTGACCTGTTTGATTTCACAAACTGTAAAAACCCTGTGACAGTTGGGATTCCCCCTTCTTCTCAGATGACATCACTGCTCTCCCTCTCCACCTCCGCCTCTCACTACAAGCCCCGCCCCTTCAGTATAAGCCCCGCCCCTCCCGGACCCCAGCATGAGCAAAACAAGTGAGGTGTACGGCCTGTGACCTAAATTCCCCCGGAGTCTGCAGACAAGCGCCGAAACCGGCACAAAGGGCACATATATGAACAATAGAGCCAGAGCTTTTTCACCCAGATGCCCCGCCGCGGACTAATGAACAGGCTGCTCTTGTTAGCTTACATTTAGATGATTTTAATATTTTAACAGCATATACGACGAGTGTTTGTCATTGCCTATTTATATGAAAACATGTTTGTACACATTTTTAGACTTTTTTATTATTGTTATTTATTTTTTGCAATAATAATTGAATATCAACAAAAAGCTTTAAAGTCTTGTTCATTCTCAGTTTGTGCAGTTTGATGTGTGGTGGAGCTGAGAGCTGACTTTTGTGTCTGCGTGCAAAAAAAATGTACAGTATTTGGAGATTGTGACTACAACTACAACTACAACTACAAAAGTTGCATAATGAATTGATTTTTACTCAAATTTAAATTTTTAAATTAAATTTAAAAGGAAAATGTCCAATTAAAGCTAAACAAACTTAATTTAATTGAGTTATTTGTTTATTGACATACATTTTATTATTTAAAAAAATATATTTGTTCTTATTTTTCAAATGCCATTTATTTTTATTTATTTTTTGTCCCTCGACAAATACAGTTCTCAAAAAATCTTTTAAGATGAACATCTGACCTAATCAAAAATCTTTTTTGATTATGTCAGTTCATTAATCAAGTTGTGATTAATTTATTATCTTATTGCAGCTCTTCAAGTCATATAGTTCTATAAATTAAGTGAATATATTTATTTATTTCTCTTTAGCTGAAGGTCGCATGTTAAGAGAGCAAACTTATGCCTTAAAACACATTTGTAAAAGTTTGTAAGGTTAAAGAAAAAACACTATGTGGACATTCTTACTACTGCTAATATATATATATATTAGCATATATATATATATATATATATATATATATATATTATATATATATATATATATATATATATATATATATATATATATATATATTATATATATATATATATATATATATATATACATACATAACATTGCTAAATGTGTTTATATTTTAGCCTCAACTGAGCTCTGTGGAATATTTTGAGATCATAAGAATGATTGCTTTGGCAGTAGAGAGATTTAGTTTGAGCTTTTGAGGAATGCAAATATTGTGTATGAAAAGGAAGTGGAGGACTCTTATCTGATCCAGAGTTAATCCGCTGGGCTTTACATTTCAAGTGCGGACTTAAATTCTGATACACGTCTGTCCTCACACCAGCTTTTGATTTCAGATTATTATTTGTATTTTTGTCACTTTTTTGTCATCCTAAAAACTCAAACAACCACTATTTAAGCTAAAATATTTTACATCTGCCACATGTTTTGTTTTGTTTTCCACTTACCTGCTTTCTGTGCTTTTCTGGCAGAAGCCAGCACGAGTCGTGTGGGAGGTAAACAGAAGCTGCTGCGCTAAAAAACAATCATACGACTTGGGATAGAACATCAAAAAACAACCGTTGCCGTGGAAATAAAAGTAAGTATCCCATGTTTGCAGCAGGTACAAAAAACAAAAGAGCAGGAGAACGACACAATAAACTTCAATTATTCTAGTGGTAAATTTTAATATCTTCATTGGTTTAACATAGGCTCACTGAAAATTCTATCGATGTCATGAACTCAAACTCTAAAGGAGCAGTAGTTTTAAGAAACAAAAGGCTCAGAGACTTGATAAAATAACCGGGCTGATGCAACACTCTTTTAAAGTAGTTCTTTTTTTATTCATGTTTATTTATTTTTTATTTTCACCAAAATACTTTCAAAGCCAGGGTGAAATGTGCAGCACTCTCAAATAAGTTACATATCAGTCTGGAGTAATTCTGACTGAAATAGAACTAATCATAAGATCATGTTTTAGGGGCTCACTGTGGTGTTTTGTATCTAGGACCCAGAATTTGGTGTATAAATCACTTAACCACTATTTTTATTCTTTATTTTGTCTTAGTGCAAGTTACTGTGTAAGTTTTTAACATATATTTTAAACATGCTGTGACCTAATGCAGTGGTTCCCTATTGTTTTGTCCCAAGTAACCCTGATTTTTGTCCCACATGTTATACCCCTAACCTGTGCTTTTGGTACAAATGGGTTTCTAGTAGAATACTGCCTTGTTATTGTTGCTCATGCATGTTTCACAAAAAGATGGCTTAAAATGCTTGAACAGTTTAAAATGTATCACAAATGACATTTTTATTTTAATTAAGAATGCATTTCACCCTCTATTAAAGTCTGAAATCATTCCAAGTACCCCCAAGGGTCCACGTACCCCTGGTTGGGAAACACTGACCTAATGTATCCAAACACACTTGTATTGTGGAATATTGACTTTTCAGTAAAACCCTTCTGATCACAGTTTGAGTTGATCTCATAACACTGAACTGTGTGTTTTGATTCTAAAATTAGACGTTTTGTATTTTAGTTCCTACACACAAACACACAAGACTAGAACGAGAGAGACAGACAGTGAGAGAGAGAGAGGGGAGAGAGAGGAGAGAGACAGAGAGAGAGAGACGTCACGTGACCAGACAGGAGCTCCATTCACTAGTGTCTTACTCTTAAAGAAACATTCCCAACAGCACTGAGACGTCTAGACTTTTTATGAATTAACTTTACAATGGGAACAGTTATTATAATTTATGACTATGACAATGAATGAATAAATACATAAATGAAGAGACACATGTTGCACAGCCAAGTCTGATTTTTGCTTAGTTCATTTGTTTACTTCAAAGAATATAATGCACTTCCTGTTAACTGTAATGATTTATTTTTAGCTTAGTTTTTATCTAGTGTATGGTTTTGTATTTTTTATTGTTTCGGTATTAGTAGTTGTATGTTTTGCTAATTCTATATGCTTTTGTACATATTTTTAAATATTTTTTTTGTGCAGCACTTTGGAAACAGTTCTGTTTCTAAAATATGATTTATAAATAAAGTGGACGGATTATTTTCCTTCTTATTATTATAACATTAACATTATTATTGTGAAATTACTGTATTATTTCTTACTGTAATTTTATTTTTGACCGGTGCAGACCAATACCACACAATTTTAAAGTCTTTCAGCTAAAAAAAATAAATAAAAAAATTGTAATAATAACTCCTCATAGTCAAACAAATACAAATAAAAGCAAACCTAATGTATCTGTTAAAATGTTGCTTTTTTTTTGTTTTTACTCTGACGCGATGACAATTTGAATGCTAAAAAAGTGTCTCTTCACATCTTCACACTCCATTGTAATGCTGCATAAAAACAACATCAGGTTTTATTTATTTAATCATTCATTTTTACTACATTTGTTGTGATACGACGACATTATTTATTTATAAAATGACTGTGTGTGTGAGTGTTTTGGGAGTGTTTATCAAATTTAATTGAATTGAATTGAAAGGGCCATACTTATCATTAACCCAGTTGATTTGTGAGCATTTTGGACACCGCTTATATTGTAAAATGCACATAAAGAGCTTCCACAAAACTGATTTGCAACATCTCAGTATTTTTACTCAGTAGTCTCTGAGTCGCGTCAGGTTTTTGCTCCTCTTTTAGCATTGTTAGCTATTTTACTAATGAACAAATGCCTCCTTTTAATTTCTGTATTTGATTAGTTAGTTTATTAGCTGTCAGTCTGGCCATATTAGCATAATTCATGCACAAATAAGAATAACTACAGATCGAACTGAATGTAAAATATCAACCACAAGTGTAAAAGACTCCTTCCCCTTTTGTATCTGAGGCCTGTAAAGCCAGTATGAGACACGTGCAAGTTAATTTTGTATAATTTGAATTTATTTCTCTGAGAAAATATGAAATGAAACTGAACAGACAGTACAGACGTCGTACAGGTGAGTGCTAAACCACAAAAGTGCAAAAAACAAAAATATACAAAACAAAACACGGGAAAATTAGCCCCAACTGCAACATGTCCCACAATCCTTTTCTCCTCCTCACACAGCAGTGTCAGTGGGAATTGATGAGAACAATAGATTTTTATTATTATTTTTTTTTTCTTTGCGCTTCTCCTAATTGTAAGAGTTTTATCATTTTTAACATTGGTCACATCAGACATTTTGTCCAATTTTCCAAAGTTGTGATGCGTTTGTTAATTTGTGTTTTTTTGTTGTTTTGTTTTTAATTTTTTACAGCATTTTTCCTACTTCCGATAATTAAAAAATGTAATTAATTGGTGACAAAAATATATATTCAAACATACTCACTCAACTTTGCAACCCACGACCTGGGGGCAAAAAAACATATATTTTGGGTGGTGATTTTTTATTTTTTTTATTTTATTTTTTTGTTTTTATTTTTGCTACAGTGTTTCTCTTAATTCTCCAAAATATTCAAATTAAACTTCATATCATTAGTGACAGAAATGAACTCAAACATCTCCAAACATTCCAACCCATGGCCCGGGGGCAGAACATGACCACACACACCAAAAAAAAGGCCCGTGGTATTTTTCAAAATGGACAAAGTAATAAACTAAAAATTGTGATGCATTTGAGGCAACCGTATAGGCTCTATCATAAAAAATATAGATTTTTTTATTACTATTATTATTTTCACATCAGCGTGCATATTTTTTTATCTTGATAGTTGTTGCATAATATTTTCTGGCGAAACTGAAGCACCTTCGCACACAGATTCTATGATTGTCTTGGATTGCAGAGCTTGTAAAATATAAACACGTTTTTACAGAATGACTTTTGAAGTCTTTTAAACCATAAACAATTATAAAAATGGATAAGTGCAGCATTTTTCAAGGACTATTCACATTGTGCCAAAAATTAAATCAGTGTTCAAGTCTAAATATTTTGTGAGCATATAGAATAGTACGAATATGTTTGAATTGGGACATTGTTTAAGGGGTTTGAATTGTCATTAAAAATAAACTACGGGCGCAGTCATTTTATCACTTCAGATATGGCCTTGTTTTAAAGCAAACAAATGTAAATAATAAATGCGGATAATCGTGTCACATTTTACCTTCACGCACGCGCACGTATAGACGGAAGGCCTGACGCTGCTGTGGTAAATGTTCTGTCTGTCTCCAACACTAATAAATAAATAAATACAATGTTGTGTAATATATCACTGCTGGAAAAAACAACTCTCTCCATTTTAATATTTGTGCAATAAAAATCTGATTTGTGCAGCACCATATCGGTCAGATAACTATGAGCGTAAAACATATTTGGGTTCTTTGTAAAAGACGTCTGATGGACGTAAAGATGCGCGCAGTAAAAAAGGGCCTCAGCAGCAGCACGTAGTAAGAAGTATGTCTGGTTAGACGGTCTTACGTTTCACAAGAGCTAGTCGTGCGTGTGTGTGTGGTGTGTGTGTGCCTGCGTAAGTACGTGGTTGCGTGTACGTGTGTGTGCTGGGCAGGAGCTTGGCCTGATCACTGCGTAAATATTGGCAGATTTATAACTGAATTGGTGTAGAGCGTATAGATAGAACAGGATGAACGGTTTTAGCGCGGTCAGAGCTGCACGTGCGGGCGTCTAGACTCGGGCCGCGCGCACACACACTCGCTCACACAACAGTAACAGGCTTTACGCAGACAAAAACATGTTCCCAATTGCATAATGCGTATTTTACGCAATGATGACATTATTCCTAAACTAGACTGTGGCACAGTCCTCGTGCGCACAGCGGGACTCTGTTTGAATGGAGATGTTTTACGCACATTACGCACAGTCACTGCTGCTGCACGAGCTGGTCCTGAGAACAGATATGATCATAGGCTTTTGTTCCACAAACTCCTGATTGTCTGCGCTTTAAGGCTTCTCCTTGTGCCGCTCTAAGTGTCCGCTGGTGTGTTCGCTTCTCTCACAGGACCAATAGAATTTACTCACATGTACAATAAATACAAACATAAATAGTCCGTTCTGTACACATATAAATAACAGAGGAATATTTAGACTGAGGCTACCTTTGGCAAGTCTAATGCAGTCCAATAGCGCGGTACGATCATCCCTTTTACGAATTAACAATCCACTGTGCACCATGGCCCCGCCGCGCCGCGGCCCGGGGCCAAAGCACTGTCAAAGTTTGACTGCACTTTGTTAAAGAGCCTGGCACGTCCCGTGCGTAACTGCGCTGGACCTGGACAGGAGGGTAAGTCAGTTTAGGAAGGCGCTGGGGGTGACCCTCTTCTGATGGGACAGGACCCCGGGGAAGCTCGAGGACACCGCGGGGCTGAAGGGCGGCAGTGAGCTGTTCCGCAGAGAATCCGACAGCAGACTCTGCGGGGCTGCGCCGCTGCTTATGAAGCCCGGGCCGCTCTGCTGAAGATGGGACGGGGAGGATGACCCCCTCCGCCCGGAGGTCCAGGCGCCCCGTGCCCGCTCCCGGACACAAAGTATCCCGTCTGTCCGGACAGCAGTCCTACCGGAGACGTGCTCACGCCGTAAGTGTTCGTTAAACCAAGCGGCAAAGAACGACTCAGGTCCCCGTTCCCCAACTGCTCAACGGCGGGCAGCAGTGAACCGTAACCCGCCGCCTGGTTGAGGAATCCCGGTGACGAGCCATTATAATGCGGGTGGTGGTGCAGGGAGAGGAAAGGCGACAGCTGCCAGTACAGGGGGTTGTTGGGCCGTTCGTTCAGACCCAGACCCAGCGGAGCGAAGCGCAGACCACGCTTCATGGCCAGTTTGCCCCGGGACGTGGCGGAGCGCCGCCGTAGCTTCCCAGTGGTGCCGCCAATGAACACGTCGTCGCTGCTCGGGTCCAGCATCCAGTAGTTGCCTTTACCCGGGTCGTCGTAGTGGCGAGGCACTTTGACGAAGCACTTGTTGAGGCTGAGGTTGTGTCTGATGGAGTTCTGCCAGCCCTGCTTGTGCTCGCGGTAGTACGGGAAGTTCTTCATGATGAACTCGTAGATGCCGTTGAGAGTCAGCCGCTTCTCGGGGCTCTGGCGGATGGCCATCATGATGAGCGCGTTGTAGCTGAACGGAGGCTTATCGTACTTCCCGTTCTTAGTGCCGGTGCCGCCGGTGGGCTGTTCTGCCTTGGCTCCGCCGTTGTCCTCCTCCTCGTCCCCTCTCTCAGTCTCGGGCTCAGTCCTGTCCGGCTCAGCCGCACTGGCCGCGGGGTCTGCCTCTGGAGGCTCAGGGCTCTTGTCTGAGCCACAGCCGGGTGAAGGCTCACTCCTGCACGGCAGCAGCAGGCTCTTGATGCTGAAGGACGAGGAGCGGGGCACGACCGGAGACTCCTTGACGTCCTCCATCCCGAAGCGCTCAGAGAAGCAGCGAAGACAGTGCGCGGTGAGCGGTTAAAGCAGAGGCTGCATAGCGGAGGAGGAACTGAGCGACTCTCCGACCTTTAGCGTCTCCAACTCCAGACCTGTCATTTCTATCTCTCTTTAATCTGCCCTCTCCTCTCTCTCTCTCTCTCTCTCTCTCTCTCTCTCTCTCTCTCTCTTCTCTCTCTCTCTCTCTCTCTCTCTCTCTCTCTCCCTCCCACCGGCATTTAGGCGCGTGCACGCCTCCCATCACCGTGCACGTGCATGAAAATCGCTGGGTCGTTGTGAGCGCGTGCGTTATTGCGCGCGGGACTGTAACAGGCAGCTTCCGGGCTTTGTTTTCACAGCGACAATAACTGTTTGAGTTCTTGTGGGCAAACACCGCGTGCGCACACTCAGGGCGCGTGCGCGTGTACGCGTACGTGGAGGGAACCGTTGTTCACCAATAAGAACCCTCGTATAAGACACACACGCTTTACGCACGGACGCACAGTGCTCTGACTGGGACAATCGCGCCCTCTGTCCGCGGCGCGCAGAACTCATGTAAAATCAAATTCACAGACCGTCTGCTTTAGGCGGTATTTAATTGTATGTGAAAAAATTATGCATAAACGCGTTAATAAGTTGTGTTTTATTTGTAGGCCTATTGAACAGTGTGCAACCTTCTGCTAAAATGCCCCTCATTTTGTACACAACAAATGTTCACAGAAGTCAGTCGTTTATTTTTGAAAATTCTAACTTCTTGCTGGCATGTTCATTTCCATTTTAATTAATCTCTGTGATTAGTTATCTCGGACACATGTTAAAGACATTACAAATCAGCAGAAAATTTCACCAAAGAATGTGTTTATAAAAAGATGTGTTTGTGTATGATATCAATGCTAAAAGCTTGACAATTGGAAAATAAACAGCCCACATGCATATAGTCAATCCTAAGTTGTGTCAGGTTGTACGTTTGTGTCAGTGAATTGTCTGGTCACCGCTGGTTCGCAGAAGCATGTGCGCTAGTTGTTTGTGTACATGGGTGGCACACATAGGTGACACAGGGCACAGTTTGTATGACAACACAGTGAGGTCCTCATTACAGCAGCAGATCTGCCCCAGGGCGGCTCGACGTGACCGTCGGCCCTTTGGCCAGATGGCCTCAGCTCGGACAGGACAAAAGCTTTGTTTGGGCTGCTGCTCACACACACATCCACACACACCCACACATACACAGGCACACAAAAATACAACAGCAGAAGATAATGGGATTGTAGGCAGATATAATTTATTTACCTTGGTTTATTTAATTTACTTCCATTCTTAATTATAAAACACTTTAGAATTTGTAATTTTAATTTTTTTTATGTTTCTGTTTTCTGCACTGAAGGTCTTTTTTTTTTTTTTTTTTTTTTTGGCTCGCACTTGGATCTAGCAGCTGAACAGATCAGAAAGTTGTTGCCAAAGCAGTGATTAGCTTCAGAGTTTTCGGAACAGGGTTGTGTGTCATCAAACATGACACGGGATAGCCTCTCCTCTGCACCAGGTTCTGTAAGGTCCTTTCTACTTCACACGTGAATGTTCTCTTCTCTGCTCTGCTCCAAGCTGTGTGAGGTTCCCACTACTCCACACCTGTACTCTGCTCTCCTCTGTACCAGGCTGTGAGAAGTACTACTCCACACCTGTACTGTGCTCTCCTCTGTACCAGGCTGTGAGAAGTACTCCACACACCTGTTCTGTGCTCTCCTCTGTACCAGGCTGTGAGAAGTACTCCACACCTGTACTGTGCTCTCCTCTGTACCAGGCTGTGAGAAGTACTCCACCACTGTGTCTGTACAGGTGTGAGAAGTACTACTCCACACCTGTACTGTGCTCTCCTCTGTACCAGGCTGTGAGAAGTACTACTCCACACCTGTACTGTGCTCTCCTCTGTACCAGGCTGTGTAATGTCTCGTTCTCGGTCGACTGCCGACTGAGACAAAATAATAACTCCCCATGAGTTGAATGTCTCATCTGCTCCTAGTCTGCTCTGTGTGACGCACTGGTCCAGACACAGCACAGTCTTACTGCTGCTGTGCCACCCAGACCAAACACATGATCTGTTCAGTCACACATCTCCTAAACTGTCGGCCAGCCAGGAAATGTCCCATGTCTCCCTTTGGAATCTGCCTTTGTCAGTACACTCAACAAAAATATAAACGCAACACTTTTGTTTTTGCTCCCATTTTTCATGAGATGGACTTGAAGATCTAAAATTCATTCCAGATACACAATATTACCATTTCTTTCAAACATTGTTCACAAATCTGTCTAAATGAAGCTGGCGTAAATTCAGCCTGGAAGACTGTCTGCTCCCTCACCTAAAGAGCTCACTTGTTCCCTATCCCTCATCAGCAGCCACACCTCCTTCTCCAGCTGCAGCTCTGCTCCCAATCAGCCCCTGACTACAATATATAAGGCCACATGCAGACTTTCATTCTCGTTCATTCATTGATCAGCCGTGCTGCGCCCCACCTCCTCCCCGTCTCCTCCCGTAAAGGCTGTTGTCATCCTGCCAGATGAGTTGTTTTTCCTCTACCAATGGACTCTGGGTCTACACTCGAACACTAACCAGCTATGGATTCATGCCAGTCCAGCCACTTCTTCAGCCTGTCCGGGTCACATCTACAGCCTGTCCGTCCATAGGAGTGGATCTCTCCTTCACTGTGGTTCTCCTCGAGGTTTCTCATTTTCCCTACTGGGTTTGGAGTTTTTCCTTGCCGAGAGGGAGGGTCTAAGGACAGGGGATGTTATCCTCATCAGCCACTTTTTTGATCACCTTCATCGCCCTTGGACTCTCTGCATCATAATCTTCGCCCCTAGTTTATTCCTCTACCACCACCAGTGTGCAGCCCTGGGGGAAGACATATATTCCAGATCTAATCGACTTAATCTGGCCATGCCAATCATCGCCATGTCTTCTGCTGGGGTCTGACCGCCAAAGTTATGTACTCAATAAAGAATCTTCTAACTCTCTTTTGTTGTCTGAGTCTCTCCAGGGTGAAATGTGTGATAGTGAGCACTTCTGCTTTGCTGAGATAATCCATCCCACCTCACAGGTGTGCCACATCAAGATGCTGATCTGACATCATGATTAGTGCACAGGTGTACCTTATACTGCCCACAATAAAAGGCCACCCTGAAATGTGCAGTTTTGTCTCACAGCAAAATGCCACAGATGCCACAAGCATTGAGGGAGCGTGCAATTGGCATGCTGACAGCAGGAATGTCAACCAGATCTGTTGCTCGTGCATTGAATGTTTCTCCACCATAAGCCGTCTCCAAAGGCGTTTCAGAGAATATGGCAGTACATCCAACCGGCCTCCACGAGTAACCACACCAGCCCAGGACCTCCACATCCAGCAGGTTCACCTCCGAGATCGTCTGAAACCAGCCACTCAGACAGCTGCTGAACAATTGGTTTGCATAACCAAACAATTTCTGCACAAACTGTCAGAACCTGACAGTTTGTTAACCTGACTCCAGATCGTCGCCGTAACAGACTTGAGTGGGCAAATGCTTACATTCGATGGCGTCTAGCACGTTGGAGAGGTGTTTTCTTCACGGATTAATCTCGATTTACATTGTTCAGGGCAGATGGCAGACAGCGAGTGTGGTGTCGTGTGGGTGAGCGCTTTGCTGATGTCAATGTTGTGGATCGAGTGGCCCATGGTGGTGGTGGGGTTATGGTATGGGCAGGCATCTGTCATGGACGAAGAACACAGGTTCATTTTATTGATGGCATTTTGAATGCACAGAGATACCGTGATGAGATCCTGAGGCCCATTGTTGTGCCATACATCCATGAACATCACCTCATGTTTGAGCAAGATAATGCACGGCCCCATGTTGCAAGGATCTGTACACAATTCTTGGAAGCTGAAAATGTCCCAGTTCTTGCATGGCCAGCATACTCACCGGACATGTCACCCATTGAACATGTTTGGGATGTGCTTGACCGGCGTATACGACAGCGTGCACCAGTTCCCACTAATATCCAGCAACTTCGCACTGCCATTGAAGAGGAGTGGACCAACATTCCACAGGCCACAATAGACAATCTGATAAACTCTATGCGAAGAAGATGTGTTGCACTGCATGAGGCAAATGGTGGTCACACCAGATACTAACTGGTTCTGAGTCCCCAGACCGCCAATAAAGCAAAAACAAAATGCACATTTCAGGGTGGCCTTTTATTGTGGGCAGTATAAGGTACACCTGTGCACTAATCATGATGTCAGATCAGCATCTTGATGTGGCACACCTGTGAGGTGGGATGGATTATCTCAGCAAAGCAGAAGTGCTCACTATCACACATTTAGACAGATTTGTGAACAGTGTTTGAGAGAAATGGTAATATTGTGTATCTGGAATGAATTTTAGATCTTTAAGTCCATGAAAAATGGGAGCAAAAACAAAAGTGTTGCGTTTATATTTTTGTTGAGTGTATATTCTGGTTCAAATTGATTTGAACTATTTTTATGATAGGATAAAGAGACTTATTTGTGTTTGTGACAAATAACATGCTGTCCTTGTGAAATGTTTGCTAGAGAAGCACCACACTGTGTGTTTCAGTACAAACCACATGCATTCGATATCATTTATTTTTCAGTGTTGGGACTGGCTGTACTTGTGTTGACAGAATATGCGTTTACATATTTGGGTATTTCTGCAATTGCTTGAATGACTGCTGCTGCATGGCTGTGGGCTGAATGATTCATGCACATATAAAATAATGATATAGTGCACACATGCTGTGCAGACATGTGATGGAGCTAAGCGGACAGTACAGGACATTAACGCTCCCTCTGAGGAAACATGTTGTGAGTTTAGATAACACACTAGTGTATACAAAGTGCAATGAACAGAAGAGTGTGTGCCTGAAATCAAAAGAAGGAAGAAACATGCTATGGTTATTTAAAAAAGGGTTCTCAACTCTTTCACTGCCAGCCCTATTCCAGCTTTGGACCCCTGCCCCCACCTCCACCCCCACCCCTTTCGCTGCCATGCCTTTTCGCTATAAGCTCCACACAAAACTTTGTGCAACTGGAAACACGACATGTTGTACATTAAATGAGACCTACAAGTGTCTACTTTCATTTAAAATGACAATTGTTATTTTACATTAATTTGTTGTTGTTGTTTTTTCAATAGGCATTTGAAATTCAATTTTGTACCTATAGTGTACCTTTGGTGCTACACCTCTGCCTCTGCGTCAGTGTGAGGCAAAAGCATACTTAGACTCCAATTGGATAAAACACATTTTCTAAACTGGCTAACTTTTTTTTCAAGCCGTTTCTTATAAAAATGTTGGCTGTAACTAAGTTTCTATATTTCCAACACTTTATTTCAAAGTCTCATACTTATTCTTTCTATTCATAAATATGTTTTATGAGACCCCTAGTGGTTAACACATCAGAGTCATTTCAGAAAAACATATCCAGAAAACTGTCTTTTACATGTTTATTTATGTTTGCACGTTTATAAAGTTGAACTGACCTCTTGACATCTGTGTTTTTTGTCTAAAGCAGAGTCAGTAAAGGCACTTTGAGTTTAGTTCAGATGAGAGATCTCACAACCTCTGTGGAGACTTCTTCTGAATGTTTGTGACTCAACATATTTTTTAAAAGAACAGAAGTTGCTGTCTTTCAGTTTTGTTAACATTATTTTCTCTTTACAGTTATCTACTGTCACTAACACAGTTCTTTTACCATAGAGTTTATTGTTGTCACAGAAAAACTACGTAACATCTTCACCTTGTTGAAGGTTTTTGCAAACTTCTGTGATGGGTTTGTACTTTGGGAGCAGTTTCACACACTCTACTCTTTCAGCTATAATGCATTTGACAGCCTTTTTTAATCAATACAATTACAGTATTTTTACTGAAGTGAAAAATATAGATGAGCATATACTTATGCTTTCAGGAATAAGTTCATCCAGCAAAGTGCTGCAAGTACAGGACAAGCTTGGATATATCACTGCTACAAGAGTGAATATCTGTGAATATGTAAGGATTTGTTCAGGACAATGTGTCCGTACAGTTGGTTTGATCAAGCCTAGATCAACATAATGATTAAAACTCCTTCTTGGTGTAAGATTTGGATGTTAGGCCATGTACTTTCTGTCATACCAGTTTTTCATTAGTCACACAATTTCCTTTCTTCCAAAGTACATACATTTTATTTGCAAATATTTGACCCATTAACCACTTGCCAAATCAATCCTTTATCTTCATACATGGATATGATGAGCTATGACAGTGCAGCTCAGGCTCCAAACATTTTCACTCAAGCTTGATTTGCTGATGTTCTTGACCTTTATTCTACACTGACCTTCACCTCTTCAGTTTTATAGATCAGCTGAGAAAGGTTCAAACTCCAGACCTGCAGCCCACAGTCACAAGCTGCAGTCTCACTGTGCAGTCTTCAACTTCAACTTTATTGTAGTCCCAATGGGAAATTGATTTGCAGCAGTGTTAACAGCAGACAAACACATACACATGCACATACACATACAAATCTTTCCTGAATCTCAGCAATGAAACTGTGTGAGTGGATGAAAATAGGCTGAGTAAAAGTTCATTAGCATGTTTTTGAATGACTGGAGCCTAGGTGTAAAGTTCTCAGGTGTCTGATCAATCTTGTGCTGGAAAAAAATGTCAAAGGACATCAAATCAAGTCTAAATGAAGTGCTAAAGTTGTGCTTATAGCTATACACGAGTAACAGTCCTGTGCTCTGGCTCACCTCCTGCAGTGCTTTAGTGTTCAGTTGTGCTGGTGTGGGTACGCTCAAATAAACGTTTTAAATGCTACACAAAAACAGGCCTGCATTTGACCTAGTCCAGCAGTCAAGACCACATTAAGTGAGACTAAGATCTTTCCAAGACCACAAGTCCGAAGACCGAGACAAGATCGAGACTAAACTCCTCGTGCAAGTTTAGCAGAACATGTTCAAACTGAACTGTGGTTTTGGCGTGCAAGACAAGACCCAGTCCAAATGTGCTTGAGTTCGAGATGAGACCAAGACCTTGAAAAAGCAGACTCGAGATCTGTCTTAGGACCAAGTCCGCTCTCAAGTATTACTACACTACTTTGCCCCATTAAGATGCCAAGTTTGTGCAATTTTGGTAGATGCGTTATTTTCTTAATCTTAAAGTTGGGGTAACTAACATTTTTGTTGTAAATTGGTATGTGTGGTGTGTACTGTCTGAAGGGAATAATAAAGAATTTTAGTTCTAATCAGGAGCATTCTGATTGGCTGTGCTTGGGTGGCCATCTCCAGTTTCACTTTGTTGTTTGTAAAAAGATGTTCATAAGCCGTAATTGCAACTAAAACGAATACATGTCGATATTAACCATGTGTCGAAGGATTTACGAGAGGAAGTAGTCAGATTTAAAACCTAAATTGTGTTTGCAGTATATGAAAATCAACTACCACACCTTTAACCATTTCTTGAACTTGTTCCTGATGTGAATCATTTCTGTACAGTTCATGGCTTTACACTTATCAGATATCTATGTAATTGTTTTTTTCTTCATGATGTCAATCTAATTACAAATATATGTGTGGTAAATGTATGTTTTAGGGATGCACCAATCCAGCTTTTTCAGTTCTGATACTGATTCTGATACTTTGGCTTTAAGTATCTACCAATACCCGATATCAACAGATACCAGTGTAAGGACTGATATTGCTTTTCTTTTCTCTTAAAACATAAAACATTTTGTCATTTAGTGTTATCTAACTATTAGTCATGGTGCATGCCACCACCTCACAACTTAATCTGAAAAAAATGTCCAATAATATGAGACTTCTGGATCAACACTAGCCAATAAATTAGTCTCATTATGTCCAAGTAAAGACGCAACAAAGATTTCGGCTGAACTGATATCATGGCGCTGATACCCAATCCAGGAAAATGTCCTGGATTGGCATCCCTAGTATGTTTGTGGAACTGTGATGTTAGAGTCATAAACATATCATTCTGATGTGAGCCAGGTTAGCTGCAGTGTGATGCTGCTGAATATGTAAAGCCCAGTGTGAAACTGTGATCAGTGTGAGACTGTGGTCAGTGTGAGACTGTGGTCAGTGTGAAACTGTGGTCAGTGTGAGAGTGATGTGGCTCCAATCTGCAGCACAACACAACCTTCCAGGTTTTCCACATGCTATTAAGGTTTTCTGCGTTCGAACCACCTCTGACCTTCTCCTCTTCTGTTTAAGCTAGCTGCTCGGGCCGTCATCCGTTTGATAGTAGATCTGCTGTGGCACATATGACAACATCATGGAGTTACAGCTCGAGTCCTGCTGATGCGCGATGACAGGTTCAGGACTAAAAAGCTTTGTGTTTGGGTTCTGGGACAAAACACAAAACTGAATGCAAGACGTAGTAGGTTCCTGTCAAAACATGTTAGCTCGCAGTGTTAGCGCTTGTGATGTAGCTTTGAAAATCCTCTAAAAGCACTGCAAAACTGTTATCTCAAGTCCTTTATTAGAAAAAAGCAGAATAGTAATTGTAAAGGATGTTCTTACTTTTACCCCATGCTAGTAGTGGGCAATTGTTTTTTCTTGTGGCCCATATTCAAACGTGTGCAAGTGGTGGAGGTCATTGGTGTAACAAATTATCGTTTTTGCAAGCATATTTTTGTAAAACAATGGCTTTTTAATGTACTATTTTACCCATTTATTGTGATCATTTTAGAACAACAAGCAATGACACAAGCCCTATAGTGAAGTCAGTCAAATATATGAAACATAAAGTTTAATACTCATTCTCAAAAATGTGCCGAGGGCCACATTGAAACATCTGGCCCCTGGGCTGCAGTTTGCCCAGGTCTTCTGTTGTTGTGTTGCTGGACAACAAACAAAAAGAATGAATGAACTATCACTAGAAACGATATATAAAACAATAACAAAGAGTTTTTAGTTATAGTGTTTTAGACACCGTAGCTATTTTCTTTCTTTCTTTCTTTCTTTCTTACTTTATTTACTTTCCTATTTATTTATTTATTTATTTATTTATTTATTTATTTATTTATTTATTTATTTATTTATTTATTTATTTATTTATTTATTTATTTATTTAACTGGGGTCAACAGCTAAGTTATGTCTGAAGTTACAAAACGTTTAGGTCTGGGGCTTGGGTTTGTTTTGGTTTTTTGTTTGTTTTTGGGATTTTGTTAATATTCACAAATTTAGTTCAGTATAAACAGTATTAAAAATCTGTAAAAAATGTGTTTTAATATAATGAAATAAAACCTAATACATTATATCATATCGTAGAAAGGCTTTAAAGTTGTCATCTGGACAGTGTCATTCTTTCTCCTCTCAAATCAAATCAATTTATTTTTGTACAACCCAAAATCACTACAACAGTCGTCTCCGAGGACTTCCCAAGATTATTAATTTAGCAAACATGAATGAAAGAAAATAAAACAATACACATTCAATAAACAATAAACATTCAGAAGCAGTAATTGATCATGCATGTCAAAGCAGATTATGAGTGAACAAGTAAATGAATAATTGTCCATAGCATCCCCTGTCTTTAGACCCTCCTTCTCGACAAGGTAAAAAAAAAAAGGGGGGGGCAAAAAGAGAAACCTCGAAGAGAACCACAGTGTAACTAACGCAGATCTAATAACAGATATAGACTATAGGACTATAGGACCAGGACAGGCTAATCCTGGAGAGGGAGGTGGTACCAGTGTCCAGAAGGAGGAACGGGTATAGCACCACTGCTGGAGATTTAAGATATTTCAACTATAATTTCTACCAAAGAATTTCTTCAACAAACAAAATTATTAACAAATTATAGTTAATTTTGCAGCCATGGAATCCCGCTCAAAGTAAAATTACACATTTTTAATATTTATTTTATTTAGACAGATATTTAGACATCTAAACTTAAAAAACATGCTTTTATTCAAGCTTATTTTTTGAACAAAAAGTTACACAGCGTACCTTTGAGAACAGAAAGGTATTGCGTTGAACTGTGAATGATCCTAAAATCTGTCAATGAAAATGTGAGAGCAGGCTAGCTATTTTTTAAGGCTTTGTTGTTTTATTTTATTATTCCCAATGAAAAAAAGATCAATAGTGAATGGTACCATTTCTAGTTGTCTGTGAATAACAAATGTAAAACACATTTGTAGTTCAGTTTTGTAGTCCGGTCTTCGGACCTTAGCTCTTCACAAAATTGGCCCGATTGTAAATGTAATTGAATAGCCCTGGTCTATACTTTCCCCAGTATACAGTATTTTCTCCTGAGGCAGCCTGACTAGAACTGTGGCTTTAGAGTCTATTCCTAACTGGCCTGACCATAAGCTGTTTCAAAGAGGAACATTTTGGGCCTAATCTTTAATGTAGAGGCTGTGTCAGCTTCTTTGACATGATCAGGAGCTGATTCTATAACCAGGGAGCTTGATAGCTAAATGCTCTGCCGTCTATTGTGCTTTTAGAGACTCTAGGAACCACCTAAAGTACAGCATCTTGAGAGCGAAGATGCTGGACTTTTGATGGACTTTTGAGCCTCAAACAACACTCGTCCGAACATCCCAGATGTCATGGGTAGATCTCGGAGATCTTCTGCATTGTTTTTAAAGCCACAAATTATCCAAACTTATATGGAGCATTTCTGCATTTAAATTTGGACTGGGCACAAAAATCCCGCCCGACCAGGCCCAAGCCCAGGCACATTCTGTTTGAACTCAACTCAAACTTGAGTCATTCTCAGTGTGAACAAAGCCCGCCCCACCTACTCATGAAACTGATTATTCATACAGGCTCTATATACATACTTTAACTATGTATCTGCAAATGGAAGCATGTCAGTCCTAGTTACATCAATTGCCTGTCTGTCCATGGGAGTTTCTTTTTTTTCCTTGCCGAGAAGGAAACACTTAGGAGGGGTGATAGTCTGCGTCTTGCTGGACCCAAGTCCTGCCTAGCACAACAATAGACCAAAAATGTAGACCCAGCAGGTTTCATGCTTGCGTCTAAAATCTAAACTGTAATTAGCATATGAAGCCAGATCAGTTTAATTGTTTCCACTGTGTCATTTCCTATTGATGCTAGTGGATAAGCTCTAACTCAATTCCTGATGTGGGGAAACACGTGGCTGTCATGTTTAGTTTATCATGCTTTTTTATTGATTGTGGTGCATGGGATTTCAGAGTGCTCAGAAGCAGAAACGACACAAATAATGTGTTTTATTGCATCGTACAGTCTTGCTTTGTAATGCTATCCCAGTGCAAACAGCAGTATGAACAGTCCTTTTCATAAGTGTGAGTCCTCGCAGCGTGAGTGCTTTTCTCTTCAGTCTAAGTATGTTTACCCTGGGTGTCCGCTCGGGTGGCTGCTGTACCTGAGGGCACAGGACACGCAGGAGGATAGTGCTGGATTCTTCCGCCTTGTTGAACCCATCACAGGCTGTTCACTACAGTAAGTCTGCACTGACATAAAAGCAAACAATCAAACGCATGAGAAAGACAGAGGAACGTCAAAACAACAGGAAAAGGATCCAAATACAATGACAGAACAGTTCAAGTGAGGTTATCCATGTCAGTGTGCTGGTGGAATGAGAAGAAGAGACATTTGACAAACTTAGGATATTTTGAAGATGTAGAATGAAGTAAAATAAAACAACAACATCAACAGGACTTTAGTGGTTCAGTGAAAGATATTCTGGGACAAGTCTGGGAATCTAAAACTCAAATGACAAACTTCCAGTGGTATTGGCTAGGGATAATATAAACTCTATTGTTACAACCACAGAGCCAATCAGAGGTCAGATTGATGAAGGTGCTTGGCCCTTCCCAACCAAAGTTGCAAGGTTTGCTTCTTTTTAGCAACTTGCAGCTTTTTTTTGGAAAGTCACTTTTTATTTCAGAGAGTGTGTTGCTCTAAAAATCTGGCAATCCTTTTCCCGACACAGCACTGGTTTCCATGGGCAATGCAGTGACGCGCAGTATCAGAAACCTTGACTGGCTGATTATTATTCTTTATATTTTGAGTTGGACACCATCACAAGTCTTCAAACATTAACCATTAGATCATCCCAGCTCTTTACAAAATCCATGTACATTTTCAAATGTATAAACAGAACTAAATGTTCTTTTGTGCCTCACTCTGCAGAGTAATATAGGCTAAGACCTTTGAAATCTTGTATCAGCTGTGTTTAAAGTTCTGTCTTATTCATTTTAAGAGTTAAGTTAAGGTACACTGTAGCATCGTAGAGAAATGTGTTCTCTGCATTTGACCCATCCTTCACTGCATGTTTTGTTTCTTGTTTGTGTACAATATATTTGGTCTATTTGAATCCCATACTGCTCCTGACAAACAGCTCTTCCCATATGTTCAAATGCAATTTCGACTCTAGTTGCCAACAATCATAAATATTCTCTACAAAACAGTACTTCATGTGGTATTTTTTTCATAGATTATGGTTTCTCCAAACTCACATCTTTGTTGCTTTAGCACCGCAGAGTTTAGCAGCTCTACTTTAAATGTGGCTGTGAGCAGAGTTTAGTTTCCCTTTAAGCTTAACATGGCGGATAAAAGACCAAAAGTGTATTATAAAGGGCATGTACATGTATGAGAGGCTAAAGAGCAAATCCAATTTACGTGTTAATACATGAATTTCGTATCGACTAGTGAGCCGTGGAGTTTGTTTTCATAACAAAAGCACATGGCCCCGTCCATGCTTACTCAGGTCTCCTCCTCTATTTGTGCACCAAATGTAGGTCAGTGTGCTGCTTCCCAAATACTAGAGCCTGAGGAGGCGGGTGCCATGGAAACCACACACCCCTTGTTTGTAACCGCTGCCTTGTTGTTATGACTACGTGGAGGCTGTGTTGCCGTGCCGACCCCCTGCTTGTGCCTCATCTTCTCTTTGACATGTTTACAGTCTCTACTGTACCGTACGGCTGATGTGGTGAGGCCGGAGGGTGTTAGCCTAGCTTAGCATAGGCTGGAGCTTTTGAGAGCCATGGGTCTATTTTTAGCTCTAAACTATATATGACCCCATACAGTAGCACCAGAGTCAGCTTAATTTAGTTTGGCATGTCTTAGTGTAGCGACTCATAATATCTCCCACATCTGTGAGCAGGGCCATGTAGTTCCAGCTCTGGACTGTGCTCCAGAGGGACACGCAGGACAATGTGCTAATGTGTTCAGACAGCAGGAAGAGCTAACCCGAATTTGTGTTTCTGTACATTACAAACAAAATAGTACAATATTTATGCAATTTTAAGGCTCCATTTACACTCACAACACCTCAAAAGTATCAGCACTCCTCTCACTGCAAGAACATTCCAACGCCTGGCCTGATGAGTTTGCATTTGTTTCTGTTTCTGGATGAGTCTTCTTGGGCAACACCATCAGCTGGGAACTCCTTGCAATGACTGAAATAAGATACGGGAATATTTAGTTACAATAACTTGAAACATTTTATAGTAAGGCAGTATAAAGGCAAGACATAGACAAAACAAAAATTCAAATTAAATTAAAAGATAAAGCAAGATCCTGGAAATCCTCGACCACGGGATGTCCCAGAGAGTGTGAAGGATGTGTCAGATGCAGAGGACACATTTCCTTATCGGACAATAAAGTGTACCCTTAACAGTGAGAAAAGCAACCAACATGTTCTACTCAAATAAATGTACTGCTGTACTAGTTAAAGTAAGCTGTTAGAAGTTACTCAAGCAAATGTATCTCAGTAACACAGGTTCACAGCTCGGAAGGATGAAGAAAAATGTTTTTGTTTTTCATATATATTATTATGTCTTTTCTTTTTTTCCCCAGTAATAATGGGTCTAAGCCTTGTGCTTGGCCATGGTTCAACATCAGAGTGTGGACTTAGTGGGCAGACCTTACAGTTGTTCCTGAAACATGCTCTTTACTCACAGTTCAGGTTCAGCCCTTTTAACCTGCCCAGCTCTGTGACCTGTGCTGGAGAGAGTATGACTTTATTGTTGTGGACTACGTTCCATCTTTCAGTCTTATGTAACCTGCTGCTCCTCTCTGTGAGCAGTAGCTCTCCTCTGGCACAAACCCAATCATTAGCAGGTGTCTCTGGGCTTCCACTGATGCTGAACAGGCTCAGTGTGTCCCTCATGGGCCACCATACAGGCGCTTTACACCCAAAGTAGATTAATGGGTCAGTTTAGTGTGGTTCACCCAAGGTTCAAGTATTAGTTCAGGCAGAGTTCAGTCCAACCCAGAGGAGGGGCTGCACCAGGGCCATGGAATCAGCAAACCACAACACACAACATATCATGAAAAATGCAGCACGTGTGTAACAACCTAAACACTGTGTTATGTCTATTGTCAGGGGTTAATGTACAGATGAGTCCATGGTTTGCGCTGTATTCATTAGTCATGCTTAGATTAATCTAAAGCAAGATGCTGGGTGAATAGGAAAAATATAAATTTACATCAGTGTAAAACTTCCTCACATAAACAGAAAAGTAAAAAGGAAAGAAAATGCATTTTAAGAAAAACATTTTTTTTTACTAAAAAAAATAAGTGTTCTAAGAACTCACTGGATGAGGTGGATTATATTTAATATTTAAAATATCATTAGGAACAGGCAGTTTAGTTGTTTCCACATGGAAGTTTAGGTTGTCAGCAAACTGACCACTCAAAAAGTTATTCTTGTTCCCTTACTTGAGTACTGTTTCCCTAAATGCTTTTGTACTCATGTTCTTGAGGTATTTATTTGGCAACTGCTTTGTAATTTTACTATGTTAATTATAAGTTACTACTCACAATGTGAGCACAAACTTTAACATTTTATTTAAGTTGGTATGAAGGATGACTTTGTGGCAAGCATGTGAAAGTGATTAAACATGGGCCAGCTTTGGCTTAAAGTGGAGGCTTGGTTTCCTTTTTGTTTGTTTTTTTGCTTTATTTTTATTTTTTTGCTTTATTTTTTTTGTGTGCATTATTTCGGCAATATGACAAACCTCCATAGAGATGCACTGGCAAAAACTGTCTGAGTCACTACTGGTAAATACAGTTTATGCTTTATTTTATTTTTTAATTTTTTTTATTTATTTAAATTAAGCTTAAAATCTTTATTGCATTAACACTAACTGATAATTCTATGAAATGTGACAACATAAGTTCAACCTCTAGGTAACTTCACCTGAAAAAATGTTTGTTTAAGCAATTTCACTGTTGTACATGGCACCATCATCCGCTCTGAAATATAGATTTGGTCATACTGAATAATGGATGTGGTGATCAGCATGTGGCGGTACAGTGGTGACTAATTCATGAAGTTACAACGAGGAAGGAACGGGACCTAGAGTGAGCGCTGAGAAATGTTTTCGCTCACTGATCTGACCTGTGCTAATGCCCTAACCTGGAGGTCAGATGAGGTAGCCCTAGTAACGCTGCACTGAGGAATGGTTTAGCTCACTGGCCTGACCCCTGTGACTGGTTTATCCTGTGGGTCAGATTAGGTGGGATCAGGTCAGGCAAGGCCATAACGCACCTTTAAGTTAATGCTTCAAACATAGAGCAAATGGGCGTACAATTATGAGTTAGCATCCAGGTCATTAACCATATCATTTCTCTGTTTTGAACCTGGCCCCATGTGTTTGATTTGCACATGCAGCAGCATTTTAAAATTAGTCAAATTTTCTTTCAGAATGTAAACTGTTTTTCTGATAATTAGTTCATTAAAATTTGTTAAAGCTAAAGAATGTATTTAACTAGTTTGAATATTTAGTGCATTTTAATGATAAGCTAGAACAAAATAATATCCTTCTGTAGTTTTTTTTTGTTTGTTGTTTGTTTGTTTGTTTGTTTGTTTGTTTGTTTGTTTGTTTGTTTGTTTAAATCAGTATTTCTGAGTTTGGTTTCAGTCAAGGATCACACTTCTTAGTTTAGCTTTCGCTGATTAAAATCCTTAATCTGTTTCTGAAGAGATAGGTTTGAGCTATAAACATTTGTGGCCATATACTTTCAACTGTAGTGTATGGGATCATTCTGAAAAGTGAATGTCGTCTTGCGATTTTTGGCCACACAATGGATAAGCACAGGACATTATTTACATCCTATGTGTTTTGTAGTCATGCATATGTAATTTTCACATCATTGTATTATTAGTAGTAGCATAAAAAATGTATTTTGAAAACCACTAGATGCATTTCACCAGCGCTTGCTTTGATTCCTGTTTGTCGTGTCTTGTTTTCACAACCTCACTGAAAAAGGCTTCAGAATGCTCTTGCAGTCTGGAAAAAGTTCCTTCCAACGTTAAAGATCCGGACCAGATCTGCGCGGCTTGCCGGACTTTTCAAGTAACGAAAAGCCTCCGAACGCCAGACCGGAGTATGAATTGAATGCAGTGTGAGCCCGGTGTTAAAACCTCTTTTACACTAGAGGAATTTAGGCCTGTTTTGAGCTTGAAGTGCCTTTATGACTTCAAAGAGGTGTTTCCTAAGTAACATATCATAGCTGGAGGTTAAGTATGACTTACAACGTTTCAGATCATAAGACTCCAACATGTTATGAGAAAATCTAACATAGCCAATCAGAGCAGCCAGACACTGCCAGGCTCATCTGCCTAGTAACAGCTCTTCACACTTGGACAAAGTGGACAAAAACACAGTTCATAAGCAGAGTTAATCCCTAAAGGTATTCTGCAAGTGTGAAAGAAATAATTGTTGCAAAGGTTATCACTGTGGTCTGCACTTTTCATTACCTACATGTTTTAAACTGCAAAAGGTCGAAAAAATCCTCTAGTGTGAAGCAGGCTTAACTGACAGCTCTGTTCTTTTATATCATTAGTGATTAAGTAACTGATACTCAGGCCTAGTAATAACTCACCCATAGACTCTGTGTTGACCATTACTAATAATAGGGACAAAAAAGGATTGGTACACTTCACTGTATCTGTGTATGTAGTGTACCATAACCTTCACCCATGCAGTCCTTTGTTTGCGGTGGCCTTTACATTTGTAGATGTACAGTACGTCTATCTGTGTGAGGTTTGTCACCTGTCTGGGATACAAGTAGTACGAGTAGTCAACATGAACTTTGGGTCAAGTCAAGCCATCGCACAGGTCTGACCGCGTCATGAGCCCACGTATGTGCTTAGTCTTCTTGTTTACACAGGTGGTTGTTTGATTGCTTCTAAGATGTCGTCAGTTTATTTACCTGAAACTCTTTGACTTCTTGTTGGCAAACTTTGATAAAATCTCTAGCTAGCCACACAAAACAAAAACAACCCAGCTAATAGCATTTTCACTAACTCCCATCCAGTTGTTTTGAAGGATTGCATTAATTGCCAGACTTAACCGTTTGAACTTGAAAGTAGGACTTGGACGTTCGCCTGGACAAGGCTACAAAGTTAACCTGAACCCAGAGAAGTCCATGCAGTAGTGCTAAGGTGTGTTTGCAGAATAGAAATCAAATTAGTCAGATAAGCTGGCCTATGCTAATCCTCTGAGACCAGCTTGTACCTTCTTACAAGATTATCCAGTGTTTGTGCTACTGTTAACCGCCGCTGGCAAAAAGTCAAAAGTTGTCATTGTTGAAGCAGGGTCTTTGTTGGCATTTTTCATTTCCAGAGAGACTCCAAACTCACTTTAGATGGTTAGCAGCACACAGACAAGGCCCGGTTGGTTCCATTGAACTCAGCTCACTTGGGTGAAGAGAAACTTGTACGTGATCCACCATCAGATATACTGTGGCATGAATTTGTCAGCACATTTATATTTTTGCGCGAGATCATGAGAAAAAATATATCACAAGCTCAGCAGTCATGTGCATGTGTAAAAAGACATTGTTCATTGTTTTGTCAGATTGTGAAACTGAGAGACTGGAGTCTGTGGGTGTTGTCATGACAGTCAATCTCGCTTTACAGTCTGAGTTAGTTAACATACAAGTCAGATAAACCTCAGTCTTTGTAATAGCTAGTGCGTGTTAGTATCAGCTGTTTCTTATCTGCTAAGGCAAAACACTCAAAATACTGTAAGTCCTGTGCATAATACCTCCAACATAATCCAACCCCAATGCAATGTTTAAGACATGGTTGAAATGTGGCACAGAGACTTTGCAAAAAAGTGAAATAAAGTCTCGGAAAGTGAAAATAAACCTGAAGTAGTTTTTTGTTTACACCAGCCTGATCCTGGTGCCACAAACATAGAATTCTTTCAGGTCTTTTTGTGAAAGACTCAGATGGACATTGTTAAGAAAAAGTATAATTCAGGTAAATTTAGATTTTATTTATTAAGAATACATGTGTTATGTGTGAATGACGTTAGCTCAGATCTCCGTGAGTCAGAATCCTGCAGTAGAAATGCACAAGCGGCTCATACTTCTGCACAGTAAACCATCTGGGGGATCTAGGCTAATGGAAATATGGCTCTAGAGACACAGATCCTGAGGTCCAGATGAACTTCTGTTCTTTCAGTCAGTGACAAGACCATTTACTCTGGAAGATCTGCTGCAAGCTGTACATTTTTATTTATTTATTTATTTATTTATTTATTTTTTTTTTATTTTTTTTTTTTTTCAGAATGTCTGAAGCATGTGTTGGCTTTCTCTGCTGTCTTCAAGTGAAAAGTCTGCTTTGAAACATGGCCACCATCAACACTGACCCGAAGAGAAGATAGAGCTTCCCAAATACTTTCACACCAACACAACCCCTAGTTGCTGTCGGTAGGATGGAGCGATTGCCAAACAAATACCAAGTGGTCATGATGTAATGCTTGACAAAAGTGATAAAACATAAGTTGTGAGTAGTTGTAAAACTGACCAAGAACACATGTTTCTAATCTTACCTCATGAATTCGACTCATCTTCTATTTCCCGCCACAGTCCAGCTTTCGGACTGCGGTTGCTGCAACTCCTCTATCTTTGTTTTCCTCGGTCTAAATAGTAGCCATTCTCCACCGCACTTACATCCGATTTGAACCTGCGCAAGGAACAACAATCGATGCTTGTCTGAATACTTATTTTTATAAGCGGCATTTTCGGTTTTCCACCGGATTTTCCAGCGCACTGAGGGTTCTCTAGTCGCCACGGACCAATCAAGCAACTGGCGACGCAGACTCTACAAGCAAGTCTTTAAAACCTCGCCTCCACAACTTGCTCCGTGCCTCTAGAACCCCCAACAATGCTGTTCACATCAAACACACTTGAGCCGCTTGTTGGTACGACCCTTTTGTCATCTACGAGCTTCCACAAATATGTAATATACTCTTTTATAAAACAGTATTCCTAAGTACTTCATTACTCTTACTTGTAACTGTTTTCCCCAATATTTCTTTTACTCTTATTTGCGAAGACATTTTGGCTAGCTGATGTAACTCCACCACAGTAATTATTGTCATTATGTGTCACCATAACCAGCAGCTACATGACTGAAGTGCAGTTCATGATTCACTTTCAATATTTACATCCCTATCTTTGTTTGTTTTCTCTTCAAACCATTCTTTTCCTGGAGTTTTGGGATGTGTGACATTTCACTTCTCGCAGCGCTTGTGTCCAGACAGTGAAGCCAGACTGGGTTTAGGCTAAGTCTTTGTTTACACTGGGGGCATCGGAGCACTTTTAGCACTCAAACAAACCAGCACACACACATTACACACAGTTAGTAGTCAGACACCAACAGAGCCGACCAATGTTGTTTTCCCTTTCAAACGCCACTGCCGCAGGGACGTGTGCGAGTGTGTGTGGGGCTGTGCTTCACTGCTCCTGTGTCCTCTGATTAAGGTCGCTTTGGTAACCAGAGTTGGCATCATAAACCTACACATGCGTACGGTACAGTGGGCCAGGGCCAAAGTCAGCATAAGACCTGTGGTGGTCAAACGTAATGCAGAGCAAGAGAATTTACAGAATATGTGAATGAACAACGTATTCTCATGGCTTGTGTGTAAATACCACGCCATCAACAAATTGCGTGTCATGACGACGCTTCTGCCTTTTTTTGTGTGCAATTACACACTCGTTTTTTTCTGGGGTGGTATAAACACACACTGTGGTTGAGGACAAACAGGAGGTTTTTATTTGGGGTTAACGGCTAAGTTTAGGCCTGAAGTTACAAAAATGGATAAGTTTAGGTCTAAGGCTTGGAGTTAGTTAAGTATAGGATTAGGATTGTGTTTGCATTCATGAATAGGGTTAGGGTTAGGGTTACAACTTTACACAACTTTACATTCACCATATAAATGAACTGGGACAGAAACAAGTGAAAATACACTAGCAAAAAATAGAAATTGAGATGCTGTTTCAAAATGTGTGGTATTGACACGAGTATCTGTGAGAACAGCTGGAATGAATTAAAGGAATTGCTCTTGATTTGAACTGAGTGAAAAATAAATTAACGGCTCTTACAATTACAAGTTGCAGTGTATTTAAACCTATTCCTAATTTTCAAATTATGAAAAAATAAGTTTTTATGACTTTCTACCATTTCCTCACTCTCTCATAGCCTTGGCACATCACTAGTTTCATGTGGATGTTTTGTCCGCTAGCACAGCTTTAGACGTTTTTCAGATACAAAAGGGAAGCAGTGTAAACCTGGTTCTATCAGATGGATTCTCTCCATATTTAAGGCTTTCACAAAATCTAGAAAATCCACCTGGAGAAGCCCTCACCATATGTTTAATACAGTATATTTCTTTCTGCGTTATGTGTACTGGTTTATGATTGTTGGTGCCGAAGTGAACCACAGGACACAGCTGAGCAATTGGAGGTGGTTTACATGTAATCTGGATTACAATGAAAGTGGCACTGATATCGCAAGTATTTTTTCAGACTTCTTCGCGTCAATGAATAATAAACATCAGAACAATGTAAAGGCTTGATATTGACTTAAATACAAGTATAGCTTGTTAAAGGTGATATAAAGGTGAAACTATGATTAAAATGCACTTAAAACACAGGATTATATTGGATGACCAACCTCTTCCATCAGGGTAATGCAAAAGGGAAGAGGAAGTTAAGACACACTTAGAAGAAACGTGGGCGGACCATGACAGCGTTGTAACTGGATGCCAGGTATGTAGAATAAACAGCAACAGAGACAATTTTGTGTAATTATAACATAAATAAACCGGTTACATAAGGACAGCCACGATAGTGAGATCAACTACAGCGAAGCAGCGGACCAATCACAGCTCACCTTTGTGTTTTGGCCAAAAGTGACTTACTTAGGCCTATTTAATCAGAATTATGGACTGTTTTGACTTTTGAAAAATGTGCACACAAAGGAGCTTTATTATGCATTTTTGAAGTTCTTGGCTATTTTCGTGTAGAGACGCTTCGACCAATCAAACAGATCTTGTTATGACATTCTGTTTTTTCCCACGTCTTTGAGTGTCAGTCTTACTCAGACCGACAACATGTAAAACTCAATTCAGTGTAATGCACCTGAATTGTAATGGTAAATATCTAGAGCAGTGTTTGCAGTTGGGGCTTAAATGACACTTGGGGCCCACTTAAAGGTCCTACTAAACTTTGGAAGATTTGTAGCAGAATTGTTGATTTGACTCTAAATAAGAGGGCTTCCTTTTTATCTTTAACATTTTCAAGACATGTTTTTATCTGATGGTGAACACAAAGGAAATACTTCAAAGTGGGTGATCCCTTAAACAACACATGTTCCAAACGACATCGAGGCAGTGCAAAGAAAAAAGTTTTAAAGTGAAAAGTGAGGCAAGTGCTGGAAGGAGTTTATGGACACCAAACGTACAAAACATTGTTGCTGTCAGCACAGATAGATGATGCTTCACTATTCAATCAGTCTGTTAGTGCACCTCACAGGCAAACCAAAAATGAAACCAAAGTTAGCCAGGAGTCTTCTTTTCCACACTCACAGAAGTAACCATGAAAAAAGATCATAAAAAGGTGATTGCAATTTGTTAGTTGTGTGCATAGTCAGGTTTTATTAGAAACATTGTGCTTTGTTAATGTATCAGAATTTACTAATAAATTCTTTTACATGTAAATTATACACGTTGCTCATAGTGAAGCCCAAAAGTGATTTAAAATAGTGATAAGCTTCGCCTTAGTGATAATGTAAAGATGTTTTATGATTTAAAATGTTTTCTCAATTGCATTTTCAATCTCTAGAGACATAAAGAAAATGTTTTAGTTGTTAATCAATAAATATAAATCTGACTTTTTCCGGTTTGGCCATTTTTAGAAAAAATGCCTTTTTTCCAAAGACAAACATTACACAATGAAACTTGTATTGCATTTACATGTATGTGCATACACTACAGTAGTAGATCATTCCAGACTATTACCCTAACACATCTCGTCTAAAATTCAAATGAAACTGTATTTGAACCTTATGGAGCAAAATCAAATGACTGGACTCTTTTTTAAACTGAAATCTTGTAGTTTTAGCTTCTGACGAGCATAAGTGAGAACTTTCTCCACACTAAACAAAAACAGAATCTATATTTCTTATTATTTATTTATTTACTTACTTATTTTTATCTAAATAAAGGAGTGGTAAACCTGGTGTTTATAGCTGAGACCCAAAGGACACTAGATTTGGAAATTCCTCTTCAAAAGTTGGAGCAAATTCAGGTAAAAATTTGTTTTAGGGACCTAAAATAACTTAAAAAATTTTTTCCTATTCACCTATGGTGCTTTGTCTTAATACTTAGTAAATTAGTGCAGCTAGAGCAACAAAGTGAAACAGGGAGCTCAACAGCAACATCAGCAGGTAAAAGAGCTTAGCATCAGTGTAATAAGATCATATCCCTACACAGGACCAAGTTACCACGTTGTTGTTGCTGCCATTTAGAAAGGTATCAAACACAAACAAGTAACGAATTAAAAGAAGACATGAATAGTACTACTTAAAATCAAATCAAATTCACTGCCATGTGCGGTGCATAGTTTATTTTTAGTTTTTCAGACACTAGAAAAACTTTGGGGGAATAATTTATGTTTTCATTTTATTCAGTTGGTTTCGTCCCAAAAGTCAGTTTCAGAGTGGCTGCATCATTAGCTTTGACTTTAAAATGAGTCAAATTGAGATAAAACATTCAAGTGATTTAAGTGAAGTCTGTGAACCTAAATACAGAGAGGAGCAGTTTCTGTAGTACCCCATCATGACATCACAAGGTGAAAGAGATTGTCACCAGATTAAAATGTATTTGTGAGTTTCTAGATGTGTGATGAACCAAAAGTCAAGAATCCACAGCAGGAGCTCCACACAGACTTACAACACAAAATACCCATTAGTGATCATACATAGAATTATTAATGTTGTAAGTAAACAGGTGCATTCCTATTGTGAGGTCACAGTTCAGCCCCGTCCTGCACTTTACAAAGCTCCTCCTCCTTCATATACTATATTAACAGTACACATATACACATAAACATATGGCTGCAGATGTATCTGAGTTCATGAAAACAAGTGTGTGAATAATGAACACATGAGTAAACTCAACAGCAGTATCTGTCTGATTCAGCGTCTGTCCTTCTACAGCATTTATAGTCTTTACCTTGGTCAATATGAGAATGAATGGTACTAGTTTTGGACATAATTTGGGTTTTGACAGTCCCTCTTCAAAAACTGATTAAAAAAATTGCAAAAACAAATCGATTTTTAGGTATACCATTGAAAAGTTGTAATGTATCTACTTCTTTGTGTTATTTATTTATTCTACGTGTACTTCTCTTTCATGGTTCATTATCAAGAATAACATTTTTACACAATGTCGGTGTAGCCTAATGAGAACCTTGTGGAAACAACTTCATAAGGCCATCACAGACAGGCTGTGTCACAGTGCAATGAAAGAGACGAAGCTAAACATGATCCTGACTGATGGTCCAAAATCCACTTCAGGCTCTAATTAAGGAAACTGGCAACCCAAATAAATGAAAGGCTCATGTGAGGCTCATTCTACTCTCTAATTGGTTAATTTTCTTGAAAACCAAAACACTAAAAGTAAACATCAAGAAAATGAACATCATCCCCGTGATTTCATAATTAAAAATAACAAAACATGTTTATCTTATTTACACAATTAAGTCATGCTTGTTGAATTTGATTTCAAAATCTTTCACAGTATGCATCTAAAACCTCCCACTGAAAAAGTTGCCTGGGATCCAGAACCCACACTTCAGCATACTGAGAAAAGTGGGTCACATTAAAAACGTTTTTTGCTTCGCTGATTGATTCTGCAGACATGCGCGATGTTTTTCAGTTCCACATGATATTTTTTTCATGTAGTTTTTTTGTCGGGAGCAGCCATGTTGGATTTTACACGGCGGAAGATGCGTGTCTCTGATTGGCTAATTAATCTGTCAATCACGGCTACAGAACTCCGAAAGAGGGACACGGTGACCAGAAGATATATTTTTAATAATCGTCTGGATTTTTCAGGCAACTGAAAAAGTGTTTGTGAAAAGGTGGGACCCATTCTTTGAGCTGATTTGAGTGCCTCCTTGTAGTTTGTTTGTAGCCAATCAAAGCAACAAATTGAACGACATGTCCAACATCTACTGTACATGGAATACAACGAGTGTCACTTTTCTTTCCAAAAGAAATACTCTGTATTTTTGCTAAAACAGAATCAACAGTGGTAGAAACACACATCATGGGAACTGCCTTTTTTGTTACTGATTCAGGCACTTTTCTCTTGTTTTTGCTTTCAACCCCCCACTCCCTGCGGCAATGTGATTGGAACGTTAAACCACTGGTTCGGACTGCAAGTCAATTGGGCTGAGATGGATTCTCTGAGTAATTTCACAAACATTGCAAGAGAATTCATCTGGCTGGCCATGTTATTATATAATTGTAACACAAAATAAATGCATGTGAGAGCTGGAAACAGAGTTGGACAGATGCAAACACTTGCTTCTTGTTTTGAATCTTTAAAATTAGGAATCCCAACATTAATAAATAAATGAACAGTTGAAACAAACTGGAACAGTTAGAGAAATGCAATTTTTGTTCAGTACATGCAAAATTGAACATGGATTAAAAATGTCTGTTGAGTGCCTCCTTCTTTGCGCAGCAGCCACAGCTCACAGCAGCCACAGCTCACAGCAGCGAGGCAGTTGCTGTTCTCAGCAGACCGGCCTATACAGTCAGCCATATGACAGTGATGCATATGAAGCCAATGACCGTAATGTATCTAATATTCCTGCTGTAGGCCGGCTGTGGAGTGGGAACGCGCATCTGTCAGCTCTCATCCAATCACACGCCTATACGTCTGCCTCATTGTTTCACTTACCGCCTATGTGCTTTCTCATTGTCTTATATGTCTGCGCTAACGGTATATGTGGCCATGTAAAGCAGGTCTGAAACAATAATGCAATTACAGGATTAGGGCTGAGGTGAAGTTAGGTGGGTTACACTAAGCTGAAGTTTACAGTACATTACTGTAAGTCTGTATAATGTCCGTTAGTGTGTTGTGTAGCGATGTAAAGAGCAGGTGTCTTTAGTGAAGCAAGCAGACATGATGAAAAGCTGAACTGGGTTTAGTGCCTGTGGCTGTCAACAACATGGAAACAGAAGTGACAAGAGATGACAAGACATATTTACAGTAGTCATTTCTTTATCATAATTAATATGGAACAAAGGAGATACATTTTACATTGAATAAAGATGCTATACCTGATTTTTACTTTCTTAAAAACATAAACAAACTGAAATATTGAATTCTACATTTTTTATTCAGTCTTTTACTCACTTACCTAATGCATTCTGAGCCTCAGAATTGTTCATCACAACGTGTTTTAAGCTTTTTCTCACGGCTTGGCGTGTCAGTATATGATACCAACAGTTAGTCAGTGGTAACATAAGACCAACTTTTTGTATTTAGTGAACATTATGCAAACTAATTCTCACCTGAATGGATATTTTATTAAGATACCTGTCCTGAGGTGTATTGATTGTAAGTTATTTTATTGTTTTAAAAAAATGGGTTTAGTGCCTTTAAGATCGCCTATAGAGCTCAGCTGTCAAGTCTAGTTTAAAGACATGTTAAAGTCTTATCAGCTCCTTGCATACTCATTCATTATGCAGTTGTTTGTACTCCAAAAATTGTTATGTAGAGAAAAAAAAGTTAGTGAAACATTTCAAATTATTTGATAAGTCTCAGACAATTTTGAACTCTGGAGACACATCACAGTCAGGTCCCAGTGGAGCAGGTTGAACATCACAAGCCGTACTTTTTTGTTGATTTAAATCCCAAGATATTTTCCAAGCAAAGATCAAAAATACTTCATTTCTAGAATTTCATCAAAAGAATAACAAGAGGTGCTTTGTTTTTACAAGTTTGAGTATTTTTCGTATGTCTATATAGTGCAGAAACCTCTGATTCACCTTGTGATGTCATGGAGTGGTATTTTTTTGTTTGTTTTTTCGTTGATACACATTACAATGTGGAATAGTGTACAAAGCCAAGCTGTCTAAACAACATCTTAGCTTTAGTCTGGACTGTTTCTGGTCTGTAGTCTGTAGTTGAATTTTGGGTTGGATCTTAAAGGCACCAACATCAAGCTAAATTATTTCATTCTGAATGTGGCAATAAAAAAAAAGTAAAACATTACAGCAATAATTTTGTGACTTAGCAGCTTTTGCTTATTCTTTATGTTGCATTAAGCTCTTTTGAAATCCTAAAGAGTGTGTTTGAAAGCTGTTGGTCTCTCTTATGTCATTGTAAAGCCCCATAAGCCGACAGAGCTAGTGTTTGAGTGTGTGGTGTGCTTCCAGATTCAGTGCAGTGTGTACCGGCGTGTAGCAGATGACATTACTAAAGAGAGTGGACATGTTACGCAGCAGTGGAAGCCCCCAGCCTCACCACACACCACACACGACCTCCACGACCCCCTAAGCACTGCACTGTCCCCCACCCAAACCAGGCAGCATTCCGTCGAGCAGCATCCAGCATCTTCCTCTGTCCATGTGTGTGTGAATGCGTACATATACATGTGGGTGTGTGTGTCGGGAGCAGAAAGAACACTGCGACCTAAAAACCCAGCTCACTGTGTGCGACTGCGCGCAGAACAGAAGGCTCAGCCAACTGTAAACACACACATCTACATTCATGTACACTGTGCACTCTGACGCCAAACGTTTGGACACACACACATTTGGACAATTCAGAATCAAACGAGCGTAAGTGACATTTTGGGCCACAAATGTACACAAATACAGAGCGTACATGAGGAGAGCATGCGGAGGTACAAGTCCAACACAAACATACAGGAGTAAATATGAACAGTAAGCAGGAGGAGGAAGAGAATCTTCAAGAACAAGACCTTTGAAGAATGGTTGTGACTCCATAAAGAAGGAGCACCATACTATGTGTCTGTTTCCTTGTTTGGGGCCTACGTTGTGGTTTTAAAGTGAAAAATGTATATTTATCCAAATGCCTCTCAAATACACCGAGTTAGTGGTTCCCAGTGAAGCTCCAGGCGTGTGCACAGTCCTGCTCTCAGCTCTGAGGAACATCAGCGAGGGCTTCAGACTGCAGCTTGTGTACTTTGACAGCAGGTAGAGAAAGTAGAACTAAACAAAATGACTCTTTTACTGACTATGTAACTTTAGAGCATCAGTCAATCAGCTTTTTCTTGTTCACAGACACTGCACACTCAGGACCAAATGATGTTGTTTCTTATTATTAGCCAAAATCTGTGCTCTTGTTGCCTGCTTTTGGGTGGTGTCTCTCTCTCTCTCTCTCTCTCTCTCTCTCTCTTTCTCTCTCTCTCTCTCTCTCCCTTTTGCCAGGGGCTCGTGTAGATGTGACAACTGCATGGTTGCTCTGATGTAAAGCTAAGATGAAGGCTGCTGTAGAAATATTTACAGCAGCCAAGCACAACATGGCCCCGCCCCCACACGGGTGCTTAGGGCTGGGAGCGTCTCACCAACTCACCAGGCTCCATCCATTTGGGATCAAAGTAGAATATTTATACCAGAGTAGTTTAACACAGGACTGAAACATGATGTTATTTTGAGATCGCCCCACCAGACAAGCTACCATGTTGACCTTCTACAGAGAGTTTATAGAGGTACTTTTCATAATTCGATCACCGGGCTGGTCAGACTTACGTTGAACGGTTCTTATTAATTAATGGTAATGAAGATATTTTGCATAATATTTTGCAAACCTCTGCTAAACGTGCTAATGGGTTTGGACCAGTTGACACACTAAACTCCTTCATAGCTTGCAAATTTTGCAGACTAATGCTACTGGCTTTAAAAAAAAAAACATACACAGTGGTTTGTTTGTAAGAACTTAAGGGTTTTTTTAGGGATTGGAAATACATTGGGGAAACGGATTCTTTGCACTTAACCCATCCTCTGAAATAGTGATCTCCAACTTTTTTCTCTGCTTTATAAGTCAGTGTTTCTCAACCAGGGTACACGGGGTACACGATCATTTGCCAGGGGGTACTTGAGATGATTGCAGATTTAGGTTTAAAAGAAATATAGAATTGCAAGTATTGTAGTGTAAAAAATGTTATTTGCAACACATTTTTAATTAACCTGGCCAGCCAGATGGTTTATCTCGCGGTATTTGTGAATTCACAAACACTAGATAAACCATCTGGCCTTCGTCCGGCTCGATTGGTTTGAGAGTCCGAAACGGCCGTGGTTCGGCCCACTCACATCACAGCAGCGTGGTTTTGAGGTCCAATCACATTGTAGCAGGGCGGGCTAACACGGGCCGTTAGCTCCCCGGTGCCGCAGCCGAGTCTAATTCAAGCTAAACAAGACGGCGGCTTCCGTGGATGTACGTGTTTCTACTGCTTTTGATGCGGTTTCAGCAGAAATACGGAGTAATTTCTTTTTGAAAGAAGAGCGGTATGTGTGACACGTACTTGTTCTATCTTACGCGGACATTGGATACACCATTACGAGTTGTTGCTGGATTGGCTAGCTCAAATAAGGTGGCCCCACACCCAATCAGCTCGAAGTATTTCACTAAACGCCCCGCCTTTTCTCGAACGCTTTCAGCGAGTCAAGTCCCAGATGGATATAGTGAGAACTCAGATAGGAGTTCAACACATATCCATCTGGCGTGAGCCAGGTTAATTTTTATGTTAAAGGCAATATTTTAACATGGAACATTTAAAACAATAAAATGCAATGGTTATCCAAATGAAAATTTTAGTAAATAAAATGAGTAAACTAAAATACTCTTTAAAAACACACATGATATACGGGGTACTCCGTGTGTGAGATCATGATTAGGGGGTACTCAGGATGGAAAAGGTTGGGAACCAACCACTGTAATAGATTAAGTGGTGTGTGAGGATGAAACTTATTGACTGTGTTCAACGCTGCAAAGCGAGTGGCGGAGAGGAGAGGGACTATATACAGTATAATAATAAAAAATTACGCATAAGTTAACAATTGTAAAAGATGCTTAAAGATAGAGAGAGTCGGCAAAAGGGACATCTTGCCTAGGGTACCAAAAGGACTAGGGCCGGTGTTCTGTCCCCCTCACTAGCTTTAGTGACTGTGCGTGACGTACCAAGCTTCCCGCGGTAAATAGTTTACAATTAATTTACACATAATTCGGCTAAGTTTAGGCATAATTCAAAGACTAAGGTTAGGAATGGGGCTTGGGTGAGGGTTAGCAAAGGTAATTTGAAAATAAAAAATATTACTTATTTTCTAGCACTAACTTTAAACAAGGGGGGTCCAATCTTGACGGGGAGTGCCATCTCGACAGAACACCGGCCCTGGCAGCAGCAGTAGTAGCAGTAGAAATAGTACATGTGTGAGCTGTGGTCATTAGAGCAGTTCACATACTTCAGACTGTGTAACAGACTTAATGTTGCCCCTACAGATCTGACATGTGTGTGTGTCTCTCTATCTCTCTCTCTCTCTCTCTCTCTCCTCTCTCTCTTCTACATACTGTATGTGTGACTACTGTACATCTGAATATGCATACATACATACAAGTGAGTGTGCAGAGTCAGTGGGGCATGATGGGTGGACGCTGTGTTCTGGTACATTCTGCCCTCTTGGCACTGTTCAGATCATTGTCCTTCAGAACACAAATGTGTCTCATTGTAACTTATGGAGCCACACCAGAATCACACTTACAGTTCTAATCATACATGACACTGTTACACACATGAAGTTTGTGTGTGTTTAGGTTTACTGTTGATGAAACAAGCAAACACATCCACACACAGAACACAGAAGTGTCGTAGCAAACACTTATGTAAACATAACCTTTTTCTCATGCCAAATTTTACTGTCACAAACATAAAAGAAACAAATAGCATAGCACACTTTAGGTCCTCTATAAACATGAACTATAGCACTTTTCACTGTATTATTCATTCACCCCACACTCTGTAATGGTAAACTTCTGTTGTAGCCACAGATGCCCTGGGGCAGACAGACCAAAACAAGGTGCTCTTTTGCACCATCAGCAGCTTCGACCTCCACCAATCATTTACACACACCAGATCAGATGTGGGTGAAGTGTTATTTTCTAATATTAATATTTGCTAAACTGACAATCTTGAAGTCCTTTGAGATAACTGTTGTTGTGATTTTTTTTAACCTACTCCAAGCTTCAGTCCCAAACTTCTTTATAAACCATTTTAGTAACTTGAAGTTTGTACTACTTGTTGTTTTTGTACGTTTTGACATTTTGTTTGTATGTCTGTTTTCTCAATCTCAAACTCAGTGACACAGCCACAGCAACACCAGGGACAGTTTATTCTAACATTAAAAAAAGGGAGCAAAGATTCACAAAAAATAAGTCATTTGACACCAGTTTTGGAGTAGATTGGATGGACCTGTGAATACACTTTTAAAAAAAGAAGCCATGCAGTCCCACAAAAGTCTATTACAAAGAGGTGAACTTGACTTAAATGTTTACTGAATGGATGAAGACGTTTTGGGCAAGTGGGTGGGTGGACTGATGGGCTCCAGCTTTTGGCCCACGGTGTCCAAACGTGACAATGGCAGTCCCTCCTGCTGACAACTCATTAAACAGTTTGTAGTGACATCTCAGTGGGGTCGCTCTAATGGGGACAGGACTGCTCCAAATCCAAATGTGTGTGGACAGACCTCAGCAAGGAAATCATCTGCTCTTAAACCCTGATTACTGTCAAAATGGTACAAATTAATATTGAAATAACAGTAAATTATAACACAATATTGAGTTAAAACAAGTGAATAGAAAATATATTTTAATATTTGTTGTATCAACTTGAAATATAGATTTTAACTGACTGTATATCAACAAGTTTATTCAGGAATTTGAAAATGTTTTTCCATCACATTGTTTTTAGGAGAACATATGGAACTTAACAGTGAGCGTCCATCTTCTGCTTACAGACGTTCATATAAAAGGAACAAAAAGTCCCATCTGCTTTTTATTAATGCTTCATTATTTAATTTATTCTATTTTATCCACAGAATTGTAAGTGACACTCATTTTTTTCCAAATTTTTCCCACAAAGACGTAAAGTAGCTAGTAGCTCTAAGTTTTCTAAGTGTTATGCAATAGAGTTTTCTAAGCCCAAAAAGACTTATTTTCAGTCAAATCTAGTGTACTCAAAAACTAAATACTGTAAGAGAACCAACATCCTCAAAGTAAAAATCTTTGTATTCTATGCAAGCAAAAATAACCAGTTAAATCTGACCAAATAAATGCAAGTTGGCAGTGCTGACACATAAAATGTCTTATTTCTATATTTAACAAATGCACAGTGGGCTATAAATAACATCAATAAGAGTGTTTACAGTGACAGTTTAGTGACATCTAGTGGAGAGTGGGTTGTGTTCATGTGACGTCACAATATCTACAGGCCAAAAATGAATACAGAAGACTGTCAGCTAAAATGAACATTGTCTAAAAGCAGTGAATGGGTCTAGTCACTAATAGAAATCACAAAACTGAATAAGATATTTCATGCCAAAGTACAATGTTATTATGGACATTCTCCCATGTAATGTAGCCTATTGTGTGACTAGTGAGATGATTGATATGCACTAAAGATGTTTTCCTCTTCAGCAAGTTTCCTCATCGTCAAGTTTTTCAGCAAGTCTGCTCTGACAGTTAGCCAAGCATCATTAAGCCACAAATTGGTTATGGATATGTTTTAGTGCTAAACAAACATTTATCTGCAGTGCCACTAGTTTACTTAACCAAAACTGGACCACATGTGAGTGAGACACAAAACACTGAATGAAGATGATCCTAAACTCAAACTAGATCTAAGGACCAAACAAGGTCTAAAGTAAATTAAACAAATATTACACCAGGCACGCAGTCTAAATAAAGTCTAAACATGTACATTTAAAAATATATGTTTTTCTAATGTTTGGAAGATGAATCAGGGGCCAAAGTTAACTGGTTGAGCGGCCTGATCTGGCCCTCAGGCCTTATGTTGAATAGCCCTGTTTTAGACCAACAAATGCACCTTTGACAATCGTTAGCAGTTACCGTGTGTGTAATTTTGTACTGCAAAATGCAGTGGTGTTGGTTGTAATTTGGCGTCATAAGCACTGCCTAGTTTGCCTATGCTCAAAGCTTCCTCAGTCCCTTGCCTAAATTATGTCGAAATATGCTTCTGAACCTAATCTTTTGTCTCAGCTTTTTTGTGAAATTATGTCTTACTTTCAGTGCAAAGTTTATTCTGCACAAAATATGACAACATTTGGACACATTTGCAAGCATGCACCTAAATTCAAAACTCAAATGTAAATAAAGAAAATATACATGCAAATTATTTTGGCATAATAAAAAAACTCAAACACAAATTCAAAAACAAGCATGAAAATTCAAGATTTACTACAATCTACTTTGCTGTAGATTGTGTTTTTTGTTTTTTTTATTTGCGTTTGTGTCTTGGAATTTGTGCGTGTGCTTCTGCATTTGTGCACTTGCTTTGTCCAAGTCACAACGTAAAAGAAATCAAAATACAAAATGTGTGAAATGAGATTTTATCATCAAGTACAATGTCATATATAAAATAAGTAGCCCTGCCCACCATCTGGGCTTAAGACCTCATTTTATTCTTTAACGTGAACACACACACAAAATAAGAATAACTATGACATCATTACATTGTAGAAAATCATCGTATTGTCACTATAAAGTTTTTGTCACTGGCACACTTCATGTGTTCCTCAAGTGCACTGTGACGTTGTACATTAGTCAGGTGCCGTGTGTCCTGCTGTGGGTTGACCATCAGAGGGCGCTGTGTCTGTGTATGTTCTCAGCTGCAGCAGACGCAGCAGCAGCAGACCTTCCTCTCTCCTCCTCTCTCCTCTTCTTCTTCTGTCTGTGCTGGTCTTCAGAATGTCAGGGCTGGTGTCTGTGGACTTTGAGATCTTTGGGCACGTGCAGGGTCGGTATCTGCGTGCTGCTTTACTCTTAAATGTGACTGTAAATGCGCGTAGAGTGAATGGAGTGTAATGTGAGCTACAGCTGCTGAATATAGAAACAGGAGCACTCACTCTGCACTTTCACTTTGTGCAGCCCAAACAGTACACAGCTTAATGTTTATTTGACCGTATAGCCAGTGTTTTTGTATATCCTTTTTTGTGCTAAAAGTACTTAATCACAGTGGCTGACACATTGCTCTAATAATGTAAAATATGGCTTTAGTACACTGAACAAAATGATAAACGCAGCACTGCTCACATCCACATGGACCTGCTGTGTGTGAATGGTTGGTGGTGTTTGGAGGGATCAGAATGGCAGCCCCACGTTTGCTGTGGCTACAACAGTGGCTATACAGTGTGGAGTGAATGAATAATGCAAAATGTGAGGAATATTTGAATGACATGAAAAGTGCTATATAAATCCCATGCATTTTTATTGTTATAACAGTCAGGGCACATTGGCTTTAAGCACTTTCTAAGCATGGACAGTGCAAGGGAGGGTGAAAGTGGGTCAGTGTACCTCATATGAAGTTTCTCTGGTGCTGCCACTGTCCTACTGCAATGCACAGTGATGTCAAGATTATCAATAATTGTGATTAATCATTTTTAGAAGTAAAAATACATTTTTACAGTTCACTCTAGAAACAATGGACAATATTAGATACACTTTTAACAGCAGCTAGGTTTATCAAAAAAACACCAATAAAATTCAAAAACTGGTATCAACAAACAGCAAAAGGTCAAATAAAATTTGAAGAAAATAACAAAAACAATTATGAAGCATAATTATGTCTTTCAATCCATACACATTTTAATATTGTAGATGCAATATTAAGTTTTTAATTCATTCTAAATTAAAACAAAAGTTTTTGTTACATTAGGAAAATTAGATTTTAAAAAATTGTCACATATTTGAGGAAAAGTGACAATGAAAATTAAATAATAGTGAATAATCGCTAAATTGTGATGTTTTGTCTCGCAATAATTCTAACACTAAAATTCTATATGGTGACATCCCTAGAGTACATTTAGCATTCGCCTAGCCACAATAAAAGGACATTGTACATGTACAGTTTTAGCAAAGTACAATTACATTGACAGAGCATGTGACTGTAAAGTGACTGCATTGGATGTAAGGCGAGATGTAACTCAAAATGCCTTTTAGGGTTTATTCAATACAAGAGAGATACAGACAGAATAAAAACAACTATAAAGAAGTGCAATTAAGGTGCCATAGCTTATTTTTACACTGCCAACAGGATTTAGGTTTTAAATCTAACAATTTCCTCTTCTAAATCCTTCCACACATGGTTAATATTGACATGTATTCATTTTGGTTGCAATAATCACTTCTTACAAACAACAAAGTGAAACTACAGAGGACCACCCAAGCTCAGCCAATCAGAACGCTGCATTTGGCTCCTGATTAGAACTAAAATTCATTATTATATAGCTCAAATAGAACACAGTGGTCTAATTTTTCACAAAGTGCTGCATTTACCATATACTTTTTAGTGGAGGACACAAAGGCTAGTCATTTATAATTCAAAATATTAGTTACCCCAACCTTAACTTACATGTTTCTTATTTAAAACATTTGAAAATTGTGATTCAGCCATGGCGACACACATTTTGAGCTGTCTGTGAATACTGGTGATCAGTTTCTGTCTTTTCTCAGGTGTGTGTTTCCGAATGGTAAGTGTCTGTCTTCACTTTGGACATGCTTTGGATAAACTGTGGCTGTTTCTGCTCTGACCGTCCCTGGTTCCATCTGCAGTACACAGAGAAGGAGGGACTGAACCGGGGTCTGGTGGGCTGGGTGAAGAACACATACGGTGGGACGGTGGTGGGGCAGGTGCAGGGCCGGCTCAGCAGGTGGAGGACATGTGAGTATCATTCTGTTTCTACAGTTAGCTTTTCTATTATACGCACAGTGGAGCAAATACTACTTTGTAATTAGACTGTCATAGATTCGTTTATAGCATCGGTTTCCAAACTTTTCAGACCTGGACCTCCAAATAACCATGAAGCCAACTCATAACCCTCACAGCAAAATGAAATAGATGTCTATAATCATTTCAACTTGGAAACAATTAAACTTGGATTAATGTCTTTATTTTAGTAATTTTTTTTGCTTTATATGATATTAAAAAAAATCAATTGAAGTAAAAGATGTAAAATAACATCAGGTTGAGGCGTCCCAACCACCACTTTGGGAATTATTGTGAAAAAGTAAAACCTAAAAATATAAAATATATAAATAAAAAAAACAATAAAAACTAAATTGCCATAAAAATGTATTCAGCATATACAATTAGAATTGTAGTGTCATAATTTTTCTATGACTAAAAATATTGTTTGGAATCTAGAAGTTAATATTGTAAGTGAACAATTGATTTTGAAGATTCGTGTTCTGAAATCAAGGAAATGTAAGTTATCAAATATGTTTTTCCTGTACAAAAATAAAGCCTCTTGATCGTGATGGCTTTTTAATTAGGTGCACCTCATGCGTTTCACGTGATGTAATGAGGTCCCTGACCACTAGAGGGGGATGCATCCATACTGATACAGCAGCATTAAAGGGCCTCTTACATGGGAAAGTCTCAATATGAACTGCCTATCACTCATGTTGAGTCATGACAATCATGACAATTAGAAAAAGACAAGAATATGTCATACTTTTGTTAAGAAAAGGTTTCGAGAGACACAATTACACTCCATCTTGTGACTAATTTAAGGATCCAGGTTTTGGAATTGAATTCAACCATTGCCAATAGGCCGTACTGTACAGACTATTCTCCTTCATGTTGGATTTTGCATTGTGTAACATGAGCAGGGCAGTGGGCGGAGATTTTTTATTTTTTTTTTATGACCACCCCCTCCTCTGACTCTGTTTTATCCCTGTAAATGTCCTCTGTCCCTGTAAACGTCCTCTGAATCTTTCTGATGATAATCAATCACAGAGCGGAGTCGAGCTGCTCACATACAGAACAGTGATGTCATCGAGGTGTGGATGTCTCCTAGAGATGACATCATCACCCCGGGGACGGCTGCCCACTCTTTCTCTCACACACATACGTATACATATAATGTTACGGTGTGGACATAGAGTCATTTGATCTACCTTCTACACGAACCATAGAATAATGTTGCCTCCAGCATGGTTTACAATATACCATGCTTAAAGGGGACATATGATGTAAAGTTTATTTTTGTAACCACCTTCTCTCGTCATTAGTTTACTCAAAGTTGTATTATAGCACCTTATCAGTATTTCTTTAGTAAACCATACCAGGTGTTGTACCATAAATACAGTCAGTAAAGCTTCATATTTGGCGGCGTGGCTTGACGTGGGGAAATTTCATGGTTAAAGATCCAAAAGAATTTATTGGGAACTGCAACTTTCTCGCTCTTTTGAGACATTTCCTGGAAATTTAAGTGCATTTTGAGCACAACTATTTCAAGTCGGTGCACAACTAAGTCTTAATAGATGTTGTTGAAGTGGTGTCTTATATCAGAAAAGTAAACAGATTTTTCTGTACTTTGGCTGTTGGGTCGCTTTGTTCTTCTCCATGTCTTTGTATCTCTTAGCACAATGTAGCTCCTTAGTCCACACTGTTGAGCAGTGAGTGATAAAGCTGTTGTTCTGATTCACTCTCAATGTTAATATTCCCCCTCAGAGGTCCGTTAGTGGGTCTCTGATGAGAATTGTATAGTTTGTATCTACGCTATTACACATGAAGCTAACTCTGACTGACTCGTTGCATATTTCTCAGCTGATTCCTCTTATTTTGCACAACAAATGAAGCTGAGAAACTTCAAAGTAACGCGTCTTGTGTACGGAGATTTCAGTGCCTTGTAAGGTGGAAAAGCGCTATATAAATAAAGACCATTTACCATTCACTGATTCACTGACTGTCTAGCTTCACATTGTCACGTCTCGTGTGGATAGCACAATGACATTAAAACACAAAATTGATCTAAACGGCTTAGAAATATAAACAGATCAATTGACTTGCAGAACTGATAAGCCCACCTACCTTCAGTATAAACTTTAACTTTCACCAGCAGCAGATTTTCTTTTTCCTTCTTGTTACTACAGACAAGTGGGCGTAGCTTGGTGGTAGGTGAAAACAGGATATGTTTGAGCACACGACATCAGCTGCAAACAATACAAAGTTACTCAAAGATGCATTAATAACCACAATACAAATGTGAGTAGAATAATGATGAAGAAACACTGTTACACCGTCGTGATAAAATCAGAAAAGTGGTGTTTGTGTGATTCTGCACACAGCTGCAGAGAGTGACAGTAAATAAATTGTGTGCACAGCCATTACAGTGTTAATGTTCTGATCTGAGGTCAGTGGCTGTAAATGTATTCTACAGAACTTAACCCTGACCCTGACCTCCATTCAGCCTGGACCTCCTTTCATCTGTGTGTGGATCATTTTCAGCAAAACAAAAGCAAGGAAAGGCTTACAGCATGCCACTATAGGACAAATAATCCCTCAGGAGATTCGCACAAATATACTTTGTTGTTGTTGTTTTTTACATTCGTAAAAATCTGTATTGTAAATTCTCAGCTCAATGGTCAGGACAGTCTATGGTCAGGCAGAAGGTAGAGCATATTAGGGCAGGGCAATATATTTTAAATATCATATATGTGATATCAATACATTTGGAAAGATACATTCTAAACGTTGCTCTGATTACTATAAGCCCTGAAAAGAGTGACCTAAACACAGCTCGAGGTTCTGCTAACATTGAAAACACTAATGAAAAAATAAATTTAGAGAGTTGAAGCAGAACTATAGCTTTAAAGGCAACTTTGTCTTTTTTTTTTCCAAACTGAGTTTTATTGGACCATGGTAATATAAATATATGTGTCATAAAAAACTGACCTAAAACATATTTGTATTTATTAAGATTGTGTCGATGCTTAGCTTAACTTTCTTTTCCATGCAGGTGATGTATTTGTTAAAATTATATAACTTTTAAATTTATTTTACCAACTTGTCTAAAATCATTTACCTGTGTTCTTTATATTAACCACTGTTGACATAAATTTACCTGTGCTCACTGCTGTTTTTAAGTCTTAGATGCTATTATTGTATTTTTTACAAGTCATGAGTACTTTGTCATTCATCAATTTCCAAAAGACAACAGTAGACTTCATTGATAATTTTAAGCAACTAAACTGTCTACCAAATATAGATACAAAAAAAAAAAAATCTTCAAAAACTTTCACTTATCAAAAAGCACAAAAATCACCCAAATGTGAACTTGAACTGGTGACTTAAGCGTCGTATCCAAGGTGACGATGAGACCAAATGCCTGGGATGTAACACCTCAGACTTGACCTCACTTCCTGGGCCTGGGAAACAGGAAGCAGCTATTCCTCTGCTCGTGGAGAGAAAACAATACAGAGAGAAAGGAACAAGGCTGAGGTGTGAGAGGGCAAACTTTTACTGTGTCTGTGTCAAGAGAAAACAGTGAAGGAGGAACTGAGGCTTTTGAACTTTTAGGTACCTGGGGAGTACTTTTTCTGTTTCTGTATCATATAAATCATTATTAGTTGTGGTCACTCTTGTTCCAGCATGCACTACGTAACTTTTTTGTGGCAGTGAAGCTGAATGATTATCCAACTTTTTCAAAGTTTCAGAACTATGTGATTATTTTTGCTCTGGGATTTACAAATGATGAAAGCAGAGTATTTTGTCTGGTCAACAAACCTCCATTTTAACAATAGAAGTGGAATTGTGCAGCTGAATTGATTCAAAACTTATAATATGCAAGCTACAAATGAATGATTTGGACTTTTGGGGAGATTATTTAACCATTGTCTCAAAATCTTTATTAGGATTAAGTAATCTTGACATGCCAATTCTGTAGAAATGCTTAGAAACATGTGTCTTGTATTCCGAATATTGAACTAAGAATTAAAAATGAGTTTTATGTGCTCTTTGTTGTTGTGCTTTGAATGTGAGATTTGTTACATATAATTTCAAAACATTTTATTATAAAACAAACCAACATTCTCACCAAAATGTAAATAGGACAGGCCCTCCTGCTCATGACCACATGTTGGTGTTACTCTCGCTGGCTCCTCTCATACTGTTGACCTTGATCCTTTACAATCTACTTTAATCCACACACACACACACGCACGCACATGCCCAGTGATGGTCAGAAAACATGCGGTCAGTCCTGCTCCAAACGGACACATTCTCAGGGTAAAAATAGAGCCCGAGGAATGCTCCCAATTTCCCATCCCTCTGCAGAGACCCCAGAGCTGCTTCTGTCCTTCTATAGATGTGAAAGTTCAGAAATATGGTCTGTTTTTAAATTGCAAGAATTCATCCAGCTGGGTCAGGTTAGATAAATGAGTTAACACTAAACATTCCAGACAACTGGAGACAAGCAAATTATAGGCCCACATCTGTAGGCTAAGATACGTGTCAGGTCTGTGGAGAAACAAGCTTGCCCTTGTGCTTAGTCGAAAACAGGAATCAAAATTAGAGCTCCTGCACCATGAGCCGCTAGCAACAGTGAAGTACAATGGTATCTATGGGCAACAAGCCTGAAAATTTGATTTTGGAAATGGTCTTTGTCAGTAAGTGAAGTCAAAATTAAAATATGTCTTAAAATAAAATCAAAATTAAATATTTTGTCGCCCAAATTTGCTTCATAACCCCCCCTAAAAGTTTCTAGGCAGTTGATTCAGTTTACATCATTGTATGCCATAAAAACTGTCTCCATTGGTGTGTATTATTATAAAGCCCTGTACATAATGTTAACTGATAAAGGCTATTTAACAAGCACTGGAACATTTGCACGATGTGTGAAGCCGCTGAAATAAAATGAGCTCTTCCAAATCCAGGGCCATGGTTGTTGACCAAAAAAGGAGCTTTGCCCTCTACATGGGTGGAGAGTCCTTGACCCAAGTGGAGGACTTCAAGTATCTCAAGGTCTTTTCTTGAGTAATGGAAGGATGGAGCGTGAGCATTACAGGTGGATCATGCAGAGTCAGCAGTGATTATGTCGCTGGATCGGGTCATTGTGTTGAAGAAGGAGCTGAGTTGAAAAGGCAAGCTCTTCATTTATCAGTCAATCTACGTTCCAACCCTCACCTACAGTCATGAGCTTTGGGTAATGACCAAAAGGACAAAATCTCAAAATTAGATTTCTCCGGAGGGTGACAAAGCTCTGTTAGAGATATGGGCCCAGATGGATTTCTCGAGTTCGTGAATTCACAAACATCCCAAAATCTATCTGGTTGGCCAGGTTACCATTTGCCAATCAGAATACAGATTTTGAATAGTTTTGAGACAACCCCACCCCCCCAATGCCAAACTACATTTGTAGCTTAGTTAATTATTAATGTCTTGGCTCTTTTCTAGTCCGTTTAGCTGCACAAATGCACATTTTTGTTAACATGGAGTTTTGACAACCCGCTGAAAGCCAGAGCATCAGGAACATTAAGGAATAGTCTATAAGTAGTCGTATTATAATAAATACTTCATTATTGAAAAAATAAAATGTCATTGTAAAGGTGTATGTTCTTTAAATTCTGCAAAATAAAACTGTCTGACTGTGGTGTGTTGTGCTTCTGTGTTTGTAGGAAGGTGTGGCTGAGTAAAGAGGGCAGTCCCAGCTCTCGCATCACCAAAGCCAACTTCTCCAACCAGAGGAGCATCGACAAGCTGGAGCTGAGCGGCTTCTCACACGCTTCTGAAGATCACATGTGACACAGAAACTTAGTGACTTCTCCACACGCTTCTGAAGAACACATGTGACACAGAAACTTATGACTTCCACACGCTTATGAGAACACATGTGACACAGAAACTAGTGACTTCTCCACACGCTTTAGGAACACATGTGACACAGAAACTTAGTGACTTCTCCACACGCTTCTGGAACACGTACACAGAACTGTGACTCCCACGCCAAACACGTGAACAGAAACTATGACTCCACACGCTTCTGAAAACAGTACACAGAAACTTAGTGACTTCTCCACACGCTTCTGAAGAACACATGTGACACAGAAACTTAGTGACTTCTCCACACGCTTCTGAAGAACACATGTGACACAGAAACTTAGTGACTTCTCCACACGCTTCTGAAAACAGAACAGAACTAGACTCTCCACGCTCTGAAGAACACATGTGACACAGAAACTTAGTAACTTCTCCACACGCTTCTGAAGAACACATGTGACACAGAACTTAGTACTTCTCCACACGCTTCTGAAGAACACATGTGACACAGAAACTTAGTGACTTCTCCACACGCTTCTGAGAACACAGTGACACAGAAACTTAGTAACTTCTCCACACGCTTCTGAAGAACACATGTGACACAGAAACTTAGTAACTCTCCACACGCTCTGAAGAACACACGTGACACAGAAACTTAGTGACTTCTCCACACGCTTCTGAAGAACACACGTGACAAGAAACTTAGTGACTTCTCCACACGCTTCTGAGAACACATGTGACACAGAAACTTAGTAACTTCTCCACACGCTTCTGAAGAACACATGTGACACAGAAACTTAGTGACTTCTCCACACGCTTCTGAAGAACACATGTGACTCAGAAACTTAGTAACTTCTCCACACGCTTCTGAAGAACACATGTGACACAGAAACTTAGAGACTTCTCCACACGCTTCTGAAGAACACATGTGACAAAGAAACTTAGTAACTTCTCCACACGCTTCTGAAGAACACATGTGACACAGAAACTTAGTGACTTCTCCACACGCTTCTGAGGAACACATGTGACACAGAAACTTAGTAACTTCTCCACACGCTTCTGAAGAACACATGTGACACAGAAACTTATGACTTCTCCACACGCTTCTGAAGAACACATGTGACACAGAAACTTAGTGACTTCTCCACACGCTTCTGAAGAACACATGTGACACAGAAACTTAGTAACTCTCCACACGCTTCTGAAGAACACATGTGACACAGAAACTTAGTGACTTCTCCACACGCTTCTGAAGAACACAGTGACACAGAAACTTAGTACTTCCCACACGCTTCTGAAGAACACATGTGACACAGAAACTTAGTAACTTCTCCACACGCTTCTGAAGAACACATGTGACACAGAAACTTAGTGACTTCTCCACACGCTTCTGAAGAACACATGTGACACAGAAACTTAGTAACTTCTCCACACGCTTCTGAGGAACACGTGACTCAAAAACTCTCGTACGCACGCACTCACACACAACTACTGCTACTTTATCATGTTTTTTAGTTTTCATTCATGAAATGTTACAGATCCATCAGATTTGGTTGTAAATAAAAATAATAGTGATGTATAATAAATTGTTTTTTAGCTTTGCTATCAGTCTCTTTCATAATGCTGTAGCTGATTTTATGACTTTCAAACACCAGAGCACAGTTTTTCACTTATTGTAATGTTAACAACACTAGCATTCTAAAAGCTCACTGCATCACAGATAGCTTTATTGTAGCACAACCTGCTTTACTGAGGCACAGCTAATTTGAGATATTACAAGAACAAGCCACTTCACTGCTTCATCTGCAGGTTCATCGACAAGGCTTTGTTTGAAAAAGAAAGAAAGAAAACATTTGGAAATGCTAAGTTACTAGAGTGATTGAACCTTACAATATTATTTCAGTAGAATTACGTGTGTGATTTTCCAACACCAGAAGTTTGACGCAAGTTTACATTTTTACAATTAAAGATACAGAATTTAACCATGTGCATAATTCGAACTAAAGCTTTGGAGCATTTTGAATGTCACAGTAAAGAAAAAAACTACTGTAAATTTTTTTTTAGAACTGATGTATGCAATTTTTAGTATTTTTTTTTAACTGTATGGAAAAGTGATTTCTGTTCTGTTATTTTAACTCTGTCAGTGTTGGGTAAGTTACTCTAAAACTGTAATACATTATACAGTATATTACTAGTTACAGGGAGAAAAATGTAATACATTTGTATTACAATATTACTGTCTCAGAAATGTAACTGAGTTACACCTTTTAGTTACTTTGAGTTACTTTGAGGTAATCACACATTTGTTAAGACATTATACAACACTATCCTGTTACATTTACACTTGTTTACAGGTTAATTTGTGGAAATATGATGTCACAACACATTTTCCTCATATTATTTGATTTACCTTTAAGCAGCAGAAGTGGTGTTTTGTCTTGAAGTGTCCTTTTCAATAGAATATAAAAGCAATTAATTTATATAAAGTAACTTGAGTTACTCAGATTGTAACTAGTAATATATTATCAACATTTTATAAGTAATGAGTTACAATACTTAGTTACTGAAAAGTGGAACATATTACAGTAACTAGTTACAAAAGTAACTAGTTACTCCCAACACTGTCCTCTGTAGACTCCACAGGGCCCTGGTGCACAAAGCCTCTCATATGTCTCAGGGCATGGCAGGACTCCTACATTCTCCTGGACAACTGTTTGGCTCTGGCAGAAAAAATGTACAAATGTCATACTCACCCTGGTAGACACAGTATTTACATTTACAAGTCTTATCCACTCAGTGAAATACAGCCAGAACTCAGCTGCTGTGCTACTTTCATTTCATTCATTGAGTTCTTTTTAAGTCAGAGTTTCTTGTGTGACCTGAGTAACTATATCTGAGAATCTGAGATGTTAATATTATGAAAAACCACACTTTTTCTATGACAGACTTAGAAATGTGAAGTCTATGTAAAAGGGGTAATTTTTAAAATAGTGTTTTTTTGTGTTTATTTACTTTAGAGCAGTATCATTTCTGGCAAGGCAAGAACAGCCTATTGTAATTCCATTGTCTCTTTATTCACAACATTGTAACCAGCATCACATCAAAGTGAAATGCGTTTCTCATTTCTTTGTGATAAGAAAATATCAGAGCGACTGGTTGGTTAAATAGGAAGGAAAACAATTATAGCACTATCAAACTAAATTTTAGAAGGTCTAAAAGATCAGACTAACATCACAGATCACAAGATGCTGAAAAACATCTATAAAACCAGGAATGTCCTCACGAAGCCTGCAGAAGGCTCTGGTACTGTTGATGTCAAAGTGCCTCTACAATCAGAAAAAAGACTGCACAATTTTATCTCCATGGGAGGAGTGAACAGGAAACCTTTGCTCTCAAAAACAAATCGGAAAGATTTAGACAATCTGAGCAGGAGCATTTCTGGCTGGTCAAAAAAAAAAACAGACTTCAGGTTGTTTAATTTTTTCACATAACTTGTAAGTATTTTCTATTGTCAAATTTTAACTGTAAGCTGTTCTTTGTTCCTGCACCATAACTGCAGCAGGTCGTTTCCTGCTGTATGTGATGTAACCCAAACAATATCTCAAGACCTCCACTGTGCCATGCGTCCAATCAGATTGCAGCATCCTCGAATCAGCTGGCACGGCAACCACAAACAACCACAGCAGAATCCCTGACACTGCACTCTTGAGCGCGCCCAGTACAGCTCCTTTCTGACAATGATAATGACACTAGTGACATGTTATCAAAGGAAAAGTGCTTTTTTTCTTAATATTGTGTGATACTGTAAATACAGTAGTTGTACTGCACAGTACAGTGATTGATTAGAACACAGCAAGACATGCTCCCTCTATAGAGATGGTTTCTATATAAAGTGCTTTTCTACCTTTTAAGGCACTAAGTCAATCAATTAATCAACAAATCACTCTTGTCTTGGCCTAAGGGCACAACAACACTTACTCTGTGGTCCCTCTGTGGCAGTAAAATGGCACACATGAACCCACACACATACACCCCCACACACAGTGAGTTAGCACACTCACTCCCATACTCACAGAACCCTAACCCTAACCTTCTCCTCTTCCTCATTTTCCTTCTCCTCTACTCCTCCTCCTCTCCTGTTGCTGCTGGCATTATATTGTGGTTGCTATAGAAACGTTTCTCTGTCTGTTTTTGCACATAAATACTGTGAGCCAGGCTCCAGAAACACTTCTACCCTCTTGCCATAATGGGGGCCTTTAGCTGGCTTGCACTCACACTGCCCAAAAGAAGATCTGTGGGAAACACTGTGACATCAGCAGTGACTTCAGCTCTGTACGTCCTTGGATTTGTTTGTTTGTTTTTGTAGTCGCACTCGAGAGATCTGAGACAAGACGTGTTGTTAGAAAAGGATGGTTTAAGTAGAGGCTTTTGGGTAATTGGAGGTGTGTCAGAGAAGATGAGCGAGCGTGGTTTCCTGGTGCAAAGGGGCTGTGGTCCTGCTCCTGAAACTCAGTTAATATCAGTAACTCCATTATGTGCAACATAAATTAGGTTTATATCATTCTTATTGCCTTCAGGAAATATGTTTCGTCTACTGAGGTAAATGTTTGGGCACCCCTGGTTAAAGTTTACTAATAATTTATGTGTTTTTGAGCCCACAAAGCTTGCTGCACCTGGTTAGTGTACGTTAGGACTTAACTTAAAGGTGGAGTAGCTGATTTTCACACAGCAAATACATTTTAGGTTTTAAACTTGACAACTTCCTCTAATAAATCCTTTGACACAAGGTTAATATCGACATATAGTCATCTTGGCTGCAATTATGGTTTATAAACTTCTTTAAGTTTTTACAAACAACAAAGTGGAGAGGACCACCCCAGCTCAGCCAAGCAGAGAGCTGCATTTGGCTCTTGATTAGAACTAAAAATTTTATTTTTCAATTCAGACAGTACACAGTGGTCTTATTTTTTCACACAAAGTTTACTCATTTGCAACTAAAAAAGTTAGCTACCCCAACTTTAATTAACTACAATGCAAGAGTTCCTTTTGAATCTATGATCCCAGTATGTATCGCACAGAGGTCCAACTTGTGTCAGTGATGTCACAAACAACATTGTACATCACTGAATATGAGTCTGAGAGAAAAATACCTGACGCAAACAGGATCTAAAAGTAATGTCATGTCAAAAAAGTAAAACCTCAGAGTGTGATGTTGGAGTGACACATTATGGTCTGACAGAAGAAACACATACAGTATATTTGTTGGATCAGGCAGACCAAAGAGACCTACAACACTCAGGATAATGAATCAGGACGAGGGGGCGTAACAACTGTCACACCTGAGATACAGCTGTGAAGAACTGCAGATGGCGCTGTCCTGTAAGAACGTTTCTGTGTGTTTTCTGCTCTCCTCCGTGTTCCTCAGCGTACACAGTGTGAATGGAGTCTACAGCTTGCTCTCCGGCCCACACACGGCCTTGTTCATGTACAGTACCTGAGGGGGCGGTCTCCAGGCAACAGGACGTTTTCAATAGGAAACCAACCAACACTATTTCTAACCAGCTTTTAAACATTTTCCTTTTTTTTTTTTTTTTTTAAGACCACTACTCTGGGCCTCAAAAAAATCTTTTCTAAACTTCTGATCGTGCAGCTCTGTGATCTTCTCAGCTGTCCTGTCCTGTACCCGAATATTACAGTAAAAAACTTCAGATTTTACCCCTTACAGATAATACATTGTCAAAATGATTACAGCTTATAATTAAAGCAAGCCAGCAAAATATGAAAAGGTTTTTTTTTAAATAGTTACACATTTAGACTGTTTACACATTAAGACTGCTTTTGAATTCAGGAAGTGGAAACATGGTGCACTATTACACCAAGTGACTGTCAAGGATTATATTTGTGTTGTCCTTTTTCTATGTTAATCCCTTAATCTTTTGTACATTTGATTGTACCAACTGTGAACAGATGCTGATATGATATTGTTAAGGAAATATGCAACTTTTTTTTTTCCTGTTTCTTTCATGTTTTTGTGACTTAAGTGCAATCGTGACAATTTGGATCTGTGGAAATTCAGTAAACCATAGAGGCAGTTTCTTTGAAAAAAGGATAATTAATCTAAATCAAACCGAATCACTAATAAGACAAAAACAGCATGGATTCTTATTTACAGCTGTCGTTGCCTGAGCAAAATGTTACAAAACACAGAAAAAATACTCATATAAAGCTATTTTTTGTGTTTTACAATGAACAAAATGGTGTGATGATATGTCACAGTTTACTACTACAGCAATGAAAGTAACACAGGAAATAAACAGCTTTACTTAAAAACAAAACATAGGAACACATTACATGAGAAAGTAGAAGAAGAAGCAGATGACAAAATGGTTTTAGCTTCCAGAAGCTGCTCAAAAGATTCTGAAATCATACATATTATTCTTTTAAGCTGCTTAACTGTGTGCACTAATAAAAATAGTGATTAATGTTTCATGTCACTGTACCTCATTGCTCAGATTTTTAATTATCATCAAAAGAAGTAGTTTACTGACTTGTATGTTTTGTCAAAGTAACTCTTGGGGGGAAAAAAATGAAGCAAACCTTTTCTCTAAACTCTTTAAAAGCAAAGTTAGGCCTGGCAAGAACAATAAACACTTAAACTGACTTATTTTATGAAAAATTATTGTTTACTAAATAAATGTGACTTGTTTGTCTGTCTGTTTCCTCGGCTAACCTGGTCTATCCTTGAATCATAGTCCACTGTATCAGACTCTCACATATGAATGGTCCTGGTGCACTCCATACACAGGGGATTTAACCCAGTGACCTCTGACCTCTTCCCCTACATCCTGTACTCTAAAACAAACATGTCTGCCACACCAGGCTGAACATGTCATGTAGTGTGTGCTAATCCCACAAACAAACGCACACACGCCACGGGAGGGTCATAACAGAGGAGTTTGAAAGCTTTTGGAAAGATTTGTCTTATATCAAGGGAATAAACTATAAAAAAAATGAAGATTAAAAAGAAAATTGGCTGATTTCAAGTGTTTTTAAACAGAAATTTTATTATGCAAAATAGATTTAGAATAGCAATTACTTCTGTGTAACATAGCTTCTTTTCACAAACACGGCTGGAGTTGTGTCTGTGAGATATTAATGTTTTCTATTATAATTATCGTCTGCACTTTTAATATAATTATTGTTTGGAGCATTTCTGCAGCATTAGCATATCAGACCAAATCACTTTGATTAGCTTCTCTGTGTCATTTCCTTTCAACCTCGAAAGCCTCCTAGCAGTGGTCAGAAACTTTATAAACTTATGTAAATATTAAATAAAGGTTTTTAGGCCACATTGCCTTTCCTACATTTAGTTTGCGTCACTTTACACTATTAATCATCTAAAGAAATGCACTTTAAGCAATCACACTGCTGCTCTCCACCCTCAGCCCCTACTCTCACCTTCTCCTAATAGTTTTTCATAGTCTGTTTGAAATGCGTTTGTGGGTGAAGGTCAGACCATTATCAACATTCACGATCTCTCTGGGTGGAGTTTGCATGTTCTCCCCGTGTCACCATGGGTTTTCTCCAGGTACTCCGGTTTCCTCCCACCTCCAAAAACATGCATGTTTAGGTTAATTGTGTGAATGTAATGAGAGAAGTGAATGGTTGTCTATCTAATCATGTGATGAGTTGGCCACTGTCCAGTGGTTCCCTGCCTAAAAGCCCAAAGTTACTGGGATAGGCTCCAGTTACCCACGACCCCTAATTTTTTTAAGCAATAGAAAATGAAAAAATGTAGGTTTGGGTGCGTCTAAAACGGCAAAAAATAGCTACACAAAAATGTATTAAAACATGTTGATTCTGTCACTTTCTTTTTCTTTTGTGAATATTAGGTCTACTCTTTGACAGCTTACCAGCTCCTACACTCTGTCATCTAAAACTAAAACTGACCTTAATGAGGGTTTGAGGCTGCAGTTGTCAGTGCTGGTGGTGAGATGTTTGAGCAGAGTTGAGCTAACTTGTGGGCCGCCTGTTGGCATCATTCTGTTTCTGTGGAGCTCTTTCTTCTCCCTCTCTCTGGGGCCAAGTCTCCTCCTCCTCCCACACAGACTGCTCTTGTCCTGGGTGTGCTTGTTTCACACACTGCAGCAGCGCAGATGGTGGTGTTAAGCGCTGTATAATAAAATGCTCTGTCATACTTGTTAACAAATTCTTCAGATCAACCGAGAATCATAAGAGTAAATGGTGTTTTGACACCGTTGTCTACTGTTCCTAGTTATTTAAAATGAAATAATTTTTTCCTGCAACTAGACAAATGTGCTGCATTCAAAGTACTTAAGAACTATGAGAACTCCCTCCAGGGCTGGCCGGAAGACAAATTTGGTCGTCAGGCTAATTTGTATTCATTTTTCCCCCTCAGGCTTCCAGGTGATCCAAATTACCACAAGCAAGGGTTATTACTGAAAAGTACAAAAAAAAAGGATAGTATAAAGTTCATAAAGTGGCAGCTAAATAAAGCAGCTCAAGATGGGATTGCGCAATAGTAAATAGATGAGTTGGAAAAATGACACATTTGCTTTAAAATTCACAATATTATATATAATTGGAGTTACTATAAATATATGTATAAATTGTTTGTAAATGTCAAAACTTTAGACTCCTTGTGTGTGTAGACTTTTCAGACACTTTGAGACAGAATCTGTACTTTGACTGAAACATCAGGGTTGGGGCTTCCCTTAATTAAAAATAATAATAGTTTTAAGAATTGTGCAACTATATTTAGTTATTTTATGGCAAAGTACAATACTATAATAATAAAAATTAGGGTCTTGTCAACCATCGGACCATACAATATCATCATATTCAACAATGTGAAAGGAACCAGTGTGTTTATGTTGATGGACCGTTCTGCATGTCCAGCCTTTCCCACTCAACCACTTTGTAACCATAATACTGCCAAATGATAAGTATTGAATGTTGGGCAGCTCAAGGTTGCTTAGTAAGTCTAAGAGAACACGCAGAATGACAGCAGGACATAGAAATGCAGACATGTAGCTAACTAACATGACATCATAGTTACACAATAAAACACTGTATGTGGACTTTGTTGCCTCATCAGGGAGTAGCCTACCTTGCTGTAGCTATACTTTCATACTAGCCTACAGCCACTTTTTGAAGTTATGGAGAAGAGAGCATGTGTGCTTTACACAACATACTGTGTTGACCTACTTGAAAAACTATGGTAACTCTTGTATTTGAGCAAGTGAGTTAAAAGTCAGAATTTGAAATGCAAACTGCAACTGCAACTTATTTTGGGGGATCCTGTTTAGTCTAATATACTGACATGTTTTAGTTTTAGTGTGAGACAGACCTTTTTATTTTGCTATATTAAAAAAAAGTGCAGAAGATTTCTGAGAGTTACCTATGACATCACAAAACTGGGGTATTGATGCTGCCTTCGTTTGGTGTGGGAATTATGGTAAATGCCACTTTCCGAGTGGGAAGTAGCAAATGAACACTCCCTCATGTTGTTACTATTGGAAACTGGGAAATAATTTTGCCCGACGCCGAGTTGCAGAAATAACCTTTGACCACTCAATATAGCAGACAGTGGCAAAAGAATCACAAATGAATATTAAATATTTTTCACTTGTTGGCAAGTTATTTTATTATCTAGATTATTATTGTAGGCCTGGCTATATGACACACAAAGTTGCACGACATTGCTATTTCCATTTACTGTAATTAATGAAAAAGTTTAAAACTTTTTTTTCTCAGAACAATCTTACAAGCATTGAAGCATTGAAAACTATTAATTTGCTTGTTACACTGGCTTTACATTTATTTGTCAAGATAAAGTGTGTTTTTAACAAGTTTCCTTTTGTTACAAAAACCATTTGAACACAACCTCCTGGTATCTACCACTTCAAAAGGGGTATTTATCATCTTTTCCAGAAATGAAAGCAAATGAAAGCAGCATCAGAACAGTGTTCTCTAAGGCTCAAAGAGCTAAAAACTTAAAAAACTCAAAAAGTGTAAATTTTGCATATGCCTCCGTTAAATTGTAAGCTGATCTACAATAAATAAATAAATAAATCTTGCCAGTCAAAAAACAGTCCCCGCCCCCTCCCGCGCGCCCTCCCTCCGCGGTGCTAAACCCAGCGCTCCTCCCTCTGCAGTCTGGGCCAGTGCTGAGCGGAGCGGGCCGAGGGCGGGGGGAGCACGCGCTCAGACGATTGGTGGATTTGAAGCTTCGGTACTGCTGCTCGCTGCTTCCACTGCTGCTGCCTCCTTGTTTCGCTCGCAGTCCGCACGTCCTTCGGTCCGTGATTCCCTCCTCCGGTAACAGGACCCGAGCGCGCTCGTGTCGGCCTCCAGGTGAGTCCCCCAGCTTTCCACCATCTTTTCCCTGCACCGATTTCTCCTCATTGTGTCCGCATCACCTTCCACAACGACGTCGGACGCAGCCTAGCATTCGGAGACCCTCTACTTTCTCGTGCAGCGCCAAACGTGAGGCGTGGTAGGCTCAAACTCCAAACTAATCCCTCATACGCCGCTAGTTCAAACCAATCGCTTACATCTGGAGACACGTTTTTCACAATTTAGCCCCTTTTCTTCTTGCTGTTGTTGAACTTACGTCGCCATGGGTACATTTAGTTGTCTTTTCATGCGTCATGGCTGCGCATTTTGGGGATTTACAAGCGCAAAATCTCAGTTCTGCTCTCCTTTTTGTGTTTGAACCCACTTTGAAACGTCTCCCTGTTGTTGTTGCACGGGATGGGGATGAGGATGATGATGGTGGATGCTCTTGCAGGCGTGGTCGTGTGCGCTGACCTCACCCACCCGTCAAAAACATTGCATATTCCTTTTAAATAAGACCAGGCACCGCTAGCTTCTCTGCGGCTGTGCCAAAGCTGTATTTTGTGAAGAAAGTGCGCGTAATCGCCACATGTTTACATTTTTATCGGCTAAAATCTACCCTAATACGATGACAGGTGTGTCTGCTGTGCGCTAACTTTGATTTTTGTACAGTAATGTAGCAGTTTGCAGTCCCGTGAGTCAGCTGGATTCAGTCTTTACCCTGTTACCGTAAATGCTGCTGTTTCCAATCACTTTTCCTTTTGCGCAGAGCTCGTTTCAAATCCTGTAGTGCAATTATGTAATCGGATCCAGGCTGGGCCGCGATGGCTGTGTCCTAGTCCATTCTCTTCCACACTTTTTTTTCATCCTATCCCAGAAAATTCCCTCCTTTTTCTCTCTCCTACAGTATTTTGTTTATCCAATGGTGAGCTCATGCTTCCTCTGTTATCTTGACTACTCCCTGTGGATTTATGGCTTTGGTGCAACAACTGGTCTGTGCTGGGGCAACATTTGGCAACTAGTTGTAATGTGACAGAGAGGTGTCAACTTGTTGCCGGCCTTTCTAATTCTAAGGCTTGTAAAGTAAGAAAATGTCAGACTGTGGGAGTTGTAAAGGAATGAATGACTTTGGGGAACCGGACGGAGGTCAGATGTCTAGAGTTACGCTTTGGGAAGTCTTGATCAAGGACGATGTGGTTTGGAGACACTGGGGACTTGTTTTGGAGAGCTTTATTCACTGGGAGAGCTATGATTTGATTTGTGCTTTGTAGGATTATCCTGATGGAGCGTTGAAGTTGAATTGGTCTTTTCACAAAGAGTATATTGTAAAAGGAGCACTTCATAAAGGGGCAATTATTTAGTGTTTTTTGAATCAAGAGCTCCACATCCAATCTACTTTAGCAAAAGCAAGTGTTTGAAGCAATACATCTTAGAATTTTTCAACTGTGTTTGTGCAAAATCTAAATATCCAAAAGAAGTGCTTTGATTGCCTGTACTGGTCCACCCCATTTCCACTTTGGTGTCTGTAAAAAAAACAAAACAAAAACATACATTTATTTTTTTAAATAAATTAACACTTATGAATATGTTGTATCTACTTTTTCTTTGTGACAGTCCTGTACGTTAGCTTTGTCTAAAGTAGGAATGATTGTGTTCTGTTTACATCTGCTTTGGTGTCTTCTTTTCTCCTAATTCTCTGGTTCTCTCTTCCAATTATTTTGCTGCTAAAGTGTTTGACTATTGTGACTATTTGTTGAAGTTTAAAGTAGGATATTATTATTTTCAAATCCACAAAATAGCTTGTAGTTTGTTGAGAATTATTTGGGTTACTTTAAAAATGTAGTCTTTGCTTTTCATTGGAGAGATAGAGCTAAACTTTATTAATCTATCATACAGCAGTTTAGCACACTTGTCTCACAGCAAAAAGATTCTGTAAACGACTCTCATTGTTTTAATGCAAAAAAGCAAAAAGTAGTTTACACATTCTCCCTATGTATATGCATTTTTTTTCTGGCTGCTTTGGTTTCCTCTAAAAACATGTCCAGTATGCCCTTCTATTACCCAGAACTCCCTGAAAAGAGATTCTGATCTCTGTAGGTTTTTCTCGGTTAAATAAAGGACATTATCTCTTGTGAGGAACTGTCATTTTCACCATTTGAAGCATCCTTCAGTCAGTGCATAGGATGTCTATCAGGAGCATAATATTATTGAGAGAAAAAGCAGACTCCTCATTTTCTTGTGATTGAAAAGCACGGATTGAACTTGCTTTGCTAATTCATGAGATATTTGTGTCCTTAAAATCATCAACTCTATACTTGAAATTTCTTAATTTTGGTTTATTTGGTTGATATAATGTCCTTTCATTGAATAGTCCTTATGTATCTCCAGCTTTCCACCGCTTTTTATTGTCTAAACCCTGGTATTTATCAGGCCTCCACAAACATGTTCTAAACAGCATGTGATAATTGTTTTTTTTTTTTAGCTGTTCACGTTTTCACATTTTTGATTATTAACACTTGTTCTTTGATGTTAATGATGATGCGTGAAATTAATAAAACAAGTCAATATATTATCTACATCTCAAAGCACAAGAAAAGGGGTACATGTACATGTCTTAATTGTCAGTGTCACTTTACAATCTAAAGTCCAAAACTACTGTATAGGCTCAGGGAAACACTTCTTCTTTAATGCCTTCAGCTGAAATGTGATTCCTAATGTAAGTAGCATTAACTCAAATCAATACAGGACTTGTGCAAGTGTTATAGTGCATAAAGCAGGGAAGAGAGCAGCGATAGTGATGGGAGCGGTGATGGGAGCGTGATAGTGATGGGAGCAGTGATATGATGGGAGCAGTGATAGTGATGGGAGCAGTGATTTTGATGGGAGCAGTGATTTGATGGGAGCAGTGATTTTGATGGGTGCAGTGATGTGATGGAAGCTGTGATGGTGATGGGAGCAGTGATGTGATGGTGATGGAGCAGGATAGTGATGGGAGCAGTGATGTGATGGAGCAGTGATAGTGATGGAGAAGTGATAGTGGATGATGGGAGCAGTGATGGTGATGGGAGCAGTGATAGTGATGAGCATGATGGTGAGAGCAGTGATGGTGATGGGAGCAGTGATGGTGATGGGAGCAGTGGATGTGATGGAGCAGTGATTGAGGGCAGGATGTATGGAGCAGTGATGTGATGGGAGCAGTGATGGTTGATGGGAGCAGTGATGTTGATGGGAGCAGTGATGTGATGGAAGCAGCGATAGTGTGATGGGAAGCAGTGATGGTGATGGGAGCAGCGATAGTGATGGAAGCAGTGATGGTGATTGGAGCAGTGATGGTGATGGGAGCAGTGATGGTGATGGGAGCAGTGATGGTGATGGGAGCAGTGATGGTGATGGGAGCAGTGATGGTGATGGGAGCAGTGATGGTGATGGGAGCAGTGATGGTGATGGGAGCAGTGATGTGATGGGAGCTGTGATGTTGATGGGAGCTGTGATGTTGATGGAAGCAGTGATAGTGATGGGAGTAGCGATGGGCGCTGTCATGGTATCAGTGATGGAGGCTGCACATTGGCAAGTCATTTGGGCCTGTAAGATACATCTTTGTTGGCTATACTTGACTTCTTTTATTTTAATCCAACCAGATGCATTCTCAAAAGTTTGTGAACTCACAAATATCGTGATAGTTCATCTGGCTTTTTAATCTAAAAAAGACTAATATTTTATTTAAGTAAGCTATAAAAACGTTTTTCTCATTTGTTGCTCTCTTTAATTTGTTTTATTCAATTTAGTTTGTCTCATAAAAACAAATGGCTTTCCCTTTCTAAAATGATGCTTACAGCTGATTTATTTTACAGAAACCATTTCCTCTAAGAGCCGCCAGCGCAACAGTAATTTCCATTTGTCGATGTGTATGGAAAAGGTCTGTGGTGAGCCATTGTCTAAACATAAGTGAATGTTCTTGATACTGAAGCCCTCTCATTCAACAAAGAACATTTACAGAATCTTAAGAGCCACGCTGTGACTTAAGTGGACTCTCCCTTCCCTATTTGCACTTTCCAAGCATTCAGATGTGCATTGAGCTGGGGCCAATCTAAACAACTCAAGCTCACATAATGACCAATTGTTGTTCACGAGGCCACAGGAAATTCTCCCTCACTTTTCCACAGTGACAGGAAGAGGCGGGGCTTGTGTTTATTTACAGTCTTGGGTATGTGCAGTTCCCAGTGCTACTTATATGAACATTACATGAAGAAGAGCCAAGCAAAGACGACAAATTTTCCATCCTTTGAAATAGGTTAGAGTATGCCAAGACGAGCTGTATGGAGTTAATACACCCACATACGAACAAAGTACGTCATGGCTATTTTAGTAAGAAGTTTAATGTAAGGGAGGGCCGGAAGTGCAGTGTTTTATGGGAAATGTGGTTTGAGTTGGTGCCACAAAGGGTCTGGCTTGGGTGTAGAGGTGTTAGCTTTTGGATCACACTTTAAGAAGGAATTTTTCCACGTATTTTACAATTTTGGACGTGAATTTCATTAGATGGTAATCAAATTAGAGCAGCTCGATCACAGATTCAAACTGTATGAGATGCAGTGATAGTTTCATTACAAAAAAGGAAAGGGAAAGTTGATATTGCAGTTCTGGCTGAAAATTGCAAAACAAATTAAACACGCACCAAAAGTCTTCTCTTTGACACACCTTTTTCATTTCTGTCTCTGAGATTAAGCCTAACACAATTGTAAAAGGACCAAACAACAACATCTCAGTTATTTTGGGTCTTTTCAGTCCACCTTTCTTTCTTATTCAGTGGGAATGGTCACACAAACAACTTGGCCCAAACCGAGAAGTTGTTCTGGCATGCTAACCCACTTTTTTGTTAATGCTAAGGTCCTAAATTACTAGCATTTATTAGTCTCTTTTTTGTTTTTAATAGTGCAGGCTAATATACTAGACTTAGATTAAGAAAATAATGATAACTGAATTTCAGTCAAAGTAGTGATGGCCAATACCCATAAGTTATTGTGTCAACAATAATATCAAGTGCTTTAGTGGATTTTTTTTAATGATAGCTATAATTAAGGCCAGTTCAGTCTAATGGGAAAACATCAGCAAACAGGAGATCAGTCCTGACGTTGCTGCTGTTGTGATCCTGCTTGTATTCTATCAGTCTGTCTGCCAGATTTCTGATGCTTTTATCTCTTCTGTCTTAGGGATGCACAGAACCAGCTTTGTTAGTTCAGATACCAATTTTGATATTGTGGCTTTATGCATTTCCCTATACATTGACTTATAGCAGAGTAGAGACTGAAAAGAGCTAGGAAATAGTTTTTATTACGTCTTAAAAAGGCACAAGCAGGATATTGGCTGAACCAATATTATTAACCCAGCAGATTTTCATGGATCAGCATTGATATCCAATCCTTTCTGTGCCTATGAATTGTACTGTGTGGATCCTTCCTGTGCTTGCCTGATCTGCTGAGTGTTTGTGCCTGCCCGATCTGTGCTGTTGGTTTCCTCTCTGTCTGTGCCTGCCTGATCCGTGCTGCACATCTGCCAGGGTGACGCAGCGTCTCATGCAGAGGCACAAAGACTCAGGAGCCTTCATCATTCTTTATAATAGCAGGCTAACATTAAAGCACCATAGTTACTGGAGGCCTTTTGCTCAGTGTGGGAGAGACTGTGCTGTTCTGACCGCTTACATAACACTCACTCAGACAACCTTGAGAAGCTGGACCCTGCTAGAGAAAAACTTACAAGGTTGGAAATGGGAGAATAGAATATTTTTTAGAACTGTCACATTGTTCGTTTTTAATGCTATCATTCTGAGACGAAACATCACAAACTATTCAAGATTATTGAAACTTGTTTTGTATATTATCAGTTCATTGCTCAATACCAAGTTCACCACCTCAATTGCTAACTAACTGAACTTTGTGGTTTTGCAGTAGTGTTAATAAAGCTCAAGATCCTGAAACTAATTTCTCAAAAGAGTGTGTATTTTCAACAAAAGTCTGTGCATCAGTTAGTTTCTGATTTTGATACTTTTGGCATCACCCTCCTTAAAATTAAACCTTTGCTGTGTCGCCTGGTGGTAAAAGTTGCTCTGTTTTCTTTGCTCGGACATGATTAACTCCCGTTATTGTCCTTCCAGATATTGTAAACACAAGAGAAGTTGTCAGCATTAATTAGCATGTTCTGTGTCACAGTGTGGTGTTGGATGGAGCTGTGTTGTGATGTGCTGAAGGGCAGGACTGGCTGTGTTATGACAGCAGAAGAGGAGATGACAGGAGTGTGTTATGGTAGGTAAGCAGAAAAGTGCTCATGTGCTGTACTCTGCAGTTCGGATTTAGGATACTGTATTTCAAATGTTGTTTTGAGGGTATTAAAAAATTGATTGTTTATAGAGTTTGGGATAGAATGTCAAAAAACAACTGTTATCATCAAGATCAATGTCTGCAGAAAGTATGCTAGCATTTCAGTAGGATTGTATTGGCTGAAACAAAGTAAAAAAAGTAGGCAAAAAGCCATGAAACAACTAGATAAAATGGTGGGTCACTACTGACAAATAAATCTCTCACTCTCTGGTAGCACTGTACCTGACAATTTGTCAGGTACAGAATATGTTTTAATGACAGCTAATTTTAATATTTAGCATTTACAATCTCCATTGGTTTAATATTATTCCAAATGAAAATTTGATTTATGTATGACATGACAATCTCAGTCTGTATAGTAAATGAAATGGCACAGGTGAAATAATTTAACTAAGTTTAACTATTAAGGCTTCAAATTTGTGGTAAATTTTCAAATAATCCCTGCTTTGTATTATTGCAGTCACATTTTGAAACCAATAGTGCATGCTTTTACAGTAGGGCATGGGGGATTTTTATGCATTACTTGAAAAATCAAGACAAACCCCTTTTAACAAAAACTTTATCGAGATTGAGACACTTTAATTAAACTAAGCCCATCTGTTTAAGTCCAAACTTCCCCGGCCCATCTGAGCGTGTTAGCGTGCAGATTTACACGGCAGAGCTTTCATTTGAAAACAATGGCATTCTGAGTTTTGGCTGTTACAGTTAGTTGCCCCTGACAACCGCCACCAGCACCGAGCCTGAGCAGAGCAACAGTGAGCTAATTGGCACACTGAACTTTTACATGTACATTGTACATGTACATCAGCGTAAATGTGTTCTGCGGATCAGGGCTAGAAGTGGACACTATTGACGAAATGATCATCATAATTAGGGCTGCACGATGTTGAAAATTTCTGTAATATGGGCTTTGCGCGATATTTGATGTTTTTGCAATATTTATTTTTCACTTAAGAAATTCTCGGTGCATTTATTTAAAGTCGTTATTAAGGTGGCACCGGAGTCAAACCACTCCGTCCTAAAAATTCCCGAATAATGCCTAAAAAATGTAATGTATCTTTGCGATATGGATATCAGTATTTTTTCGATATATAGTGCACTGCAGCCCTAATCATATTGCTTCATCTTAATAATTGCACATAATCGTATTATTCGAGGTTTGTCTGACAAATATTCTGAAAAGGATTTTGCTCTTTTTATAGTTCAGGATTGTAAAGAATAATTGCACTTCTTTCTTGTTTTTATATTAAGATTTGTGTTTTGTCAGTCCTGAGTTCAGATCATTTATTGACCTTTTTCAATCTGGAGTCTATTTTTCAGAGATTTCATGTGGGAGAAGAGCCTATTGTACATGTCTTGGTTGTAGTGTAAAACTGAGAACTTGAAGAAAGCCTGTGCTGTCCTGGAGAAAACATGCAAACTCCACATAGAAAGACCTTGTTCCACTCAGGAGTTGAACCTAGGACCTTCTTGCTAAGAGGTGAGAGTGCTAACTGTACATTAGCTACCTAATTGGCTATTGTGGAACGAGCATTTGGGTGACAGCGGAAGAAGTTCCAGCTTTAGCCAAACAATTTAAATACAAGGAATAAAGTGTATCAGACACATGCAATATTGTTTTTGCCTTTTCTATCCCTCTATATCAACACTTTAAAATACACTGACCAAAATTGTAAACTGAGCTAATGAATGTAAATAATTACAAAATCTCATAGACCAAATATTTTGTCTGGTCCCACCACAAATGTGCTGTATAAACTTAAACTTGGCCCTCGCCTTCTCCTTGTGATGGTTGTCGTTTCACATAAGACCAAATGTCATCTCATCTGTTTATTCCGGTGTTCTTTTCTAAGGCGGCCTGTGGCTATTTCCGACATGACAGACTTTCTTTCAGTGCACCAAGAATCTGACAAAAGCAGCCGTAACTTCACACTAGTACGTCTGTGGTAATGACCAAATGTGTGTTATCAATACTCCGCTAACGGCTATACAAGCAAGAGGTGTTACTGATGTAATCCTGCCTTTCATGTCGTGTTTCTGAATTCAAAACATCATTGCAGAGATCATCTACACAGACTTTACTGTCAGACTTTAAGCATGTTGGCTTGAAAGTTTTTGATATTCTTTCATTTCCACTGCCCATCCCATGGCACAAATCACATTCCTGAAGATTGATTTGCTTTATCTAGAAGAAAGGCATTATTTTATTCAGACAGAACACCGCGGTCTAATTTTGTCACTAGGTGCTTTAACATTTGAAAGTTTATTATGCTGCGGTTTTGCTCCAGACTCATTTGAAGCATTTCTCCAGCAAAACAAGATTGCTTTTATTATGTCCCTTGTGCAATTTCCCTTGCAACCAGTACTCTCAATTCCTGAAATAATTGCATCATATTTATCTTTGTAAACAGTGTTCTTTTTAGCAGCCAAACATTTGTTTTAACGTTGCACCAAAGTATGATTTCTGCACCAAGTCATTCCTGCTCTTTGTCTCCAGACTTCAAGCTCTCCTTATCTTATAGGTTTCAGTAAATTCCAGACTCAATTAAAACCGGTTTAAATAAAACAAAATACAAACAAACATCAGTACGGATTCGGATTAGTTTCAAGTATCTACATTGATTTCTTTATATTTAAAACAAACAACCTGGCGCCTAAAAAGTTACATTTTGTCCTATAGAGTGATGTCGCATGAACACAACCTATTGTGACTGTCTCTTTAAGAAATGGAGGTGTCATATTTTCGGAAACAAGGCCAGTCAGCTTTGTTTTCTCTGTATAATACCATATCTCTTTCTAGTTTTATTTTTTATTCAAGCTGCACCTCTAAACTTGTCTCGTTCCGTGTCGGCTGAAAGTCATATTAGGTGAAAGTGAAATGACTGCCCGAGTTCCTGCGGATTTCCACTTATTCCTGCTTGAAGATTTGGGAGCTTAAAGTTTTAGGCTGCTGGAGTTCGGCTGGAGGAGCAGAGAGGAGGGGGAGGAGGCTTCATGTGGCCTGACAGAGGGGCACTGGGGGTGGGGTGAGAGGGAGGTACTCTGGGGAACAGAAAGAAGAGAAGTAAAGAAGAGTGATGTTGTAACAGTTGTACATATAAGGATGCAGTATTGAAAATGAGTCTTAAAACGATGGCGGGAAACTTTCTGGAAGTGGGAAGCTATCTACATGATCCCATTGGAAGTAAAAAAAAAAAATTAAAGCTAAATCCAAACTTCAGCCTGACTAGAAAACTGGTGATTTGTGCAAGTGGTTGATATTCGCGTCATTCATCTGGACAGTAATGCACCAAAACATAATGGGCCTTGCAAATGTTGTTTGTTTTTACTCAACATCCACAAATCCTCACTGACAAACTGCTTTTTATTATTATCTTGGACATTTTATTGTCAATCTCTAAACTTCTAGTTGAAGGTTAAACTCTGTGTTCCGGGACATCCAGCTCTGGAATGTGGGATCACAAGTTTCGATGCATGGATGAGCTGGAAGAGGATGTGAGGCTGCAGCTGAATGGTAATCTCACACATGAGCAGCAGAATGTTCTGGAAAACATCCAGCTGATAGAAGTGGAACAGTGCGACAGAAGGCAGAGAGAAGGAGGACATCTTCGTAACTTTACCAGCAGCAGGGTTCAGACAGACTAAATTTGGAGCATCCTACCTCATATTTGAGAACATGACAGCTCAAGTTTGTCATCTGGGCTTTGTGTTTTTACTGTTCAGATCGGTTTGGGATTGAAAGGTGAATAGCAACCAGCTTAAACCATTTACTAAGCATGTTTAAATGTGGCTAAACTAAGATCTTTGTCAAGTTGATGAAAATACTTTGACTGAAATTTCATGAAATCAATTTAGTCTGGCTGCTGGCACCAGTTGTTACCATGCTGATGGCTAAAAGATTATGGTGGGCTGTTATTTTGCAACAGGGAGCTATGATATTCTACACCTCTCAGGAGAAAATGTTTTTCCCACTTCACATATGAAATCATCACAACAATGATTGAATTATCGACTTTGCCTATATAACAGTAGAGAAAGAATCACTATAGTTATTAAACACCAAACATTTCAAACCAATGTAAATCCTACATTAGTTTGACATTGAATCTGTAACAATAATTTGTTCCACCTTTACATTTGTGTAGCCTAAAGATTAGCTTTATTGAAATTATTAGTAAATTCAGTTGGAACGCTCTGAAGTCGGAAATTGTAATGTTTAAAGTAGGGAATATGCTCCCTCCCAGGTGTGTGTGTTTTGTCTTGATCCACTGTTTGGAGCCAGTGTATGGACATGAGGACTCTTGCAATATATGGACATCTGTTTTTTAAATTTGTATATTTATTTTCAACTTAAATGGGTAAATATTTCACACCAAAATACATATATACAATAATCTTAAAAAGTAAATGTATTTAATGTGTGAAGTATCATCCATGTCGCTTTTTAAATGTTGCAACGTTTATTGGTGAAAAGGATCATTCAGGACCATCCAAAAGGGCAAAAATATTCAATTAAATCCAGACATTTGACTTTTTCAGGCTTTCTGGTTGAATATCAAAATATCTATATCATATAGTGATTCTAAAGTTTAGTACCAAGATTTTCTAGTCTTGAGGGGAAATAGCCCTGCGTTTCTTGGCCAACTGTGATCACTCTGGAAAACTTACAAGACTTATGTGTCAGCTTTGGGGAAGTGGTGTCTAAAATGTTTTTGCTATTATACATTACACAACTTATCACCTCTAAGGATCGGAGACTGTGGAGATGGATGGTTCCTCTTTTCTTCACTGCCAGGAATCCCACATCCAAGTGTGGACTACAAAGCCTCCTCATGCTTTACATCTGTGCTAAAGAGCTCAGATAGAAGTGAGTGCTGGTATGCTGGAGTCCTGTGTCTTCTCAGGCTGCTGAATGTGTTTTGTTAGCTGGGTTACGTCGGGGTCAACCGCTCTGACATCATTTGTTCTTGTCCAGGAGCTTTTGCAGTCTTAAGAATTCGGCTAATGATATTTGAGAAGTTGTGTTTTGGGCACAACTGTGGCACAACAGTTTAGTCAGAGTGATTGGGTTTATCCTACTGCTAAAACATGTACAATAGGCTCCTCCCCTTCCCCAGGACTCTACTGAAAACGAGATTTTGATCAGAGTGGGGCTTGAAGGTCATTGAATAATAAAAATGAACAACATATTTAAGATGAAATAAATTACTTTAAATCATTTTTTTCTTCAGCACAATTACATTGTCAAAGTAGCCTGTTTGAGTGAACATTTGTTTATGTTTTAAGAGGGATTTGTTCACTACAACCCTAGAAGTCAAATTATCCATTTTCAGGGTTACACAACACAGAATTAAATCTTTTTAAATGTAGTTTAGCAAGAGAGGAAAACTCAAACATTTGAGCAAACACACAAAGCACGTTTTGAAACGCTTAAACCCTCATTGGCTGTAATTCTGTTAACAAATTTTAAAAGATATTTACATGCAGATGTGTTATGCCCTTTGCCACTAAATCAAATAAAATAAAATAGGCCAAAGAACGGCCACTGGTGGCAACATGTTTGTGACATCTGACTCACCCAAACCTCGATTCTGCTGCGCTGGGATTTGTCTGTCACAAGCACTGTGTTGGTTTGAATTCTCAAAATGTATACCTCAGATGGATTCCTATGAATTTGTGAACTCACAAATATTACAGGAATTCAATTACTTTCCACACCAGGAATCAAATTCCGTCTACTGGCTGCAAAGAAAATACCAGTAGGGGAGATAATCGAGCGATTCCAGACTCATCAAGTGAGTCTGTAGGTCGATCTCTCAGATCAAGTCCATATATGACTTGATCTGAGAGATCGACCTACAGTATGACATCACACAAATGAAGGAAATTCAGAATGAATAATATCTCACAGACCAAACTCTAAAGGAAGAAAGTTAAAAAGTGGTTTAAAACTCAGTAAATTTTGCATTCTGCAAATAGTGCAGCCAGTGCCAGGTCCTATTGTGTAGTTTCTGTCATATCTCTGTCTTTGCTGTGGGATCCAGTCGCTCTGACTTTTAAAATCCAAGATTGTTAATAACATTATTGGACATACTTTCTAAATCAAAGCCCACCCTCTGCACTGCGGTCTCATTAGTTTCATACGCAGCTTGTTAGGAACCAAAGTTAGACCCGTTCATTAAAATTTACCATCTTTTCAATTCTGACTCAGCATCTATAATTAAACCAAGTTATAATTAAATGATATCATCTTTGTGCAATGTATTTGAGTTGGTAAGAGTTTGGTCTTCATACTTTTGTGATCAGCGCACACACTGTAAATGTAACTGCCATTTCAGTCATATAGGTGCCCATAGGCAGAGATCCATCTTTGTTTTTGGCTGTAAATTACTTGTTAAGTTTACGAAGTTTTGAAAAAGCAGTTATTTCTGTTTAATCCTTGTTTTTCAGTCTGAAAGGGATTTAAAAGGGTTTAATTTGTTTCTCTGCATCAATTAGACTTGAATTCAAACTTTATTACACATTTATTACAACCATTAAGATTATTGCAATAAATGATTATGTACAGGTTTTAGGCATTTGGTTCAGACCAACATAAAGACTGTGGCAATTGTCCAGGCAGAGATAAAGGTCTCAATTAAAATCTCAATGTGTATTGACGATCACGACAGAGAGTGTCTGTACATGTCACTGCTAGAAGGAATCTTCAAGAATCACTTTAGTTTGGTTTTCTACTTTTCCACAGGTCACTCTTTTCAGAAACTTTAAAACAGACTTTCTTTTGCTGCTTGTGGTTGTGGATTTTTGTCTATCATTGTAACACACATGCTGCTAACAGACGACCCTTTTCCACTAGCACCTACGTGGCCAAGTTGTGCTCTACTCGCCACAACTTGCCCAGGTAGTAACTTTTTAAAATTGGCGCTGACACCTGGGACCAGGTGCTATTTTTACTCAGCGACGTTGTTATTGACTATTATTGGCGCTGCAACACACAAGGAGCACTGCAAACTGTTTCAGTGTTCTGTGTTTTGGTTTCCTTTTGGATCAGTTCAGTTTTACATAGCCCACTCAGCACCATTCGTAATGGAAATGCACTCAGGGCTGAGTGAGGCCAAGTCGGATAAAAGCACACAAAGTAGAGCCAAGCCAAGTAGGCCCTAGTGGACAAAGGGCAAGAAAGAAAGCTATAGTTCCAATAAACTGCTAACAACTGTTATGCTAGAGCAAACAGCTGCAGCATCGGGTATGTGGAACTTATGAAACACGTGTCAACGTACTCAATGCACATAGTCAAGTCATTCTGCTTTCACAAGCATGTGAGCCAACTGGGATGGGAGATTACTTTTTTATTGTCTAAAGCTATTTGTAACAAGCAATAACAACAAAAAACTCATGACATTCTCCATACACATTAAGTTTGGGCCTCTTCTCTCTGAAGCCTTCTGCACAGCCTGGTTTGTAGCAACAATCTGTCTTTTTCCTTCACAGCTGAGATGAAAATCAGCTGTCGTGCACACACATTTAAATCACCATACTCCAAACTGCACCGTATCAACAGATATGACGAGATATGTTACGATGTGTAGCATTCTAATGTTCCATTCCAATATATTTAATGCAGATGTTTGGCCGCTAATATCTAGAACATTTGTGATTTTCTCTTTCTTATGCATGGATTTAATAGGTCCAGATGGTGAGCCATAGCTAGTTTTCCAGTTAACAACATTATATCTAGTCATGAAATAAGTGCAAAAAGTCAGTTTACACATTTTTATTTCTATTAGTCACTAGACTCATTCACTTTTCATCTTTTAAAAAAACTTTTAAACATTGATTTTAGCTGCTCTCCGTCTTAAATATAATCGACCTGACATTGTTTTGATGTGAACACAACCTATTGCCCCTCCCTCTAGTGCTTATATAACATATAAACCATGCTTGTCGATGCTTTTGAACCCACAGCCCTGTCTCATCTCAGACTCACACAGTTTAACCTCGGGCCCTGCGTCTGTCCCCATCTGCAGGCCTCCGCCTTTCATTTAGCAGGAATGTGTGTGTGTGTAATCCTGGACCCAAACCCCTCCAACCACATGGAAATCAAATAATACCGTCCCGCTGAAGGTCAAAACCCAGTGCATGCATGTGTGCAGAATAATCGCACTGACCCAAATAAGTTTCAAAAGGTCTGAATTCAAAACTGTGAATGAACAAGCCCGGATGGTTTTGTAGTAAGTTGTTATTAGCTTTGATTACAGTGTGTCATCACGGCTTTTGTAATGGGTTGTTTTGGCATCAGGGTAAGACTTATGTTGTGTGAACGTGATGACGAGGTAAATGTGCTGGCTCAAGCTAATTGTCCACAGTTTGAAAACAATACATTTGCTGCTGTTTATGGTTTAACTTGTGGTATAATGCTGCTAATGTTGATTTTGCTGTTTTAATTCTGCTCAGAAGGTTCGAGCTGAACCAATTTTGCAATCCTTAGAAAGCAATCTACAGAAAGTATGCAATTGTGTTTAAGAATGTTGGCTCCACACTATAACTGAGTGAGAGTAAGTGAAGTGTCTATAATTTATAAATCTGATAAAACAGCCAATCAAAGCACAGAAATCTTGCTGGAATACGATAGAAGCAGAGCGTAACCCTCTGTGGAATTAACATATCTAACTTAAAGGTGTCATACCCAATTTTTGCAATCGTAAAATGTAAACAAACAAAAATATATATTTGAACCTTTTTTTTTACATCAGTCTACACGTTTCGCTTACTTACTTAATGCGTTCTAGATGATTCATTCAATTTTTAAAGCATTTTCGCATCCAGGTTAAGTCTGATGAGTCGACTAATCGCAGTTAGCCAAAGTAACATAGCTTCTTGTATTTTAGTGGACAAACGATCTATTATTAGAAATAGATTGAACTCTAATGTGCACTAATGTCCACCTGAGTGCATACGTGCTTTAAAACCCAATAAGGCTTTTGTGGAATTTTTTTCCTTTCTTTTTTTGCCTCTCACTTTGTTTTGTCTGAAGCATTTCACCATCCAAATTTAGTCTCACTCCAAGCAGATGTGAATCAGTGTCCACATTTCTGTTCCAGTGGCCCATGTTTACGTGCATCTCCAAAGCCTTGTTTAGTAAATCTGATGCAATTAGTGGAGTATTTCATGCCTGGAGTTGTCATGGTTTGGTCTGGTCTGCTTGTTCTGTCTGTCTGTGTTTTAGTCCGGCCTCGGGCATCGCATTTCGGAGCAGGGTGGGGTCAATCGGACAGTCAGAGGAAATGGGAGATTAGCTAAAAGTGAAGGGGGAGGGGCGCAGCACCAGCTCTGTCCGAGATACATCCGTCTAATGTAATGTAATGCACCATCATGCTTTTAGATCCACATCAATACTAGTTTTCCATAGGGTTTTTCTATAGGTACGCTGTTCTCAAATGGTGTTCTTCTGAATGTACTTGAGTGATGTTTTAGTGGCTAATTTTGATTAGCAGCTGTAAATTTAAAGTAGCTAAAGAATCATTTTGTTTACTGCTGTAACTTGATTATCAAAAAAAATGTCAATAGATTAGTTTGTAAAAAAAAAAAAAGATAGTTTATTAGATGGTAGCTCTACTTGCAGGGTTCTACAGTCATGGAAAACCTGGAAAAACATGGAAAACTTAAATCTTATTTCCAGGCTTTTGTTTAAAACTAAAAAGAAATTTTAAAATTATGTGTACCTAAATGGTTTAAAACAAAATTATTGCATTTCCTTTAATCAACTATTTACTGAAAAGAAGGGCTGGGCAGTGGGCAATATAGGAAAAAACATAATCACAATTTCTTTCCTCATATTGTTTCTGTTCAATTTTGTTTACCTTTTCAAAAACAAAGAAAAATGGCCTTTTTTTTTTTTTTTTAAGTTTATATCTATATTCTACTCAATCTTTGACTTTTGCTCCAAATCACACATTTTACTGACAAAGATTGTTTTTTGATCTTCTGATTCAAAGCATTGATGATTCAATTCGATCTCTCGATTTCTCCATTAATTGCCATTCCTACCAAAAACAATAATTGGTTTAAATATGTGTTAGAATACAGGTTTATGGAAATGTTGGAATTTGTATTGAAAAAGTCATGGGAAAAGCATAAGTTAAAATCTGTACGAACCCTGTACATTGTTGCAGTCTGTGGTGAGTGCAAAAGTTTGGGGAAGTCTGTTTGTAGCTGGCTGAGAAGTTCAGTGGGACAATTGGATTTGCAGGGCTGTTTCTATGACAACATGACATCATCGGCCACGTTCCTCTAGGCGGCTCTGTGGAGGGCGCCTCTGATGTCACTGTACGCCGCGGCCAACATTACACATGTGTTATATCACCTCAGGCTATTTGGTAAAAATAAAAGCGCCTAATGCCGACCAGATGTGAACTATAGCATGGAGACACAAGGCAGGCCCATTGATTTTGTTAAAAACTGTAATAGATGGCTAATGTCCGCGCAGCATGAATAATGTAGGTTAGCTAATGGTTTGAGGAGTGCTGTGTAGGCAGGGACAGGTGTCAGGTTTCTGCCTACTAGATTCTATTGTTCTTAAATGGATATGTATTGTTGAATTTGACACGTCATTTGGTAAAACAACAAGAATCCCACTCACTTTGCCGGAACATTTTAATAGCTATTTCGTCAAGATTGGTACAAATTAGTTTTAATATTTCTGTTGGAGTTCTTGCCTTAAAGTTAGTCTCTGCATAATTTGCAAAACTTTCTGAAAATGTGCGACGCTTATGGGTCTAATATTCTTGTGTTCGACTGCTTTTGGGAATCTGTGCTGCAAATTGCGGTAGTTACAATTTTGTGGCTCCTGAATAATTCACTTCTATGTGTTGTGTTTATGAGCTGAGGCCTCATTTGACCCTCGAGCGCCATCTGAATAGTCCGGTTTTGTGCTCACAAAACAGGAAATGGCAATGTGTTTCACCATGCAGTGCTTTTGGGGCAAAATGTTCATGTGAGGATGAGAAGAAGAACTTCTTGTCCCCTGCGGTCTCAGCTACAAGCTCAGCTGCTTCTCTAGATCAATAAAACAAAGAGATGTTTATATTTTTGTCGATACTTGTTGTTTTCAGACTGATGGCCAATTAGTTTAGCCAGTTTTGCTAAATTTCTCTTAAGCAACTCCAAGCTAATCCAAAGTCCTGTATTAATGCATCACAACATTTACCAACAAAACAGAAGTATAGTGAGGTTTGGAGCAGAGTCCTCTTTGCACTTCGGGACCAACAAAACATAATATCAATGTGTACTGGAGAATTAACCTCAATAGTCAATAGTCAATATGCTGAATAAACAAACACTGGCCAACCGATACTGTATATTTGTTATCCTTTCTAAGTTTTTTTGGGAAAATGTCATGCCCTGTCATGATCTGTACATTGATGAGTCAAATTAACAGCGTAGATCTAACAAAAGTTCCCAAATGTTGTGTTGTAACTATCAGATATTATGACACAGATTGTGTTCATTAATGAGACCAGATAATGAAATTTTGAGGTTCAGCTCTACATTTTGGTTTGTTTACTTTTTTATGTTTGTTTTTGCTGCCTACAGTAAATAAGAGTGCGTTTTTACCCTCATGCTATGAGTTCCCTGGACCGACCTCGTCTGCATAAGATTTATTTGTGTTTACTTGAGACTCATCAGCAAAGCCTGGAAGCTAATGACAACAGGCTTGAAGCTAACAAAGTCACGTTGAAACGTACGCACTGTTTTCCTGCTGTACACATGAACATTTCCAGTTATACTGTATGTAATGTCACTCAGAGTCTGCAGTGTCTCACTCATACAAAGTTGATTCTATTTGTCCGATCAAACAGTTACAAACAACAACTTTGTGGTGTTCATTCTGATTCAGATAAATATCCTGGCACATCTTGGATCTAGTTCTAAAGCTTTTTAACTCTCACCATGAATGTGCCATGAAAGTAGGTTGGTCTCACTGATTCTCTGAGCAAATGTGCATTAACCCAACGATACTTTTCAAGAGATCTTATTCTCTATGTAACTTCTTAAAACCTAAATATGACCTAGTAATAGACCTAAATAAAATAATATTTTTTTTTATTTTGATGCTTTTCTTGGACTAAAAATACTATAAAAAAGGCTCTTTTTACTTGAAGCATGCTTGCATCGCACCAAAATCAACCTCCTTTTGGTTCCCATGGAAACATTGTTCTTTTAGCTAAAAATGTCAAAGGCATTTATTGCTAAAGAGGCATAAACTGATTTAGAAGAGGTTCTAATAAAAAGAGGTGGGCAATGTGCCGGAATTTGTGCTTCACGAATCACAATCTTGAAGCTATATCACGATTTCAATTTGTCACAAACTCATATTGCCTTAATGTTGTAAAAGAGATCATTACATGAATATAAAGACTATTCGATTTTTTCTTCATATCGACCAGTTCTAGTTCCTAAAATGTTAAGATCCAATTTTCCATAATACTGTCTGTGTCCTTTAAGTGTTTGGTTGTGCTTATTTTCTCTTCTCCTTGGCTCTAGTATTAGGTCAGCACTCGTCCTTTGAACTGCGATGTGTGTTGGCGAGCTCCTCTGCAGTGGCTTTAGCAGGGCTTTACACCAGTGTATTCTCTACCACAGATATGGCTCATGGGATACAATGACACCGCAGCGGGACAGGGGCGGGGCTGCGTGTCCTTTACCAATAGCGGATGGGCTGCAGGTGCTCAGGAACGCGTTTGATCCCACCTTTAGGATCGAACGTGGGACAGTTTGAACAATAGGACCACAGAAAGTGCACACGTCCTGTCAGAAAGATTAGATCAGCGTGTCCCACAATGCACTGCAACATGAGCTGGGCCGAGCAGGATTTAGGGAGAGAGAGAGATAGGGAGGGGAGAGGAGGGAAAGTGTTGGCAGCTGGCCAGAGTGAGATGATGGGATGGATCGCCATGACGACACAGCAGTCTGGAGCGGGCTGGGGTTGTGGGAGGGGTTATGTCAGGAAAAGGGTGTGTGTGGCGTATTTTTGGACAGTACAGTGAGGAATGAGAATAGAACTAGAGAAAAAAAAAGTAATATACCGTAGTGACATTTTATCATACCTCGGAGTGATGGCTACATTATTTAAACAAAATTACTTTTTCAAAACTCAGTTAACCTGTTATAAAAAATGGTTATAAGTTATTATGTAACTCTGATTTATTGTGTGCAAATAACATAGCTTTATGTGAATACAATTTTAAACAACATGAGACATTCTGGGTTAACATCAGTCGGTAAATGATCTTATTGTTGTCCAGTTAAGGACACAACCAGGATATCGACTGAACCACCAACCCCTACCAATACCCGATCCAACAAAATTTCATTGATCAGCACTAATATTTGATCCCTGCATCAGATTGATGCATCACTATTAAAAGCTGCTAATTATTGACAGTTTTTTGAGTGTTGATTAGTCGCAGTAAACTTGTTGCAGGCATTAAAGCCGACACATTTCACAATATTAATTAGTTTGCATTCTCGTCTATATTTATTACAATCTAGAAAATGCATTTCATATTATTTGTGCTACTGTTAACCAGTCACTGATTTCTAAAAGCTGTGAAAAGTGCTTCTGAACACATCATAGTGAAGAATGATGAGGCTCAGAAAGCATTATTTAAGTGGATATAAAAAGTTTTGTTTACATTGTGAAGGCTGCAAAATTTTTACAGAAAGTTTGTCATAGGCCCACGAACAGGATATTATGAAAGAAATGATTTTGTGATTTCTTACTTGCTTCAAACTGTGATTTTGATTTAATTGTCATTAATCAGCCAAGGTTAAAATACTTGTGTTCTTAAAGAAGCAATTCCTTGTGTGTCTGTCTATAACTGGGCCTAAAATGTCACATCTTGAAGAGGTTAAGTAAACAGCCCTTGACCTTTCAGAACATATGTCTGAGTGTCTGACTGACCACTTTAGAACTCTTTATCAGTCTGTGTTTATATTTATCTTTGACTGACTAGAAATAATATGTCATGGTAGCATGTTCCATACAGCACATGAGATTTGCAAATTTTTGTATCAAATGAAAATAGTCCAGGACGATATTGTTAAAAAAAATACAAAATAAATAAAAAAATTCACCCCGTTTTCATTTTCAGGCACAAAATGACAATGACTTTTTTGGTGTGATTTTACGAACATTTTCTGACCCTTTTTCTGTTCCATTTAAAACAAAAAGAATGTTTTTTTTTCTGATTAGTGCCAAACCACATGATTTCATAAACAAAGTGGGGATCTCCTTTCAAAAAACCCAACCAAAGAAATTATTAAACTTGACTGAATCTCGATGTTTCAGTCTTTTAATTTATTGTCTAGCTGTAAAAAAAATGATCTAGTAGTTTTTACATTTTAACGAGATGAAATGCATGTACGTAATGGTGTATAGGTTAAACCTGAACTGCTGCAAACTGTAGAGTTATGTTTCTGTCAAACTGTTAGTATTGCTAATGGTAGATGTATTTAGTTATACAGTGGAATATTGATAAAAAGGTTAATTTGTTCATTCATGATTGGAATTGCGAATACAAATACTTTATGTTTTAAAGTTTATGCTCATCCAGTGTTCTTCTGATATGGGACTGCACAGTATGTAGGAATAAAAGGTCTTACAGTAAATATCTGAGCGATATTATCCATTCTGCTTGCCTGCAGGCTCACGTTTATCTTCTTGAGTTCAAACACCTGTTTCTTAGAGCAAGTTTACAATTTTGATTTTATTATGGCTCATGTGTCGTCACTCACTCAGAACCTGACAAAAATTTGATCAATCACAATCTGACAATTTCACCAGGAGAGCAGATAGTCACAGGATAAACTCTATTTTTATTATTATCCAGTATTGCCCAATTACTACTTACTACCTCTGAACTAAACTTGGAATTAAACTAAATTGACTGACAAATGTGCAGCTTGTGTTTAAGAAAAAACAAGAATAGTACAGAAAGTATAAAACAGCTGCACCATGTGTGACGCAGGATGTTAAGCCAGGACAAAGCACTATTTAGCCCTAAGCTAAACATTTCAGCCTTGTTGCAGCATAGCTTTTGTTAATGTTGGCTCAATCTCTCTCTCTCATTTCTAAAACCAAGCTTAGGCAGACTTCTGTATGCTCCTGCCTCTTAAGAGTTACGACAGCCTGTAATAGCCCTGAGAAGAGGAGGAGGAGGCTAACATCTGTGAGAGCAGCCGGTCATCTGAAGGAGAAATCTTTTAGACACATGTGAGCCTGGGTCGTGTGCTCCAATATGGCTGCTGTGTCAGAACAGAGGAAAGAGAAGGGGCAGGATAAAAACGTTTTATTAATAAGGCTGAGACAAGTTAATTAACCAATCACAGCTAATCACAACTGGCTTACTAATGAGATAATATTTGCACAAACTCTACAACATGCCAGGTGCTCATAGAAATGTGTTATGATTTAGTGGTTTTGATCTTTTTTGTGTAATAATTTGCGTCAGGTGTCTTCAAGCAGCTTAACTTTAGCTTCATCAGGGTCAAACTAAGTTAAACTCTCACATTTTTATCGCGCTACTTACTTTATTGTTCAAAAACTAAAAAAGTTATGTGCTAGCTATACAATGAATGAAAGATTACTTGTTTGGTTGTGGTAATTGCAATTGTGAATATCACAAAACCATAATATTTTTCCTCGCTATTTTTTTTTTGTAATAAAAATATTACATTTTATTATTAGATATTGGAGTACTGTATATGTCATAAAATCAGGACAGAGCAAGCGGACAATTCAATAAAATATCAGCACTAGGCATCCATCTCAGTGTAGATTCTGTGCTGATTTTCACAGATTTTACAATCCTGTTGTGTTGACATTGGTGGTGTGTCAGTTTGTTTTGTGACGTAATAGTCCTGCACCAGTGCTTCTGTCACACTGGGACAAGGTCAACCATCCCGTAAACTGCCCTGGTCCCTCTGACTGTTGCACATAAACATACACTGTGGCCCTGTAAAGCTCTGCTGCTTCTGCCATTACTATTCACACACAGGCTCACACATCACATCACTGCTTTATTAAATATACATTCTATAAATGTTCTCTGTCAGCATGTATAAAAGTTAGCACAATTCTTTTCCAATATTTATCAGCAATATAAATTCAAATACAACTTTTGACTTTTGATTGTGTTTAGCTTCGTTTACTCTACTCCCAGTCCACTGAGCCTCAAAAACACTTTTTTTTGTGATAAGTGGAGCTTTGATATCTTGTGTGCTGCAGTTAAGTCTGAGTGAGAATTAGCATGTCAGTGGCAAGCTAGGTTTATTTATCTCACCTAAGTAATTTGCTCTGTTACTAGTGGTTGGAGCCCAAAGAGTTTCTTTGACAACCTGTTCTTTTTTTAAAAATAAGATGCCAGAGTAAGTACTCAAAAGCATGTTTAAAGAACGATATAATTTTGAAAATGTTTGTATTTATTTATCTATAATTTTAGAGCCTTTTATCTTCCAGAAACCAGGAAGTTCAGTTAGCATGCTAGTTGTGTTCAAGCTCATGGTGAAGAATAAGTTGCATTCACATGTTATCACAACATTCTATCTAAAAATAATTAACTTGTTTGAGTGCATATTTCTGTTTTCTCTTTGTTCTTGAACTTTGCGTTGCAACACTGAACATTTCCCATTGTGGGACAAATAAAATTTTAACAATTGTTGAAAGACAGGTATTTGTTCCAATGCAAAATGTGAATGCGTCTAGTCTTTAACAGAAATCACCAGACTGAAAATGTGTGAAATGACCATTTAGATATTTCATGGCAAAGTAAATGTTACTAAAACGATGCATTTGGAAAATCAGCAAACATAATGTTAAAGTTTACATATACAGTAAATGTTTTTATAACGATAAAAATCAGGTTTAGCAGCTTTAAGTACTGCATGCATAATTGGGCCCTATTTAGCGACATGTTTGTGTTTATCTAGTTCCTTGTTGTTGCAGTGCATTGTGGGAAAGGAGGTTTCCTCAGCTGCAGATGTGGTTGGTCCAGCTGTAGCATGTCTGCGGTACTGCTGGTACATTGTGGTGTCCAGGAGGAGGTGATGGAAGTGGGCTGTGCTGCTCCCTGTGTGCTCTGCTCTGCTCAGTGTCAGACCTGCTTTACGTAGTGTGTATATGTGTATGTGTGTGTGTGAGAGAGAGATGCAGGCCTGGTGCATGCTCCGTGCTCCTGATAAGTAGAATTGGGTTATCTGGTCCCAGTGGAGATACATTTAAACCTCCTTCTCTGCTTCCTCTGCGTCTGCATTCCCTTTAAAAACTCTCTGACCTCCACAACACTTCATACAATGCCTCGGACATTATCTCTAGAGACATTTCTGTACAATGAATCTTCTGTAGCCACTTATCATACTAACAGCACCGCCATTATAGTTCAGTTCATGCATTGTGAAATGTATTTGTTTTTTTGTTTAGCTTTTAACCATGTCCTAACATTGTTCTCATGTCAAAAACATGTACATCAAGTTGTATTATCTTCATTCAAGATTGCCTCATGCAAGTATTCTACCCTAATGATGAATATTTCAAATTTTCAAAAGTGAAAATAATCTACAGTATATTTCAGCTCAAGGCCACTTTTTAGCGACCGTCTTTCACTGTACTGTGATGGATTCTTACATACAGTATCATGAGGCTTCCCATGATTCTCAACACAGACTTTTGTGACGTCAAATCCAGCTCCAGCTTTAAGTTCATAGATCATCACCAGGCTATTTCTGAGCCTTTCGGACTGAAATTTCATTCAACACAACTGTGTGATTTATATTATCAAAGTATTTGTTTGGGAAAGAAAATATTAGTTTGCAGTATTCTGTCTACGTCTGATGATAAAACATTTTGTTGCCTAAAACAGAAGAGGCTTTTAGCCTGTGCTTGATCATACCAACTTTGCTCAACCTGTTGGGGCATTTAAATGTTGTAAATAGCTCTTCTAAACTCACTGTGGTGAATACCTATGAAACTCATGATGCGCTAGGAAAGTGAGCAAAACGTCTGGCTGCTGCAAATAGTTTAAAAACTGAAAAGCGTTCTTTACTTACATTTTTAAAACTGTAAAAGTCACATACATACATTTGCTTGTTCGATCACGCTATAGCTTAGATGTTCCTGCTCCTACAGGCAATTTCACAATTCTTTTCACTTAATTCGCTTAATCAACCCTTTATTCACAGTATATAGATATTTTACAGTGCTCATCACATGTTTTTAATAACACATTTATTGACAGTTTGTTCCCTTAGCAACCCTCTAGGACACACACACAACACAGAGGACACAATTGATTTCTTTTACTTTGAGCTACATTCTGGACAATCCCAAAAAGATTCCTCCTCAAAGAAATGGGTCATAAGTTCAAATGTGATGTGATTGTCACGCTGCAGACTTGGCACAGAAGCTTCAGTGAGATCACAAGAGTCGGGCTTTCTTCTGCTTCCACGTCTCTCTGGTAAATGTCCGCTTAACTTCATTATAGACTGCTTCTTGTGGACCCTTGTTTTTCCGAGTGTTGGAGTGCGTTCCCAGGCGGCCAAAGCCACAATCGGCCCATGTGTCTGCTGCTCTGCCACACACTGGAAGCATTGACGAGCACAGAGCAGGGAAGAATTGGTCTGTTTGTGGGAGAATATCACATCTTTCCTGGGGCTTTTTGGACTCTGGCCTAAAGGCGGTACATGTGTTTGGTGTACGGATGAACTTTCTGGAGGTTTTTTCACAGCTCGACGAATACAGCAAGTTAAAGTTTTGCTTTTGGAGTTTCACAGTGAATTGTGACTTGGACCATACAGTATATTAGCCATGAAAATTGACTAAAAAAAGTGCGTAAGGACTGGAAGTAGAACAATTACCTGGATATCTTAAACATGTTAGTTTGAATATTTTAGATGTCACCAATAACTATTTTGTCTGCTTGAATCTCATTTTTATTCTTTTGTAGTTATACTTTTGATACTGTGATACACTTTTTGATCACATTGTCTTCCACTCATTGACGTGTATCACTCTAAATTGATCTGGAATGACTCATCCTGACCATCAGTTGAATGGTCATAAGCGGATGAAGCCAAGAACTGTTCCTGTCCAGATGTGCACAGTTTTCCCCCCACATTTTTGAATATTTCTGTATATGCTGCGTTGGTTCTCACCTGGGCTGTGATTGGTTTGAACCAGTGATTGTGCAGAGCCTAAAAGTGCAAATTGTTCAGCAAGAGCCTCACCACATCGACTTTCCGAGTTTGTAAAAGTAAATTCACAAATACTGCTATAATTTATCTGGCTGATGATGTTTGTGGAGTTATGCCAGTACCAAAAACAGTCTCCCACAGAATTCTTTCAAAAGATTGGCCTAATTAGTTTCTATGTGAGTTTCACTGGAATTTAGTTTGGTGGTGCATGCTGAGAGATCATGCACCACGCATACTCAAATTTTGTCATTTGCAACCACTTAATGATGAGTTTGTGTTTGATGGGACCCAAAAGAAACAGGCTTATCACAGACTGTAGATCACATGGAGGTTGTGTGTGGGTGTGTGGCACTTAGCTTCAATTATCCAATCAGAGCACAGTCGTCAGGAGCGGAACCGTGAGGTCAGAAGATGAAGAGATGGTCTTAGGATTTATGAGCTGGCTTTTATGTCGTAATGGTAGCCTCGTCAAAAGCTTGATCTATGACTTGTTTCAACCCAAGTAGAACTGTTTCATGTGCTTTTCACACAAATCATGCATTTTTAGATTTTTTTTTTTCCCCAACACCTTGTGAGGTCATGTGTTACAATAGGACTTTTTATTAGTTTGAATTGGAGGTCTGTATTTCCTCTCTGTAGAGAAAAGATGGATTTTTCTGTTCTGGTTTCTGACCTAGAACTAGAGTCCCCAAATATTTTACCAACCTAATACCTTGTTCAAATCTGAGTCAATCCTATCCCAATTGAAACCCCGGGCCAGCCTAAGCCCCACCCACTCATAGAAGATCTTATAATATGCAAAATTGACTCTTGTGAGCTTCATCATCAAAAACATACCCAAAGTTGTGTTGTTTGATTAATTTCTCCATTTGCAAGGCATCATCTTTATCCTTTAAGTTCTAAAAAAATAAGTTGTCGTTGTTATCTCTTCTGCAAATGTGTTGTTTTAAACCTTAAAGAGCAAAATATTGAAGTAAGTTTCTGTTCTTTTGCAGGATCTGTGGTGGCTGGAGCCTAAATCTGCCTGAGACAGACGGGACACAACATTTGGCCTGTACACGTTTATGGACATTTCCCAACCAGGCTGTAAGTACTGTAAACAGCAGCTTAACCACAGTAGAAGTTGACTTAATGGACGTAAGTTTTATCAGTAAATGAATTATTTTATTTAGATTAAACAGATTTGAATAAACCAGCAGCAGAATTGAACAGGTAGTGGTAATTATTGTAATTTCTGGAGTATAAGCCACTATTTTTTAACTCTGCTGTCCAACGTTGCAGCTAAATTATAGATTTGCATAGACTTATAATATTCAGGTGCTTGCTAATAGTGCAAATATCATAGGGTCTGAAGATTTTCAAGTTTAATCAACTACAGTATACAATTTGAGAAAAATATTGAATTACAATTTTTTACAAGCATTGTTTCTGATTTATTTTGCAATTCATGTTCTATCAGTCATGCGTTTTTTTTTTCAAGGTTCCTCTTGTTGATAGAAAACTGATTTCTACCAAGTTTCCTATCTTTTTTTCCAGAAATTTCCTCCTTTTTGTGTTTTGAAGTCACTATAACAAGATATACGCAGTGGACAATACTGACTGGAACATGACTTTATCTTTTTGACAGAACATTCAAACTCAGTGACTTCGAGATCATTCTTTGAACTTGACTTTGTAGTGAAGGCATATCCGATGTGTTTTATTGTTGAAACGGAGGCTTGTGTTGTTTGGACTGAAGGTGGGACTGTTTACCGGCTCATGCTTCAGAATGACAGGAAGTCATTGGGAGAGGCGAGCTAGAGCTGACCCTGTGTGACCTGTCAGGATTTACATCAGACTTCAAAGTACCGTAGTTGTACTTTTTCTGCACAAACTATATTTATAGCCTAATTTAAAAATTCTAAATAAAAAAATATAATCCAGCTGTGATTTCTTGACATGTAAAAGCAGTGTTTGGCATAAAGGTGAGCTTAAAACATGGTCTCTACTGGTGAACCGTCTTCACTTCAAATGTTTGTCATGACACTGTTTTTAATTCCAAGATTTTCCAGATTGATTAGTTAGAGTTCAATTCAGAGTGCTACTCATATCAATCTTTGTTCTCCTGTCTTTTGCTTAATGTTACAAAATGCATAATGAGCTATAAATATGTCTGCATGTTGTGATGAAACACTGAGCATTGCAGGCCAATCCCAACAATCTGTAATCCTGTTATCTCAGTTTGGATATTCAGAATAGTTTCTCACACCGCTGGTCCGGCACAGTGCGGATATCACCACCAATGTTTACATTAGCGTCCACCGGAGGAGGTCCTGCATTCCTGCTTCTGTGTTTTCTTAGAGCTAAAGGTAATTGATATTGAAGATTTTTAAGACCATTTAATATATTTGTGGTTGTTTCAGAAGACTGATTTGACCTCGTTCTTCCTGGTGAGTAGGTTGTCAGGGTAGTTCACCTCATAAGTACTGGTCACTCAGGCCTGTCCACACTGCTCTATGACCATGAAGCTACACAGATACTGTACACGGCCTCAGCACTGTCAGGAAGTCCCAGGCTTTTCTATGGCTTACTGAAAAATTATGTTCCAAATAACTGCATCTTATTTAGTCCTAATAAACTCTTATATAGCATGCACGAATAGCTAATTAATTATGAACAAAGTATGAGTTCTCCTCCTTACCTTAACTTTAAAGTTGTATTGAGTAACTTTCTGGAGGTGAAAAGTAAACTACACAATTCTAAAGTAGGCTACTACAAAATTAAAGTCGTACTTTGGGACATTCTGGGACATAGTGTAAATATATGTATATTGCTAAGAGAACATCTTTTCCATGGAAAGATGCAAGAAGAGGCCCTCATCCAGGCCAAATAATGGTCTGTTTTGTGACCATGCAAGGAAATATTTATATATTTACTTACTGCAGCAAATGACAAAAACATTATTAGCCTCAAGCACTAGTAGTTTGAATGAAATGCTCGCTTGCTTTTAATTACTACCACTTCTACCTAGTGCTCCAGCAAGTTAATCAATTAATCACATCTATTTGACTTCTGCAATAGTCTAAAAAAATTTAGTAATTGAATAATTGTTTACTTGGCAATAAACAAGCTCCAACTTAAATAAAACATGCCATGTAACTAAATTGCTATGTCTTGTGCAGTTACAATAAATCTTCTAAATAGTTAACCAAAGTGCCTCACCCAAATTCTATTCTCTGTCTGTCTACCATCGGAGTCTGGACCTCGTAAACTGTGAGCGAGACCATTTTACAGCCCTACATAAAGCCTGATTTGTTCTGTTAGCCAAAGCTGTGATATTACTGTACTTCTGTCCCTTCTGTGTTTACACTTGGGGCACCTTTTCACGTATTAAAATCGTAAACCATTTAGCGCATAAGGAAGCAGAGGTGTAGCTGACGTCTCTTTAGCCTAGTAGACTTTACGAGATTATTGCAAAAGCTGGATTTTATGGGCTCAAAGTCTGGATCTGTGTCCTCTGTGGAGTGCTGTGCGTTGGGGTAGTGTAGGGGAGTAGCGTAAGAAGCTAGCATGCAGCACTTAGGCTCCTCCTGGATAATTGATGATCTATGGAGCACAGCAGCAGACAGGCCTGCGCTAAAGGAAGACTAAGTGGTTTCTGGGCAGGATCTCAGTCTTCACGTGTTTGCTTTGACCACGGTGTAGTCCTGATGTAGATTACACCGTGATTTGTAGTTTAGTCATGGTCCAAATTTTGATGTGTTGTGCGTGCAAGTGTAAGTACACAGTAAGTTGTAGATAGGCTATGACCTTTACTAAATGTGGTCGGTAGGTTTGTATCAGTTGACACTGTCCTCATCTTTCATAACTTGCGTATGCTAATGACTATAAGAAAACAAAAATACTGAACTAGCTCAGATGCTAAGTGTGTGAGTCAAACTGCGCCTACTAATTATATGTTGATGTATTAACCATAGATAGAGTCGGCAACATGTCATGTTTGGGGGCGTGGCCTGCTGAGGGGGAAAGCGTCTCATGCCTCTCAATGTTTAAGTATAGGAAGCTAAACTGTTTACCACTTTTAAGTTGTTGTTTTTTTTTTGTCAAATTAAGTGTATTTTTAGCTAACTAATTCAAGTCAAGTCACAACGATGTTAAAATGAAAATTGCTATTGTCGAGTTATGTCAAAAAAGCAAACAGAAAGTAAAACAAATATGCTAAAACACAGCAGGCGGCGCTTGCATCACATTAGCATTTAGCTCGCTGCTACCGTTAGCATTGTCGGATATGTTTACATTGTTGGACCATTGGATCACTTTATTCTTCTCCATGTCTTTGTATCTTTATTTGATATTTCCTTAAGTCCACATTTGCTGTTGTAGTTGTTGAGCAGTGAGTGATAAAGCTTTTGCTCTGATTCACTCTCAGTGTTAAGTTTCCCCCATGGAGGTCCTGTTAGTGGTTGTGGCCTCTGATGCCGACTGTATCCATGTGCTGAAGGATTTGTGAGATTGATTATTTTTCTGATAATTAGACAATTTTGTTTTTATTAGTGAAATCTTGTTGAAGTCACATTTCACTGCCATTGTTTCAGCTGTCACTCCGTCAGATCATGAAGAAAGTTTAGGGAGTGGTGGAGAAAACTGAATTTACCCATAGCTTTTATTTAGGATTCAGTCATTTTTCTCACTACAACTGAAGACTTATTTTGTTTGAGTGTGTCCGTGCCGAGAAAAACCCATTGCCTGGCTGAATAAATGCAAGCACATGACTTATTAATACCGATCTCTCTCTCTTTAGTAAGAGGAAGATGACATGACAAAGCTTATGAAGAGCCGTGAAAGCAAGAGTTTCAAAATTCCGGTTTTGAGGCAGCATCTATAAGCTCCTCTGTCTCAATGTATAAATTCAGCACTCATTAGTTAAATCCGATGAAATTTTTAAATAAGCTTTGCAAATTTGACATTATTTTAACATGTTGTCCAAGAATGTTAACCAAATTCTTATCATTGCTAAATCTAGTATTAGAACTAAGTAATAAGAACAAAAAACACAATTTTGCCTTTATTAATTGGATTCTCTGCTTGAAATAAAAAAAAATCTGTTATTGCTTATGTGTATCTGGGAGACTTTTAATTGTCAAAACCCTCACAGTTATGATATTTTCCCCAACAATTTGCGGTGAATCCCATAATCTCCATTACGATTACATTACATTCCACATTTGGTGTTGCCTCATTACAACATTTTTATGTTTTTGTTTACAAACTCTTAAAGGGTTCACATGACTTTGCATTTTGTCTGGTATTGAGACCTTCAGAAGAGTGAGACATACCAATTTTAAAGACTGTCCCAGAGTACCCTCTCTCTCGCTTTCTCCATTTCTCTCTCTCCCTCTCTTGCTTTCTCTCTTTTTATCTCTCTCTCTCTCTCTCTCTCTCTCTCTCTCTCTCTGTGTGTGTTTCTCTCTCTCTTGCTCTCTTTCTCTCTTCTCTCTTCTCTCTCTCTTCTCTCTCCTCTCTCTCTCTCTTCTCTCTCTCTTTCTCTCTCTTCTCTCTCTCTCCTCTCTCTCTCTCTTCTCTCTCTCTCTCTCTCTCTCTCCTCTCTCTCTCTCTCTCTCTCTCTCCTTCCCTCTCTAGTGCAGTGCTGTAGATATGCTCCGCTGTGATGTCATGCGCTCTGATTGCTGACACATTCCTGAGCTGGGCCTGTAGTCGTCTCTTTTGTCGTCTGTGCACTGCTCATTGTGTGGAGCTGTGGAGGACACTGCAGAGGGCACAGCACACATTTGGGACACTTCAGAGACAGGATCTAAAGCTCTTTGATGGGGTTGATTGTAGGGCTACACTTTTGTAGACAGACAATTTGAATTGTGATTCAGATTTGTAACTTTGTTTTTGCAGTACGACCTTCTGTTCAAAGAGCATGTCCATGAGTTTAAAATTAAATTTCTTTGAAGAGTCTTATGCATTTCAGACCGTGTTTGTGACTAAATGGTTTAAAGACATAATTAGAACAACTTGTGTTATTGCTATTTGCAGCTACTGAATTTTACACTAACAAATTTTCCGAAATCTGCTGCTTTGATGTCAGATTGGTTTCTCTTTTACGTGACATTGAGCTATGTGTTCATTCAATTTGCTTTCACGCTGAGCTCCACTGAGTATGAAGGCAGAGGTAGCTTCTGTGAACATGTGAGGTCATTTTTGAGCTCATATATTCCAAACGAGTGATTGGTTGTCTCCAAAAACAAAAACATGTAGGCCTCTTACCTTAAATCTGTCAGAAAATTGTATGTTTAACGTACAATTACTTCAGAATAAACCATAATGTGACACAAAAACACATCTTATGTGAATGATGTGAAAGCTAACTCGACGTGGTTAACAGAGTGAAACAGCTCTGTGTTCTTGTATTGTATCACTAGGGAGCACAGTGCCATTTACTGGAAAAAGCTTATGGTGCAACTAAAATTATTTTCTGCATACATTTTGTTCAGATTAAATTGGGCAGAAAGGTTGTGTTTTCCTGACCACAGCTGCAGGTGTTTGAAAGGTGAAAGAAAACTGTTGTGCTAAGATATTTCTTCAGTTTATACATGCTACAAACTAGCAGCTGAGATTGAAATATCTCAGCTATTCTCTTCCTCACATCCGACAGTAAACTGAACCTCTTCAGATGATCTGTGCTCCAGTCCTTTCCACTTGTCCCACCACTCTCTCTGTATAAACAACTCTCCAGCCAACCTTGTGATCTTCCGCAGGTTTGGAGAATGTTTCCGGCTAATGGGTGTCCTGACTCTGTCCTGAAAGAGCCTGCTATATGCTAGCTGTCAGCACAGAAGCAAGCACAGAGGACCCGGAAACCGCATGCCTGCTTTCAGCCGGTGCACTTTAGCATCTGCATTAGAAAAGCCACCAAGCCTGACTATTATCTTCCAACAGCGCAAAAGAGAAGACGAAAACACTCCCCATCGATTCTGAGATATCCATCTGCCCATTTAACTGAAGGGCTCTGACTGGAAATGAGCTTAATGTTCCAGTAATGCAGGGACATCAGCTTCTGGAGGTTTGCATTAATAGTAATAGAGTAATATAGTTGCTGTTAGCTACAGACAGTGTATGATATGATATTAAAGGGTTTATATTGTAAAACTCCATTATAATGCAGTTATCATCATAAACATATTTAGTTTCCATTCTCAGAGGGGAGATGACATGTGAGGCCATCAGGTGGTTATGCAGTCAGAGTAAATAGTAGCAGAATGTGTGACATTTGTTTCAGTGTGCAGAATAAGGTTGGAATCTCATGCACCTGAATCAAAAAAATGTGTATAGTAAAGCACACAGATGTTTCTCACATCAATATCTGCAAAGAAAATTACACAAGAAATAATCAAAGGGATCTTGCCTGACATGCTAGTGCTACAGGAATTTGTAAAACCAGTTTGGAGGTTTATGGACTTTAAAACTGTGCAACAGTGCAGAAGAACACAAGATGACATCACACACCAGGGACATTCACAGCAGTGTTTTCTGAGGCTCAGAGGAGAAAAAATTAGTTAGGCTGCTGCCACCTTGTATTCTCCATTCAGTTTTATTTCACTCCAGCTACTAAATCAGGTATCACAGGACTGCAGACACTTTCAAAAAGCAGGAAGTACGGTCATCTAATCAGCAAGAAGAAACGGAGTGGTGCATTGCACCTTTTAATTTTCAAGTTGACCACATAGAAATATCAACAATCACTGACCCACACAATTATCCTCTACTTCCTGGACGACAAAATGACCAAAAAGCAGATTGGTTACAAATCCCTGCCTCTTATGAAGCGAACGAACCCCAATTATGCGATGTTAGATGGTTTCCCAGATGCATTATGAGAGGAAAGATTAGTATCTTTGACAAAATTGTAGCATTTTTTGAAGGGGATCCAATGTTAGAACAGGATTAGAAAGGCGATGATAATAATAATAATATTAATACATTTTACAATGCATACTATGTGCCATTTAAATTTACTTTGTTCACATCCAGATTTCTGTTAATAATTGAACTACATTTAAAAATCTGTGCATTTCTTGATTGAGTTCCTTGACAACTCTTAATTCTAATGCACTTTGTCTAGTCAGAATCCTGATCTATTGTTTGGTGTCAGCTGTGTAACGGTCAGGTTCACGTCAGCCTGATTTCAGTCTGTTGGAGCTTGTTGACCTTTGACCTTTCTAATTTGCTTTTCCCGTGTTAGCACATTAGCAGTTAGCGTAATCACCCTACAACATGCCATTAGCAGCCACTAAATTGCATCACCACAACATAATTAGCAGCTTTTGAGATTTCAGTTTTTCGAAGTTGCTGTTATTTGAGAAACTTGCGCTGCTTTTTCTTACCTTCTCGATTATAGGCTTATCGTGTGCATCCGGCTCATTTGTTCATTGATGGATGCTGGTTTCCATGGCGACGATAACAGCATTAGCAGTTAACCTTCTGGGATAACCTAATTAAAGGGAGCAGGACTGCTGACTGTCCGGCCGACCCTCCTGCTCTGTCAGATCCTTTTAGCTTCGCCTCACTGTTCACCTCAGCTCTTTGGTGCTAGCAGATTCGCAATAGCATGGTTCCTCGATAGCTCCTTTTTGGTCTTGTTTGGTCACTCATTTTATTTGCATAGCCCAAAATCTCAACAGCAGTTATCTCAGAGGACTTCACATGATTGTTGATTTAGCAAACAAAATTGTTGGACAATCAAACAATGAGGCATTTGGTCAATACCAACAGAAACATTGGAAAATCAGAAACCAATATGAATATAAAATACAAGCAGATTGTCCAACAGCAAATAGACAGATGGATAATTGTCCCAGAGCATCTCCTGTCTTAGACCCTCCCTCTCAGCAGGGAAAGACACCGGGGAAAAAGAGAAACCTTGAGGAGAACCACAGTAAAGGGGAGATCTACTCTCATGGACAGACAGACTGTAGATGTGACGAGGACTGACGCGTATCCAGATGCAATTTGAACTTTAAGTCAGTGGAGCCAGAAACCAGTGGCAGAGGAAAACACATTTTCTAGCAGGACGACAACAGCCAGTCAAAGAGAGACAGGAGTTAAGCAGTGAGAGAGGTCCAGGTTCTTAAGACCAGGTGACATCCGAGGTTCGGGCATCGACACTGGAGCAGCAGCATCTGAAACAGACAGAGTGGGACAGGGACAACAATAGCAAAGAACAGATTATGGATGAACTTATAATATGAAATATTCTTTACATGGAAGTAGGGAAAAACAAAAATAGGCAAGAAAGCAATTTTTATTTTGTTTATTTTTATATGTATAGCACAATTCGTACACAAGATAAGAGCAGGACAATTACAAAGCAGGAAAACTCACGCACAAATCACAATTAAAATACGATACAAGAACAAGAGTGCAGAAAGTGCTTACAGTCACACATATAAACACTGTTCACTGGAATTTCCCCATCGTGGGACAAATAAAGGATATCTTATCTTATCTCAGTTCTTTGGTGCTAGCATATTCGCCTTAGCATGGTTCCTCGACAGCTCCTTTTTGGTCTCATTTTGGTTTTAGTGTGGTGGAAGTACGTCATAATTGCACAGGAGTATTTTGGGTGCTTTGTGCATGGCCCACGGTCTTGTTCTGGTGTCAGTGAATGTGTGGCTTGGAGGAGCTGACGCAGGATCATAATAACAGCCTACGCCATGTCATTGTACGCACAACTGTCAGGAGCAGAAGAAAACAGATCTACATATGCTCCAAGCAGTGGTGGACTTAGACATTTAAGGGCCCAAGGCAAATTTCAATATGAACCTCACATATTATTTTTTCTACAGACTATTTCTGAGTCATGTCTCTTGTGTTGTACAGTATATTAACAATATTTGTCTCATCAATCTATATGCTATATTATTTTCTAGCTTTGTAACCAAGATAACACATTTTGATGTAATTATCTGGCTGTTATGTTCAATATAAGAACTTAAACTGCAGTGAAAGTCTGGGCTCTATTCTCAGAAAAAACACTTTTGTGGGAAATTTATTGGCATTCATGAGAACAGGCATGTTGAATGCAGCCTTCCAACCTATTTTCGTTGTCGCGCAAGTTTCTTGGTGAATTGACTGTGGCCGTCGTCGATTAAACGTTAGATGAATTATCGACAAAATTTCTCTTAGATGAGTCGACTATAATTTTATTTAGAATATAAGGATTTGTATTGAATAGTAACAAAAAGAAGTACGTAATTGGTTGAATCATTTGGATCAAATTTTTTTATATTATATAATTAGTTGTCTACATTAATTACACATTTTGCATGAACGTGATAATATTGAGCACAGTTTGGGTCAATAATGATCAGTTCAAAACGCACTTTTATCTTCAGAGGTTTTGCCACGTCCTAGTTTTAGTCGATTAATCGGTTGATGGGACATGTTTTTAGTCAACCAAGAACTGCTCGACTACAGCCCTAGAAATGACCCAAATCATCAGTATATTTTATTGATTTTATTGCAAGTTTTGCTAAGCATCACCATCGCAATGATTTTATTTTCATATTTTGTGTGAGCAGACCTTTTGGTTTTGTTGGCAAGTATGAATAAAGCTGTAGTTTACTGGTCAAGCTTATTCTATTTTCCAATATTTTAATGTTTTACAGTAAACTTGATAACCAGTTAATGGCCCTTAGCTTTAGTAAACCTATATACTTTGATATGTGGCCCTTGACCTAGAATGTCTCATGATGTGGCATTAAATGTATTTATGTGTGTTTTTTGATTCGTTTCATGGGTCAAAAGAAATAATAAATTCACTCCACCATTTTTGGAGACCTTAGACTAATGATGATAGGGATAGACATCTAATTAGGAACCCTCCAGGTCAAGACAAGTGCAAGATGTTTCCTATGGCATCTCCACTTCTGGCTACTACATCTTGATTGATACAACGCTGTTCTTGTGGCTTCAGGCAGATTGACTACAAACAAGTTGTTTATTCATTCTAGCTTTAATAATGCAAAACCAGTTTGTTGGTGAAAGGCAGAGGGATTGTGTGTTATGTGTTTTTTTAACATCTTTTTCACTTTGTTTTTTGCTCAAATGTCAAGATTGTCTCTTAGCCAATCTCCAAATGTTAACCTCTATGCGTATATGTTATATATATATCCCCAGTTTCTATTTTATTTGTATCATTCCCCCTTTCTTAGTTCCTGCTCACTGAACCTAGTGGGACAAAATGCAAACTTTGTCCCCAATAAGAGCAGCGTATGGTGTGGGGTCAGAGCTGCTGCTGCTTCTGGCCTACATGAGAGTGTCCTACATTCTGTCCCACTGCAGAGAGAAGGAGCCTGCACCTGTCCTACTTAGACTGGTACCACACCTATATGTACTACTCTAACAGCATAAACCCTATTCACATCAGATTAGCTTTACCTTGAGACTTCAGGTAAATTGTAAAACATAATAACCATGTCTGCGTTTGTAGTCCTCTGCGAATCATCCTGTCTGTAAAACTCTGTAAAGTTAATATATTCACCAAACTCTTGTGAGGCCCATGTCTAGTTTGCGTTAAGATGTCAGAAATCATTTGCCACATGTACATTTACCATGAAAGATCTAAAAAGTTCTGTCATTAATAAGCCTGATTGATTAGAGTAGTATCAATACATCTTTAACAATACCCATCCCTATTTGTGAAAAGTTAAAATAGATTTGCATATGAATGTAGAACAGGGCTTTTAGGGCAGGACAGATGGAGAGAGATTGACAGCTCGCTGCTTGTCGCCAACTTCTGAGTGTCCTAGTTTCTTCTGAAATCGTTTGTGGCCACATTATTAGGTACACACTAATGTTAGAAAGTCAAATATGACACATGGTGACCAAACTTAAAATGGAAAATCAGACTGGTGTAGAAAAGATGGATGTTTTGCTGGCGGCTACAACAGGATGCTTGTAAATTGTAAAATTGATCACTGGCACTATGACCCGAATTATTTTGGGAGATTTCAAGGTATTTCAACAACAGAGGAGAAGGCATGCAGTGAGTTATCTTAGAGCTGACTTTGAATTGAGAGTTACTGTATGTATAAAGTAAACATCTACGTGATTTTTTTGTAAACTACGCACAAGCTTTAAAGTTGCATACATTGTTGTAAGTTGTGTTTGTTAGGTGGGAAAAAGTGCCAGTACTCTCATTTTCATTTAGATCCCAGATCACACATACTGTAGGTAGAGAAGTGCTCATGAGAATTTTAGAAGCGGTACTTGCCTGGCCCACTTAGTTTGATTATAAAAGATTGCTATTTTCCTGTGAGATCCATGATATTTACTGTATGCATCCGTGGTAATTACTGTATGCATCTATCAGACAGATTTAGTCAATATTTAATTTTTAAAAAATTAGACAACTGCTAAAAAATGGTTAGACATCAGGTCTGGTCACCACTCAAATCAACTTTGCAATGACCTGTGCAATCAAGTAGTAGTTCATTTGAGTGACACTAAAACAAAGAAGTAATTTAGAACAAAATCTAACTTCACTCACCTCACATTAAAACATTTTTTGCTCATTGAGTCTGAGGAAATAACTCATGTATTTTTAGTCTCCTGGAGTTTTTCTTCATTTATTTCTTCTTTATAAGCAGCCATGTCTGACAGACGATGTGCTTCCCTGATTGGCTACTTCAACTGTCAATCATGCTAATTGAAATTCAGAAGATGAACATTGTGGCCATAGACCTGAAGTCTTTAGTTGAGTAATCTGTCAATATAGTGTTAGTCGACCAAATGTACATCAGTCAACCAGGTTTGCAAACATTGACTAATAGAGTATATTGTTTATACAAAAAGGTACAAAAATAAGTTAATAAAATCAAAATTTAAAACCGGAAACTGATGACTTTTGTGACTAATTAAAGTATAGATTTTTATTGAACAGCAACAAAAATAAAGAATGGAATTAGCTGAAGATTTGGGATCAAATCATTGGTCTAAATCTGCTGTTTTAGATTAGTTAGAAGCTAGAACCATAATATCTGTTAAAAAATCTGTCTCTCACTTTAGAAAATTGGTTCAGAAGTGTTCTTCATGCAACTTGTGGTCATTCAAAGAAATTTGTTATCAACTAAACATGTCCTCTTGTTTGACCCTGACATGTATCTGACCCAAAGTGAGCATAGGAAGTAATTAATTGCAATGAGCTAATGCAAAAATCACAAATAATTAGTTTAAAACAAAAGCTCTCACTATTTCGTTACAGTCATAAATCATGTTCAGTTGAATAAAATAAAGTCCCACAGGGAGGACGTTCAAACACAGTGTCTTTAAATTGGCCGAATACAACTTATTAAAGCAAAATGAGTCCTACTTTGGCAAAGACATGTACATCGTTTGAATAGCTGTTCATTCTCTGTCAAAGCATATCACAGAAGGACGGACAGATGGACCTGGAAATCTACGTATTTATAGATACATCTGACAATTGTGATATTCAAGCATATCAATAGTTCTCCATGGCAACGGTGTCCCTCCTCCTTCGCCATCTCTTCTCCTGCGCTGTGAGGAGTGCAGTTAGAACAGCCTCTTCATGTCAGAGCCTGTGCACTGACATCCTGTTTATATACATCATCAGGACGGAGATTAGCTAAACCACTGACGAACACTTTAAAGGGCTGAGTTATAGGCTTGTGCAAGAGAGATATGTTCTGATTGGATACATCTGCAGTCTGGGTCGTGTAACTTTTTAGGACATATCTCGTTCATTTTAAGGTGCAGCGAATTCAAAACTTAGATCTGTAGATTCAGTTTATGGCAAGAAATGTGCATCAGTTCTATTTATACATTTGTTTAAAGCCATATTCTTGGAACAGAGCAAAACCCTCACACAAAAACGGAAGCACGGACACAAAATCAAACACAGACTCAAATTTAAAAACACAAACGCAAATGCAGGATCTAACTTTTCCGAAATTTGCATTGCTGAATTTGTGATTTTGAATTTGAGTGTGTTTAACTTGCGTTGTCACTCCTTTTATGCATTTGTCCATTTAAAACCTTATTAAATGTCATCTGCGTCCTGGGCACATCCTTTGTTCACTTCTCATATAGCTGTTACATAAGTCTGCTGCTGCATCCTCCATTACAAATCCTCTTCTTTCATTTAGCCCAAGTCTGCCTAAACTTTCCCCTGCAGTCGGATTCTTTGTGCCCCTGACGGCAGCTTGACGGGCCCCGCTCCCACACAATGCACGCTGGGACGGCTGTAACCATGGCAACGTGTGCTTTGGGCTCAACTATGGCCGTGCCTGAGTGAGGAGAGAGAAAAGAGACACAATTTACTGCACTAGAATTAAACATTTAGGATTGAACTTATTCCTGCTTTTGTCTGATATCACTGGAGCAAATGGATGTCAGGCTGGTTTGAAGTTTTTGTCTCCTTTTTGGACTTTTAGACTAGTTTTTGCGTCACCATTGGTCAGAACATTTTTGGACAACAAGCAAGTCTTTGTAAGACTTGTAGAATTCAAAGTGTCCAAGGCAAATGCACAATTTACTGGACTATGGCTATGAACTGACAAACCAATGAGAATCACATGTTTTGAAACATGTTTACAGGAATTATGCAGAAAGAATGAATATTCTCTACTTTGTGAAGGAAACAATTTTCTTTCAAAAACAGCACTTTTAGTGATTTGCTGTTTTTTGTAAAATGATATTTCAATTAAATAGTACGTGTGATTTAGCGAACATGCAATCAGATAAACCTACAGATGTAGATGAATTGTACAGTAGCTGTCTGCAAATGATTTTGTTCTGTTTCCTTCACTTGTGGTTGGTTTACCTGCTTTACTCATCGTTTATGTCAAGTATGAGACCATGTGAGGCACAACTGATTGTCACTTATTTCTGTGACAATGGCTTTCAAATGTAGGTGCTGTATTAATGTTTTTTCTTCCACCTGTTTTAAAAAGCACAGTGAGAAGAACATGCACAATGTGAAGCAGTAAACAAGCTTTCTAGTGGCTCATGCTTTCTCCTTTATATAAAGTTTATTCACTTTGCCTGATCAGACGCAGACTTCAAACAACAGCTTAGCGGTACTGTTTCATGCAAATGTATGCTCAACTTTTTTTATTATTAAATTAAGTTTGCCATAGTGAGAGAAGCTGCTCTGAGACAGAGTTAAAAAGATTGGTTTCATAGTGACTCCTGTCACATGTGTTCCAGACTGATTGTCGTGTTCACGCTGGTCCAATAACGTCACTTTAATGAGCTGTATTACATCCATCTAACTAGTGGCAGTGTGAAATTATTACCCTGAAAAACTGCTTATAGTGTAGTGTATGTGCTCATTTTGGTCTTTTGCTTTTGTTAATAATGGTTGTCCCAACAGATTCATTTCTAAATTTTGAACATATTTTTACTGGAACCAGCGACTCTCTGTTTTAAGGAGAAAGCCAACCCCACTGCTTCATCTAAGTATTTCAGCGCCCAGTAAACTCGCTCAAAGGTGAAGGTGATGCTCACAACTTGTTATATTCAACCATAACATGGTGCATTTCTCAAATACATGTAGAGAAAAATCAAACTAGTTGTATGTTTTCATTAAAGAGCTCTTTATGCATCAGAATTGTCATTGTACCGCACCACATCTACAGCCTGTTGAGTGTGTCCTATAAGTGAACGTGTTATGTAATCTCTGAAAGTGTAATATTCTTCCCAGACCGCTAACATGCCCACCCACATTCCTAACTGTGTTTCTGTATCTATGCAGAGAATGCTTGCAGAAAACCTGTGCTCTCCACACTGGCCTCAGACAGGACGGAGGAGTTTTAATAGCAGCTGATTGTAGAGAGAGAGGGGGAGAGAGGGTGGGGAGTGTGGGAGGAGGACGTGGGCGATCACACGCTTCAGATGGTGAAAGCAGAAAGGACAGAAAAATAAATTGCAATGCTGAAAAGAGGAAAGAGTGAGTGGATGCGGCAGTGTTAATTTCGTTGACGAAAACTATGACGAAATTTTTTCGTCAACGAAGGTTTTTTACAGACGAAAACGAGACGAAAACTAAATAAAAATTACATCAAAATGACTAAAAGATGACGATAAAGGCCGCCATTTTCGTCAACGAAAAAAGAAGAGACGAAAACAAAATCTGACGAAAGAAAGTCGGGAGGAGAGATGAAGTGAGTGGAACTTGCGGCCGCTGTCAGAGCCAATCACAGCGCGTATTGTTTCGCGTGTTGCCGAACACCGCTCTCTCCCCCCTCTCCCTCCCTCCTCTACCTGGCGCTGTGCGTCTTTGCTTCTTCTTGTGCTCTGTATCTCACCTGTCCCTTCAGTAACTGCTGCCGTGGAACTAATGACCCACACCCAGCCTGTGCTTTAAAACACTAAAATAAACCATTGCCAAAGTGTTATAGGCGTTAAACGAGAGGAAGACTTCTCCTCTCCCTGGAATTAATAAGTCAAGTCATTAAGAGCTAATACGGCGAAATGAAACAGTGATGGAACAATTTTGAATCCACATATCTACTCTACACAGTCTAAGCTTTAGTGAGTTTTTATTTTTTGACAATCCGCCTTATATTGCCAAAGTTATGAGTAAAACAGCTGATGAAATAATGGGCCTACCTCTGCAAGTTCCGTAGCGGAGTTAACGGCGGCGATGCGCGGTGCATTTCTTGGAAAAGAAACGTTGAAAGCAACACAATAAACAAATCCAGGTATCCAGCAACAAAAAAGTTTTAAAGGCATATTTTTTGTCTGTGGCTTAATTTACAGAGCACAGACGAGCTGCGCGAAAAAATCTGTCTGCAAACCTGCAGGCAACAGTTTCAGGGCCGCAGTGTGAGGCTGCAATTCACAGACAAGGAGTCTGTCTGCAAACCTGCAGGCTGCAGTCACGAGCACCTGCAGTGTACAGGTGCACAAACATCGATCTCTGACTTCGACGTCGCAAATACATGAACAAATAACATCTAATGTGCAATAGTTATTTGTGTTTGATTAAGCAGTGTGAAATGTTTGCAAATTCCAATCTCAGTTCAAAGAAGATAGTTTTATGACCAATTTAAAAAGTCACAATATACCAGTGAAAAGCTTTTAGTTGACTAAATCGATTTAGATTTTAGTCGACTAAAATTGCATGACATTTTAGTCGACTAAAATTGCATGACATTTTAGTCGACTAAAACGTGACTAAAACTAGGACGGATCAGATGACTAAAACTAGACTAAAATGGAAAGTAAATTTAGTCGGAAGACTAAGATTAAAACTAAATTAAAATCTTTCGCCAAAATTAACACTGGGATGCGGAAGGTTATCGCCCCTGCTTAAAAACATCAGATATACTTTTGAAAACAGTGTAATTATTTTTCTGTTAGAACACTTTGGAGCAGGTGGAGGATGCTTTTAAGTGTGTTTGTGAACACTTTCGTCATTCTGTGGAGTCGAACAAACAAAATTCTACTTAGAATCTAGAAATTATACAAGAGTGGGTTGAACTTGATGAAAAACTTATACAGATTAACCAAAATACAATCACCAAACGTTTAGACAGTTAAATGGCATGTTTATTTGCCTTGTTTTGAGTATTTATCTATTTGCAATACACCATAGTACCACCAGAGAGCGCTCAAGTGTCCAAAAACCATACGTTTGCTGAAACTCAATATTGTTTACTTCATAAAGACATAAAGATCTTCTGTTCTGTCTAGTTTGGCAGCTTGTTGACATGCACAAAAACAAATACCAAAATCTATACTTAGACTACTGCTATTTTTGTTTTTGGAGGATTTTTGATGTAACAACATTTTTTGTGTTAGTCCTTTATTCACAAACTGCAGCTTTACTGCTTTAAAACTACGACAAAGGTTAGTCACACCAAACAAATTCAGCGTCCAAATCTGTTGGAAGCTTTAGATCCAGCTGTCTGTGACCTCCTGGACACTCGTTTGAATCAGACCCAAACCCTGGGCTCTGCCTTGTGCATGAATGTTGTTCAGAGGAATCTCAACTTCTGTTGACAAAGCTTCTTATTGGCTGATCTGCAATGAAGTTCACCAAAAGCTCAGAAAAGCCAGGACACTGAAGACATACTGCAGATTAAATGGGGAACCAGAACATCAATAGAAAAGCAAAAGAAACCTGTCATATGACTTTGAAAGTGGTTTATTCATATTTATCACGCAGGGGTAGAACAGTGTTTGTCGAGGTTTTTATTCAGTGGTGCATTGTTAAAAGACCTGCCGCTGTCCTGCTCCTCTGAGTTTACACCTGTGATGTGAGCTAATTATATCTCATCCAGTAAAAACAATAATCCTTCTACTTCAGAATATGTCTGGCTGTAGTATTGCCAATAACCACAACTAGACTTGAAACAGTGTTTGTCTCCAGATCTGATCTTGTCTGTGTTTTATCGCTCATCTATCCAGCATGTCTGTGTTTATGTCAGAGATCATATGGCAGCAGCAGCAGATCAGGAGGAGTGAGACCTCTCCACCCATCTCCATCCCTCAGCCCGTCTCTGCTCCTGTGCTTTCTGCACTCCACCATTATCACCACTTATCAATGGATTGGTCTCCCATCGAGCACTAACCAGGCCCTGACCTGCTGTGAACACTTTACTGTCGCTGTGTGCGTGCTGCGTTAGCTTCCCTCCGCTAACACACATTTTGCTGGGTTTCTGTGGTGGTGGTAGCATATTTTTAGCGTAGCAACACCAGCTCTGCTCAGGCTGAGCTCTGACTGGTGCTGGAGCGAGTGGGCGGCAGGGAACAGCACAAATATGTCAACGGAAACAGAATATTTTAGTATCCCACAATAAAATGAATCAGACTGCAGAGATTTGACAATATATTTTCTTCTGAACTTTGCAACTGAAGAACATGTTGCTTTCACACTGTTGAAAGTGCAGATGGTGGACAAGAGACAGTTTTCCTGTTAATAACATTGTACTTTGACATGAAATATCTAAAAAGTCATTTCACACAGTTTCAATCTGGTGATTTCTATCAGTGACTAGAACAATTCACATTTCCTATTTCAACTAAAAAGTGAATTTAAGCAAGTACTTGTTTTAGCTGCCAGACATCTGTATTAAATATTTTTATCTGTAGAATGGTGTGATTGATTAATTGTCCTGTATTTTATTTAGGATCCAAGGCATGTTGAACACATTTGTATTTGACATATTATTACCTGACTATTGTTGTAAACACACTCTATAAACATTGAGATATAATTATTATGATTATCATTCATCTTTGGGGGGAAATATAAGTTTATTCAACAACATTTCAATTGCCGCTGACCCACTGACTTATTTTGCTTCCCTCAATAGTTCAGTTTGAATAATTCTGCTTTTGGAGTGCTTTATTCCTCTCCTGCTTGTGCTGAATCATGGTGCAATATCCTAATTTGAAATGACCTCAGTGTGCAGTGTCACTGCTGACTGAAGCTTTTATTATGTGACTCTAACAATTATAAATGCATCACTGCTTGTGTGTGACGTTTCAGTAACTATTTATTATTTAGCATTGATTGTCCATATGTGATTATTTAAAGTGTGGATGTGTGTTTGACTGGAGTTGTAGTGTGTGCAGTAACATGCTGTGGACAGTAGAGGGCAGACTGCTGTAAGGTTTGGTCAGTCTGCAGAGGCTGAGCTGCAAACTGCATCATACAAATCAGATCAGCTGGTTTATAATGGAAATTGTTGTAGAGTGGTGGAAAGTAACAGAGACGTCCCTCGCATGAAAACATACAATTGTATCTGTTTTTTACCTAAGTCAATTTAAAAAATCTACATAGGCAAAAATGCATACATGTTGTAAAAGAAATATTTAAAAGTGGCTGGTGACACTAAAAGTTATGATCACATCATCACATTCATGAACTACTGACAGATCTTTTAGCTCAAAAGTGTTTTAGAGCAGAAATTAAGAAGAGTGGGTGTGGTCACCTCACTCTGTATTATTTCCTGTCAACTCCACAGTGTAACGTGCAATCAAATTACTTTATTAATGTGACGCACATGAAACAAATGAAAAAGTTCTGGTGTCTGTCATTTGAACCAATCAACTAGGAGTTTTCTGCTTTCCATCTACATGTTGTCAGCCTGACTCTGCCTTAATGTTCTCTTCACTTTAAAACAGTCATGAATCTGATTGGTTGGTTGGTTGATGGATTTTCCAAGCAATCCCAACTGTGGTCTACAGGCCAAAATTGCCTTTCAGGGTTTCAAATTTGGGCATTTAGGCATTTAGGTCTTTAAACATTAAGAAAGTGACCATTGTTTATCAAGATCACCACATTTAACATTTTGAAAGCTTTAAATAATCTGCCGAAAGTACTTTTTTACTACTAAAGTAACACAATAAACTTTATAGTGTTGTTGTTAATTAATACTTTTAATGAAGTAAACATAGCAACATATTGATCAAAAATGTTCTGAAGTATTACAGTTATCAAATCTTCCACCTCTACTTACCATTCACATATTTAATCACAAGCAAACTTCATCAGTACAAAACCTTTTTTTTTTTGTTTTACTACTACTGCTAAGTTTAGACAGGAAGCAACACAATGAGTTATTTTCTGGAGCACGTAACAGAAAAGTGTAAGTAATACTATTGTTCAACTGAATCTCCTGCTGCCATCTTGGATCACAGAGAGTTCAATACTAGATCCATATTAACCTCTCTCATCTTTGTCCGTGTCTCCTGCAGGATCTGGACTGCCCGTGGTCCTAGCGTGCGTTATAGTCTCTAGGGTCCTGTCCTGGAGCGGCGGCAGGTGGCAGGAGTCACAGACAGCGGCGGCGGAGGGGAGGAGTCACAACGCGGTCACCATGACGACGGTGGCGGCAGAATACAACACATGGAGATCCAGCAGCAGTACAACGATGGAGTGAACAACCGCTGGGATGACGACTGGGACAACGAGAACAGTTCGGCCCGCCTCTTCGAGAGGTCACGCATCAAGGCTCTGGCAGGTAAGGAAGCCAACTGTTTCCATGGTGATGAAAGCAACTGTGAGGTTATACTCTTTTAGCACATACGAATAGCCTCTGTGCTCTGATTTGGCTGTGCTTGGGTGGTCCACTCAAGTTTGCTTTCTGTATAAAGATGTTCCTAAGCCTTGGTTGGAGATAAAAATGAATACATGGGGATATTTACATTGTGTTGAAGGATTTGGAAAAGCTTAAACCAGTGATTCTTAACCATAGGGCCGGGGTTAGAGTTAGTTGGGCCGCGAACACCTCCGTGAAGGCCGCACAATCAGTATAATACAATACATTTAATATTAATATTATTATATAATATTAGCCCAGAGAAATAAAGGCTTTTGAACTTTTATTGTATGAAGAGTGCCTTAGGTCCCTTTTTTCTTTGTGATTTTGTGTTCCCAATCATCAATGAGCACCTTTGGATGTCACTGAATGTAAAATTTCCATGAGCATTTTTGGAAATTTATTATGAGATTGGGCTCCAGGTTACTTTGCACATGAATATTCGGACTTCGAGGTCATAAAGGTTAAGAACTCTTGGATTACATCAGTGGTTCTCAACCTTTTTGTTGCGATCTTCAAAATAACAACCATAGGCATTTGCGACTCCTAAACACAAAATGTAGACAACCCATGATGTGATAAAGTAGTCTTGATCTTAGTTTGATCTAGTTTGATCTTATTTTGAAGCCTAGATAAATCCATTGATAGACTTGAAAAAAGTACTCTGCATCTATCATTGCAGTTGAAAGGTGTCAAAATTGTTTAATATATTGATGTTAAATTTCACACATCATCATGGGACCCCCAGAAATCATTCTGCGACCCCAGGTTGAGAACCACTGGATTAAACTACCTACTTTTTATTGTGCATTGTGAAAAGCAGGCTCCCCATCTCCAGAAATCTATAGTATTCATTCTTGAATTTATCATTGTGTTGTTTATTGGGTATGAATTTCATAGAGAATATTTGTGACAAATACCAAAAGCAGCCTATAATGCAGTAAAGTGCTATGGGAAATGAACCACAAGAATAGCATTATTTACTGTACTTTAAAGCTTTTATTTTATGGTAAGTTGAATGTAGATGGTCCAGTATATCAGCTGGCCAATCTACTATCAATTTTAGATCTCCAGCACAGGATGAAATAGTGTTTGGGCGAACCGAGTGTTTAGAGCAGGAGTCTCCAACATTTTTCCCACAGAATGCTTCTATTACAAAAAAAATAAATTAAGTGAAAGAGTTACTACTGTCTTAGTGGCAAGAATGTGAGTTGATATTATGGTAATTGCCTTAGATCTGTTAAAAGTGAACTCTAGTACAACAAAAATCATTAGTTATTCATTGAAGCACAATATTAAGTCTCTAAAGCAGGGCTATTCAACATTTTTTTTTTCACAAATATGTACCGGGTAATTGCACAGCACGTGACTAATGTTGCCAAACTTTAGAGTTGTACAAAATGCCCATTTGTTTCAGCAATGTTAGTCACTGTCTGATTTGAATAGCTCTACAAAATCTCCACACCAGCACTGGACCAGAAACAAGGACTAGACCAGTACTAGTCAAGATTAGCCATCATTTGGCCAAACCAAGTTGGTCTAAAACAGAATTACACAAAAACTAAAATGGGATTAAGGCTAGGTCTAAGATGCACCCAGAAATAACTCTGCAACAAGAATTAAAGTATATAGTAATAGTTGCACTATTTGAAAGACCCTTGAGCCTTACATTGAACAGGCCTGCTCTAAAGTGTACATTTACAATGGGAATAGACATGTGTTTAATTAAATTTGATTCAGCAACCAAAAGTTTTAAGTCAAATCAAACTGTATTTCTATCACACTTTTCAAAACAATGTTGAAGTGCAGGGACACAGTATCAATAATATAGATTAAAACATCAATCCCAAGTATTTACTACAGTTTTTCTCCTTTTAGCAACAATATTGAACCCTGACCTCACCGCTCACTGTCCCTGAAGTCACTTATGGACAATGCACAAGGTCACTCTAAATGTAAACAGTTTCCCTTTAGTGCAAGTGAGGCTGGTCTGTGCCCACACACATTTACTGTAACTGCAGCTCTCTCTCTCTCTCGCGCTGCTCCTTCACTAAATAATTCAGCGCAGTGTTAAATATGCAGAGAGGTGTGCGCTCCTCAGCCCTCGTCAGCCCAGGCTCCTGTCCGTCTGAAAACTGACCCAAGACCGGACCGGCCACTCGTCTGCGGTCTTTTGTGCGTGCGCGTGTTACGTGTGTGTTCATGCGATCTGCCGGAGAACACTAAACCGGCCGTGTCCATGGAAACGAAGGCCGATCTGCTCACAGTCAGGAGTGTGCGCGGCGTGTGGGAGGCTGCGCTGACGTAACAAGCTCACAGCGGAAGGCTATGGGAACGGGCAAGCAGACCTGTGCTGTAATAGTATTTGTAGTGGGAAAAGTACAGTATAATCTGTGTAATGACACAATGTAAACATTTACTCTGGATTGTCACTAAAGTCACTGATAATAAACTATGATCAATACTAGATACCTATTTGAGAAAGTATAAATGCTAAAGATAATCACGTTGGCACAATACAATTCCACATCTTGAGCTTTATCAAAACAACTGTAGCCACAGGGTTAATAACAAAAGTATTTGATGTCTATTATTGGCAATATTGGGTCAAAAAATATTATTTTGCTTTGATCATGGTATCTAAATCATTATTGAGAATCAAAATTAGATTTGAAATTTTTGTTTTGTGGCTAATACTTAAACAAATCAATTGAATAATTGCAGCTAATTAATTTTTGGAATAATGGTAAACTAATTTAGTAATCGAGCAATAGTTTACTTGACTATCAACCATGTCAAGTGTTGAGAGACGTTTTAGGATACAGACAAAATGGTAATTACTCAAAAATGTGTATATTCTAAAAAAAAAAAAAAAAAAGTGATTAACTGAAAGAATAAATAAACGTACTATTCAAATACCAAAATAATGCTTATAGCACTTAAAAGCAATTGTGTTTTGACAATTTCTGCATTTAGGAAATTAAAATATTATATTATAAAAAACACAGTTGCAGATAAAATGCAGTTTCATTCCGTCCGTCTAATACCAGGTTTATCTGAGCTCTAAACAATGTGAGACAAAGTCATTGTTTTATCTGTTTGCTGATGCTAGAACAATGTGCTAACAGTGTTTTTGCATTCATAAAAGTTATAATATGAAAATGAAATAAAGTCTTGTTCACTGAAGACATCATCAGCTTTCACTTTAAGGTGGTTGTTGTTTACATGTTTGATAAAAATTTAAATATTGGCCACACATAAGAAAAAGTGCCACAGAAAATGCAGTTTATGCAAATTAACATTTATGACATCACAAGGTTGAAAGATCTTTAGTTTAGGAGCAGAACATTGCCTAAACATGCAGGATAGGTGTTTTAAATAAAAATCAAAAGTCAATGTTTTTTACATGAAAAACAAAGATTTAAAGGTTCACCGTGTAACTGTGTGGAAAGTCAACTTTACAATACAATACAAACAGGAATATAAATTAATTCTTTGGAACATTACCTTTGGGAATAAATACGTTGTATGCCATAATGTGAAAAATTATAGCTAAAGGAGCTGCTTTTCCATAGAAATAAACAGGAGGCGGCCGTCCTCTTGGCCAAATAATAGTTCATTTTGTGGCCATGCAAGCTTGCTCAGAGTAAAGTCACAGTATTTTTTATTAATTATTTAGTGTCACAAAGACATCAAAACTAGAAAAACCTTTTTTGGCCATGAACATGAATATAAATAAACATATTACAAGCCCTTTAACCTTTAATCACCATTGACTTATTCTGCACCACAAGAACGTCACAGCGCCTCCACAGTAGCTCCCGTCCATGTGTTAATCCTCTGCATTGATCATTATCGGCTGGAGCGGTTGTGCCGGACACTCCCAGTGACGACGGTTTGTTCAGACGTTCAATAATTGGATCCAGAAGCTGCCGGTTCCCCACGGAGACGCTCACTTCCTGTTTCGGGGGCCACATGGTGGAATGCGGGGAATGTTGTCTGTTTTTTCTAATGCAACCTAGACTTACTTTTTACTTTTTTTGTTTATTGGCTTTAACATCTTTTCGCGTATTGACTCCAGGCTAAATTAAACGTCATTGATTTCTTAATTGCGTCCATGTCAGCAGCAGCAGTGCAGGCTAAATGCAGGCTAAATGGCTCCTAACAATGGACAATGGGAGGAAACGTGTCCGCTTGCTTACGTCCTTGTGTGTTTAGCTGACCAGAAATGCGTGTCCAAGTTGGTGTTGGTCCGTTCCATTAAGTGTTGGACATGGTGGTGCGTTCGAGGGCCATGCTTGTGTCGATGGGGTGGAGAATCTGACAGTATTGTGCCGCCTCAGCCGCCTGACCGCACTCACATTCCTATGAGCTCAGAGTTGGTCTTTGCGATGGGGTGATGTTTAGAGAGTTCATCTGGGTCGTTGTACTAATGATCGTTTGGATATAGCATGTACTGTGAAATACGTGTTCGATTTGTCACAGAAATGTGTTTTAATGTGTCTGATTCTGTCAGATCTCAGATACTAAACAGGATAGAACCTGGTTAGTGCTTGGTTGGAAGACCTCTGGATCAATCTCACAGGCAGCTAGAAGAAAAAGTTATTATGTACAAAGGGAAGACACTTTACTCTTATTGAAAGTGGTGTGTACATGAATGACAGGTAATAGTCGAAAGGTCTAATGGTGCAGATGAACGGCCTTACTGCCATTTATCTGTAGCACGGCAGCTGTGGCTACACAAGTGACTTACATCCACAGTGAGGAGTGAAAGAATAGCTCAGTGTTTGAGAGGTTTTACACAAGCCTGTAAAGCAATTCACAAATGTAAAACATTAATAAACATATATATTGTGATTTTTTTCTTATATTTAGGAAGAAACTATGGCATAAGTAAATCAGTAATTCACATTTTGTTCATTGCAAAACACAGAAATGCGTTAGACTGACTTACAAATAGAAACACTGACTTGTTCAAAACTGCAGAACTGATAAGTCCTGCCTCTTTGTTGTAAAATTCACAGATTTAAAAATATTTTTTTTGTTGTTGTTATTAGAAAGTGTCTACAGTTTTGAACCCTACATGTTTTGCTCCTAATTTTTGGGTGGGGATACGTGATAGGTGAAGACAGGAATTTTCTGAGCACTTGAGCATCAGCTCCAGGACAACACAAGATTACTCAAACATGCATGAATCAATCCAAATATAACTTTGAGTGAATTAACGAGGAGAGAGAGTAATGTTGTATGTTACATGATGTGAAAACTCAGAAAAGTAGATTTTACATAATAGGTCTCCTTTAGTAAGAGGATGTGCGAGGGGGTTGGTGACAGATCAAAACAATCTAGCATTACTCAAACATCAATTAAACATCCATAATACAAACAACTAAAACTAATGATGAAAGGTTAAAGGCTTGTGTGATTTAATTTAGTAGTATGTCCTCGCCAAGCTGGCTCTGTGCAGTGTTCAAACTGCTTAAGTGCATATCGACTTGAGAGAAAATGGAGCATTTGACAACCTGAAAATAACCTAAGAAGAGATTACCTCAGAGTCTTGCTACTATAAAAATCCACAACAACATCAGTGACGGCTAACAAAACACAATAGTCTTGTGTGTTAGCACCTTCATCAGCCAACACCTCAGCACTGTCTTTGTTTGTGTTCATCTGTCGGCCAAGAGCTCGATAATCAAAGTATGATTTATTACAGCTTTGTTTTTCATGCCATTTGTCAACTCGAAAATATTCCAAAACTAACAGGCTACACGAAGAGTGGCTCTCTGAACTTCATCAATCACACTAATCTGTTAGCCAAACAACAAGACCCTCCCTTTAGCTTTAGGAAGAGCTAGTGATAGAAATCTCATAATAAATATTACCGCCAGCTCAAGGGAAATGACTCATTACAGCCAACAGATATAATAACATGACTTATTTCATGCCAACCTTTTGCCTCATAGCTCTGCCTGTAAAGTCCCAACATGACAAATGAAAGTTACCTGATCTGTATCAACCATGTTAGTTACACCATTAACAATAGCTTGAAGTAAGATTTTTTTTCTGTTTACATTTTTGTTTTTTATGAGAGTTTAACACTTTCAAACAAGACATTATTTGCCACATATTATGATAAGATATTTTAAGGTTATAAACAAGTAGAACATTAACTCTTTAGCTGCCAGGAATTCTCATTTGAACTAGGGCTGAGCAATCTGTGAAAAAATTAATCACAATTTTTTTCTCACATTGATCCATCTCGATTTTTTATTCAGTTTTTTTTCAGAAACCAATATCATTCATGAGCATAAACAAAAAAAACTTTTATTATGTCCCATTTATTAGATGTTTTGAAGCTATATATCAATATTCTGCCTCAAAGTTTGACTTTTGCTCCAAACCACACATTTTTACTGACAAGGGATTGGTTTTTGATCTTTCAATTCAAAATAATTGACGACTTGGCTCGATTCAATCTAGATCTCTTGATTTTTTTGAATAATGGCACAGCCCTAATTTGAACTACCTGGAAAATCCAAACGAGTATAGCTTTGGAAATTTCCAGACTACAATCTACTGAAACTTATCTGAACTGGCTGGAGAGGGTTAGGGTTAGACTTGGAGCAGAATTAAAACTGTTCCATTAAAAAAGTCACATTTTATTGTGGTGATTTCCATTAGTAACTAGATGAATTTAATTTTGCATGACAACAGAAAATTGCATTTAAACAACGTTAATTTAGCTCCCAAACATAGAACCAAACTTTTACTTCACTTCTGAGTCTGATTACCGGTAGTCATTCCACTGTACATTCCCTCATGGTCTCGCACTTGTGACTCAACATGACTGTACACTACATCCTCATTGCCTGACGTTATCTCTGCTACAACCTGCTGTAGTTGTTTTCTAGTTAAATACATAAGCTTATCTCCAGTCATGCTTCTGAACCAGAGCTCGGCTCCCGGGACAGTCCTGAGGGGTCGACCCACGAGGAAGCAGATGACGGGGGATGCGTGAGGGTGGGTAGGAGTGACACGGGGGAGCAGCAGACTGAGGCCACAGTCACACATCCTCCAGCAATGTCAGAACATAAAGAACATAGGAATGCCAATCTGGTGCGTGTTTGTCAGACGTCTCCTCTCTGACCTGCGGGGGTGCTAATCATGACCGCAGGCTACTTCTTGTTTTCCATGGGAAATAAACAAACAAGGGGGAATTGTCCGCATTCGGGTGGCTGTAATGGCCTTTAAATAAAAGTCATGAAGTTTTGAAGCTGAAGGCCTTCCATATAAACTTATAGCCCGCCTCTCAGTGTCTTCAAATTGACGCCTAAAGAAACCAGAACCTACATTAACTACATGTGTAAATAAAACACACTAAAACACACTATTTTTCAAGTTTTTACTGGGTGTCAAAGTTCTTAGTCTGTAATAGATATTTGGCTTGATGGTGAGGCCAGTAACCAATTATTGCTGATACTGATTTATATTTCTAATGCAAGGTCCACAAACCTATTTTAAGCGAACTGGTAACTGAATATATCAAAAAGAGTGGTATTCTGCCATTTTTAATAATAGAATTTAGCCCATTACTTCAATTTAGAGTTGGATGATTCAGCTTTTTCAGCTCTGATACTGATTTCAATAACTTGGCTTGTAACTTTGTTAGAGGCCCACTACTGGAGCTAAAAGATAGACTTGAACAAAGAATGTTTTATTTTAGTGATTTGCTGGAATAAGAAATATAATAAAAACGTGTGTTCTTACTCTGTGGGTGTTCATCAAACCCAAAATCAACAGTTTTTGTGGCTTTGAGGCATTTCTGTGGAAGTTTCTGTGGAAATGTTGCTCCTTTTTTAAACAGATATATATATATCCGTGATTATGCAAGTGGTTTTCCATTTTGGCTCCAAAGCATCCTGGGGCCTTTCTATGTGGAGTTTGAATATTCTGCCTGTGTCTACTTGGGTTTCCTGTGGGTGCATTTGTTTCTCCCATCACCAAAACTTGTACAATACACGCCTCCATTCCCCCAGGACTCCACTGTAAAAGAGATTCTCATCTTAGTTTGAATTTTGTGGTTAAATAAACAGATAAAACAGATAAAAAAGTTTAACGCGAGATTATGAGACATTATCTTACATGTTACATTGCATCCACATTAGCCAGTAAAAAGTGAATGGGAATCAATATCATGGAACCAATACCCAATCCAGAGTTTCATAGATTGGTCCCAGTATTGTAACGGTAAATTTGTACTTCCTAGTTATCACAGTTTTTTTTTCTTCATCCATCAATACCGAAACCAGTAAAAAGAGTGAGCGAGCAGTTGGATAGACAATGAGAGATTGTGACCGGTATGAATCAATGCACAGTCTTCTAAATCACTTGTGATGTTGAAACGACAAAAGTCAACATTGGGACTAGAACTTTACAATGGCTCTATAAATTTACCAGTGCTTTTGTAAACAATGGAGCTTCCATAAATATGTCTGTAGCTGACCTGACTTTTCCCCCAAAAGCCCAGCTCGTCTCAAAGTGAAACGGTCTCTTATCACAAGGACAAAGGTTGTGTTTGCCTACTCCACATGATTTCAACAATACAAACATATGCACCACAGAACCGAAAGAAAGTTGCTTTTCTTAGCATTCCTTCATTGCTCACTTGATGCTTTTTTGTATCAAGTGTGCAATGAAGGTCCAAACAGCTGTAGCTTCTCACACAATAATTTTCTTAGGGCCAGATCACAATATAAAGCAAATATAAAGAAAAAGTTAATCGCAATTTGACAAGTTCACCAAAAAAGTCACTTATTTGGATATTGTGAATTCAAATTCGGGGTAAGACCAAATCAACATCTCACATCTCTTTTGGTGGAGTTGCATGTTCTCCCCATCTTGCCATGGGTTTTCTTGTAGTACTCATACTTCCTTCTTCCTCCAAAAACACACATAGGTCCAACACAAAGGGACTACACACATTACTCAATTCCTCACTCAGTTCATACACGCATTGACTATTTTTTTATGCAAAAAGAGGCATGTTATAGAGTGCTAGACTGTGATATTGGGATCGCTGATGTCTCGGACCATAATGCAATTTTTTTAACTATTCACCTGGATAGCTCCCCAAGAACACGGTCTGGCGTCTTAATGTGGGGATTCTAAATAGTGAAGTTCTAGTAAATGATATTAAACAAGAAATTGACATATTTGTTGGAGATAACGACAATGGCGAAGTGAACCCACTAATGCTCTGGGATTCAATGAAAGCGGTCCTGCGAGGAAAATTAATTGCGAAAACAACTCATCTCAAGCGGATAAGAATGGAAAATTATAAACATTTGACGATCACCTTGAAAGATTTAGAGCAAAAATTTAAAATAAGAAAAGATAGTGAAACACAAAATCAGATTAGGGAAGTAAAAGGGCAGTTAGAAGAATTACTTAACCAGGAGGTCGAAAAAAAGGCAAGATATCTTAAACAAAGTTATTATGAAGTCGGGCCTAAATCTGCTAAATTACTAGCTCGCAGATTGCGAAAACAACAGACTGATGCTGCAATCTATAGAATTATAAACCTTTTATATAAACATTATAAACATTTTTAGAGATTACTATCAGAGTCTTTATTCACAAGAAGGTACAGTGGATAAACAGTCAATAAAAGCTTTTTTATATTCACTAGATTTACCTAGTATTGGTGAAGTGCAAAACAAGACAATCACCAAGGAAATTACACGAGATGAGTTGAATACAGCAATTGGAAGATTAAAGGCTAACAAAACTCCAGGGAGTGACGGGTTTCCTGCAGAATGGTACAGAATATTTCGAGATAAATTAACCCCTATTTTGTTGAGATCTCTTAACTGGACTTTGAGGGAGGGCCAAGTACCCCCATCTTGGAATGACGCTATTGTGTCTCTAATTCCGAAGGAAGGGAAAAATCGTGATAACTGTGCTAATTACAGACCGATATCGATCTTGAATGTTGACTACAAATTGTACACCTCAATTATTGCAAAAAGATTGGAATCATTTATTGCTGATCTGATCGATGATGATCAATGCGGATTCATACCAGGTAGACAGACACAAGACAATATTAGAAGAACAATACACATACTACACAAAATACATGGTAATAATTTAAGCGCAGCCCTCATAAGTCTGGACGCCGAAAAGGCATTTGACAGGGTGGGGTGGGAGTTCCTTTATCAGACTCTGGAAAGATTTGGGTTTAATGAAGACTCAATTAAAACTATAAAGGCAATTTATCATCAACCTATGGCCAGAATTAAAGTAAATGGATCCCTATCAGATCGTTTCTTCTTGGCGAGAGGAACGAGACAGGGTTGTGGATTGAGCCCCTCCCTGTTCGCTTTATACATAGAACCCTTGGCACAGGCAATTAGACAAGAACAAGGAATAAGAGGGGTGCTTATGGGCGAAAATGAACATAAAATTGGCTTATTCGCCGATGATGTTATGTTATATCTAAGGGATTTGGACACCTCTCTCCCCAAACTTCTAGAAGTAATTGGAAAATTTCACGAATGCTCTGGATACAAATTGAATATTACAAAAACACAAATTATTCACTTCAATTATGCCCCTAGTAGAGAAATTAAATGTATGTTTAATGTGAATTGGAAGACAAAAAAAATGAAGTACTTAGGTGTAAATATTACAAAAGAACCCGAATTACTGTATACAGCAAATTATAATTCAATTTCTGACAATCTGAAAAAGATTTAGAGAGGTGGTCAACCTACCCAATGGATTTCAGTAGCAGGATTAATGTAATTAAAATGAATATACTGCCAAGGTTGTTGTATTTATTTCAAGCTCTCCCACTTGAAATACCCACGCATCAATTTGAGGCTTGGGACAAAATGCTGTCAAGATTCGTATGGGCAGGCAAGAGGGCAAGGGTACGGTTTTCTACTTTGCAGTTGTCAAAAGAAAATGGTGGCATGGGGTTGCCAAATTTAAGACTATACTTTCAGGCAGCACAATTAAGATCTTTGTGCCTTTGGTGTGATAGTTCATACACTGCAAAGTGGAAAGAAATTGAGACCTATTGCCCAGGTTATAATATCCAGACACTGCTAGGAGAAGATAGTTTGACTGATACAATTAGGGAGAAACTTAAACCTAACCCAGTTGTTTTATTTACATTAAGAATGTGGTTTTCCATTATCAAGCGCTTAAAGCTAAAAAATACTCAGAAGATGTTGAGATGGATAGCTTTGGATACTAACTTTAAACCAGGACAATATGACTCTGTTTTTAAAGATTGGTTAAACAAGGGTCTAACAGCTATTTGTCTGATCACCAAAAAAAACAAAATGAAGAGCTTTGAAGAGCTCAAGAATTCATTTGATCTTAAAAACCAGGACTTGTTTAGATATTTGCAATTGAGAGATTATTACAACAAAGAAATTAAAGCGTTTTTATCTGAAGAGGGGATCAACCCCCTTATTGAAATAATGTGTGATGCTTATCAACAAAAGACTACAAAGATAGTATCCAAGCTCTATCATAGCTTAATGAAGAACCTTAAATCAAACTCGCTGTATGTGAAGGCAAAATGGGAGCAGGAACTCAATGTCAGAATTGCAGAAGATGAGTGGCATCAGATGTGTACTCTGCATCAAACCTCTACAAGCTCTCACCAATGGAGGAATTTAACTGGAAGTGTCTGATTAGGTTTTTTATAACCCCTCATATTACAGGTAAACAGCTTGGAATCACACAGCCCTGTTGGAGGGGTTGCGGTGAACAGGACGCAAACCATACTCACATCTTTTGGACTTGTTCGAAGATCCAATCGTTTTGGACCATTGTTAATGAAACCCTGCGTAAAGTTCTTGGATATAATATTCCAAAGAAGTGTAGCGTCCTCTTTTTGGGATATATTGTGGAAACGGTGCAGAAGGAGGATCTTTATCTTACCAAAATTCTATTGTCTGCGGCTAGAAAGTCCATCACCAGATTTTGGCTTAAGCCCGATATTCCAGCTCTGCAGCAATGGACAAACATAATTCAAAGCATTTATCTCATGGAAAAAATAACATACTCAATCCGGTTAAAAATACCAGACTTTATCAAAAACTGGAAGAAATGGTCTATTTTCATTTCTGGATATGGGCAGTAGTGTATACTTAATGTGTTTTCTTTTCTTTATTTTATTTTTTAAAAATATAGTGCTAATTACTTTCCAATTTACAGAAATCACCCCTAAATTTGATTGGTTCTCTTTAATAATTGTAAACACAGTGTTTGCTTCTCATTTCTATGCTTTTGTTGTTTTGTTGTTGGTTACATGCAATGGGTGGATTGTTGGGGTAATAAACAATAGATTTTGATGATTGTTTCATTGACAAGTTTTGTCTTGAGGCGGTGAAACAAGGATCAACTTTCTAAAATGTTTTTAGATTGAATCAGTTATGAAGTCATGATCTAGTGAGACCGTTTTGGGTCATCATTTCCACCAGAGTTCGATGGAAGGGCAGCTTTGTTTGTGAATGTGGGCTGCATCTCCAAGACGCCATAAAGCAACAAAATTTAGTTTTATTTGGATTGAAATTTGGGAGAATGTTGTAGTTGTGGGGCTTTTGCGTTCTAGACAATTAATCGATTAATCAGGGAAATGATGGCTCAACTGACTAATTGCCTGAATGATCATTGTTGTAGCCCTATAGGCATGTAGATGTATGGTTAATGTAGAGGTATAGGTGTAATGTCTGTATGCATATTTACATATATGTGTAAATTTCCTTTTTAGATAACTGTAACCCTCCTCCAACTCCTCCATTTGTTTGTTTTTGTTGCTGTTTGTTTTGTATAACTATAAAATTGCAAACAAAATAAAGTTGCAAAAAAAAAAAAAAACACACATAGGTCAATTGTTAACACTAAAATTCCCCTATTAAGTGAATGAGAGAGTGAATGTTTGTCTGTCTGTGTCTGTCTCTGTGTTAACCTTGTGATGAACTGGCCATTGTCCAGGGTGTTTCCCCACCTAAGGCCCAAAGCCTAACCCTAACCAAGTTTAGTGAGATCACCTCCAGTCAACTGCCACCTCTAACATGAACAAATAGTAGAAAATGAATAGTTATACTCCAGGATGGGTTTGCAATACTTCATAAACGTTGTGAAAATTACCAAACACCACTGTAATGTTTCTATGTGAAGCACTCTTCTTAATTCCCTTAACCAGGATTCAAAGTGAATTGATCAGAAATTTAAAATACATACATCTTTGAGCAAAAAAGGTAGCACCAGTGACTATTGCAGTGATATTATGACCCACATTTTCAAGAGTGTTTGAAAATCCAAGAAATGCAGCGTCAGGATCAGGGTCCATATTTACTGTAAGCGCCCACGAGTGCCATCTAAATATAACACACCAAAAAACCTTGAATCAAAGGGCACAAGCAGAATAGAATAAGAGCATGAGCAAGATTGAGTAGTTGGAACTGTGCATGGGCTCTTGACTTGGTAATTCTGATTATTGTCAAACCCAACTTAGTATCTTGGATCTACATGCCTCTACGTCAGATAATCTTGTTGTTCTTTTCCCACATTGGATTTGGATTGGATTTCCATCAGGTTAAACATCCCGCTTTCCTTCCAATTCCATCCGCTTAAGTCTTTGTTTAGGCAGATTGTTCATTCTTTGGCGCTCACAAGGCAAGGCCGAGAGGTCGAAGAAACGATTAGAACCTCTCTTTCTCTCTGTGTCAGTCCAGCGGTCGGCCTTTCAGCGGGTCATGTGAATATTTGTTCCATGAATTGTCTCAGTGCAGCAGCTTTCAGACTTTTTTGACGTTTGTGTTGATGGACTCCAGAATCAAACAGGAACTGGTGGAAAGGAAGCACATCTCCACAACATGCTAATATTAGAGTGAGGATGTTTGGAGCATGTGGAGGAGGAAACACACACCGGTTTAGGTTGGCCTGGTAGGGCTTTTTGGGCACACATACTGGTTTTACAGCAGACATGATCGCAGTGAAGCAGAATGGTCACTCTGTCTGTTGGAATTGGATAAGCACAATTAGTTTTCACATGATGAGCTTGGGTTGAATAAGGCTTTCATAATGTGGCTAATATCCTCGTGTGCATGGGAAAAATGTGGAATTTGTGCAGCAGTTACACATTCATAAAGCTTAGTCGGATTAATGTCCGACGTGTCTTGTCTCAAGCGCAAGTGATTGTAATGTTTTTCTCACCGCAATTAAATTGTGTCTAGGCGTAACTGTTACTCTTGATATTTCCCATAGCACTATTTTTCTAGAGACTTTTCCAAATGCTCTATAACCTTAATCATGTACAAATGCAAAATATAGAATTAGATTTTTCAATTAGTGAAACTTGTAGAAGCTTTCATGTTTTAACTGTTTTCCCTTCTATACCCTGATGAAGTTGTATTTGATTTGACTCATGCGTGTATTTCTTGCAATCAAGACTTCATTGCTCACAAAGTCTGTTTACAAAGGTTCTCATTACAAGCTTACTGCTCTGCAATTAACGTTATTATTTGTCTTCTTTTAATGTGAAACTAAACACTTAATCAACTACTTTTGCTACTAAGCTGTGTACATATTATTAAAATATCGTCTTTTTTTCTCCCTTTATGTCTTCTGCAATTTTCTGTTTAAACTATGTAAATTAGCAAGTTTCAGATCAATAGTAAATGACTTGAATACATTTTACTGTCATTGGCAGTTTATATGTGACATAATCATCAAATTCTGTCAAACCAATCACCGTGCTCATCTCATCTCACCCCCTCTTTTTACTCTTTTTTTCCTGCCTTGCTCTTCTGTCTAAATGGAGAAGTCAAACTTTTGTATTATTTTTTTTAAAGCCGCATTTTATAAGTTTGAACAGTTTAAGGGCATAGAATCATAAAGGACACATTAGTCTCAGAAAACGCTGTTTAGGTAGATCTTTGAGATATTTGCACTGTTTTTAAGCTCATAATCGGTCCAGACTTTGAAACGTTTCTGCAGCATTAGCATATCATTTAAAATCAGTATGATTGTTTCCCTGTGTAGTTTCTTTTGCAGCCAGTAGATGGAGCTAACTGAATTTTTGATGCCAGAAATCCATTTGTTGCTGTGCACTTTTCCTTTTTTTTAATTTCAATACATAAAGTGCCAAAGTAAAGTTCTCAAGAGCATGTCTTGAGGACAGGTACAATGCAAATAATACACCATATTTGCCCTATAACCAAGCCTCTCACTATTTTTTTCTTTTAGATAGATTTACTTAATAATGCATTATTCCTGCGACTTAATTTAGCTACATTTTAGTCCCCCAACTTCCTTTGCTCACACAGAGTCATTCCTTTGCCTACACACTCTAGTCAAGACAGTATCTTTCTCTGTCCAAACCGCGTGAACACACACAGCCTGTGCCTCCCAGCTGCCCCGCTCTCACACCCTCCTCCCAGCTGCCCCGCCCCTCATGACATCACCCCCCTCATCCCACGCTCCCATTGGCCTCGGCTCCAGCACAACGTGGCCCCTCCCCCCAGGCTCTGCCTCTTGTCTGAAAGGTGTTCCTCAGTGTCTGTGTGCTGCCTCTCGCTCTCTTACACACACGCCTCCCTCTTTCTATCCATCTATACCTCCCTTTCTCTCCCTCCACACTTTCCTGGATCTATTCTTCCCGTTCCGAAGCATTCTGTCTGGCTTGGATCGCCGTCGTTGTTCCCTGGAATTACAAAAGCATGGGCGGTTGCTAGGTGGCGACGGGAATAGATGCTCAGATGTATTGGAAGAGCTTTTTTTCTGTAGCCATTGCATGAGGATGGCACAAGCGGAGATGCACTGCCACTGCTGAGCAAGCATTTTGAGTGTCCAAATTGGCTGGAGGAGAGAAAGCTCGAAGTCTGCATCGGATGGGAGTGGAAGACTGCAACACCAGTGTGATATTAACACTTTAAACTCAGGATTTTGCTTAATTTTTTACATATACTCACAAACATTTCCGGATTACCTCAATGCATTTTCTTCGGATAAGTTTGTAAGCACTTATGGAGCTTCAGAGCGCGACCACGGCAGGACTACCTGGTCCTCTGTCTCCCGGGCCCCTGTCCCCGACGTCAGATTACGCGGGGCCACTGTCGCCCAGCGGAATGCCAGGGCCATCTCATGCCGGTAGTCCTGTGCGAGGTTCAAGAAGCCCCAGTCGGAGTCCCATCAGGGGGTCAAGCCCGGGGCCAAGCTACCCTGGACAAGCAGCATTCAACTACAACCAGCTGGAGGGGAGGTTTAAGCAGCTACAAGGTAATGAGGGCACTTCAAACGACTTGGAAAGTTTAGAAGTGGAGTTGCTGACTAATGTTGTAGGAGGTGATGGGAGTGAAGTTTGTGGTGTGAATGAAATTGTTGAACACTAGAAGTTGGTGCCTGGAATGTTGAGTGGATAAAGTGTTTTACAATTGAAATAAAGCAGAAAACATATGCATGGAAGTGATTAAACAACTTATTTGATTAATCACCTGATCGAATATTGCACTAATCGTCAACTAAGTTGGTAATCAAATAATCATTTACATAATAAGTGCCAAATCATGTGCTGAGAGAAGAGATTTTATGACTCAGACAAACAAAAATTATTCCCGAAATGCCACCACAATCAGGCCTTTTTGCAAATGATGTTTTCAACCAGCATGTTCTCAGCATCAAACTGGTGTCAACTTGTAAAACCTTTTACAATCAAAACAACAAATCGATTAATCAAAAGAAACAATTGACAGATGAAATTATTACCAAAATAATAATTTGTGGCATTCCAAGTGCATTGAAAACTTGGCATAGCATTTTTTTTCCAGTAGATTTAGTTCGAACTAACATTGGCAGATGACATTTTCACATTCATATTTTCTCATATAGTTTGTGGAGTATGAAAGGCACTTCAACAAAAGTCACCTTGTGGTTTGGGAAGTTTATTGATTTGATTTTGGGGCAGTTTAGCTGTCAAGAAGGGCAGGTAGCAGGTTGAGAAGTCACAGAGGACAAAGTTTATTTTAGTAATAACATTAACTGTCACAAAATGATTCAATTGTACAAAGTTCCACAAAAAATCACAAAGATTAAGGGGGAAGCTGTATAAAGTTCTGTGTCACTTTGTTCCCAATAGTATAAACATTCACATTTTACGAGTTTAAAGAAGTCGAGGGTTTGATTCCAGTTCTTCAGAAATATCAGTGCATTCAAACTGAGAATTGACCTAGTTTTCTGCAAAGTGATATTGTAGCATTATAGGACCAGGCTGTGGCACTTTGGACCATAAACACATTCCTTAAAATAACAATTAGTAACTTATCAAGCTTCAAGATTTCTGTCAAGGTCTTTGGCGACTGTGAACTCTCAGAACTCTGACTCACTTTTTTAGCTACAGTTTTTTAATCAGTAGCACAATGATCTATTCTTTAGTCATGCGTAAGAATAAGCATTTTGGCCTAGTGACATTCATTCAACTATGTTGACATTACTTTTAGTTTAGCAAATTCTTGGCTCGGCCTTTATGTACTCATTCATTTAAAGAAAAGTTACTTCTGCTTTTTGGTTACTTTCTCTCTACTCTCACTTGTATCAACAGTTCACTTGCAGCTATTGGTAGGCCAGCTTGATTACACAAAAATTATTATCAGGATTATTTGTCACAACTGAAATCTGTCTTGCAAACTATGATTTTAGTAGTAGACTAGCCGGCTATTAGTTTGTTGATAAGTCATTTTAAATGAGGGAAATGTGCAAAGTTATCTTGCCTGGTATACTAATGCTGCAGTGATGATACACATTCATGTGGATCATTGGACTTGAATGAAAACAGTGCAGAAGAATTCATAGGTCTACCTATGATATTACTCTGGGACATTAAGAAGAGTGTTTTCTGAGGCCCAGAGAATAAAGACATGTCAGTGTTTCAGCCATGTTTGGCATAAGGAAGCAATGGTAGAACAGGATTATAAACTCAGAAAGTCAGTTTGAATAAGATGCACTTTTAAAAATAAATTTGGACATTACTTGAATACTCCATCTTTGTGATTGATTAGCGCAGAAATCAAAATGTGAATTATTGCTCAATCTTGTCTTGTCACTGTTGCTGACTTTGTTTATTAGTCTTGGGTACAAAACTTTTCCTTGTGTTTTGTCACATTTGACTCATTAAACCTTATCAGAGCCTCACCTTGTCTACAGATAAACTGGCTTCACAGAGGGTCATTTTATGAGTGTCTTGCTAAAGGGCAGTCGCTGTGGTAGGCAGACTATGACGTCAGCCCCACACCTAGAATCTGTCACTTAGCTGGGACATATCCAGTGACTACATGATGGGTTGTTCTGGCAGGAATGTCCATTTGCGCTTAGTCATTGTCATAATATAAATGACTTTTGCATTCTAAAGTCTGTGGTCAACCTCGAGCTATTCAATTAGAATGGAAGTCAGAATGATGTAACAGTGGGAAAGAGGCATTCTTCTGACTTGATAGGCTAGGGTTTGATATCTAAGGGTAAGAAAAAGGGTTGCTATGGAGGCAAAGTGCTGTTTGTGAGTCTCCAAGTTGAGTCAGAAATAATTCTACTGTTTTCTTGAACATTTGTCACTTTAGACGCCTTTTTGCTATGAAAAACAAGTATATTACTGTAGAAATACTGTGCTTCATCTTTTTAATGCAGATTTCATTACAGGTTTAGAACTTCACTCAATTTGATTAAGCTTAAATGACAAGTAAAGACTACTAAGTAAGACCTCACCCGTCCAAATGTTTAAAAACACTAACAGCGCAGCATCCCAAATACTGAGTCACACTAAATACTAGGATGGCCGATATGAAATTTTGGGGCGATACGATAACCGATAATTGACCCTCTATTCTGGCCGATAACGATAACTGCCGATACCGATAGGTATATTTCAAGCAGATCTAAGTGACATTTTGCTTTGTTAAATGTCTTTGTTAGTTTGTGTGATGGTTACAAATGTATTTTCTTCACATTTTAAGCAGATGTTTGCTTAAAATGTGAAGAAAATACATTTCTCTGCTGCCTCTGCTGGAAAACCTGCACTTATAATTTAACAGCTCTTCTGAGAAACACTGGCTCTTTTATTCGTACATTTGACAGTGTGAAATATTTTTAATGTACTTTTCTTTGCCTTATTTGAAATAATTATAAATTGATAAAAAAATTACATAAGGAAAAAAGTTATGTTGTAGGTCTGATGCTGGTATTTACAGAAGAGAACTGTAGGGGGAGCTCTACTGCTAAAGTTGCTTGGTTCTGCTTTAAAATCCACAGCACAACTCACAAGATCAAAAACTTACAACAAATATAATCATCTGAGATAAAAAAAAATATTTTGTGGATTTATTATGTAAATATAATAACTAATTTTAGCTTAGTTGTTTGTTTATATGTACTTTGAAATCTTTAGTCTGTTCAAAATTGCAAATATGAAGCTTTTAGGTCAAATTGAGGCTGGTATATGCCCACAGAGAGACTGGAGAACCTCCCCTAAAAATATCGGCGCCAAATATCGGCCGTCGATTCGATATCGGACCGATACCGATATCTCAAAATATCGTGGATATCGGCCGATACCGATATCAATACCGATATATCGCCCATCCCTACTAAATACAGTAGTGACAGTTTGTGCAGTTTTACATGTCCAAACAGCTTTGTTCAAAAATGTGGAAGCGACAAAACTCTCCAAATGCTTAGAATTTATGGCCTTTTTATTGATTTTTTTTATATTGACTGGCTTACAATATCACCTAACAAGCCAAACGGATAGAAACACAACTTGAAAGTACACTGCAATATTCAACACAAAATACTATCGCTATAATACTTCTTTCAGGAATTGACACATTTGGGTTTTGATCTTTTTTTTTTTTTTGTATTGATGCCTGTTCAAATGATAATCTAGTTTCCATAACTTTAGAGTCGGTTGTCCTCTGCTTGATTGATAGTTTGATAGTTTTTATCTATCTACTGTATTTGGGACCGCTGTGCGCTGTCTGCAAACAAATGATGTTACTATATCCTGTTCTCTTCATTGTTTCAGAACAAGCACACTGTTGTAGAAGTAGCTTTGATGCCAAGGCTTTTCTCCTGCTTCTGAAAATGTTGAAATGCACTTCTAAAATCAATGTCAGTGAATAATTAGGACACTTTGTGCTGGTAATTTTTTGTTGTTTTTGTTTTCCTCTGAGCCTCAGAAAGCACTGATCTGAATGTCCCAGATCTGTGATGTCATAAATAAAGTTGAGACCTTTAAAATTAAGTGCTGAACTTTTTAACAATGTATTTATGTTTCGTTACATGTTTTGTTAAACTTTTTTTAGTTTTAGCAATTGGTTAAATTTTGAGGCATGCAGCTGATTTTGCGAACTTACAATTTGTTTACCCTTTTGCCAGTATTGCTTGTGTTTTTCAGAAGTTAAGATATAATGTATTTGTTGATTTTTTTCAGTCATTGTTTACCTTCCATGTTAGCCCTCATGCATGCCGCCAGTATAAATCCAACTAGACATTTAAGCACTGTTATAATTAGGCTCAATTTAGCGGAAGGCTAATGGAGCAGCCTATATCGACCTGTAATGCTCCGAACATTGCCTCGTCTCTCTTTCAAGGCCAGCCTCGGGGAGCCAAAAATGGCCACATGAGGCTAGCAGCACCGATCTGCTCTCGAAAACAGTGTCACGCTAAAATGAGATGGTATTTTTACATAAGTTGTACACTTGGGATTTTGAACTGAGTAAAAAAAGTGCGTGGCTAACCTCAGAACAGGCCAGGAGCAGTCAATGTCTGTCTGTGAGGAGAGTATAGCATGGATGTGGTGTTTTTCTAAAATAAACAAGTGAAGCATTTGTTCAAGATGTTTTTTGGTCCAGTCTTGTCCTCAAGTCTTTAAAGCTAACAGGAAACATGATAGAGATCAGATGGTGCAATTGATTCTGAATGCTTTGCTAACACCCTACAGCCACAGCAGTTTGATTGCTAATGCAAAAGCAAAGGATACAGAGGGCAGACCTGCCTAATTCCACAATGCTTGATATTGAATGCTAATTGTAATGTAAGTTGCGCTGTGAAAATGCATTGTACAGTTATTTGAGGGTATTTTGGCATGATTTCTTTGAAATAATTGTAAGCAAAATGAACTCAGAAACTACAGTTTTGCTTTTATAGTCTAACAAACCAACTGCTATTCTGCTAACCCATAGCCAAAAGTATTCCTGTAACTAATTATTTACAAATAAAACCCTGGTTTGAAGCATGAAGCTAAGATGAAATTCCTTATATACGACACACTTCTATTTCCCCGTATTGGTTTAAATGTTACAAGTTCAACAAGACATTCACATTGTCATGTATTGCACAAAGATACTGTGAAAGAGATTGTTAAAGTTTGCCCCAGTCATTTTTAGTTAGTTGTCTTTTTTTTTTTCAAACAGCAACTTTAATCACAATGATAATCACGCAAAACAATTATATTTAGAAGAAAAACATTACAATGCACTTTTGTATGGTAAGTTTAATAGCGATATTGTATAATAACTTTAATAGCGATCTCAGCTGCAACTGGTAACTTGCGGTCAAAGAATTTATTACTACTGAAGCATAACAGTTTGGCGACCTAAATATAGCTTTTGATCCATAACTGGTTAAACTAAATACCTAATTAGCAAGTAATCCGTTTAAAATTACCAAAACAAACTTGCTAAGCCTTGCAAGAGTGCTTTGGCATCACATTTTATTTTAGAGCAGGTATATCACAACATTGTTTGTGCTTTCTCTACATAATTTACCACAAACTTTTAAAAATTGTGTTTTAAAGCAGAGGTACCTGACTTGTGCTCTTGTAAATTAGTAAATCTAGTATTTTGTAAAAGCAGCACTGTGGACTGCATTCAACTATAATAAAATCTTCTAGTGTCTTTTGCCTACTTAGTGAGTCAGAGGCAGTACTCTTATTGATCAGTTTTTCTTTGCCGTCTTCATAAAGCCATAAAAGAAAATTCATTCACACATATAATTGTGAACTGCCAAAGGATTTGTGAATGTGTGGAAATAGTAATTTAAATTCAAGTATCCTCCTTTCACACAATTAGGTGCTCTGATTTGACATGGTCTTATCAATTTAATCCAATAAAATGGTCACGTATTGCATGTTGTCATGAAAATCTTATCCTTTATCAGTTCGGCTGTGTGTTGGCGTGATGTTGCCGAGTGCTGGGTTTATCTGTTCTGTTATCTTTGCAGCGCCATAAAGTGTTTTAGTGGTGCAGTGTAGGCGGGCACATCTGGGCCCAAGCACATAATGAGCCTGCACTGAATAGCATGCTACAACTTCTACACAATTAGATTCTTTATATGCATATTGTTGTGTTGTTGGACAAGTGTGCTTATATGCTGGCACTAAACACCCTATAGCTGAAAGGTCTTGGTTAAATTCCTGGGCACTTTGAAGAGGGTCCACATAAAAGAGACTTAAAGCGCCATCCTGTTCTACATAATGATGTTGAATTTGCAATTGTTGGTCAAAAATAAATGTAGTTCTATTAAAAGATAAATATTTTTCAGTTTGATTTCGATTATAACATTCACAAGCAGCTTTCTGATGGGATTGTAAAAGATTTTGTGCAGTTTGGTGTGTGCAGGAGTTACTTTAGGGACTGAACTAATGTGGAAGAAAATGCATTTCATAAATATGTCCTTTGAAGTTGCCATATCCCGCAGAAATCTATATAAAAAGTAAGCTAACTACAGTGCTAAAATATCTTTAGGTGCAGAATAGACAGTTCCTTCCACATAAAAACCTATAGTCAAACATGTATTGGTTTGTTCATAGTATAGTGTTGCCAGCATGGAAAAAATGTTCATTTCACAATTTTCTTGAGCCAATTCACAGTTTTAAATTTATTTGTGATTCATGTACTGTGCAGTTTTACGATTGACTTTGATGCAGATGAAATTTTTGTGATTGATGAAATGCGCAGCTGTCACTCAATTGGAGCATGACAAAGACTGCTGCTGTTGCTAAAAGATGAGCTCACTGTTTGATTTTATCACAAAATATTGCCCAGACCTACTGCCTACTCAAATGAAATTATGAAGTTCAAGACAGTTTACAATGCTTCATTATCTCGGTCAAGTTATTCTGAACATTAGAGCAGTGCCAAGACACATGATAATGATGTGCAGCATCATCACTTCCTTGATTAGTGTGCACTTTAACATGGAGTTATTTAAGCCACATATTTCTCAAGATAATTAGTCCCTCTTAGTTAAAATGTACTGACACTGTATGTAGGTGACATCTTGCCTTCTCAGACTTAGCAGATCAGAGCTCCCATGGGCCTATGTATTTCAGAGTCATTGGTATAAGCACTTCCTCTTCTTTGTCCCAGTATTGAATGGACACTAAGAATTTAGCAAATGAAGCAAGTTGTCAAATCGGCTGCTTGGGGAGCGTGGGGGTGGTAGCACGGACTTTCTATTTTATTTAGCAGGACCAGTTCTACTAAACAAGCAGATCAAGCATCTGCGTCGGGCCCAAGACACACTTTGCTTGGGGCCCCTGAGAGAGCTTGAACCCAAACTGCTGTTTGGCTGTGATTAAGGCCTGGACTTGGGGCAGGTGCTGGTGCATGAAGCTGATCAATTATTAATCTGTGGTGTCTTATTACAAGATGATATTTCGCAGATGTGGACTAAATGTTTTGTTAACAAAACCACGTGAATGATGCTTTGAGAAATGTCAGTACAAGTTTTTATTTTATTTTTTTTTTAGATAAGGTTAAAGATGGTAAAGTTTAATATTATTATTTAAAAATATAAAGTTATTAGTTTTAAAAAATGGCATTGAGGAAGCATTTTGAGAGCAGATAGTTGGATGGGTAAAGGTCATATCAAATCTTTGATAGAGGAAGGAAGTTGTGTAATTATATGATCATTTGTTGTGTGATAAGTGAGATGACAGTTTAAATTAAAGTGGGACTTCGATATAAGCATGGCATTATCCATTTTAATGGATGAAGAAGTATTAACAGGTATTGAGCAATAATCAAAAGATCAACAGAAGACATGTCAAATCATCAATTTTTAGACTGGACCTAGTCTTCAGTAAAGATTGTATTATTTTTGTCAGAATAAGAATGGTTTACTGTCTTTGAACAGTCATTTTCACTACAAAATGTCTCGAATATTTTCTCTCAAGACGTTTGTACAAGGAAAAAACATAAATCGCAGCTGCAAAATAGCAATTCAAGGCAATTGAATGATTAGTGACGTGAAAAAAACACTTGCATTTGCATTACATTGACATCAAGGAACAAATGTTTCATATTGAAGAATCTATCCTAAATTTTGTTGTTGATGGAAAAAATGTTATAACATGGGACAAAATACATATATAGGTCCTTTAAAAAGCTGACTTGACAAATATATTTAGAATCCTCCTTTTGTCCAGCACCTTCAAAACACTCATAAATCATTCGTTTATTGACAGAGCAAATCCTCTTGGCCCCGCCCACTCCCGGTCACATGACACTCCACCACCATGCTGCTGCTGACACACTGCCATGCTTTCACAACAATCTCCCTTTTTTCGACCAATCAGATTACATCTCTCTGCCAGGGGAGGGGCTTGTGCCATGCCTTTTGTTGTTTTGTTTGCACTGTGTTTATCCCACAATCCCTCGCTCCCATTTCCTTCTCGATTCATCTATTTTTTATGAGATGCTGCAGGACGTCTGTCAGGACACCCCTTGACTCCACCTCCCTCACCCGGACCCCTCCTGTCTCCACCCTCCCCCTCCCAGACCCCCGACCTGCCTCTCCTTGGCCCTAACAAAGACTCTCTCCTCTCCAGCCATCTTATTCAGTCGCTGAGGATATAAGTGTCTATTTCACGCCTTCAGATGGATTAGAATGAAGAAAATGAAGGCAGCAGGAGCGTTAAATTTGTCCGATGTAACTATAATTAGCCAAGCAAGATCCTTAAAATGAGTAGCATGTGTAGTAATATGCCCTCGCATGTTTGGTCACAATGCAGGATTACTTTGCATTAGTTTAAACAGGGCTGAGGCATTACATTTTGACTTGGTTTGTGGGAAGGATGGGCTGGTATGGATTCTCTGAGCCGATACCATAATCAATATCTGGCCTCTTGCTGATAACAAATTTTTGCTGATACAGATCTTTTATAGCACGGCTCAGAGATCACAAAATTACTTTTCACTTAAGTAAAACTAAATATATTTATCTGGGACGGTTATGTAAACATACAGCCATAAATAGCTTAATTGTTTATTTCCATTTAATCTGTTGAAAATAATCTGATGCTCTGACGACAAACTGAGACTGACATGTGCACACAGGCTGGAAAAAGTCCCCTAAAAATACAAGAGTAATAAATTTAGAGAATTGCACATTTTTCATTTTTCTAACATAATTGAATGTTGCTCAATATCTGCCAATAGAAAGAACAAAAACATTTTGAATTACACGTTGCAATAAATGTAATAAAATAAACCATGAATGTGCTATTTATAATAAACATAATAATGTCCTGGATCCAAAATAATTGCTGACATTTGTTTATGTATTATAAAAATTAGTTCATTCAGTTTTTCTTGTGTGAGGATGTTTTGGGATGACATTTTTATAATCAGTGTCCCATCTGGCAGCCTGGACAATTCATACATTTTTGTTGCCAAATCAATATTGTGCAGCCCCTGGTGTCTCAAGCCAGTGGTAAACCTAGACCTTGGGCACATTTGCATTATTTTTCTTTGTTCCAAGATACATATTCTGTCCCCTTTTCTTCTGCACTTCTGTTTAAGCACACTTTTATGCTTGTGCAACTTGATTTCTACAGTTTTAAAATTCCTTTTGTTTTTGCCTTTAACTGCTAACACTAACCGATTCATTCATCCATTCATTCAGCACTAAATTGACTGTTTACATTGCAACTGTAGTCAGCAAAAAACAATTCTCAACTGATTACATCTACTTTTATATGCAAATGTTTCTAGTAGCAACTTAAATGTCTGACATCTGAAAGAAATTCACTTTATTGTTGGCTGAAACTACAATTTAAGCCCATATTTTTTACAGATATCAAAGTGAAACTGGAGTAATAAGCTTTAACCCAAATGATTTTATTTCAACCTTTTCTGGCTACTCAAAGACTGAAATGCAGCTAGCAGCACTGACAAAAAATTGTAGAAAGACAAGAGGGAAACATTTGCTATTTAGATATATGTCTAAGTTTATCATTGTCCTGTTGGTCTAACCTCCAGCACACATCTCATCTCTCTGCTTATTGTTTATGATGTGACATTTCCGAGGCGCCCTGCGTTGGCCAAACCGTCCCATAGTGACAGCTGTACAAAGCCCCAGCGCCTTGCTCCTTCCTGAGGACTGCAGACACACGCTGACTCCGCAAACAAACGCGCCTTTTAGCATGTAGCGTTAGCATTCACCAAGCTGTCACCCATCAGGAAACAAACTGATGCCCACCAACGTTAGCCAGCACGCTAACCGGGTCAAAGGAAGACAGCTGAATGATGTAGTGCGCTAACGTCGACGCACTAATGAAATGGCAACAGTGTGGTATAGTAACTCATCTTTTAATCATGGGCTTCTCCAGTGACGCCGGGTCATTTCAGCTGACAGATGAGAAAGTTCTTCCCAAGAATACAATCGACTTAAACCGCAGTGTTGGATAGCTAACACAGACATAGCATTTGAATGAGAAAATGTTCATGAAACAAAAGGTTAGATAGCAGACATTCAGTTCAGTTTTTAGCTTGACTTTTTGACTTTGATCACCAACAATTACTGAGCATTAATAAGCGCCAAAGTGCACATGAGGCCACACCCTCTGTCACTTTACCATGTTATTTATAGCCTTGTCTAAGTCCCTCCCCCTGCCGTGTCAGTGGTGACCCCATCAAAGAGCTCTTTCATGCCTCCACACTCGACTGCAGACGGACGGATGTTCCCAAAACACATACGCATGTCAGTGTAACTGTAACTGTGCACCATGCAGGCCTGTTCTGTGTGATTCAGCTCTGAACTCACACTTAACCACAGAAAAACCACCACAGGATTCTATACAGCTCCACACACCACAACAAAGGGCCCATACTAGTCGGGACTTCAACTGTACACACACAAACCAGAGGCGTGAGGGACATTCCAGGAACTTTAGGAGAACGGCAAAAATGTTTTACACTTTAAAGTACTTGTGAAGTTTGTTTTGGCATCTCTTGTATGTAGAATAAAATACAGGAATTAAGTTATATCAGTGCAAAATAAATAACAAAGAGGAAATAATCAAAGCAATCTTGGCTGATATAATAAAGAAATGCTCCAAACAAGTTCGGATGGTTTACTTAGAAAACATCCATGGACTTAAAAAGAGTTCAGAATATCTCAGAAATCCAACTATGACATCACGAATCTGTAACATTCAGAACGGTGTTTTCTGAGGTTCAGAGGGGAAAGAACTCACTCAGACAGAACTCCAGCTGTTTAGTTGAGGATGCAATGTTTGAACAGCATTTTAAAAAAGTGTTCCAAAATTATCTTTTAACAATTTTTGGAAAAGTGCATTTCTTCTTTTGATTTTTTTATTTGTTTTTCAAAATGTTCAGGACATGTCAGGTTTGCATAAATAAAAAAAATCTGAATCTTACGGAGTAGTAATGCAACACTCTCAAGTGGGAAAAAAACAGTACAACCAACGCTAAGCAGGGGTAAACATACACGATGTAGCTGTACTCCTGCATCTGTCACCATGGAGATTAGAATAGTGCTTTGCCTGGAATATACCACAGCGTAGTTTTAAATTTGCCTTCAAATTTAGTAATTGTTTCTGGTGGAAAGGATATATTGTCATTGCTTCCTCATAAATCTGACCTCTTTGTTTGGGCGCTTCTCCTGCTTCTTTCCATTGCAAGAATTAAAATCTTTCAGTCCTTCAGTTTGAGTAAATGTAATGTGTAGCAGTGATGTTGTAATGTTTGTGATTGGGGGATTCCAGAGCAGAGTCTGGAGCTGTCCTGCATGTGGGAGCACACTGCTGCAGTGTTAGCTTTACCACACACAACTGTCTGCCAGAAGAATCACATTTCAACGAGTTGCACAAGTTTGTCATTACACAAAATGGTCTGATCTGTGACTGCAGCTTTGTCCAGTTGTTTGGAAAAAAATATATAATAATACATAAAGTCAATATTGATCTTAAAATTCATTGTGATTAATACAAAATACTCACTTCTATTAACTCATTTCAGAATGATACAGTAATAAAAGTTGTGTATGACTACAGGAAGCTGGAACTCTGATAATGGTTGAAATTTGTAGTTTTGTTTTATAGTAATAACATTGTACTTTGCTATGACATATTTGGAAGGTAATTTTTTTCAAGTAACAATATCATTCACTTTTGTCATTACAATAAAAACTTGCCGGTCAATCATCTGTTTAATTTAAGTGATACATTTTTGAAGAAATAATCATTTCCTTGTGGTAATTTTTACTGGCTTAGTTGTTTCTATTAAAAGATTGTGTATCATAAAAAATGGTAATGTTGATTTAATGAGAGATCCCCAATAAATGGTCCCAGATTGTCCCCAGCCAGAAAGTATGTCAAAGTGAGAGAAGCAACTGTCACAAGTGAAGGATTTTACAGCATGGTTAGTGATTTATATTTACGTCCCCAATAATTTAGTTTTTAATAGAGTAAAACCTTACTTGTATTTACATAAAAGAGTCTATTTGAATTGTCAGATTGAAAGGCATCGTTAGCTGAAAGGGATGAAACTTAAATGAATGGGATGTCAGCAAGTGCATCAGGGTGTGTGATTGCCTTTTTAGGAACACAAGCAGATTAGAAAGGTTTTTCAAAGTATACTCATGTCCATATACTTTGGCACAAACTTGCCTAACAACCAGCCATAGGACAGACTTAATTGTTTTGCCGGCCCAACCAACTTTAGACTTACTTTGGTCACAGTGGATAGAATGGAAAAAAATGCTTAGAGTTAAACCAGTTAAATTTAAGAACATACGAAACGACTAAATCTGGTGCTTACAGGATGCACAATATGTCGGACACATTATGTAAAATTCCTAGTGTATATTACAGGACATTTCATTTCTATTAAAACTTTGGATATTTGTATTTGCGTAGAGGGCGTGTCCTGTTCCGTTCCTCGACGCTGTGCTCCGGTGCGACATGTGGAATGTCTGATGATGATTGGTGGAGCGGCGGAGGTACTGGTGTGTATTTGGAGAGGGTTACCTGATCTTCTCCCCCTCGTGCCTGTTTGGTTTACGTGGTGAAGCCTGTGTGAATGGGCCTTTGCATGGAGAGAGAGGGACATGGGAGAGTGAACAGAGGCCCGAGTGTGAGCGGGACAGGCCCACCGAATCGCTGTGAATGGAAACAGATGTGTGATTGGTCAGATAAGGTCCAGGACTTCTGGTATTAGTATTATTACTACGAGCTGGCCATGAGGGAGAATGTGATAGAAACATTTTATTGCTTTTGGCAAAATTCACAAACCAGGAACCTGCTATGGTGATTAGGTGCTACAAACAACAACAAAAAGCAATCGTAAAACCTGATTATAGGCCTCTCACCATCTTGTGGCACTCAGGCCTAAAGACTGTTTAAACTTTCACAAACTTTCTATAGTTTCTATAGAATTAACTAAAAATATTTCTATTTGCTTCTAATGTTGTTACGTTATTATTCGTTTGTTCTTAAGACTGTTTTATGACTTTAATAATCACAATTATTGATTAACTTAAAATCCTAGGTAGGAGAGCAAAAATATGTGACTGATGTAATAAACTTTAAAATGAAATTGTTTTTAGATGGCATAAATCGGGCAATTGAATTGATGCTGACATTGTGTAAGGCCAACTTCTATGAGCTCGCAATGAAAATGTTCAATAATGTTAATAAAAGGTTTATTTTGCACCATTTTGAATTGTGAACACAGAATTGGTTCTATTCTCTATCCTTGTATATTTTTGTTCTATAAATTCTTATTAAAAGTTTATTTTTCAGATTGATGAGTTAGAAAAAATTACAGAAGGAAATAGAAAATTGCTTCAGTATAAGCTTTTCATAAACACTTGTATCAATGAGAATAAATGCCAATCTGTAATAAAAATTTCAGACAACAACGCAGTATATGTCTAAATGTGTTACCGCTTGGATAGAGGATTCTCAAATGGTAATACTTCAGCACAAGCAATATGAGTTGAATCCTTCTATCATGCACTCTAAACCAAATCTAATCACAACTGTAAAACTTGTCAGAATTATTTTCCTCCAAATCATTCAGCTCTACAAACAAGTTTGCCTTAAAACCTGAATCACCATTGTTATCCCCTTTATGTATCATTGACCATTCGACAGTGTATTATATTTTTCACCCTTGTCACAACTAAACAACTTCTTAAAATAGACCCATGCTTCAGTTTTCATGACTCCTTCTCCAACCCTAACATAACATCATAGCTGTACTGCATCTGCCTTACTGGGTGTGTGTAGACGCAAGTCATTTTTGAAGCAGGGAGGAAACTGTGAACACTCAACATCCTGGCATTTCCTGGAGCTGACACATGCCCACACACATACACAAACAAATGAGACAAGTATTTTTGACCTAAATCCCATTAACACACAGCATAACGAGTGTGTTGTCAGTTAGCACCCAGGGGAGAACAGCTGGGTGCTCCAATCCGACTGGGAACATCTGATGTCATTGTCCCGGTTTGCACTATTTCACTTGGGCTGATCAATGATGAGTGATCAATAGTGATGCTGTGTTTTGGACAGAGGCCCCAGGCTAAACTTAGGTTGGATTCAAGGAGAGGTATTATGATTCTTTACAGGTTTTTTGAAGATATTCTTTGCAAACTGTAAAAGATAAGACAAACAATCCGACACTTGAGTGCCCTAATATTTAAAACAAACATTGTCTTTTTAATTACAATTAAAAGATTAGTTACTTAAGATCCTTCTTTAGAGCTTGTGTTTTATTTGTTTAACTGCTGCATTTGTTGAATAGTGCTGCTTGATGATATTATGTAAGCAAACATAGCAGCACATGATCCTCTATGGAAGAATAGACTCCAAAATATGGAAAAATAACATTACATTTGAAGCAGTGCTGCTCACTAACTTTTTCACTCAACTGCTGCTTCAAGCTAAATTTTACTCAAGTAGTGATGATTAAAAGAATTGTTAGAAAGATACTCTAAAGAGTACATTTTACAAAATGTTTCTAAGGTGAATGTAAGAGAGTACTGAGTATCCTTTTGCAATATCAATATGATGCACTTTTTGTTTGTTTAATCTGTAACCACACGGGACTTAGTATCTAAATACAGACCTGACAAAAAAAGCACGCAAGAGTTACATAAAACCGGCTCCAATCATGTTGATGAAGAATTAATGCTTTGACATGGTAAAAACCTAAAAAATGTGATTTTGCATATACCTTTAAATATCATTTAGATGAGTGTCTAGTATTGTGGTAGTTTTGAAAATAATTACTATTTAAGGTATTGATTGTTTTGACAACCTAGAGCAGGAATCTTTACAGATCTGACTTGTAATGGTGAGTGTATAATGACTTTGGATCGGACCTCAGAATAGTGCTGGCACATGATCGAGAGTCTAAGGAAAGTTTAGAATGATCAGAATTATTAGTGTTCTCATACAGCTTTGGTCAAATGCAAACCAAACTGAATGTTACACCTGGAGTTAGTGTAACAGGCAGTTTGTTATAAACTTGCACAGGTCCTTGTGTCTTACAGACACAAGTGTATCGTGATCTGGGAGTGTCTTCCGCTTGTCAAAGAGAATGGTAACGTTGAAATCCATGCTGTTGATGATAGACGTAGATAGCAAACCTTTCATCAGAAATGTTGTTGGTTAATCCCAAATGCCATGTGTAGCAGCTGATGTCATTGTCCCGATTCGAACCGCGTCATATGAGCTAATCAATAGTGAACAGCGATCAATGCTAATGCTTGTTATGGATGGAGCCTGCAGGCAAAACTCTGGGCTGAAGCAGTGTTTGTGAGGCCACAGTGCAGAGAGAAAGAGGACTATTGTTACAGTGTGAGGAGGTTTGAACTCTGTCAGGAATTCTTGTCATAAGCAGACTTCCACGTCCCATGGTGCACTGCTGTTGTGCTTGTGCTGGACTGATGCTGTGTCGGTCTGATGCAACTCACATGATCAGAAGAAAACTACTTCATTCTGTTTTTTATAGATTCTAATCTAGAGGACATAGTAAACTTTAATGAATTTTGAACTCTGTCAGTGTTTTCTTATGCTTTTATTAAAAGTATTTTGACTGATTCTTGACTATTTGTGTAGTTATCCCACAACCGAGGCAAATTGCTCTTTGGAAATATCAGCTAACTTCACCCACATCTCTCTACATTATGTGATCATTTGAAAAAAAACAAAACTAAAAAAAATAAGAGATATTTTATGTGACAGATATTGATTTCTAAATTGTCAGCTTTAGATACAATAAATAAAACATGAAATTACGGTGACTACTATAAAGATTCAGAGTAAATCTCAATGAAAAAACAATGTTTATGAAGAGGCAGAGGCTTATTGGTTTTGCAGTCTTGAACTGAAGTCATCTGACTTGTTTTATTTTACATCAGTATTGTGGTTTACAATTATAAGCCGAAAAGAGCGAGTTACTTACAATCTCCTTTAAATTATTTTCTTTAATCTTTACAACTTTCAGTACATTTTTCTATTTAATTCATAGTCTATATTAAGATATTTTAGAAATGTGCAGAGAAATGCTTTCTCATGTTTATTTGGTTGTTAAAAGATATAAGACGCTGAAGCTTTATTGCTTTACATCATCGACTGAAAGATAAAAGTCAAAAATCAATTTGATTTTATTACAAAGACTGTCGCCCAGTCAAAACATCTTATGCTTACATTTTCTGGATCAATCTGTTAAAGAGCACTTACAAAGGCTTATAAGTTACAATCAATAATCATGATTACTCAATTACACAAACAATTACAACAATAATCGTAATTGAAATAAAAAGCCCTAATTTTAAAAAAAATATTCAGTTAATGAGCCCTTAACCTTACTCATTTAACTCTTCTAAGCCAAGAAAGAAACTTGTGTGTCTCACGATGATGATGTCACTTCCTGTTCTGTCACTACATGTGCAGGACTATGGATGTGAACAAGAATCACTGGTTTAGATTTTTGTCACTTTGAACAGCTCTGAGACTATGAATCTTCCATTTTAAAGTTATTTCTCAAAACGTACAAAAATAAAGAGAGCTGCCTCCTCCGGATGTAGTCTAGCTGAAGTCAGGTTGTCTCTATGGTGACCACTGCAGGCCACGCCCTGTCTGCTGTGCCTCAGCTCAGGTTAAGGTCACTGTAATTATACACTTTAGTATGTGTATGTGTGTGTGAGAGTGTTATTGATTAGCTTTGAGGGCGCTTCATCAATACAACTGTAACCCAAGCACTGCTGACATTCACTTCTGCTGACTGAGGCTTTTGTATGTGATCAGATAAATACTGAGTCCAGGTTCAGGTATTTATTCTAATAACACAATACAATTGTAAAAAAACAAATGATGCATACATGTTTGTCTCACAGTAATGTTTGCTGTAGAATTAACCACTCTTATTTCAATTAATGTACTTACTTTTGGCAATTTTATTGTAATATATTGTTTACATTTTTTCTCGTCTTTTTATAAAATTGGTTTAACTATTTATTTAAGCACAATAGAGTTTTTAGACCTAAAAGTAGATCACTTTGTTTCCTAAAACCCAAGAAGTGCCCTTGTTATTATTTTTAGCCCGCACTCTCATTATCTTGTATATTGTTTACATTTTTAAGACTGATATGAAACTTAACTAGTTCCAATTTTTGCAAAAAGCCAAAGTTTTTCACGTCTTTCAGGAGCCAATGGGAAAGCTAACAACAAGTAGCATACTAACAGTGCCCTTCCTGTTTATCAGAGAATATTGCTGAATAGCCTACTGAGGCCTAGTTTACAAGACAACGTTCCTCAGAAAACCGTCACAGTCGTGTCGTTTTGTGCTCACAGTTTATATGGTGTCATGGCGAGCTAATCTTCCTTGACATGGAAACCCAGATAGACGGAAAATGCAGTAGTTCTTCTGCAGCGTCAGGAGGTGGCATAATTGTGCTCGGGCACTGGACCCACGCCGTTGCCACTAGGCGGCACTGGTAAGGCCACTCTCGATGACCTTACCATGACCCCACGCAGCCTATAATAACACGGGCATTGACAAGACAACTTGTACATATCAATAGACTGTATGAAGTTAGCATACAGTACATCAGTCTCATTAGATGAGGGCTTATAAGATATCTTGAATGACGAAAAATGTTTTAGTATATTTGGATAAACAAATAAACAAGTAAGAAATATCTTTCTTACTCAGTTCAAACAGTTGTGGTCCAGCTGGACTGTTGATTGTGATGCTAGCATTAGAAGTCATTGCTAGGGCTAACTTCATCAAATAAGCAAAGCCTGTTGATTTGTATGTTTTTTCTTATGAGAACCTCAGAGTTGTAACAAAATGATGTTGTGTATAAAGTTGTCCTGTTGTTTTATGTGAGGTGTAGGCATGTTTTTACTACAGCACATCACACATCATGAAGCAGGGCTAATTACAGACCCATGTTTCCTTTTGGGCAGACAGCACATGTTTACAAGTTTAGGATTTGTAGGTGTGAGAGATCCCAAGAGCCACATATTGACTGAAGTTTGCATGTTAGTCTCTTCGTCTGGATAGGTTTGCTCCAAACTCTCTGATTTCTTTACACTAACCAAACTGACACCATAGAACATACACAAATCCAGCTCAAACTGCAGCTACAGTAGTGTTGACCAAGTCTAGAATAAAGATCTGGAGATGTGTCCTCGAGCGCTGCACTGTGACACTTACTAAGGAAATGCTCTATAGTGAATTAAATCTTCATTGAAGATTGAAAACAAATATGTGTAAAGCCAAGTAGGGCTGTAATTCTTTAGTCGCTTAGTCGATTGATCTGTCTGCATTACATACAGTATTCGCTTTTCACACATTTTCACATTTATTTCATTTATTAGTTTTGCTCATCACTATATACTTTACCTTTTATTGAGCATAACAAATCAAAATATATTCACTGACTGTAATATACAGTACATTTCCTTACATTTTTCAACATTAAAGATCATACCATAAGTAATTCAGTTATAAAGAAAAGGGACTCATTTCAGAAAGGCATCTAATCACAACATGTTTCTTTTGTGACTGAAATAACAATTGTACATTTTGGTACATTCTTCAGTTGTAACATAGGAAGATATTTCTCTCTCAGCATCATTACATCATTGACATTGACAGTTGACATTCCTGAGAACAAGTCCTTAAGCGGTGCCACTTTTATACCAGCTAATGACTTGACTGTTTATATTGTTTGTTCTAAAGTTACAGATAGATTGTCAGTATTCACAATTTTAACATAGAAGAAATGTATATTCCTGCTTTATTTATGTACAGAAGTCACATGCAATCATGGCCATAAGCTCACTGTGTCAATGTTGAGTATGTTAGCCTTTTAAAATTTGCTCAACAGTCAATGTGAGCCAATGCGAGTTGCTAAATGTTTGAATAATCCAAATGTATGACAGTCTGCAGTCGTCCAAAATGCTTTTTACCCGGTGTAGCCACGGGGAGTGGTATTCACCTGTAATATAAAGATGGTGCTGCAGAAAGCTCAATGTCATTTTACTAAATTTTACCTCCTTGCTTTGCACAAGTCTACACCAATATTCAATATATTAGAGGTTATGAGGAGGCAGCATTGCTACAAAAAAAGTGAGTTAGAAAAAGACTTGAGAGAAAATCAATGCGCTTATCTGCCTTTTTAGATATAAATTCACTTTTTTTCTGCTTAATTTTTTTTTTTTTTTTTTTTTTTTTTTTTTTTTTTTTTTCCTTTTATTGAACACCAGGTGATAGAAAGCTACATTCCATATTTACAATATTTACAAAATTACATCTTTAGTTTTCTGGCTTTCTGGAAAAAAAAGCTACATTCAATATTTACAATATTTACAAGATTACAATATTTGTTATTCGGCTTTTAAAGAAACAAGGAGTGAGAGAGAGAGAAACTTACAGAAGATGGGACGAAATTAGGAGAAAGCTAATCATATGATGTGATGCAAAAGAGTAGTACTGTTATGGTAGTGTATTGATGTTAAAATATATAATAATGAAGGTATGAGTGCATATGCATATCGTGAGGTGGGCAAATGAATACAAAGCGAGTTAACACAAAGGTAAAAAAAAAAAAATAAATAATAAAAAAAATAATAATAATAATAATAGTAATAATCATAATAATGATAATAAAATAAAAATAAAAAATAAATTATTAATAATAAACAGAAGGCACATAGACATGGATATTATTGTAATTGTTGTTTGCTTTGTTAATGCTTTTATGATAATTGTGATGATGCTGACAGCAGTAGCAGGTTATTATAAGCAGTTATCTTCATTGCACCCCTGCCACTATCGCCATCATTGTCCTTGCGTCACCATTTGTTTTTAATTATCTTTATTAATGTCATTATTATCACTTTCTTTGTCAATGTTATAATTTTTAAATTATACTATTTATATTACTGTTAATACTCTTATTATTGGTATATTGTTATTATTGTTATTATTAATGTTGTTACTATTATTTTTACAATTGTTATTCTCACTGTTATTATCATTATTACTTTGTCGTATTGTGTTTAGTGTATGTATGGGTGTCCTTTGCTATGCATTAAAAAAAGCAAGGTTTTATAGGTAGGTTAGCAATTCTAGGGATCACCATCCCTTGACAGCCAACCCTCCCCCTTGCAGTTCCTAGTCTGAAAGTGGTTTGGAAGTGTCTCATATTTTTGAGTTTTAAATTTTAGTAATAGCTCAATATTGTAATGGCATTAGCAATAACAATAAAATAGCAACAGTGGCAGTGCCAACAATGAAGAAGAGAAAAAAATAAATAATAAAAATAATAAAAAATAAATACAAATTAGAACAAAAAAAAGAACAAAAAAAAAAAACCAATAAAAAAAAACAACAACAGAAAAACACAAATTATATGAATAAATATAAAAGGATTTTGTATGAGTGACTATGTGCATGTTTGTGTGCATGTGTGCATATTTATATAGCGTTTTCACCTTTGTGCATCTGAATTTTTGTCCATTGATGTGCATGGCATTTGTAAGAGTTTGAGAGTGTTGGTCTTCTTGGGGAATCTATAGTTAAGTGGTGATATTGAAATGATTAATAAATGGTGACCAAGTTTCCATGAAAAGCAGTATGTCATTGTCCTGATAGGCTGTAGTTTGAGTTGTTATGATATACTGAATGAGTGATTTAGTCCATTGACTGGCATTTATAGAGTTTTTCGATTTCCAGTTTTGTAGAATTATCCTCTTGGCGATAGTTAGAGATGTTAGTAGGCTGTTTTTATATTTGGTAGGTATGGAGCTTGTAGAAGTAAGGCCCAGTAAACAAAGGGATGGAGAGAGAGGGATTCTGCAGCTCAGGATATCTGTGAGTATTTGAGTGACCGTGTTCCAAAAAGCCTGGACTGGTGGGCATTCCCAGAGTGCATGAAAGTGTGTGTCTATGGTTCCTTTTTTGCATTGTGTGCATGTGTTTGTGTCCGCTAGTCCCATTTTGTATTTTTGTATTGTGTTATGTGTGTTCTATGAATTATTTTATATTGGATGAGTTGTAAGTTGGTATTTGATGACATAGAAAAGGTGTTTAAACAGATTTCAGTCCAAAGTTCATGCGGTATTTGTGTGTCAATTTCCATGTTCCATTTATTTTGCGGGGTGTATATTGCATTGTCTGTAATGAGTAGTTTGTATAATTTAGATGTAAGCTTTTTAATATCTGCTTAATTTTTATAAAGTTTGCTGTGTATTCCCCCGTCTTTGAGTAAAGGAGGTGACATGCACATCCAAAAAATGTAAAGCCTGCGTGCTGGGTCTGAAAAGCAGTGCAAAGTTAAAACAAGGATCCGCTGCTGTGCGGATTCTTTTTCATGTTTTAACTTTTTCCCCCGTCTTTGCCAAACATTTTTTTAGATTTGATACTTGGTTGCAGAGATACATTTAAGTTTGAGAACTTTTGCCACACATTCTTTTAATCAACTAATGAATTAAGAAAGAGATCTTCTTTTTAGTTGAGCTCTCCTTAAATCAAGTTCCTACTAGTTTGTAAATTTTGTTCACTCATAAAGACAGTAAAATGTTTTGGGCTGACAGAGGAAACGAGAATGTTTGGAAGAAACTCAATCAGAAGTGAGGATGACATAGAAACTCCACAGAAAGGAGCTGTCGTCAGTATATATCCATGAATCTATTTAGTGGAAATATTGTGTTGTATCAGATCTGCTCTGGGGTTTGACTCTGGTGATGAAGAAAAGATGGAGAGTTTGAGGAGGCTGATGCTTGTTCTACTGCTTTTCGGAGTTGGAAGCAGCGGATCTTTTTGGCAAGGCGTGTTGTTATGAATGAGTGTGGAGGCAAACAGGAAATGCAGTCTTCCTGGTTTGGATTCCATGTGATTACTCCTTCTCACTAAAGCTGTATGACAATTGGAGTCTTAAGGTAGTGAAAATGGAGCATAGTTCAAAGCCTGTCTTGTCTATTCCATCTGTAGAATAGACAAGGCAGTTTTCCTATCTTAGCAAAACTGTGAACTCAACTCCCTACTGGCACCAGCTTGCATCTGGTAGTTTTCAGCGCAGGAAAAGGAAGCCCACACTCACACACGCGTAAATACCTTCAGGGCGTTCCGAATTGTCCGGCGCTCAGTCCAGGAGGAAGCGTTGCCGGGGGAGATAAGACACTTAGCTCCTCACTGCTCCTCGGGGAGACGTAGCACCTTTAAAACAATGACAATCTGGACTTGTCCTCCCGATCCACACACTTCCTCATCATTCACAGACAACAAGAAAACAAGGAAGGAAGGATGGGCCACTTCCGCCTAAATAACTTATAGCTTTATGCATTTTAAGCAAGACACAAGCAAAAAATTTGAATGTTTTTTTTATCAGTTTGCTTTCTAAATGTAGAAACGGCACCATTGTTAATTCAGCCTCAAAATATTTGTTTTATTATTTAATTTAATCCACTACATTTACATTATTACATTTTGGACTTGGACTGAACTGAAAATTTTGATATGTACAGTATGTTTGTTTATTTTGCAGAAAACAGTATGTAAGGGCTGAGCAATACTCCAGCCAAAAATTTGATGTGACTATTTTCTTGGATCCAGTGTAGATTGAAGGATGGGTCAAAGGACAAAGTAGCATGAAGTCAATCTTGACCTTTAAGTATGACATTATCCATAATTTGAAATGTAGAAAAGCTGAAACTACACCCACAGTTTCACAGCATTGCAACATGAACTCTTGGGAAAAATGACTTGTCTTCTCAAATCCTTCCCACTTCCTCTTCTGAAATCAGACTGAAAACTCCATTCTACTGTGTTACATGTGTCTATTCATCCTGTCGCCAAGACGTCTGGAGCTTTTCTGCATTTCCAGTACGATATGAGCTGGTTAGAATAGACTGATAAAGTGAAGGCCGCTCCACACTGGTTCTATTGTCCTATACTGCACTACAGAAGAGGTCAAGGATGTGATGTTTGTGTAAAAACTTTTTATTTTTGTGAGTCATGCATAAGGCAGGTGAAAGCTGTGGAATTTGAACTTGAAAGATCTTTGACCACTTCAGAGGCATATACAGCTATCTAACCAATTAGCCGAACTGAACTAATGTTCTACTTAGGATGATTGCCGGAGGATGATGTGTTTTGATCAAAATGTCTTATTAAATAAGGTTTGGTAGAAAAGACCTCTGCACATAGAATACAGAGATCAGAGTTGTCTTTGTTTTTATATGGCCAATTGACCAATTTCTCTCAAATATTCTCCCCCACCAGTTGTGTCTAAACCGGCTGTGATAGTGAGCACTTCTCCTTTGTTGAGATAATTCTATAGTCTCACAGGTGTGGAATACTAAGATGCTAATTAGAAGCATGCATGTTGATCAGACTGTGTCTTAGATGACTATAATAAAAGGACACTGTTCAGTTTTAGCACCGACATGCTGAGTGTACAATAGTCATGCTCACTGCAGGAATGTCCAACAAAGCTGTTGCCCTGCATTGAAATCTGAAGATGTTTCAGAGACTTGATAGTGCTACTTTTATGCTTTGCTGTTATAAAACTCTTCTAAAGCCTGTAAACTCCCTGGTGTTGAATGCAGCTGTGCGTTCGTTTGTCACACCCTGCCGTCCCTTTCCTTCACTTTCATCTTTTCATGCGTCACAGACTTCACATATTTGAGGAAATACTACTGTAAAGCTCACACTTAACTGTACACACAAAATCAGACTAAAACAATAGTGACGAGCCCTCGGGGACAAGCTGAGGTCAGGCACAGCTGCTGGAGATGTATAACAAGTTTTTTTTAGCCTAGACAAAGGAAATTTACAGTTTTCAAGGAACAATGAGGCAATGCAGCACCACATGTCTTTGTCAACATTCTAAACACACCTGTGCTGAAATAGAAATAGAAAGTTAAAGCATTAGTTTGGGGCATTATTCGTCGATATACGTACATCGTGCGTGGAGTGGAATATTAATAAAATTTACATGGAACAAGTAAGAGAAGGCCCTCCTCTAGGACACGAAGAGAGGGAGTTGCAAGCCTGCGCCAAGTAAAAACTCACATTTTCATAATATTTTTAAACCAACAAAAACATTTAGATTAAAACAAAGGGTTAGGGTTGCTTTGTTCGAGTCTATTTTTGACAAAAAGTTACATGATGTACATTTTAACCTAAAAAATAAAATAATTAAAAAATAATCTATTCTGAAGAGTTATGCCTGGGTGTATACTGAATCAAGGCGGGTTCGGTTCGGGACACGTGTGGGTTTCCTGCAAAATGCCTGTTTCACCAGAAGCTGTCAACTGTGGTCCGGATTTGTTCGTAGCTGTGCAGACCCACATGGATTCCCGCAAGAATGCTTGTATAATGACTTTAAAGTTTAGACAGTTACGGTCACCGGGAAAAATAGACATGTGGATTCTTTCTGCAGACCCGTGCGGCTCCTGTACTCACATCCACACTTCTCTTAGGTCAGTGTACATGGGCACAATGGTTTTAAGAACTTTCTATGTCTTGCAAGAACCACACGGGTCCCAACCAGCACTTCAGTGTACACCTGCAGTTATAGTTATATCTTGGCTTGTGAGCTTTCATGTAGACCTAACCCATACCAGAGCTTGATATCGTGTTTATTTGCTCCTCAGATGAACGTGAAGCCGTGCAGAAGAAGACTTTCACCAAATGGGTGAACTCTCACCTGTCCAGAGTGTCCTGTCGTATCACTGACCTGTACATGGATCTGAGGGATGGACGCATGCTCATCAAACTGCTGGAGGTGCTGTCCGGAGAGAGACTGGTAAGTCCTTACACTGTCCTGTGCCTGTTTAGAGGTGCCCTCAGCAAATGTACAAGGAAGAGTGGGAGAAATGGATGTCTGATAACTTGAGGTACATTATGGTCTAAATGCACTTCATCTGAAAACAGTCACATGTATTTCTCACTGCAATAATAACATGTATTTAGAAGTGTGTGATGAATGCACTGTCCTAATATATGATGTAACATTTCCTGAGTTTTTTGGGGAAAAAATCTATATGATTATAGACATGGAAGAAACACTGCCTTCTCATTTTCATCTAACTAGATACTTTGACTGTATATTTGTACTTTTCCAAAACTTGTATGTATTTAACTTTTAGTACGATATGTCAAAAACACTTCTGATTCAACAAAGACAATCTACAGTAATAACACATGACATGCCCAGACTTTCACTCATAGGTCAGTATATGTGCACTTCCTTCTAAAACAGTTCAGCCCATATGATTAAAGAATGCCAAGTCGCTGAACACCACACCTAATTTCCTCCTACAAGAAATAATAAACTAATCATTAGGGTTCAGAGGTGACAGGATGAATAACAAGGAAATGACAGCAGCTCCCATCAAACTAAAATCTTATCTGCCTTTATATAAAATGAAACTTGACTTTCTGGAGATAGAAAGTCACCTGTGCAATTTAGTGGAAAGAGAACACTAAAACCATTGCTTGAAAAAATCTTCATGGGAATACAGTATATACATTATATGTCATAACGATGGTCATGTTATTTGGGCTTTTAAATTACATGATTTATGTAGAAATAAGCAGAATACTTCATAGTGCTGGGCAATATTGACAAAAAATAATTATTTTTGCCATTCTTCCATAACAGTATGCAGACTAAATTAATTTAGTCTTACAGAGATGTGCCAAACCATGCCTTTAGCCTATTAATTGTCATTTAATTAGCGGGCATAAATTAAACGTTTTTTAATTTAAAAATTTTAATAAAATGGTCACAAAAGTATTAACTCCACTATTTTGAGCGTGGTACAGTGACCAGTCTGTGTCTCCGTAGCAATAGCTCTTTCACTCCTGGACTCTCTCATCCTTCTCTGTATTCTACACTAATGTCCCTGAAGTTTTGGCACATCTCTGACCCAAGCCAAACTATTTCAATGTCTGCTTCCCTTTTCTTTCCTTTTCTTTAAAAATCCTTTTTGGCCTGTCGCTGTCGTCCGGTCGTCTGAAACTGCTGTCAAACACACGCCGAGAGACAAAACACAGGCCCCCAGCGCACGCCAAGAAGTTCAACAATGTCTTTAACACATTTGTTTAATTCTTTTAGTCAATCAAAGGCTGTATAAATTTATGATTATTAATAAAGTTTCCTGTCTTGTGTTTTATACTTACAGTGCTTGTGGAAGACTTCAGTGTTATAAGTTTAATCTTTAAGCTTAATGTAGTTTGTAAGTTGTAGTTTCTGTTTCAAATTGAACGCAACTTATTTTCTTGAATACAAGGAATGGGACAAGAGCTCTTGCCTACAAAGCAGGTCACATGTCAACATGATTATACTGTTTATACTTAAAAGACAATTTTTTTATATTTTATTTTTATATTAGTTTTACAAAAATATACAAAAAAAGAAAATGAGAAAATAAAGGGACAATATCTTCACAACGTCGCCACAAGTGATAGTAAAAGTCTTTTCAGTACTGTTGTTTTGAGCAGTTGTTGAAAGGGAAGATTGGTCCATCCATCAAAAGTCACCAGATAGATCGTTTCTAGACGTCCCGGCAGTAAAAGACAATTATTATGCATTTTTATGTTTCTCTTCTTCAAACATGCTCCAAGAACATCTATTTTGAAAACCGAGGCAGCAGAACCAATCAAAATAGTGTAGTAAAGCACAAATGACAATCATGTGTTTCCCACAGAAATCAAGTTAGAGCTTCATCTACTGACTGCAAAGAAAATTTTACAGGCTAAGAAATCAAATCAATCTTGTTTGATATACTGCAACTGCAGATATTGTCCAAACATGTCTGGATGATTTATGGAGTTAAAAATCTATGACATCACAGATCAGGGACTTTCAGAATGGTGAAGGAAAGACCTTAAAAAGAAAACTTCAGGTGTGTTTTTGACTAGGAAGCAATTTAAGTAAAGGATTAATAACTCAAAAAAGTTGATTTTGTATAATATGCGCCCTTTAAGATTTTACTGAACATTTTTAGTTAGTTTCACCTCTTTTGGATTTTTTGATGAGTATATAATTGTCTTTGCCCAACGAATAAGAGAAATGTAGAGGAAATTGTACTACTGTGAGTTAGCAGCCATAAATGAAACCAGGGCAAACATCCACATAAAAGACAATAATTTACAATTTGACAAATTATTGTACTTGGTTATAATTGTTGGATGGGCTTTAAAGTGACACTGGTGTAACTTTCTGGTAAAAGTCAGGAAAAAAAAAACAACTACATAATTCTCAACATATTTAATGGAGATAATTGTGTATCATGCCATAATGTGAAAAATACTGCTGAAACAACATCTTTTCCATGGAAATGTACAGCACATCTGGAGGATCCTCCAGGCCAAATATTGGTCCATTTTGTGACCATGTAACCCCACTCAAAATATAGATGCAGATTTAGATGATTTGAAATTACAAAAACATAATTTACTTTGAGTTTATTCTTTGGTCAAAAAGTTACATGTTGTGTCTTTAATTATTTAGTTGACTTTTCACTTCCAGAAACCTACATTGTACTTTCACCTAACATTAAAGAACTGTTACGTTTGGTTTGCTATATTGTTCTATATTGTTCTGTCATTTTTTTAGACATGCAATCACAATATTGAGCGAAAAGAACAAAATTAATATTAGTAGTCTGCTTATGTCTGCATGGGAAAAAAATACACTCTAACCTTTCAGTCTGTTTCTTTGTTATGTTGCTTTTTGTAATTTACTGTAGTGATGGTGGATTTATTTTCATAAAAATTAAAGGTGGAATTTGTGAACCAAATATTGTACATAATATATTGCAGTTCATGACAGAATCTCATCTCATTCTCTTGAGGCATTAGGGGTGCCTTGAAAAAGTTTTAAAAATCTTGCTAGATAAACAGTACTGTATAAATATTGATGAACTATACTAATGTTTCGGTGGCTTTTGTCCCTTGACATCAGGACAAATGTTATGACTCAAAAAAAGTTGAAAACATCTTATTTTCCTGTACACGTGAATGTATTTTGATTAGGAGCACATTTCTAAAAGTGCCGTCTCAGTGCTGTAACCAGAGCGAACTCAGACCTTCTACACTGTGACTCAGCAGGCTCTTTTCTGGGCTAAAATGCTGGAAAGTCCCCCTCTCCTAAGCAGTGTGTCCGGCCACTAGGGAGGCACGATTCTGCCTGTTTGCTTTTTGGGCTACAAGTGCTGAGGAGGTCCAAAATAAATGAGTGCAGATTGTGGTTTCAAATGGAGATCTGGATGCACGTGTTTCTTTTGGCGCATAGCTGGAAAAGAAAGACTTAGCGCAACATTTCACACAGATTATTTACTATCATGGCTCAACTAAGATCATATTGGATTTATATCGGTCTCAATATGTCAGGGTCACACAAAGGACTCCTCATAAGTGTTTAACTATGTCATAAGTGTTTAACTATGTCACTCAAAAAGTCCACAAATTAAATAGAGATTGATGGTAGATAAATGTGTTGAGTGTTTAAAAGTGTTCATCTCATCGCATTGTAAGTTTTCTCAGCTGTAAATTTTGTTATGATTGTGTTCCAGCCCAAACCTACCAAAGGGCGCATGAGGATCCACTGCCTGGAGAACGTGGACAAGGCTCTGCAGTTCCTGAAGGAGCAGCGAGTCCACCTGGAGAACATGGGCTCACACGACATCGTGGACGGAACCACAGGCTCACACTGGGTCTCATCTGGACCATCATCCTCCGATTCCAGGTCATTTTTAACAGTGTTTGCAGTGCTTCACATAAAAACACATTTGCTTTTACTTCTTGTACAGTCATATTATTATTTAGGGATTATCCAAAACAATTACCTTATTTGCTAATACAGTTATTCACCATAATTTACAGGTTATGAGCTGCTATTTTTTTTCACAAATTTCAAAACCTGTGGCTTGTAGTCACCTTATTCTGCCCGCCCACTTTTTGTTTATTTTTTTAAGTGCACTTTCTGTTTAGCTCAGTTAGACGGTAGAGATCAGTCGCCGGGTTTATTGCCCCTTAAGTCAGACAAGCTATCATGTAGTTTAGGAAATCCTTTAGGTTAATAACATTTGGCTGATTAAAAAAGCTGATACTAGTAGCATTTCAGTGTCAATACTTATATGCATCAGATTTTATTTTATAAAATTTCTAAAACGAGCATGTCACTTCTTTTTTCAAAACATTAGCACAATTTGTATCTACCTTACTCCAAACATGGGCTCTGTCCCACCCCGGAGTGTCCTCTCTTGCCTCTGTATCAGCCACACCACAGGCCACACTGAACAGTTGGGAGCTCTGAGCCTTTATAAGCCGTCAGGATTAAAATATACGCTTTTTACTCATTCCAATCCTGCCACTGCGAAGGAGGATGAAATAGAGCTGATTTCTCAACGACCAATTCGCTACAACTGATCTAGCATCTCACGTTCTCCTTAGAGTAACACATGCTAATGCTAAGATAATTGAACACCCGACTACTTTTGTTTTGCTACACTTTTACTCAATGAAGGTGTGGATTTTGGTGTCATTTGGAAAAGTCTTGTTGAGGGAGGTAGTTTTAATCCTAATCTGTTTCATCCTCTTTAAAATGAAGTTATTTTTTGTGTTCTAGATTCAAGACATCAGCGTGGAGACGGAGGACAACAAGGAGAAGAAGTCCGCTAAAGATGCATTGCTGTTGTGGTGTCAAATGAAGACAGCAGGGTATGGACACACTTCGGGTTAATGCTGTAGACTTTGATCACAGAGAGCCTTATGACTGGAATTAAAGTCCTGACCCTGAGGCTGAGGAGATCCACCAATCAGAAGGCTGCGTGCTGACTGTGGTGTGATAGTTTAAAGGAGATGAGTTTGTAGGTTTTGCAAAAAGAGCAGGGGAAATTATTATTTACAATCAGTAATCAAATGACTTGAGCAAGTATTTTATATAATACTTGCTCAAGTCATTTGATCACTGATTGTAAATCAGTAATCAAATGATTACTGATTTACCATAAGTTTTTGACTAGATAAAGTGGACTGAATCTTGGGACTTCACTTGAACTTGACTCTATTATGAGACTTTGGACTTGAATTTGGAGCTCTTTGACTTAAGACAACTTGATACTTTTTCAAAAAAAAAGTTGAACTATCGAAGTTTCTTTGTGTAGAACTACGGTTGGAAAATATGGTGATAAAATGTAATCCCTGTGACGATTATTTTGGTTAATTCTGTATATTGTGATTTAGGGCTGCACAATATATCGAAAAATATCGATATCGCGATATTGACACGTGCGATATCCATATCGCAAGGATGTGCGATAATTTCTTACATTTTTTTATGCATTATTCATCCGTTTTTAGTGCGGAGTGGTTTGACTCCGGCGCCACCTTAAGCGCGCCACCTTAAATCTGCTGCTGCCGCTTAGCTAGCTAGAGCGAGGCGCAGTGAATGATAGCAACTACTACTGTAAACAGATGAAATGATGAGCGCAGACGAAAGCAGCAAAATCCTTTTCCTAAAACCACTGCATCACGACAATTTTGGACTATTTCTGTACAAGACAAGTGTTTTTCTATCATGTCGACTGCTCAAAACAGAAGCTACATTGAGGGGAAATACAACTGCAGCCGCTTCCAACAACCTCACAAGGACAACCGTAAAGTTTCTTTACTCTTCAAACTCCTCAAACTGATCCGCTAGAATCCGGAAAACCAAAGGAAAATTCACAGGCTGTGGCGTTTTGATCCCAGCGTGTTATGTCTTAGTTAACGTTAGCTGTGAGTTAGCATATTATCGCTGCTAACAACGGATCTATTGCTAACAACTCGGCACAACCAAACCAAAAACCACGGAGCAAATGGATTAAACGCCACTCTGTTCAACTTTCCTTCGCCTCAGCATCATCTCAAAAGTAAGTCCTGCGTGTGTACCTTGTAATTATGTGTGTGTAGCAGGCGTGTGTGTAATACCTGTGTGTTTAGCGCTGCGTTCTCGTCTTCTTCTCTAAAAGAACGACTCTTGTGACTCGTGATGGTTTTAAACGCTCAAAAACTATAGTTTTGATAAAACTGTGACCTGTCAGGCACATTTAATACGACGCACAAGCTCATCTTCACTTCACAGACAGACGTGAAACGTGTGTAGAGGTAGCAACTGCAGTTGCCAGATTTTCAGAGTTACCAGCAACTAAGCCTTGGAAAAAAGCGTCCTAAAACATGACAGCGCTTCAATAAAATAAGTTAATAACATAATTAAGCAATTACAAAGCCACAGAACGTGTGCTGTTTATATGCACATTGTTTTAATAGTGTAATAACGATTTAAAATAAATGCACAGAGAATTTCTTAAGTGAAAAATAAATATCGCAAAAATATCGAATATCGCAATCTCAGAGCCCATATCGCATATCGCAGAAATTTTCAATATCGTGCAGCCCTATTGTGATTCATTGTCTAGTTATTTAAGCCATCTGCTCAAATTGGTCGTATATGTCAGGCTCTGACAGCTGCCTTTAACCAGTCACAGGAGTGGTCTCAACCTTCTGAAGAGACAGATAGTGTTTACTAAAACAACACAGTGTAAATGAATTGTGATAAATGGAAGTTGTGATCCATATTAATTAAGCTGTTGTATACAATTTTTTTCCCCCATGTCGCACCCCCTTATATGGTACCTCCCAGCAACCTAAATAATGCACAAACTGCTAATAGGATGCACACAGTGTGTCCATAAGACTGAATATACGTGTACTTAAGCTGGGTTTTTAAGACTGTATATTTAGTAACAGACATATATTTGTATTCTTGACATTTACAAAAAAATAATCATATTCAATAACTTCATATAAGGACTTGAAAGTCAAAGCAGATTAATTGGACTTGACTTGAACTTTCTTGATGCTTGCAAAACAATGACTTCCACTCCCATCTCTGTCAGTAATCAATAATTTGTATTTAGTATATTATGCATGTTATGTAATTAGTAAATTATTGCAAACTGTCTTAACTAAACATACCTATAGGTTGGGTTAAAAAGCTACACATTGGTAAAGGTTTGAAAGGTGAACAAGTACAAGCTTTGACTGCCATCTATCAATATTTGTTGAATGGTTTATTTATGTTTTCCAAAGTGCTTCACACTGTAAGTGAAGCACTTTCATCAATCTATAAGTCATGTCATTGCACAAGACTAAGCTTTTTCACTAGTGGCACTGGTGCAACATGTGTAGCACAGCAGATAGGCTGGTATTCCAATAACATCCATTATTCACTTAAACATTGCAAGTATGCAAAGACCCTTTATAGTCGTCATTTTACTTAGATTGAAGCAATCCCTAGAATAGAATAGTCTGCCCTGTATAGAGACTAGCTGGTGACCTCAGTCGTGTTGTGCAGATAAACTGTCTGCAGGAAACCTCATCTGATCCATCTGATAAACTCACCGCTCACTGAAGACGTCATTTAAGAGACACTATTTCTACAATGTTAGCACATTTTTCAGAAGCAATGCTTAGCTCACAGTATTTAAGTCACAGTATCATTTATCTTTTAAAATTGTCTAAATTGCACATAACAAGGTCAGCTAAATCTGAAAAATGGACAGAACAAGTTTATATTATTGATTATTTTTGATGACATATGTTCATTAGATACAAGGTTTTAAGAGACTATTTTAATATCTTATTTAGTTTGTCATATCTTGATCTGACATTACTGTACTTAAATGTATATATTTTTTTTTTTTAGACTAAAACTTTTAAATCAGACTAGAATTAGAATTAGCAAATCTTTTGTAGGTATCATCTCGTTCAATAAACTTCATGCTGACTATACATGGCTGTCCTTAAAAATGTCATGGATTTACTTTTTTTTTTTTTTCTTTTCAGTAAATTTTAAAGATCAGAGTCAGAGTAAACTGACCAAAAAACAACAACAACAAAAAAGAATGATTTTTGCCTGTAATGTGTACAAATCCAACAGTTTATTCTAATACTGAATGTTTTTTTGATTTTCTCCACTGAACACAGTTATAATTTGACATTTCTTTGTCTACAGCTATCCCAACGTGAACATCCACAACTTCACCACAAGCTGGAGAGACGGCATGGCCTTCAACGCCCTCATTCACAAACACAGGTACAGACTACAGACTGTGTCTTATTATTATTATTATTAGGCCTGCAGTCTAACTAAAACATGGAGCTGTGTAGTGTCTGATCACATGTGCAGAAGAAGAATGGAAGCTTTATCTGACTAATACCCATAAAGAACATGTTTGTGTCTTCTGACTCTCAGCTGAGCAGTCAGATCCAAACAACAGTGTTTACTCCCAGCTTCAAGGCAAAACACTGTGTAATCATAATAAGCATGCTAATGTGAGCTTAAGCTAAAGTTTCTATATAGTCAGTCATATTTGAAAGCACAGTGATTCATTCCACAGTGACAGGGCTGTAGCGCCTAATACTCGGCCCATCTACACAGTTTCTTGATGGGACCATATCAATCATGTTGTCAATTATATCATTAGTGCAGATTGTATCTTTTTTACTCACTTTTCCTTCTAGATCAAAGAAATGTACGTGAAAATTATCTATTACAGTAAGGTCGTGTGGCAAATTGGACATCTGTTATTTTCTGAGCCTGCTTTGACGCTGGGTCGAGGCGCACACTGCCTCTTGTAGATGAGGAAAAAGAGAGGCCCAAAAACAGGCCCAAGGATGCGGGTCTGCCTATATTTTCCCTATAATTGGTCAGTTATCTGTGTTACCCTGTTGTTCCTGCAGTCAATTATATAATCAGAAAGTATCTTGAATATATCCTGAATGCAGTTTAGCAATGGCAGTACAGTAGAAACAACTTTCTTCATAAGAGTTTATTATACTGCATGGATACTTGAATATAATCCCACTTTGATCTCTACCACTGTAACTAGGTGCAGCATAATCAATGTTGGCAATGCAATGCTGGTGATTTGATACTCTTTGATGTTCTTTCCAGTATCACATGGAGACTATAATGTGATTAAGCACTTTTACCGTTCTAATCATTTGAAATATGATTAAAATAACTGCCAGGATCAGAGGTTTTTCAGGGAGTTTAGCTTTTTTTATAAACTGGTGTCATGTCAAAAATGTCAAAACGTTATTTTCCTAAAAACACAAATATCTGTCATATAAACACTGACAGCTTTTAGCAAATAATTTTAATAAGTTAAGTTTAATAAAAGGGCAGCAATTTTTTTGTAAATTAGCAAACTGTTTTTTGTAAAATTAGGCAAAGCAGCAGTTTGACAAAATCACATCATTGTGTACTATGGCTTTTATTTCTTTCAAGAGCTAAATGCAGATCTTTGATTGGCTCTGCTTGAGTGGTCACCTCCAGTCTCATTTTGCAGTTTGAAAAAAGGTTTTAAGCTTTGATTGCATACCAAAAATAATGTTGTGGATATTACCTTGGTTGTGCTGAAGAATTTGTGGTGTTAAAATCAGGCACCCCATCTTTAAACCTCTTTTTTTTAGAACTGTAAAGTCTAAAATGATTATCAAATCACAACACAGATTCTTTTACAGCTGAATATTCATGTTGTTTGAATATCATTTCAGGATAACTTAAATATTTCAAAAGATTGGTTAAAATGAACGTTGTGTGTTGTGTTTAGACCGGACCTGATCGACTTTGACAAGCTGAAGAAATCAAACGCTCACTACAATCTGCAGAATGCCTTCAACTTGGCCGAGCAGCACCTGGGCCTCACTAAACTGCTGGATCCTGAAGGTGAGCTCCACAGACTCCATCCACACTGCACAAACACAAGAGACTGAGGAGCTAACTGTACTGATGTATGCGTGTGTTTGCAGACATCAGCGTGGACCATCCTGATGAGAAGTCCATCATTACCTATGTGGTCACGTACTATCACTACTTCTCTAAGATGAAGGCGCTGAAGGTGGAGGGCAAGAGGATTGGCAAGGTAAGAAACCCACAGTGTGACAAGTATAACAAACATGAATACTATTTTTTTTTTTTTAGAAAATTAGTTGTAATAACTACAGACATTGTGTTAGTTTCTAGACCAGTGTTAACTGCCCATCTTTGTAAAAATGTCTTTAAAGTTTATCCTAAATTTTACCTTGTGTAATGCACCAAACTCAGGAATCCTCAGGTACTTTTAGTCCTGTGTAATTGTGTCCAGATTGTGCCCAGCTCAGACTAGATTATGTAGACGATAAAATTGATATAGTGCGCCCTATTGTAATATTTCTTCATCAAAGGCACATCTGGATTTGTGTTTTGTTTTATTCAATTCTGCAAATTTTGGGTGATTTCTTCTCTCCATTCGACCCCCAGATTGAGAAATACTGCCCTAGACAAACTTTCCATTATTCAACTTGAAGTAGTTCATATAATTCATTTACAGTAGATACAAACCTGGCCAGCTCCAAAAAGCACTTTGTCTCGAATAGACAGCTGCTGAATACATTTTGAAAGGATCTGGCCTTGTAAGAGTCTCACTTCATTTTTAAAACTACAAAATCCCCAAAATGACACAACATGATCTACTGTTTAAAATACAGTCAACATTTTTTTAAGAAGCAATGAAAAAGTATTTCAGATTCAAATATGTATGCAGAGAGAGCTGTCTGAATACATTTCCATTATCGCCCTGTTGTAAAGTATTGTTTTTGTTTTTTCTTATTATGAGCCAGCATTTGTTTTTGTTTTCGTTCTCCAAACTTTAGAACCTTAGAAAGTGGAAGCTAAAGAACAAACAAACAACATATAAATAAAGAACCATTTGTCTGTGTTGCCTTAACCCTAACCAGTGACAAAACAAAAGCGGTAATACATGATTATTGATTTTATTCCAACTACTTCTCGCTCTCATTAATTCTATTCTACATAGTTACTATTCACATGCATTTATAAGGCTTTAGAACATCGCTTTACAGACAACAAAGAATAGTGCTTGCAACTGTCTGTGAGAAATAAAAGACAGCAGTCAGATTTTGACACAAGGTGCTGCAGACTACAATATATTATTTTTGGTGGGGAAAAAAAACTACTACTGTTTTTTTTTTTTTTGTATTTAAGATTAAATGTTTATCAGCACCAGTCTCTTTGAAGTTGCTCTGAACATGTCACTACTGGGTTATATTTTATTGTTACTCTTGCACAATATAGTAATTTTCATACATGGTTATGAATTTTCATACATCATATCAATAAAATCTTAATAATACCTACTTTTAAAATGAGTTTGTCTCCTTGCATCTAGGTTTTGGACAATGCCATAGAGACAGAGAAGATGATTGAGAAGTACGAGTCGCTGGCCTCAGACCTGCTGGAGTGGATCGAACAGACCATCATCATCCTCAACAACCGAAAGTTTGCCAACTCACTGGTGGGAGTTCAACAGCAGCTACAAGCCTTCAACACGTATCGCACCGTCGAGAAACCGCCCAAGTGAGTGCACCGACTTTATCAACCTAAGAAGAAGATTACAAATGAAACAGAAACAGGTCTATTGAGTTGGCAGAACTGATAATCTCCACCTTTTTATAGTAATAAGTCCACCTCTTTATTATGATAAGCCCCATCTTGTCATGCCCTGCCTCTTCGTAGTGATTAATTAAGCGACTCTGGAACAATTTTGAACCCTACAAGTTTTACTCAGAACTTTAATTTCTGGAGGAATCACAAGTAAAAATAGAGGGCAGGGATAGGTGGTGCGTGAAAACAGGACTTTTCTAAGCACTTAAGTATTTACTGTTGGACAATACAAGATTGCTTAAACATGCATGAATCAATCCAAATACAACTTTTAGTAAGAATGAGAGAACACTTGAGTACAAACAATTTTTACCTCATATGTTCCCTTTTCTACATATGGACACATTTGATATTAACCTGAACAGAAATCTAGCTTTGATCTAGCCTTGATTTCATTTAGTCCAAAGAATCATTTTTGAAAGGCAGCTACAATTCTGAATTCATCTTGACTTTTTTTTCAGTGGTAAAAAAAAAAAACTGGTTTTCTTTGCACTGCAGCCTCTTCTTGATACTTAGCAGGTTCAGCGCTGAATCATTTGTCCTCCTACACCGCACACACACTCACCCGCGCGTACAAGCACACACATACGCAGGGAGGAGGACAACAAGGCAGCTGAGTCTGATTAGAGCCTCTCATTTTCCTGGAAACGCTATAGAAAATGATTCAGCCCTGCAGCTGCACACAAACTAAATAATTCTAGACATTTTTGTGATCCCTAAGGAAATAGTGTAACGTCTGACTATTGTAGAAGAGAAATCAAAGCCGCATTGTGTAAGCAGGTCCGAAAAGTGTCACTATTGTCCTCATACCACCTGTGCATTTGGTTCATTCATGTGTAAGATTTATATTTGGTTCACTAAATATAGAAATTATGCAAATGTGTGAACAAAACTATTCTAAGCTATGCAATGAAGGCAAAAGTTGTGTGGAAGATAATGTGAATTTAAAAGAGACACTGGATTTAATCTGAGAGTATCACAAAATTATAAAAACAAATTTAAAGTCACTACTCAGACTGAGTGTTAACATAGAAGCATGTGAAAATTAAGTAATTATAACAGCCTTTGCATTTTGTTGTATTTTTCTGTTGACAAATAAGATTATTCTAGCAATACTGAAGAAATTACATTAATATTACTAAGCATTTGAAATGAAACAAAAGACCTTTCAACAATTTAAATGTAACTCTACAAAATGCTTTATGTGACTGAGACAAAAGTTAGGTCACTCTCACACTTATGCCCATTTAAATGATAATAAATATAATTTTATCAAATGGTTCAAATCAAACACAGGTGTATCACAGCTGGTGCACACAATTAGTAGATCATTACTTAGCATTTTGAATGAGATTTGTCCTAATTAACAGTCCTTGTACAGGCTATTCATATTTAATACATATTTTGGGAGAGAAGTCAGTATTGCTTAAACGTGTTTTTGTTTTTTTGTTCTTGTTGGCGTAATGCAAAAAGTAACTTAATATTACAATCTTATTAATAGGAGAAACTCGGTCTAGTCCATCATCTGGCCTTATGGCATCATCAAATCTGTGAAACTGTATCAATCTGCTTCAGTGTGGTAGTCTCAATGTACCTCCAGTCTAACAATTTGAACGCAAACATTCGTAGGAACATAGGATTGTAAAGGGTCTTTTGATAACTGGAGTAATTTGAAAAATTTTGAATGTTCCAGGTTCACAGAGAAGGGAAACCTAGAGGTCCTGCTGTTCACCATCCAGAGTAAAATGAGAGCCAACAACCAGAAGGTTTACACTCCACGAGAGGGCAAGCTCATATCTGACATCAACAAGGTACTGTTAATTGTCTGAGACTGTGGTTGGTTTTCCAAATGGTTATGTGCATGGAAAGTAGGATTGCAATATTGTGTCATGAGTGCACATGTTGTCTTTGAATGCTTAGTTCTGCATATGGGCATTTTCAACTGTATTATTATGTTATAGAAAACAGCTAAAACGTCTAGAGTAAACAATGGCCTGATTGGTTTGTGTGCTGTAGGCATGGGAGCGTCTGGAGAAGGCGGAGCATGAGAGGAGCTGGCTCTGAGGACAGAGCTGATTCGTCAGGAGAAGCTGGAGCAGTTGGCGCGTCGTTTCGACAGGAAGGCCGCCATGAGAGAGACATGGCTGAGCGAGAACCAACGTCTCGTCTCCCAGGTAACCATCAACCTTATAATAAAGCTTACAGAATATGATCTCCCAGGTTACCAGCGTGTCCTTACTGTACAGAATACATCTGCAGAAGAGTTAATCAAGCAATGCATTGGCTTCATGGCATTGTATCACATCTTATTGTTGTAGAAACTGACAACACAGTAAATACAACAACACAATAAATGTGTATGTTCACGTTAGATGCAATTTTAGTTTGATTCACTGTTGTCTGATTATATAAGTTTTGACATGAAACTGAAAATGTGTTTTTTATTTCAATCAACTTCTACTTATCCATTTTATACTAGAATAAATTCCTAGGCAAATTTGGTTTAAATTGTGTACAGAGGAAAAGAGTTACCTTAGCTCCAGAACTGGTTAATTACACTGTGGTAACATCATATGTCTAGTCATTAACAAGCAATCATGTGTATGTCTCTATAGTGAGGACGCAATACTACAAATGTTATCCCTTTGTCTGTGAAAATAATGTCCTACTGTTGGTTCATATAATGAGATGCTTTTTCCCATATTTTGCAACAAAAAAAAAAACAACACATTATTACTTGCATGGTCTTCAAACCATAGACAACTAAACAGCACAAGCTTGAACGGGTATCACTTTGTTCTTATTGTCAGTCATCTGGGTACTAAACTGTAATCTCTTTTCCTCTTCAGGATAACTTTGGATTTGACCTCCAGGCAGTGGAAGCTGCCACCAAGAAACATGAAGCTATTGAAACAGACATCGCAGCCTATGAGGAGCGAGTGCAGGTCAGCATACACTCTACTGACAAAAAGCAAATCAATACCATCTATTGTTGGCACAGCCTTTGAGTTTTTATTGATGTTATTTTGTTTACTAAGCCATCCTTATTGACAATTAACACAGACTATGGAGCTTGCAAAAGAACAACAGCATGGAAGGCTGTGCAGACGTGCTCAGTGTCCATAGAAATAATTTATCCAAAACAATCTTTAACAGTAAAAGAGGCATGGAACAACCAGTTTAATATTTAGCATCTTAAAATCTTGTATTACTAAATATTAGCTACTAAAACTTCGCAGTCATTCTTGCACAGTTATATTGTATTGGAACTGCTTATCACCACTGTAATGTCTTAGAGTTTTGTTTTAAAGATTATCATCTTTTGAGTTTTTTAATAATGTTTTCCTCCTCTGTGCGACTGATGCAGGCCGTGGTTGCCGTGGCGAGGGAGCTGGAGGCGGAGAGTTACCATGACATCAAACGTATCACGGCTCGTAAGGACAACGTGATTCGACTGTGGGAGTACCTGCTGGAGCTGCTGAAGGCCCGCAGGCAGAGGCTGGAGATGAACCTGGGCCTGCAGAGGGTCTTCCAGGAGATGCTTTACATCATGGACTGGATGGACGAGATGAAGGTACAACACTAAGCTTATGGGACCTTTCTGATTGGGAGGGGCTATACCAGGAATGTTTCCTACAGTCACTTCTAAAGTAATAGTAGAGCAAGCATCGCAATATAGGTTCTGCGAATGACATTTTATACCATAATAACTTAACTAATAAAGCATTCTAAAAGCTCTACAGCTGACCAATGTCTTGTCCATAATGCACATAAAAAAGGTTTTAAAAAAGATTTAGAAAAAAAAAAAAAAAATGTTATTTCTGTTGTTCTCGCTCCCAAACCTGCTCCTGAGGAACCCCACTTTGGAATCCCAGGCACTTGAATCAGTAAAAAAATGTAGTAAAGCAAATGTGAGTCATGTGTTTCCCACATTAGGAACTGAGTCATAGTGTGTTCACATCAGACAGCGTTTTATGTCCGAAATTGCGTGAACACACAAATTCTGATGCCAAATATTTTTTAAGCTGGCTCCATTCGAAATGTTAGAAGTAAGTGGCAAAAATGTATGAGAGTCAAAGGTGAGAATGAGTGGCTACAATCTGATAACTAAATAGATAAATAAACCTCATCTTTGCTAAATCTTGAGTTTGTACCTGATATGTAAAAGAGAAAATCTAGTAAATATGGTAGAAAACCAGATAATCAAAAGGAACACTTTGTTTCTCTCATATTTCTCACTGACGTACTGTTGACTAAATCTGCAACTAGCAAACATGACAGCTAAGCTCTGTACAGTCAAGCAACAAACAAACATTTTCAATGTTATATTAGCACCTTAAATTAATTTGAGCGAAACAATAGTAAAAATTGTTATTCTGCCATTCAATCAACTCTGAAAGTCAACTGAAAATATTTTTGCTTTTTCTCAAGCAGACAGAGTTGTTATGTGGCTGATTGTCAGTAGTTGTGTGTAAACTCTCAGCCCACTCGCTGACCCCTGACCCCTCTTCTGTGCATGTGCCCCGTAGATGCTGCTGCTGTCCAGGACTATGGGAAACACCTGTTGGGTGTGGAGGATCTCCTTCAGAAACATGCTCTTGTAGAAGCCGACATCGGTATCCAGGCTGACCGCGTCCGCAATGTCAGCAGCAATGCACAGAAGTTTGCCAACGACACTGAAGGTATTTTTGTCATGATTATTCCGAGCACTGATATATGATGGGACTAAACTACCTAGTAGTCAATAATAGGGCTTGACCACTTGAAGAACTTGCATTAAATTTTTCATGTCAGACCAAGCAAGGTCCTTTTTCTCCTCTTTGTAATTCCTTAGTAAGTGGAGCCTTTTATGTGCTTTAAATTGATAACTAAAATAATGTTATGTTTCTGTCTGTAGGATACAAACCGTGCGACCCTCAGATCATTCGGGACCGTGTGGCACACTTGGACTTCTGTTACCAGGAGCTGAGCCAGCTGGCCGCTGAGCGCAGAGCCCGGCTGGAGGAATCCCGACGCCTCTGGAAGTTTTTCTGGGAGATGGCCGAGGAGGTCAGTGCTGTCCCGAGTGTACTTAGGATAGATCAGATTCTTCTAACTCTTGGCTAAACCATCTGTCAAAGCTAAGAGACATGAATGTGGTGACCAGACGCTATAAGTCTAAATCAAAATACAAAGCTATCATTTTTAATTTTCCAGGCAAATTATTTGGAAGACCTTTTTGGCCATTGGCTCTGCCGAAATATTGGTATTGAAGTTGATCATAAATAACCCAGATAATATGTAGTGAAAAAAAGACCACATAGTTAGAAAACATAATGTTTTGAAGATTTGGATTTATTTTGTGAACAATAAGGTCTTACATAATATAATGTGTTTTCCATTCAAATACAAAGGATTTTTGTATCCATCTTTGCTCAGTGCTGTTGTGACCCTTGTCCTCATTTTGTGATCCACAGGAGGGCTGGATCCGTGAGAAGGAGCAGATCCTCTCCTCTGAGGACTATGGGAAGGACCTGACAGGAGCAGTGCGTCTGCTCAGCCAGCACAAAGCCTTTGAGGACGAGATGAGTGGACGAGGAGCTCACCTGCAGCAGACCATCAAACAGGGGGAGGAGCTGGTGGCTAACAACCACTTTGGAGCAGACAAGATCAAGGAGAGGATCCAGGACCTGCAGGTACAAAAACAGGCACCTGTCATTACAGAGTGGAATGTTTGTATGCAAAGTGAAGATGATTAAGGAATCCCTTATACTAATTATTTGCTAAATAATTCTAAAACAGTGATAACTTTCAATGTAATAATTCAATAGACAAAAAATACTTAGAACTAGATACATTGTATTCTTTGTCTAAAATGGGACATTAAAGTCTTTATATCCTCGATTTAAAACATGGAGATCTTAAAATGTTTCCATTTGACATGGATAGCTGCAGGAATCATAATTCATTGAATACACAATGATCACTGATTTCTTTCCTCTAGGAACAATGGGCAGCTCTGGAGCGCCTCTCTGCTGTCCGCAAAGCCAAACTACAAGAAGCTTGCAACCAACATCAGTTCCAGGTAAGTCACAGCTAGAATTTAATTATTGTATAATTTCTTGAGTTCAGAGAAACTAACTTGTTTCCTGGTGCAGGCGGACGCAGACGACATTGACACGTGGATGTTAGACGTGTTGCGGATTGTCTCCTCTGTGGACGTCGGTCATGATGAGTTCTCCACACAAGCGCTGGTGAAGAAGCACAAGGATGTGGCTGAGGAGATCTCCAGCTATAGACCTGTGATTGACGCTCTGCACGAACAGTCTCGCACGTTGCCTCCCGAAAGGCAAACTCTGAGGAGGTACACACAGAATGAATGAAGTTACAAGGAGTACAAAAACAGAGGAAAAAAAAAATAAGCACAGAGTTGTCCAGTGGATAAAGCGATTTGTTTTTTTGTTTTTTACTTCAGAATTTTCTTTAATAGTAGCTTTATGTTCCTCAGATATACGATGAACATTGTTGGCTCTGAGTAATTTATTCTTTTGTTATTTTAAGCCTCGCACTGTACATACTAAGGATAATTTATCCAATTTGTACCAAGACGTATTTTGTAAAATGTGTACACAGAGGAGATTTGACCAGGCAGCTTAAATATTAATCATGAAGTTCCGTTTTGTTTAGTATTTTCGACTGAGATTATTCAGACTGATTGGGTGCGTCTGTTGTGTACAGGTCCAAAACAGACTGGCGGGCATCGAGGAGCGCTACAAAGAGGTGGCTGAGCTGACACGGCTGAGGAAACAGGCTCTGCAGGACGCTCTGGCCCTCTATAAGATGATGAGTGAAGCGAACGCCTGCGAGCTGTGGATCGACGAGAAGGAGCAGTGGCTCAACAGCATGGACATCCCTGACAAGCTGGAGGACCTGGAGGTGGTGCAGCACCGGTCAGTACACAGCTAGACTGAAAATATTTTTACTTTTGTTTAAGAAATTATTCTTTTTTGTAGCTTTTGTAGAATTAGTCTCATACTACTTTACGCTGTAGATGAATTTGTAAAAACACCGTCTAATTAAGGTAAAGATTGTAATTTTGTGACCTCTTAAAGATCTATATAAAACCATAGGCATGCAGTAGGTACTGTAGATTACTACAGTTCTCAAAAACAAAATATTGTGTATAGAAGTGTTCAAACTGTTCATCTTGTCTCACTGTGCATTTACAACCAAATTAGTCAAATTCTGGACATCTAGTATACTGAGGCCACACAGCATTTTTTATGTTCCCTACCAAATGGTTTAGTCGTAGTACAAAAGCACTTTCAATTCCTATTCATTTATATTAATTTCTTTCTTTGCTTTCAGTTTTGAGAGTCTAGAGCCGGAGATGAACAGCCAGGCTTCCCGAGTGGCGGTGGTGAACCAGGTGGCCCGACAACTCCTCCACAGCGGACACCCCAGTGAGAAGGAGATCAAAACCCAGCAGGACACCCTCAACACCAGGTAATCTACTTGTCCGACCGGATTACAGGCCATTAGAAAGGGAAGTTTGTCCATAATCTGATTTAACCCAGTGCAAGACAAACAAAGATTTAAAATGCCAAAGTCACATTAAGACGGATGTCTCTCATTTTCAAACAGTGAAGAAGGAAGTGTGTATTATAAGTCTCCCAAACTAGTATGGATTTTTTTTTTTGTTGACAAGCAAAACAACTTTACAGACACAAAGGTGAAACAGGCTTACCACCTTCTGCACAGCCAAACAGCTCTCATTTCAGATTTTTTTAGGACGCACACAATTGTTTCCTTGTGTTCGTAGTAGCTTCTGATTAATGAGTTTGTACTTTTAGATTACATTTTCAACATGTTAAGGTTCTGTTTCTCTCCAAGCAACTATTTATATTATTTGAGTAGCTCAAAACTATGCACTGTCAGTGTTGCCTTAATAACTTAATAGCTCTTTTTTACAAGTTAAGGTCATAAAGAGACCATGCTCAATTATTCAATGAAGACTGAAATTTACATTTTTTTTTTTACCAATTTAAAAAATCTACATTTAGAAACCTTCAATGTTGTATTTCAGTCGTTACTGGGGTAGATGCACAATCAAGATCATCATTATTAGTCGGCTATTCAACAAGTAATTGCTACAGTAGAAACTAAACCTTTGTCATTTTTTGATAAGACAAAACTATGCCATTTCCTTGTATAAAAATGATAAGACACACAACACATGATAGTACGATTATATATCATAATGTACCAACTGTATTATATATTTCTCATCTCCTAGTTTTTATGTACCGTACTTACTATATTTTGCACCAAATCTTAATCTATTGTATGTGAACTTGGGTGAGTTTTCTGAGTGTCCCTTGTTGTGGTGTAGATGGGGGCAGTTCCGGGACCTGGTGGATCAGAAGAAGGACAGCCTAAACTCAGCTCTGGGCGTGCAAAACTACCACCTGGAGTGCAACGAGACCAAGTCCTGGATCAAGGAGAAGACCAAGGTAACATCAGGTTTAACTGGCTGATAGAAGAGAGAGATTTCAATCTGTTGAGCTACATACAAAATGGCAGCTTTGTGGTTTATTTGAGACTAAAAATGTGTTGTTGTTGTTTTGTTGTTGTGTGCAGGTGATCGAGTCGACTCAGGAGCTAGGGAACGACCTGGCTGGAGTCATGGCTCTCCAGAGGAAGCTGACTGGGATGGAGAGAGATTTAGCTGCTATCGAGGATAAGCTGGGAGACCTGGACAAAGAGGCAGAGCGACTGGCCTCAGAGCATCCGGAGCAGTCTGAAGCCATCAAGGGACAGCTGGGCCAGATCCAAGGCGTTTGGGGAGAGATGAAGGTAATTTGGTCTGTCTGTCTCGGATTACAACTCAAGGGCAGAAAAATTTAGAACGCGTTTTGCTTGTTTGCCATGGATTGATCATAATGGTACTATTTTTAAATTCTTAACAAGGTCACCAACACAAGGCCACCAAAAAAAATTTGACAAACATTGTTTAGACAAACAGACATTACAAACCAACCATTGGACCCACAACAGTTCTGCTCCTCTAAACAAACATTTTTATGTTAGATTAACCGAAAATTAATGTTTGCCGACTTATTAAAAGTGAGGTGGCTCAACAAAACAAAGCCAACATTTTGAACAATTTATGACAATTTGATAATTCAATTTTATGTGGCTCTAAGAGAAATAGGTTTGGCTTCTGCCTAAAAGTTGCAATATTCTTTTACATGATCTCTATATTATCTCACAACATTAAAATTGCTTCACAGAATAATACGCTACATCATAGAACCAAAAGCTTGATATTAAACTAATGAATGTGAAAGGGAAGTGCCGCAGCTGGATGTTATTTTTTATTGACTCCTGATTGTAGACTAAGACCCAGTTATTAACCGCATGCACTGTTTGTGTAGGACACCATGAAGAACCGTGAGGAGTCCCTTGGTGAAGCCTCTAAGCTGCAGCAGTTCCTCAGGGACCTGGATGACTTCCAGTCCTGGCTGTCCCGCACACAGACGGCTATCGCCTCAGAGGACATGCCCAACACTCTGGCCGAGGCCGAGAAGCTGCTGGCCCAACACGAGAACATCAAGAACGAGATCCGTAACTACGAGGAGGATTACCAGAAGATGAGAGACATGGGCGAGATGGTGACGCAGGGCCAGACAGATGCTCAGTACATGTTCCTGAGGCAGAGGCTGCAGGCTCTGGACACAGGCTGGAACGAACTGCACAAGATGTGGGAAAACAGACAGAACCTGCTCTCTCAGTCTCACGCATACCAACTGTTCCTCAGAGACACCAAACAGGCCGAAGCCTTCCTCAACAACCAGGTATTGACAGCAAACAGACATGAACATAACCGTGGCCTAATGCTTTTTACAATATCCCTAGTAATTAACGGAAGAAACATACTTAGAATTATGTCCAAATGTTTGACCCAATTTAGGTTGCAACTACAAGTATTTAATCAAATAATAAATTGCTTTTTAGTTGATGTGTGTGGGGCTGCCCTCATGAGGTAGAAAAGTGTCATTACAAGACAGTTAAAACAAAGGATGATTTCAATTTTTGTACACAGAGAGTACCTTAATTTTCATTCTAGTGAAGCATTGCAGTGACATTTCTCTCTTTGTAGGAGTACGTCCTGGCCCACACAGAAATGCCCACTACACTGGAAGGAGCCGAAGCTGCCATAAAGAAGCAGGAGGACTTCATGACCACCATGGATGCCAACGAGGAGAAGATCGGAGCTGTGGTGGACTCAGGGCGCCGCCTAGTGTCCGACGGGAACATCAATGCAGACCGTATCCAGGAGAAGGTTGACTCCATTGAATCCAGGTAAAGGGTTGTTTTTTTGTTGTTTTTTTGTTTTTGTTAGTTTTTTTTTTACTCTTCACAGTATTCAGTAATCTGTATTATTATCTCTTTTACAAAACGTATAAGTTTAGTTTTAGTTCAAACAAAAGGTGCTGAGGCCAAACTGAACCACTAAGAAGTTGGTATGGCTGACATGCTGGTTAACTTCAGGTCAATAAATAAAACTTCTCATTAAAGTTTTTCATAAAAACATACATCTTATCTGTAAGGTGCTTTAGATAAAGATAAAATTATTATGTAAGAATCAAAGCTCCTAAAGTTCATATAGTGGTACAAATAAAAGTTGCATTTAGTTAACAGTCACTGGAATACTCCTATTGCTGACTCCCATAAACACAATACAAGTGCAGCAGGCCAACCAAACTGCACAACCAAGCAATTTTGTCCTAAAAATTACTTAATATTGGGTAGCTTTAAGGCCAGTTTTATAAACAGTATTAGTTTTAAATATGAAAAATCATCTCTATTTACGCAGCAATCGTATGTGCAATATAACTGAATGATGCTATTAAGTATGGGTCTAAGCTTATCTATTAAATTATGTATGTATAAATACACTGTAATATGTTTAAATGTCATGCTGTAAAAAAAAAAACCTAAAAAACAAATAAACTCTGAACTGATGAACTGACTCTTGTCCAGACGTAAGAAGAACCGAGAAGCTGCCAGTGAGCTGCTGATGAGGCTAAAGGACAACCGTGACCTGCAGAAGTTCCTCCAGGACTGCCAAGAGGTCAGATTTCTTTTTTTTTTTACTATCCCAGATTAAATAACTAAATAATGTTATGTGTTAGTCAGATGTTTGTATCTACTATTTCAATACAGAATAACATCATTTTTCACTTCCACAATTCACCATTAATAATGTGATTTCTTTGTGTACTTTGAGCTAACTCTTTTTGTATGTTTTTAGCTGTCCTTGTGGATCAATGAGAAGATGCTGACGGCCCAGGACATGTCGTACGACGAGGCCAGGAACCTCCACAGCAAGTGGCTGAAGCACCAGGCCTTCATGGCTGAGCTGCAATCCAACAAGGAGTGGCTGGACAAGATCGAGAAGGTACTAAAGACTACTACTAAATACAGTATATGATGTGTGAAGCTTAAATTGTGAACTCTGATATGAAAATGTATTGGTTTTGATCAGATTTTAGAAAAGTAACTGTATGGGGAATGCTGTATGATCTTCCAGGACGGACAGACGCTGATGTCAGAGAAGCCTGAAACGGAGGCCATGGTGAAGGAAAAGCTGTCCTCTCTGAAGAGCATGTGGACCGACCTGGAGGGCACCACACAGACCAAAGCCAAGTGCCTGTTCGACGCCAACAAGGCCGAACTGTTTACCCAGAGCTGCGCCGACCTGGACAAGTGGCTGGAGAACCTGGACGGTCAGCTGGGGTCCGACGACTACGGCAAAGATCTCACCTCCGTCAACATCCTGCTGAAGAAACAACAGGTGGGAGCTTGCTTGTTTGACAAGAAGTATCTATATTACCGGGTTCGTAAGAAATGTTTTGAGGAAAAAAGACTAAACATGCTCATAACAGGAGCAGCTAAATTTGAAAAATAGAAAGAACCAGGTTTAAATGTATTTGTTAATTTAGTTCACATTTTAGATAAAAACGTTTTTACAGAGAAAATTTAGTTCTTTAGTAAAGTTGATCTGACTTGAGAAGTCAAAGAAAAAAAAAACAATTCATTTTTAGACTTAAAACTTTAAAATAAATGTTTATTTGCTATGCCAAACAAACTTTTTAGGCCTTTAAATTGAAAAACTGAACTAATGAAATATTTCCATGTATTTTGGAACATATCTGTACATATCAAAACTATGAAGTTTTGCAGTTTTTTAGCTGAATAAATCAGAAGATTTTCTTGCATATAGAAGAAATTTTGATACTTGTGAGAGTCTAGTCATGCATTTATCTATTTCAAGTGTTTCTGTTATTCCAGCATGGTGTGTGAAGCGCCTGGTAGTTCTTAAGGTTATATTTAGTTCATAGGTGTAGCTTCTCATCTCTTCAAAGCTACACATTTCCCATATTCTGTCTCTGAAAATGAGCAGGAGATTGCTTGTTTACTCTCTCTCTTTCATCTGCACATACATCTCCTTACTGACTCTGCCTACTGCTCTGATGTCGCCAGATCTCGCGGGGAGAACGTCCAGATGAGCTTGTCACGGAAAGAGGTGGAGGAGCTTCAGAGCCAGTCGCAGGCGCTCAGTCAGGAGGGTAAAGGCTCAGAGGAGGTGGACGGTCAGAGGGTCAGTGTGGAGAGGAGGTTTCAGACTCTCCAGGCGCCGCTGCAGAAGAGAAGAGATATGCTCATGGCCTCCAGAGAGATCCATCAGTTCAACAGAGACGTGGAGGATGAGATTGTGAGTGCTGCCTTTGACTGCTGCTGTTCTTTTTATGTTTTATTGCATTAAGACTAATACATGTTGATGTTTTAACAGTTGTGGGTAGAAGAGAGGATGGCACTGGCCACTTCTACAGATCATGGACACAACCTGCAGACTGTGCAGCTACTCATTAAAAAGAACCAGGTATACTCAACGTGTGTAGGTACTTATGTATAGACAAAACACGATGTTGGGTCGTCTTATGAGTACTCTTCACTGATAGGTACATATTTACTTATTTCAACCAAAGCTGCAGAGTAAAAACAATTTCTCATAATCTTTCTTCACCACTGTTGTCATTGAGTCCAAGCCCCACTATAAAAGTGCTTTCCCATACAGTGTTAATCTACCAACAACACAATATCTTTCTACTGCGCTAGTGACAATGCACGTGTGGACAAATTTTTGTAACGAAATTAATCCAATGTAATTATGAGTAAAACTATTTCTGTTGGATTTGGTTGAACCCTCAAAAATAAGCTACAGACTTCTTTTAATTATTTGAGGAAAAAAGTATTAATAAAAATTCTTCTGTTTTAAGTTACCAATTTATAAGGCTGCTCCTACTTGAATCATATTTTACCAAAGGGGGTCATTATTTTTACTCAAGTCATAAAATGCAGTACTTTGACCATCTCTGGGGTTTGGAGTCATTTAAACCCATGTAGAAGTATAGTACTGAAATGTTTTTTTTTTTTTGTTATGTTCACAAAAGAAATTCTGTTATGTCCAGACTCTTCAGAAGGAGATCCAGGGTCACCAGCCGCGTTACGATGACATCTTTGAGCGCAGTCAAACGGTGTTGAGGCAGAGCTCACCCACAGCAGAGGCTATCCGACAGAGGCTGAGCGAGCTGCAGGCGCTCTGGGCCCAGATCCGTGAGGAGACCGAGAAGAGGCACAAGAGACTGAGTGAAGCGCACGAGGCACAGCAGTACTACTTTGACGCAGCAGAAGCAGAGGCCTGGATGAGTGAACAGGAGCTCTACATGATGTCAGAGGAGAAGGCCAAGGTGAGGGACCACCTACTCTCATACAATGTGATACTCCTCTTATTACCTATCGATGATTATTGGCCGACACAAACAGGCACACTTTACATCTTCAATCGCCTTTATAGCAGCCAAACAATATACTTTAATACAATTGTCAGGCCTATGTTGACAGTACACACTGAGGCACAGAAAGGTGTTGACCCACATACGTACAAGAAAAAATTTGCAAAATAAAACTAAAATATGAGTGCTTTGTATCACAATACTTAACACTACATTATGCTTTGGGATGTTCCTCTTTCCAGAGGACAGGCAGACTTGACTGACAAAATGAAACTGTGTATTGAAGGGCACCATCAGTGATTTCACCCAAATCACACAGTCAAAGCAATATAGGAGTGTTTCAGACAGAAGCACATTAGGGCCTAGTCAATCTATCCACACTCTATAATAACACAAAAGTCATGACACATTCGCTACATATTGGTCATAAAGCTAAATCAGACTGGCTTAATGTGTTTTCCAGGATGAGCAAAGCTCTGTGGCCATGCTAAAGAAGCACCAGATCCTGGAGCAGGCTGTGGAGGACTATGCAGACACTGTGCACCAGCTGTCCTCCACCAGCAGGGGTCTGGTGGGCGCTGGACACCCAGACAGGTCAGTCACACATAAATTTACTAGAAACATTTTAAAAATGATTTGAGGGATTTCAGAAGTCTAAATTCCTTCCTTGTCTTCCAGCGAGCGCATAGGAATGCGTCAGTCACAGGTTGATAAGTTGTACGCCGGTCTGAAGGACCTGTCGGAGGAACGCAGAGGCAAACTGGATGAACGCTTCAGACTCTTCCAGCTCAACAGAGAGGTGGATGACTTGGAGCAGTGGATCGCTGAGAGGGAGGTGGTGGCTGGGTCTCATGAGCTGGGACAGGACTACGAGCATGTCACGGTGAGTTTAATCTACACAAGCTTGTTCCAGATGGACCGCCGCGGCCAAATACAACAAGTGTCAGTAATCATGCAGGCATAGTCCTGGTGTGTACATGCTGTTAGAAAACAATCAAATTGCGTAAATTTAAGTGCAACAAAGGGTTTGGATCTTATTTGGCCTTAGCATTCCAGATTTGTGTAATGTTTATGTTATGTTTACTAGCTACTACTATCCATCTTCTAAACTGGGTGTACCTTCCCCAGATGCTGCAAGAGCGCTTCCGTGAGTTTGCCCGTGACACTGGGAACATCGGTCAGGAGCGTGTGGATGCTGTGAACAGACTGGCAGATGAACTGATCAATGCAGGACACGGAGACGCTGCCACTATAGCGGAGTGGAAGGACGGTCTGAATGAAGCCTGGGCTGACCTGCTGGAGCTCATTGACACTCGCACACAGATCCTGGCCGCCTCCTACGAGCTGCACAAGTTCTACCACGACGCCAAGGAGATTCTCAACCGCATTCTAGACAAGCACAAGAAGCTCCCCGAAGAGCTGGGCCGCGATCAGAACACCGTGGAGACTCTACAGAGGATGCACACCACTTTCGAACACGATATCCAGGCACTCGGGACACAGGTGACAAATTCTGTGAGAAACTATAAATAATTATGATATGATTTGTGTGCTAATAACATGTTTGTTTGTGCAGGTGCGGCAGCTTCAGGAGGATGCGGTGCGTCTGCAGTCTGCCTATGCTGGAGATAAAGCTGACGACATACAGAAAAGAGAAGGAGAGGTTAGTTCTGATTTAAACATCAGCTCAGTCTAGTGGGACAAGCAGCAGATCCTCAGCTGAGTGCATGACATTTGAGTATTCTGATCACGGTGAAGCATGCTGCACTGCCTCTGCACAACCACTTTTTAAAATGTAGACTGTTTACACAGAAAAGGTGATGTGATCTACAGGCAGTAGATACAGTCGGCATCGAAGGAAACGCCCACTAAAGGACTTTAATAGAGAACAGCAGCTTTATTTCAACAGCCACAGGAGCAAACATGGACTTTAGGATATGTGACTATGAAGACAAGGAATTGAACAACTTGACTTGAATTACTTGTGCTTAATGTAAGGGTAAATAAAAAAGGTAAGGTTGCATTTTCCATTGAATCAACCCAGTTTACTCCCACGCCCTACCACGCCCCCAAATATGACCGATTGCCGACTGCATCTATACAGAACCGTTAATTCAGAGTAAATACTGGCTGTAGAATAGCATACAGGGCATGGTCAAAACTTGACACTAGTGCAGTCTTTGAAACATGCATAGGTGGAGCAATCATCAATTGTCGGAATAAATGTACTAATTGAAAAAGAATAGTAAGGCAGAGAAGTTTGAAGCAGAGGCTTGTTCCACTGTGGTTGTGTCCATGCTCTGAGGACAGATAAAGTCCTTTGTTGTTTGACATGAGCTGACCTGTGTGTGTTTTGACCATTCCCTGTATGTATGTATTCATGTATGTATGTCGTCTGCCGCTCCTCCAGAGGAGAAAGGGAGAGGTGAGACTCTTTAGACCCTGGCTTTGCATCCTTGTGGCTGCAGTCTTTAAGCCTGACTAAAATGTGACATTTTAGTCTCCTCATGCAGAGCTGGCACACAGACTGCTGATATGCAAAGATCCACAACACTGAGCACACTGACTCAGTGGATTTTTGCTGACCTCCCTTTCCCTGCTTAACAATACAACTAGTTCTGCATGAGAGAGTTGCCCTCTATACAACAGCTTATTTAACTGGGGGACCTGCAGGACTGTATGAAGGATCTCTGATGCCTAAGCAGTTTGCTATATACTGTATGTAGCAGCCTGTTAGCATAAACTAGAAGTGCTTTTGCTGCTTGTAGGTCATTAGTTAAATGTCTTACATGCTCTGCTGCCCAGCCTGCTTCAGTGTTAAATGTTTCACATAGAGCTTTAGATGCACAGGTAAGTGAGTGCTACAAACTACAGCTTAGAGAATGAATATGACCAGGACACTGTACATCTGATCTTTTAGTAGCTCCTAAAATATATGCATAATGAAACGATGTTGCACAAACATACACAGTAATATGTTGGTTATAAACGAGCCTAAAGCACATTACTGTCTTTCTTTGTTTGTATTAGTGTTGCATTGTGGACTGCATGAGCCAAATGTTCTACAGCGAAGGATTCCAAACTCCCTACACTTTTTAAATAAAACAGTCATAAGCATAATGCATATACATATTAATATACTAATATATTAATGACAATATATTAACCCTTTAGGTGACAGAGTTGTTTATTTGAAAGTCAGTTCAGTAAGAAACGTGATCCTGGAGAATTCAAACTGATATTTTCTGTATTTTATGTAACTGCTTATACAAAGTTTAGTATGGAATTTTTCAAGCTACAGAAACTTTCCAGACACATAGTACCTGGAGTCTGGATACTGAGAGCCTGGAATGACTTGTGTAGAATTGCTACTTTGCCACTAAAAGGGTTACTAAATTGAAAAACATAATGACAATATAATTTAACAATAACAATATTAATTTTAGTGCATATCATAAAATGTCAACATTTCCATTTGGCTTGAGATTCAGACCAAGTTTTCAGAAGCTTTTTGTTTTGTTATATTGCTAGCTTTGTCCAGTGTGTTTCAAAGTATGTTTCTCTGTTTCCCAGGTTTTGGAGGCCTGGAAGAACCTGCTGGAGGCGGTGGAGGGCCGTCGGGTCAAACTGCTGGACACTGGAGATAAGTTCCGCTTCTTCAGTATGGTGCGGGACCTCATGCTGTGGATGGAGGATGTGATCCGCCTGATCGAGGCTCAGGAGAAGCCAGGTACTGTTATCACTCTAGTGAAATCTAAGTGCTGCAGCTTCTCAGTGTAATGGCAAACTAATCACAGACTCACAAGTGAATCTGAATCTTAGTCATTAATAGAATAAAATGTCATGAAATAGGCAACAGATGAAACAGTGCTACAGACTGAATGAATGGCGCTTATGTCTCAGCTAAAAGATGACCAGCCTGAAAATGTCCCTGCCATGATTCAACAAGCACAGTAGTTAGTAAACTCAATTCCTAGCTTCATAGTATAATTCTTTGATGTGCCCCTATACAGTGTATACTCTTTACCTTCTGAGTGAAGTCTTTTGCTAACCTGATCATCTGTGTGATGTGCAGGGATGTGTCGTCTGTAGAGCTGCTCATGAACAACCATCAGGGCATCAAAGCCGAGATTGACGCTCGTAACGACAGCTTCACAGCCTGCATCGAGCTGGGCAAAGCTCTGCTGGCCCGAAAACACTACGCTTCAGAAGAGGTACTTCTGTTACTTCTGTTTTAGTTATGATATGTGTGCATGTGGAAACGCAGAATTAATGTCTCCCTCAGACTATAGACACAAGTTGTAGAATACAAAATGGAACGCTGTTATTATTACATTGAACTTTACTCCTATGAATGCAATAAGCAGTAAGCAGTAAACTATGCGTATGTGGGGTTTTGTAAAGTATTAAAAGTCTCAAAAAGTATTAAAAAGGTGTGTGTTGTCTTATTTAAAATATTTTCTTTTTTTATAACTAAATGGATTTTACAATGTGTACATGTTGGGTGAACTGACAATTTAATTTGAAGCAAATATGAACCAAGTTTTTAATTCACCGATTAGTTTTGTTGACATATTCTATCCAAAAGTTTTTATAGAATAGATTTCCACTTACACCCTTGTTTGAAAGTTTCAAACTGAACTTTTGATGCATTTTTAAGATTTTGATTATACTGAAACCCTCAGTTTGGGCATGTCTTCAACATAACATTCCCAATATTATCAAAATCTATTTTTCTTCCTCAGATTAAAGAAAAGTTGCTACAGTTGACAGACAAGAGGAAAGACATGATTGACAAGTGGGAGGATCGATGGGAGTGGCTCAGACTAGGTAAGGTCTTTACTATCTTCAGTCTTAAACATCAAATTGTAAGCCCTCTAACCTGCCTTTGTGACCCTCCTCAGTGCTGGAGGTGCACCAGTTCTCTCGGGATGCGGGCGTGGCTGAGGCCTGGCTGCTGGGACAGGAGCCATACCTGTCCAGTCGCGAGATCGGACAGAGCGTGGACGAGGTGGAGAAACTCATCAAGAGACACGAGGCCTTCGAGAAGTCAGCCGCCACCTGGGAGGAACGGTTTGCTGCACTGGAGAGGCTCACCACGGTAAAGACGGGAGTGCCAGGCTGTAGTGCAGGCATGTGGAGGATAGAAAGAATGAATGATTGAACAACTGTGTGTGCAGATGGAGTTGTTGGAAGTGAGGAGAAGGCAAGAGGAAGAGGAGAGGAGCAGACAGCCTGCGGTCACTGAGGCCTCGCCCACAGAAGCTGCTGCACGGTCAGTTTACAACATATTTATTTTCTTTTTGTACACATTTTACTTGTGTTTTACTATGATAATGCTTTATATAAAGAACAGTAGACCATGTGTGTTGGAGTGAAAAACCAAATTTCATAAGTTGTCAGGCACACCTTGCACTTTTTTATTTATTAATTAATAAATATTGAAAAATAGAATAGAAAAGCACCCATCCTGTGCCTAGATAGCTCCCGGCATTTGCTGGGAGGTAGCTCTACGCCTGTGGGGGCGCTGGGCAGTAAATGTCTACAATCTTAAAAGCCTAAGCTAAGATGTGTTCACATGTTACTGCACTCAGTGTGCACTAGATTTTGTTTTATTTACTTCTATTTTTGCAACAGTACAAAAACGTGTTTCTATGGCAACTAACTGTAAGCCCTTGCACACACGATACAAACAGCAGCTGAGCACATATTTAATACATGCTGTAAATGTAGTGCCCAAGGACGGCCATTTTCAGACTTCCCTCGCCCTGCATCACAGTGCAAGAGAAGCCACACTGAGATCATGTGACATTGGTACACAATGATCCTTCTGGAGCAAAGTAGTGGCTGTAGTAACAGTGTGAAAGCACATTACATTGTTGACACACTGTTCTGTATCTTCTGAATTAACAATACAATGTTATTGCTGCAACACAGTAATTTGAAAGGAACAAGAACTGTTTTAACTTAGTATTGCTTCTAAATACCACAACTAAATTGTATTGTAAGTATAAGTACAACAATTTGTTTGCTTAACATTGCCCAATGCAGAAAAAAGATTTACTCACAAACAATAAATAGAAAATTGAATATGAAGCAAAATTTATTTTAATAATAAGTTGCTGTGTTTGAATGTGTCAATGTAATTATTATAACAGTTGACAAGATGTTCATGTTTTTTCCACCTCCTACCTGGCTCTAAATAAACCAGTGCACTTGTGTGTATATCTGTGTGTTTTGTTGCAGTGAGGGAGAAGCAGCAGCTCAGAACGGCCTGCCCTCTGACCAGGAGTCGCCCAGGGTTAGTACTTATCGCTCTCCAGCCTACCAGCAGTACAGCACCACCCTACAGAGTCGTAGGGCTGGCCCATGACACCAGTCACCCCGGCAACCACACCACACACAATCATTCCACTTTGGGCTTGAGGTCTTAAAGTCTTAGATCTAGATTGGGTTCAAGTGAGCAATATGTCTTTAATTAATGAGCTGGAAGTGAGAGAAAAAGACAGGCATATTTTGATACATAAGAAAGTCTGTTTTTAAGGTGAAATTACTTACTAGAAATATATTTAGAAAGTATGTCCAGACGAGTAAATTATTTTTTCCCCTCTGTCCTCCATCCTAGATTGTGAACCCAGTCTGAGACAGAAATAGGTGCTGGTTCACTGTGAGCCACATTCACTCTTGACTTTCCTTGTCCTCTTCCTTTGTCCTTCAGCTCGACACTCCCATCATCATCTCCCCACAGCTCCTTATGTTCCTGCTAGTTTATGTTATCATTTACAAACTTACTCTGTGGAATATGAACTCTTAAAACTGACAGAAAAGTCTAATAGTGACTGTTAATGAAAAAGTCAAAAACTGAATGTTTGTAGATAGTATTTTATCAATGTCTTATGGTGCGTAGTAGTCTTAAAATAAAATTAAGCTGTGCTCAAACTACTTCATGCAAAAAGTTGGGATTCAAAATTTAAAACTAAATGTGTATGTAAGAAAAATCCTAAACGTTAAAATCCATCAATTCATTTGTTGAAATTCATCTAACATCATTCCAAATGTCCATTTTCCACTCAAACCATTCCGTAATTAATGTAAATTATTATGGAATGAAACACGGATTCATAACTTGTAATAAATTGTAAGTTTGCTGTACTAGATGTCATTCAAAACACAATTAACTACAGCTCCAAAGAGAATCACAGTATTTGTTCTAAAAACAATTTAGACATTTGTGAAGCCTTTTTCTGTTTTTCACATTTTTAAGACAGCATCTTAACATTCTCGTGTTAAAACATATCCAGTATTTGTAGTTTCTTAATGTTTACTTAGTTCATAATTACATCCCAAAATGAAATGACATGAAAGTTCACATTAGTTCCGATCATACTTGTGAATTAGATTTGAGATTTAAATCAGTTTGACAGACACTCCAGCCCTCTTCTGCTTTCTGATTTCCCTCTGTGAACATTGTGTATGAGCGTGTGTGGTCACCACATGTCTGATGTCTTATGTGTTAATCCTATTATTTTGTATTATGAGTCTGTGTCATGTTCATTGTGTTTCATAATGTACTGTTGCATGTCATTCCCAGACTAACACATTCCCAATAAACCCCGTCCACCAATCAGAGCGCTCCATCTCTGACGTTCATTCATGCTCATCCAGCTGCAATGTACATGTAGAAACAAATAAGAGCATTTATAATGAAGAATTCAGGTGTAAATTAGTGTGAAGTATTGTTGTTTGGTAGTAGTCGGCAATAGTTTTAAATTGTTTTACATTTCTGATACAGATCCAATACTGATCTCAGTCCAGAATCAATCTTCTTATTATTACAAACCCAAACCTGATAGTGACAGTGTGTCTATGTGGAAGGATTTGGAGAAAACTGTCTTCAAAAGTTACAATGTTCCTTAGAAATGAATGGATGAAGTTAATTAATTGAATGGAAAAATAGAAAAAATTCTGCCTATAGTGCTTCTCCTTCCTAACCTTACTTGATTCCAGTTGAAGTAAATTTCTTTTGTCTTAAAATACTAGGATCAAGTCACTAATTACAATTCATTTTGATACTCTAAAACGGAATGCTTGTGAGTTACTAGGTTTAAAGCTATAATGTTGCTTTGCTTACAGAATGTAACGCATCATCTTCATAGTGAAACCAAAGCTCTTAGATAGTGCACTTTTTTTTTTTTTTTTACAGTTTATTCTGCAGTGGCAAATTGCAAGTCGGTTTCTTGGTTAATTTTGACGTTCCATCCTAAAAGTTTAAGAACAGTTAAAACATGTAGACTAGATTTGGTTTAGTCGTCCTCGAAGCAGGTCCACTACTTCTTACAGTCCCAGGATGATTTGCCCTCCTTCCCTCCCTCGATCCTGCTGCTGACGAGCTCAGTTTTGGGGTAATATGCATTCGTGTGCAGTGGGTGTGGACAATAATGACTCTCACATTCATTTCTCAAACAACTTCCTGATAATGGCTTTAATCTGTCTCTCTCTGATGTGTGGTGCAGTGGTGCTCTGACTTTTGCATGTGTTAAAGGAGACATATTGTGTGCATTCCATGTATTTAGTAAGAAACTAAAAACTGCTGAACTGATAAGCCCCGCCTCTTTATTGTAATTATCTGTAACAGCAGCAAATGTTTTACCTATTGGGGCATCTGTAAACTTGTATTAATTGGATTAATCAGGATCACATCCGCATTATTATATTTATTATGAAACAGCCTTAGACAATCACAAAAACACTTACAAATAGACAGGGATAGGTGGTAGGTGAAAACAAGTGTTTTCTGAGCTCTTGAAAGTCACCTGCAGGGCAATTTAAGATTACTCAAACATGCATGTATCAAAATACAACTTTGATTAAACAAATGATGAGAGAACATTTTGAGAACATAGTAGCAAAATATATGTCCCCTTTAACAGCTCAAGAAACGCTTGAATGCAGCATGAAATGGATTACGTCCTAAGCAGTGCTTCAATTACAACTAAATGTGAAGAGACTGGTGATACTAAAAAGTCTTTAGCAAGTTGTTTTTAAACAGACTGCTTTTGAATTTTTAAAGCACTGTATGAATATTAAACAAGGTGAAGATTTTGCAGAAAAATATGAATCTACATGAATACCAAAATTATTCATTGGAGGTTGTTATGAGCACAACCTGCTTCGCTTTGCACAAAATCACAGCTTTGGTAAAATGACATTTGCATTTTAAGGTGGGAAATGTCTCAAAGGTAGTCATCGGATACTGGGTTTGAAATGGAGACATAACAAGTGACAATTTCAAACTCATTTTTAAACAAAACGGGCTTCTGTACATTGTTCTTCTGCAATCATTATATTTAAATTGCAGTATTGGGACTACACTAGTTTATCTCAGCCTCATCATTGTAAACAGGAGGTGCAAGTAGTTTTATATCTTTTAAATAAAAAAGAAAAAAAAGAAAAAAGATGACTACCTTTGAAAACCTTTTTCTACCATGGAGCATTCCTGAGCAAATAAGGGATTCCACAGAATAATTTCATCTGAAGTAAGCTCCTGAGCTACAGTTCTGACCTGATTGTGTTGTTTCCAGGACGGTGTGGATGGAGAAGTGGTAAACGGAGTGTCAGACCCCAGTCCCTCAGGGTCTCCTGGGGCCACACGCAAGGGCAAGTCCAGCCAGGCCGCCACCTTACCCACCAAAACAGACAGCCCCACGTCCCAGCTGGAGGGCTTCCTGCACCGCAAGCACGAGTGGGAGGGGCATAACAAGAAAGCTTCAAGCAGGTATGATCCTCAGAGTATCTGTACCATCTGTTGTTTTTTTTTCAGGTTTTCACAATATGACACAGAAAGGCACTGTTCAACACAAGAAATAATTATAATACTGTACTATCTTCTGTTAAATTAAACAATATCTGCACGTTGCTTGCTTTCCACTCAAACTGTGACAAACCTGTGTTTTGCAATTGGAAACATTGGAAAAAGAGAAAAGAAATAAGATCATTCTGAGAGCTATGACCTATAGTTTTGAACAAAGACCAGAAATCTTGTCCACAACAGCCAAAACTGTACAGTGGACACCTGAACATCTGGAAGTGTCATCGAAGTGTAGCTACTTACTCAACTTTCACTTATGCAATGTATAGTTTTTTGTGACGCCAATAGTAGAATATTAGGATAGTCATTACAGATTCCAATTCAATTTTGGTATTTGTTCGCTTCTGTAGCCACAACAAATGTTTGGATCACCAATATGAATACTCATTCCAGACTTTCCATCTCAGACACCAGATCTCTGTTTGATAATTTGTGTTACAGCAGCTTGCAAAAGTCCAAGCTCAACACTGTACCAGCGGTTGTTTAAAATAATACAGAGAGATTCAAATGTCTGCTGCTAAAATTTACAGTTTTAAAATTTTTACTGGATTGTAATTGAAATGAAAAAAAAAATAATAATAATAATTAGACTTCTTTTTTTTAAGCTGCCTGTCCTACCTTGTGTAATCTTGCAAATTGTTTTGTGTGTTTCTGCAGGTCGTGGCACAATGTTTACTGTGTGATCAACCAACAGGAGATGGGCTTCTATAAGGACCAGAAGAGTGCGAGTCAGGGCATCCCGTACCACAGCGAGATCCCTGTGAGCCTGAAGGACGCTGTGTGTGAGGTGGCCACAGACTATAAGAAGAAGAAACACGTCTTTAAACTCAAGTCAGTGCAGCAGCCTCAGGAAAGACCCTCGTGTAAACCAGACATGTGTGCTAACTGTCATCTGATGTGTGTTACAGAATCACTGATGGAAACGAGTATCTCTTCCAAGCCAAAGATGATGTAAGTCAAATGTGCTTCAGAGTTGCGTACAGACTATAATGATGCAGGTGATCCTTCTTTGGATCAGTTTAAGTCTGTATGGAGGAAGACAAATCCAAAAACTGTTTATGGCTTTTCCAAATGATTCACACATGTTCCACTGCCCCGTGTCAACTCCTCAACCATTTCTGGGCCTGTGAGTTATGTAAGGAACAAGAGTACAAGGCTGTTACAAAGCTATACAGCAATTCTGACCGAGCCATGCAACCTTTAATTGGGATGCACTAATGCAGCCTTTTCAGTCCCAAAGCCAGTGTCAATCATTTTACTTTTAGGTATCTTCGGATTCTTGATATCAACCGATATTGGTGTACAGACTGATAATTACTTTTTTCTCTTCTGAAAACTTTATCTTATTATTTATCCTGCAGGTTACTAGGGTATGACTTGTGAATACAACTTTAAACAACTTGTTCTGGGTCAGCAATGGCTACTAAATGTCTTAGAATCCACCAGAATATTATCTGTGGTTTAGGTTTCTTGTCCAGTCACAGCACTGGTATCAATGCATTGCTCTTATTAAATGCATATTTCTCTAAAGTCTCCACATAAAAGCAGTCATAGTTTATTTCAATTGCTGCATTCCTTAATCTAGTTCCTACTTCAAATTTTACCATGTGGGAATCTTTTTGTTCTGTTGCAGAGCAAGACATTAATATTTTTGATTTTTAAGTGCAAATTAAGTACACAAGATTTTATTTAACAACCATTCAGGACAATGCACAGTTAGATTAAACATACAAGCAGAGACGCTTGTACAAATTTACCTTCCCTATTGTGACATTTGAGACTTTACACTACCCTCTAGTGGCACCTCTTGTTACTTACCTGAGGTGTCTCAGTATATTCTCACACAGACAGGAAACATTTGCTAAATGTCTACTCATGTAAGGGTAAGGTTGCTTCTGAGAAATATTTTCAAACAGTGGTAAAAAGTACAAGACAATACTCAAGTAAGAGTACAAACGTATTTGGAGAAAGGAGTACTGCTGCTGCACTCAAGAGGATTTTGAAATCTTCTGCAGAATTAAATTAAAATTAAATCTGCTTGTAAAAAGCAAGTTTGTAGAGCCGTCATTAGACAGAAAGCCTGGCACTGTCTGGCTGTTTTTATTGGTTGTGTTAAAATTCCTCAGAACAAGTTGGAACTAAAGAAGAACTAAATAACCATTAATTTAAAATTGAAGATGATCTGTTTGGTTGAATGAATTTTTAAATGCTAAGAATCACATATTTTACACAAAAAACAAAGTCGTCTTATCTAAACTACATCATAACTAATGCTAAAATCATTTAAAAATATCAACTTAAGCTTTTATCTCTTGCAGACTTAGTGGAAAATACAAATTCTTCAGAAAGTTCCTCAAATATGTCTGAATAAATATACTGTCTCTGTTCTCTCAGGAGGAGATGAACACCTGGATCTCCGCCATCTCCACCGCCGTATCGGGCGACAAGAGCGAGGTGACGCCCAGCAGCCACAGCACGCCCGCCCCAACCGCACGCGCCCAGACGCTGCCCGCCTCCGTCACCACGTCAACCACCAACGCCGCCGCAGAGTCCAGCCCGGGCAAGCGAGAGAAGGGCGACAAGGAGAAACGCTTCAGTCTGTTCAGCAAGAAGAAATAGACGCTCTTCCTAAATCTATCTATCCTTCCTCCTTTTCCCTGTCTCCTCTCCCCTTCGGTGCTGTTTGGGCTGAAAAGTCTTACTTATTTGATAAAAGGTGGAGTCAACGTGTAGCACCTGGCATTGTAATCACTAAATACAGTACTACTAGCTCCTAGCATAGCACTAAATTTGTCAAATCCCCAAACAGCAAATCCCTTCATTTTTCTTCACCTATTTTCCAAGACTACACTGTAAACCGTGCATTTCTAGTCTTGATTAAAAGGTCTAGAATTCAGAATATATGTCTTGATTTTGAGTAGTTTGGGTCAGATAAGAATGTTTTTTTAGCGATGCAGCTTATTTCACTTTTGTCAAGATATTTCTGATTGTTTACTAGTATCATTTCAAACAGGATTTCGATACTTGGGAATCTGGGCTACTTGATTCTTGTTTCAGATTTCCTAAACACAATAATAATTTCTAATACTTACTGTTTACAAGAGTCTTTAGCCTGAAACTAATTTGTCATTGTGGTAAGTCAAAATGTGTTTCTCGATTGGCAAATATTTTGGCTTGAAATTACATCAAAATCATTGAAACAAAGCAGAAACACCTTGAAACAGGGGAATTAATCTGCCTGTCAAGTAAATCTTTGAAAATGGACACAAGTAAGATAAGTATTCTGATTTTAAGACTTTTTGGTTCATCTAGAATGTTTTTGCAGTGTAGCGTGCAAGCTCCCAGCCAGATGTCTCAATTCTGTGCCTAACGACCGACCGGGCTGGTTCAGAGCGTCACTTAACAGCCGCCATCTTTGTTTTTGTCAATTTGGAAAACCGGGATACATTCTAAAATCGCCTCTTTATGGAATTCGAATCCGCAAACGCTTCAGGCAGCTGCTCTTCAAAACAAATGATTCCAAATATTGCCATTGAACAACAGCGTATTGAGGAATTCCCAAATTGTCCACTCGGTTTTTAAAAGCCTGTGTTTATTTTATTTGTGTTTTTTTTTTTTTTTGCTTTGTTTGTCGCCGTCATCCCGCCTGATTCTACTACTGCCTTTTGTGGGTTTGTGTTTACGCTTCCCAAAATGTTCTCTCTCAATATTTTTTTTATTATTTTTTTTTTTTGTCAAAGCTAATCTAGGGTCCAATTCTTTTCCCTTTTTTTTGCGAGGCCTTGTCTTTGCAAGATTGAGTGTATCCCTATGTAATGGGGAGACCACGGCAGGGTAAAAAATCCAAATTGACATCGTAAAATTTTGAAATTACGTGACAAAACGTGGGCTGTAACCATAATTATGCACTGAGAAATGAAAAATGAAGGTTAAGTTGTGACTTGGAGCGTTTACTCTGCCGTGCTTTCAAACTGTATGTATAACTTGTGTATAACAAACTGTTTAAAAATGAATCTGTGTTTTAATTTCAATATTGCTACTACTATTACTAATATACCCGCGATAATAAGCTTCATTTCTTAACCTGGCGAAATGTACACTGCATTCTGAATGAAGGATTATCTGGCTCTGACCAGTGAGAATGTTGATAATTTCTATTGTGTTAACTATTCTATATTCCCCAAATGTTTGTTTTTCCCACTTTTGTAATGTTTCTTTCTTTTTTTTTTTGTGATACGATTAAGCAATGTCTTAGGTAGGGCTGCAAAATTCCATGAGTTTTCAAAGCCGGACATTTTCCATGAGATTTATTGGAACATTTGGGGAATTTGCAGGAATTTGTTGTGAATAAACAGGGAATTAACACTTCTGAAGCCTGTCTCTAACCATAGCAACACATTTTTGGAAGTTTTTGTGCTGTTCAGTCACATCTAAGAGAAAAGCAGTACCAAAAAAATACAATGATTTCATGGATTTTTATATTTTTGAAAATTCCCTAAATTCCTGAGCTAATTATTGGAAAATTGCCGTGAATTTTGAGAATTTGTTCTGGATCTTTCCCGCTCCTTTGCAGCCCTAGTCTTAGGTTTAGTCCGACAAGTATGAAGATGTTCTATACAAATCTTACTGTTAAAAATGAAGTTGGAATTCTTTACAAAGCATTTATTGAAAGTGGTCGTGTTGCAGATTATTGGTCGCTTGCTTTGTTGGCTTTTTCGGCACTCCGTTTTAAACATTCTCAACCATCTATGACCTTACAGTGAAGTCTTTTCAGTTACTTCCAGGGAGACATTTGGGATACAAAAGGCTGTTTGGGTGGAAAAACTAACCTGTGTACAGTTCTATGGAAGGCAGTCGGCGACAAAAATAACTTATGTACAGATGAAATTTGCATGCGCTTAACGAAACACTACCGCAGCTGCTTAAACTTGCAAACAGTTGTGGCGCTAAGCTACACGTCAACGCCATATGCTAGCTTGAATTTTGTACATACCACCACAGAAATCACCTACTTTTTAGGTTGTAACACTGCAAGTCCACCTGAGAATATATCTTAATTTGATGCTTGTAACTCAGGCATGTCAAGTGGAAGTGCATGTTGTAAAAAATTGCCCTAATGGCTGACGAGTCTGAAACCTGTTTTGCTAGTTTGAATGAATATTAATTTTGTATTTAATTTTATATACTGCAAGAAAAAAAACAAAAAATTGTGGCTGAAAAACGGCATGGCAGACTCAGAACGCTGGAGGTGTGTGCGTTGGATTTGAGTTCAGCCGATGTGACACTTTCGGAGTAACTGGAACACTTCACTGATGGTTGTTGGGTCCCTTTTTCTATTTTTTGGTTTGTTGCAACATTCTCTGGCAATTCCGATTGATATAGTGTGCATTCTTCTGTCACTGTAACCATTAGTAACCAGATCTTTATTCATATTGCACAATCAGAAATGCCACGATGTGGGGTGGGTCGGCGGGCGGGGGGCAAAGCTTTGTTTAGCTGAGGGATCTTGTGTGTGGCGTGGGCCGGGGGGCACTGCTAGTTGGATCTGCACCTGTAGACTTCTCCCCTTCTCTGTTACATATGTGCAAAAAGCCATTAAAATGCTTTTAAAACGAATGTCAGACTCCTGTCAGTTTATTGCATTGTATTAAAGTGGTCCTTTTACGACTAAAACTCTGCTTTTGGTGTTAAACTAACTTTGTCTGCTGCTTTGGGTAATTTTTGTACATTTTAGTGCAGCATTCTGGTCAAAACAGAAAAGAAAATGAGATGATGATTTATTATATGGTTACATCACCCTGCATTTACCTGACAGTGAAAGAATTTTCTGGGTCTCTAATCTCTTCCTAGCCTTCTCCTGTTTTGATTCTTCTGTTCCCTGACCCTCGTAGAAATGTGTGAAGAAATCTTGAACACAGAGGAGACATCGTGAGGAGAGAGGAAACACCGCAAGAAATGAGGAGCTAAGGAAAGTGAAGACAAAGAGAGGAGACAAAGAGAGGAGACATAGTGACGATAGAGCAGCCAAAAAGCTCACAGTCATTATGGACTTTGCCACTGTTGCAAAATTCAAAGCCCTCAATGGAAAGCAGTTGTATTTTACCCTTTTAATTGTTTCTTTTCTTTTGCCTCTGAGCTTTGGGTCACCATTTAAAGTGACACTGCAGTTTTCTGGGGTGAATAATCAAATGCATAATCCCATTGAAATGTAAAGTTAAAACATTTATTTGGATCATTTTTTATTGATACTGTAATAATTTGTTTTATCCCAACCTGTGGAATTTTATAGATAAAAGAGCAAGATTTCCATTGAAACAATCAAGAGGAGGCTCTCTAAGAGTCAATTTCAGGGAGATACAAGCCTGCTCGGAGTAAAGACACACATAGGTCAGAAAACAATGTTTATTTTTTGGCTATAATGTTACACGGTGTACCTTAATTATGCCAAGTTTGATTGAGAGCTGGAAAACTGAACAGATGAGGAGATGAAACGAGGACAAATGAAACAAGGTCCTGGTTACAAACTACCGATTCCCTGAATGAAAGCTGCACAATCTAAGCAAGAAATGACATATTACACACCATTCTTTACCGCTTTGTGCCCATGCGTATTAAGTAATAAAGTGCAAGAATAGTAGTTATAAAATCTTTTGAAATATAAATATACTAATACTAAATATGTATAATTGATATTTAACTTGTGTGTGAGGTTATACAAGGTCAGGCAGCAACAACGCAAGACTTGGGGAAAATACTCCTGGTAAATACTCAAATCCAGCCTGTGTTCTTGTGTTGTACAATAGGCCTGTACATGTAGTAGTGAACAGTCTTGAACATACAGTAGAGTATGTGGTGGGGATTACACTAGTGGCAATACAGATTGATCAGGATTACAGGCCACACATGTAGAGTCTTTGATTAAATGGTATACCCCAGTATGTTTGCAATTACAATCACAGTATTTAACATACATAATATGAAAACATTTTATGAAAGTAAAATTAAAATACTGAGTGTACGTGTATATAGTTCTTCATGTTCATGTTTAAATGTGCACTGTGAAAAAAAAAAAAAAAAACTCCACTTTTTCGCAAAACGTTTCGTAAAATCAGGGCCTGACTTCTTTTTTGACTAAGCAAAGACATATGAGATCTATTGATCTACAGGCATGCCTTGTAGGAGTGGCAAAAATGTTTTTGTGACCCACACCAAAAAATAAATAAATAACCCCCAAAAAATACTTGTGTAGAAGAATTGTGTTTGTATCCAATATTATCTTCAATATCATAGTGTCCCTTTATGGTTGAATATCAAGGGAAATCTACACAGCTTCTACAACACAGGTTTTCTACGTGTATAGGTTTGTGTTTTTATTCTCACTCTAGATCTAAAGGCGGCTAAGAGTCGGCCGTATCCTGCAGAGAGCTCTCTGTCCTGTGTTATTGCATGCATCCCGTCTTTACTCCTGAATTACTCACTTTGAGCTTGCTCTGCCTGCTTTGACTTCAGCACCACGGACAGCGCTGCTGGGAGCTGTAGTCTCCTTCCACCCGAGGACATCACACTCACATTGAGCTCAAAACTACACAAAAACACACTCTCCCAGAAGTCTGTGCTGCTGTACGTGCTCTTTACGTGCTCCAGCGGCGCACGCACGGGTGTTTTTTCCGCGTGCGTTCTCAGCTGGAGCGCGAGCGTTTTACCATTAGACCGGAAAAGGAATCATCACTTCAAAATAAAACGTCATGAGAAAAACATTTCTATATGTCATATAGTCCTGACAAGTGCAACCGAGGGTTTCTGAGACTAGAGAGACCACCTCAAAAAACCTTCTTAAAAGTGTCAGTGACATGTGTCATGGGATTTGGTGGAACATAGTCAGACAGACATGTCTTTTATTTGTTTTTTATTTAAAAACATTTAAGCCTATAGTTCAGAAGTCAAGAGCCAAAGTTTTCAGCTGTCATTGGCAGCTGTTTAAACTGTATTTTGTTTCTATTAAATACGTTTTTATGAGCTAAAACGGTTTGCTAAGTGAACTGATCATGTTATGTAACTGAACACATAGTAGGTAACTTCTGAGAAATATGAATAGCCATCAGCCTGATTGTCCTTCTTTTTTTCATTGTTTTTGGCTTATTCCACATTACATTCTATTATGTAAAGAGAGCATTTCTTGACACTCACAGGTGCTTGCATTATTATTTCATGACATATTGCAGAATTGAGGTCACAACCATTTTTCTTCCAAGTGTCCCACTGTATCTCCAGTAGTTTCCCATCCAGGTAGTGCTGAGGACCACCCTGCTTAGCTTCCAGGATCTGATGAGATCAAGTGTTGACAAGCTGTTTGCAGAGCTTCATTGGGAGCCGTTTTTACAGGAGACAGTATGTGTATGTGTGTGCAGTGTACTCAGATGTGGTGCACACACAGGAGCCCAGCCCCTGCAGCTCTGTGCCTGTTCATACACATGCACACAGCTGCTGTCCTCAGCCGGAGGCAGCAGGCTCCTTGATCCATCCAGGCATCCACTTTCTGTTTGCTCTGTATGTTCCTGAAGCATCTTTATCAAACAGATTTATGCAGCACACTTTGTTTGGAGCTATATGCCATATGATTTAGAACCTAAAGTAACCTGTGGGAAATGTGGAGATAGTGAGTGAGCAACTTTACTTAAGTGAATATACCGTCAATAAACTGCGTGATGTTTAAAAGCTATGTCTACTGTTCCAAGTTAGTTGTTGGCACTTAGATCAGACTAGGACAATTTTATTGCTCCCTCTCGGGACTCTAATGTAATCGATCATTTCTCGCTGCTCTTCCTCTTCTCTTCAGCTCTCTGTCTCATCTACCCATCTCGTCACCATGGGGGGCAGAGCCTTCAGTCACTCTGCTCCCCAGCTCTTGAACTCTCTTCCTCCTGACCTACGTGACACTGACTCTCTTCCACTTTTCAAATCCAGACAAAACTTTCCTGTTCAGACAATCCTACATCACATAATCAGCCACACTCACTTTCACCCTGTTTTGTGCTTTGTTTTAATCTGTTACTTTAATGTTTTAAGTTCTTGTCATGTACAGTGTCCATGGATGTCCTGAAAGGCGCTTTCAAATAAAATGTATTATTTTTTAATTTTATATTATTTTAAATTATTATTATAATAATAATAAAATTATATATCTTCTCTTTATGTAACCTACTGTGTTTTATTATGTCAGCAGCAGGAAGTCGTTCCTGAGGTTCTCAGAGTCCGAGAAGGTTTGTATGTCACTAAAATGTCAGACATATTCTTTGGTTCTAGGCCAGGTCTGCAACCTTTAACAGCAAAAGAGCCACATTTGCCCAATTTAAACAAAGTCAAAGTCGGAAAGAGCCACAACTGCATTTAGTCCAAAAAAATTTACAACAGTAAATTGCACCATGTTTACAACATTTAATAATGTGTTTAGTCCAAAAAGAATTTGACAACAAAGCTATTAAGTTGTTTCACTAAGCACTTCTTTCATGTTGTAATGCACTTGTGCGTTTAGTCATTATATTTAGATTATATAACCAGTCTATAGAAACCATATAACTTATATATATCGACTAAATAACTGCAAATTAAAATAAACACATTTATTTAATGTATTTAACCTTTGTTTACCCTGGAAGTCCCTTGAGTTAAATCCTTTTTTTCTAAAGAATCTGGCACCGCTGTAGAGACTGTCTAGATCTAGTTCCAGACAAATCTCAAAGAGCCACACTGATGTCTTTAAGAGCCGCATGTGGCTCTGAGCCGCAGGTTGCAGACCCCTGTCTAGACCATAGAGACTGTTAAACACAAACACAAAATTGATTTTCTGAGCCGCTGGAAGTCAAGACAGGTGAGCAGATCATTACAGTAGTCTAACCTACTGAAGAAAGGCATAGGTTAAGTCTGGCTTTCAAACTAAACCTTTGATTTATCTGGTGATGTTAACTTAACCTTGTTTTTATTGTTGTAAAAAGTCTACATGAAATTGTGTATCCACATTTTACTCAAATTTTGAAATTTTCAAGTAATTGCATGTAAATACAGACAAGTGGGCGGTGATTGGTGAAAGGGGAAACAGCATTTTCTTCATCAGCTGAAGGATAAACAAACACCCAAAAAGAACCTTGAGTAAACTACAATATATGAAAGGACATTGTCATGTTATAATATGGTGACAAACTCATAACACAAATATTCTAATACAGGCCATATGAACATAGCCAACATTTTATTAAAAACCCTCTTTTTATGCTTATCTTTGATGCTTTTATTCTGAAGCCTACTGGGCGGAAGTACATCTCTCTCGCGCTATGTTGCTCTCTGCGCTTGTCAACCCAAAAATCGGGCGAAAAAACATCAGAGCAGCGTATATTAACTAAGCACGGGGCGGTGTGTCAGTGTCAGCGGGGGCGTCCATGGTCGTCTGGACCTCTGCTTCTCCGTCTCCTGTCACCGTGTGTCCGTACGTGAGCTGCCCGCTGCGTGTGGCGTGTTCGCGGGCCGTGAAGTAGACATACACGGGGGAGGATGCTGCTGTCCTCCGCCCCGGGAATCAGGACTTCCCTCCGCGGATGCTGCTCTCCTCTGACCGCGAGACTCGACTCAACCACCGGGATTAACGCCTGCTCAAAACGCCTCCTTTCTTTCGCTTTTATTTGTGAATATTTTGGGGGAATAACATTTGAATTGAGCCTGACGTGGAACTAATCCGCTGTACTACTCTCTCTCTTACGCTGTGATCCTCTGCTCCAGGTTTTGTGAATGGGACTTGCCGCGGACGCCGAGCAGTTGTGGAGGAAAACGCCCGGGTTTGTGGTGACCATGGCCGGCGTCGAGGTCGAGGATTAGCGCGGGGCCAGATTAAAATTCCACGAGCACTATGACCTCCGACAGTTTGTGCTCTTTTGGACTTTGGGCAATTTCATAAAGAAGTTTAGATTCACTTCAGAGCTCAGCAACTAAATTAAAAATAACCAGACAGTAACCTACTTTAATTAAGGCCCATATCAACTTTTTGCTCAGTAGATTGGTCTGGTCTTTTTATTTACGAAACAAATATAAACTTTAGATTCCTTTGACGACTGCAATACAATTATAGCATTGACTAATTTTGATCATATCATTATTTTAAAATGTTGACAATTCTAAAAATGTCTACATGATAGACTTATCCATAGTGCTGCAATAAATGATCAACAAATGTTTACAAGCTGACTTTAAAAATAATGATAACTGTATTTTATCTGGACTATACAGCATCTAAAACACATTTGAAATTCATTTTATAACAAAAAGAGTGACTTTGTCAAATCAAAATTTTAAAAACACATAATTTCTTGCTTGATTTGCTAATATTCACTAACTAGAAACATTCAATCACCATACATCAACCTTAAACTGCTTAAAATGTATTAAAAATGTAGCAATATTTGACTAATCTAATAGCTACAGATTTAATTATAACAATGCAGAACAGTCATGGAAAAGCTTTGTGGGTTTCATAGAGGCAATTAAATATTATCAAGGTGCCATAAGAGAAGATGGGATTATTGTAATCATTTTGTGTAATCATCTTCTATTGGACCTTATGACTCCCTATTGAAATCACTGCAAAATGACATAAATTTACTGGAAACTGTTCATTATAAAGATTAACTTATAGGCTGGAGGCTTATTTGGTCTGTCTGATGACTGCCACACTTGAGATTAGAGCAATATTAGCCAGTCAAATTAGTTTCTTGTGAAGGGAGGTGATTATAAAGTGATTAGTGAAAGTCAAATGGACAGCAGCACCACTGAGAGGAATTATATTGCATGTTTTTTTGGAAGAACAATCAAGAATGACTGATTCTTTAAGCAGAATGTGGAATGGAAAAGACAATTCCAGGACTATGTGGGATAAACCAACACTTTAAAGGTACAGAATAAAGTGTTGCATTTTTCCTGTGTATTTTGACCGAGGCTTTGTGAAGAGGAGGCGTGTGCTGCTGGCAGATGAGTGAGCATGTCGGAGCGCAGTGCCCCGGTCGGCCGCCTCAGACTGGACTGGGTCTACGGATACAGGGGCCACCAGTGCAGAAATAACCTGTACTACACGGCCGCCAAGGAGCTGGTGTACTTTGTAGCTGGAGTGGGCGTGGTCTACAACACCAGAGAGCACAGCCAGAGGTTCTACCTAGGCCACAATGATGACATCATCAGGTAAGACTGCAGACACACTAGCACAGGGTTGTTTCGGGTCTTAAGCATTTACTATGATGCATGTATTATTTAATTTGCCAACTTTGCAACAGTACAGTACAGTTAAAGAGAGATTTTTTTGTATGTATCTTGTTTTCACTTAAATTCTGCTGCCTTTTAAAGTTTCTATTTTCAATGAGTCAAAGTCAATTATCTATTGTGTATTAACATGTTTTTACTAACTATAACATTCAAAAATTACATTTTGGTCATAGTAAAGCTCACATCTAAAGCGGCTAAGAAATAGAAACAGGCTCATTGATTTTCTGTCAATAGACTGCAGAACAGACAAGCCAAGCCTCTTCAGTGTAAAATTAGACTGCAACTTTTATTATTTTATACATTTTTGTAATTAGTCGTTTGGCTGCATGACACTTTTTAACTCTTTTGAGTAATCGCAAGAAAATACAGAAAAATGGGCAGGGAAAGGTATAGGTGAGAACAGGATTTTTCTGAGTTCGAGAGTGATGTAAAAAAACAACTATTATGTTGTGTTGTGTTATGTTGTCCATCAAATGAACATATTTCAGAAATATAATCTTTATACCCAAGCTTACAGCATAGCCTTTCTTTTTCCATTTTTTGTAGAATAAACATTCATAAATTATGTTGACATTTATTTATGAGTAGTATCAATAGTAGATTCACAATATTTTTTAAATGTAATATGTTACACAACATGGCACTACTATGTGTGGGGTGTAAAGGCATTACTAACAGTACCTCTAGTGACTTTGTTGCTGGTTTCTCTGTGAGCAAAGTAGAATTATTGTCGACTCTTTTCTGTAAGTTCTGAATATTGATTCACAAAATATTGAACTGAAAAACTGGTACATCCCTTTCTAAAATACACATATTTTAGTGGTTGTGTGTCTAAGACTTTCCTCAATAGATACACACTAACCATATTGTTGAAAACTATTCTTCATGACTATAAAAGTGTGTTATGTCTACATTGTATGTCTACATAAATATGACTCCTGCTGTCCAAACAGTTTGTCCTATGCAGTCCACATACTGTAAATACCAGTCCAGGTGTGAGCCTGACTCAACTCTGGACATGTGATGTTCCATGATTCATGCTTGACATTTTCTCAGCAGACTCAATGTTGAAGCTTACACATCAAGTATCATTTTGGAATAACGTTTCTAAGAGCAGATGGTTTCACTTGGACGAACTGTTTCCATAGCGACCCACAATAACCATTGCTTATAATTAGTCAAGGTTAGTGTGAGACATCGTGCGAGTCTGAGATGAGCTGTAGTTGTGGAGTGAGTTAGTGCAGTGCAGAAGAGGTCACACAGGACCTGTCACAGTGGGCATTTCAGAGCTGCTAGATTAATCTCACAATTAGCAAATCGCATAGGCAGCACTTATTGGGAGACTATAAAGTCCTCTACAAGAACTGAATGTTCCTGCGTCTCCTTGGGTTATTATTGTGTACAAAACTTTACTTAAACTGAATTCTTTGGAGCAATATAGTTTCAGACTTCTCAAATGCTGCTCATTCTAGATGAAGTGAATTGCAAACATTTGTTTCATAATTTCCACTAAAATTCTTTTCAAATGTCGCCATTAATCATTAGATTGTTTGCCTAATTATATCTACTTTGGAAAAGAGGGTTGTCAGAGTTGAAGAAAGAGGTCAATATTATATAAAATGTTTTTGTTTTGTCAAGACATAGAAGATCTCTAAGATACTGGTGATATGAGTAACATCGATAAAGATTAAACTGTCTTTGAAAGTAATAAGTTAAGTATTTAAAATTGACTAAAAAGACCATTTCTCTCTTTTTTTTTAAATAGCACAAATAACAAGTAGAGACAGACAGAGCGAGAAATATGTAGTGCTTGTTGTTTAATCCTGGTTTATGTTTTTTACACTCATGCTAATGGGCAACACGCTGGTACAGAGAAAAGTCGTAATGCGACAATTTGAATGCATTTGTTTTATGAAAAACAAAAACAAAAAATGCATTTTCTAAATTAGTTTGACAAAATTACTGATTATCGATTAATCTAATTATGACATCCGTCGTGGCCATAGCTATCATTTAAACAGAATAGTTAATTAGGCTCAATGAAATTGCAAAAATATGTTTTTGGTCATTTGATACCAATGACCAAAAACATTGCACTTGTAGGACACTGACTGGTGACATGTCTCTCTTTAAGTTGGGACTTGACAAAGACATGAAACTTGCTTGATACTTGCAAAACAATGCCTTGGTCTGTCCCCACCTTTCTTAAACAGTAATATTTTTATAGTTCCATCCTTGTACCTGTACCTTTTTTGGCACTCACCCTAGTGAAGTAGTCGGGACCGCAGTAAGTCCACGACCGAGACAAGAACAAGACCACTGAGTGTTTAGACTGAGACAAGACCAAGACTTTACAAGTCGAGACCAAGACGAGATCAAGACCGTTGTCCAACGAGACCAAATCAAGACCATCTATGTACTTTTATACAATTATCAGTGTCTGCGTGATCCTATTGTGCACTGCTTATTGCAAACTGTGCCGGGACAGGTCAGTTTAGTAGAGCATAGTGGTAATATAATGTGGTCATGGTGTCCAAAACAAGACCGAGTCCAAGGTAAGATTGAGTCCAAGACAAGACCAAGTCAAGCACCATTAGACCAAGACAAGACCAAGTCCAAATGTGCTCAAGTCTGAGACGAGATCAAGACCTTAAAAAAGTTGTCTCAAGTACTACTACTAGGGTGTATCTCACCCTAAATCATTTCTGCAAGTTTGAAATAAGCTAATAAATAAGTTTCTTTAGGTAATTTTAGCCTTACCTTCTAAATGATGGATAGATCACAACAATAGCCGATAAAAGCACAGTCTGTCTGGTTTAAGTATCGCCTTTAATCTAAAATGACTTGTACCGTTTCTCATCTTGTCTTCACTTTCTCTGTTCTGTGTCTTTCATTTGGAGAGCTTTTCCGTCCCTCTCCTCTTCTCTCCCACGCAGTTCACTTCTCCTTGAGTTGAAAACTGCTCAGTGCTATCTCAGGCCATCTCTGCCTGACTACGGTTATGGAATATTGATATTGTATTAATAACAGATGATTGCTTTTTATATCCCTCAGCCTAGCATAACGGTTCGAATCAAATCAGATTAGGCCAGTACATGACACCGAGCTTTATCAGCCAGATCACTCTTTTGTTTGGAGTTTGAGACCAAAACGTTGTTGTGTTGTGAATAAATGAATAAAAAGTAGAAACTTGGTGGAGGGATTTGTAGTGGTGATGAGGGCAGATGAGAGCCAGAGGAGGAGGACATGTTTCTCACACACCTCACATACTTGTCTCAGGCCTGCAGTTTCAGATCCAGCTCTTTTGGTACTCTTGCACAATATGATTTCCTTCAACGGAGGAATGTTTTAAACCAACATCATTCACAATATATAGGTATAATTTTGTCATAGAATATACAATATGATCGGGTTGAACTTCACTGTCTGCCCTAGCATTTGATTAAATTGCTGTACATGAGCCTGGCCTGCTTTTAGGCATTATAAAGACACGTTGGACTAAAGAGACATTTTATCCGTAGATAGAAAAACACAGAAAAAAATAGAAAGAGGTAGAAAGAGAAGTTATTTTTACTAGTAAGTAGTATGGCTGTGATTTGGGAATAGTGTAGTCGTGCAATGCAAAAAAAAAATGTAAACTGCATTTTGATACTAAGGAATATAATTCTTGATACTTAATTCAGTATCACAATAATTTCAAGTTGCAGTGTGACTTCATTTATAAGTATTTTGCTCATAATCACTACAACAGTGCATTTTCTTTCTTTCTTTCATGAGACTTTCATGTGCACAATTTAAAGACCTTCTGTCTTTCTGCTCTGCTCTAAACTCATACCACACTGTGATGTAATTATAACACATCCTCCAGGGAAATGTACTGTGTTAACGTAATCATCGGTTAACCAACTATTAACTGTAAAGGGCTTCAACCGTTGTATAAAAACTGCAAAAAGTGAATCAATTAATCACAACTAATGGATTATTGAAATAATCGTCAGCTAATTTAGTAATTGAAAAATTGTTAACTAGTATTCATACTAGAGTTCTAATTTCTAAATTACTATTATGCTAATTCAGACACAATATCGATGCCAAGGAATGTACTTGATTCTTGATACCAGTGTCATTGTTACAATTCTAAAATGCTATTTGATATTGAATTTTAACACAAAGTTATAGTTTGTTGGTTGTTTAAAATGTATGTTTTGTTTAGTTGTTATATATAGTTGATTATTTTAAAACTGTTCAACAAAAACCAGTTTGTTTTCTCTGTGTAATTTTTATTAATACGGATAATTGAGAGTCTAAAAATCTAATTTGATACTAGCTTTAGTATTGATTAGTATGTAACAATACTACTTTATGTAGGTTTCAAAACAGTTTAGAAAAAGATCAGCCTAAACAGCAATGATGAGAATGAGCGGTGAAAATTGTGTAATTTGAGTTTTTCAATGTAAACACTAGTTTATCTGTAAATCTGCACTTAGAACAATGTGAAGTGATGTTATCATTGCTCAAAATGTGAAAAAATCTTGTAGGCCTATCCAAGAGACTTTTGCATTCTAAACAACTAATGGATTAATTGAAAGAATAATTGGCCAACTAATCAATTAATAAATGTTAAATAAAACATTGAAAAATGTGCTTCAGTTCTTTGTACACAACATTTGTATACACGTCAGTCCTGGAAGGTACTGATTTCTCGATAATAATTGTCTACATTTTCTCTTTTGTGTGGAAGCGCCTATTACCTTCACACTAATCCCCAGGGAAGCTAACAATTTCATATCTGCAGACCCATCTGTGTCCACATGCTGTTTGTCCATTCTGCTGCTTTCTACATGGATCAGATCATTTGTTTCTGCAGCAGTAGACTTAATAGCTGTTTGTTCTCTACTCAGCATGAGCCTGTTTGATGCATTGTACCTTCTATTACCTGTGGCATTGTAGATATCCTCCTCCTCCAGAGCAGCAGAAGCCAGTGCAGGGCTTACAATGAACCTTTCAGTGCTGCACATCCAAGTCATAGCTCAAGGTAAAGTCGTTAAAGTAGACATTAGACGCAATAGAGACCCAATCTGCTACACTTGGACTGCAGGCTCAGAGCTGAGTGTTGTGTTGGCTTGAGCTAGAATCCTAAAAAATATGGACATGGAGGTTTTAAGCAAGAAAAGCAATATTTTACTGTATTTTTTTTACTTTTTAATATGAGTGAGTATGTATATATTTATTTTATCAATTAGACTTTCTTGTAGCAGAAGTTATGGGGCGGCGCCAGTATGTTTTACCTCGGATTTCAATATTGTGAGAAAAATCAATCGTGCTTTTTTCATGAAATTTTGAAGGTTTTGTTTTTTTGGGCTGCACATTCAAGTCAAAAAAGAGATTAATTTTAGCATTTTTCAAATTTAATTTACAAAAATATCAATTATGATCAAAACATGGATTCTTAGCATATTTTCATGCTTAAAAGAAGTTGTTAATGTTAACATTTGCCAAAACTAATAACTTGTTTAGAAGCAACCCATAACTATCAAATTAATCGATTTTTTTTTTTTTTTTACTTTTTATTGAAGGGCTGAGGTTGCTTGTTTTGGGGTTTATTTTCAAAGGCTTGGTCACTTGTTTCTCTCTGAAAATCTGGCAACAAGACAGATTTTGACAGCTGGATTTAGTCATTGACAAGTAGGAAATTTCTGAAAATTCAGATACTTCTTTGTGCCTCAAAGGAAAAAAAAAAAAATAATAATAAAAAACTAGACATGAATTGTGATCAAACTGAAATTGTGATCTGGCTACAGAAAAATCTTTTTTTTGCCATATGTCCAGCCTTGTAGGAACCTCAAGTTAATTCATATAATTGTCATACAATAACATGTAATAATGATACAACAAGTATGTTTATAGTATTTCATATGATTTGGGGTATGAATTTGACATTAAACCATATTTTAGCTCAATTACTCCAGCTTTTCCCATGAGTTTATCTAACATCACATTAAACCAACGAAAATCTACCCATAACAACATTTAAACTAGGCTGGACTGGAGAACTAAACGTGAGACAGTTTGAAGGTTTGCAGAGCAGTGTGATTGTCAGACTTGTTCTGAGTATTTCTGATGTTAGACTAAAAGTGTGTCTGATACCTGCTGCAGATATTTGTCCTGACCAATCACACTCTGTCCCCTGTCTCACTTTTAGTTGTCTTAGCACTGCTCAGTTCGCCAGTTTTGTTTGAAATGTGTTTTTTGTCTCACTTTAAGCAGACAAAAATGTGAGTCCTATGTGACTGTTCCTCCCACAGCTCCAGGATTACAGTTTGTGGGTGCTGCACTGCAGAGTTTTCATCCACACCCACCACATGAAGCTCAACAGGACTCACTCACTGTTTCTGTCCTTTCTCTTTCTGCCAAATTCCACCGTCCAAGTGTCTTCCTCTGTGGCTTGTTTCCATGCAGTAAATCAGAAAGTGGTCTGGTTGTCTCCTGCTGTCTCTCTCGTAGTTCTGACGTTTACAGAGAGAGAGAGAGAGAGCTGGTTCTGTCTGGCAGCAGCTCTGAGGTCACATGAGGCCAGACACCACACACTGTCACTGAGACCACTGTGCATGACAATTAAACTCTTTTTGGCTCTGTCCTATATTCCTTCTGAAAGTTCAGTTATAGATGGGCCGATATACATTTTTTTAGGCAATATATTGATATCAGAAAACTGGCATCTTCCTGTGGCCAATAACCGACATTAGTAAAATTGGTTCTGGCACGTGGCCACAAAGAAACTAGAAAACCTCTGATTAAATATTGGCAGATATTTTTTATACTGATATATTGCCCGTATACACAGTACAGTATGGCCTAAGATGGTTAGAGAACATTTGCTATAATAATATATTAATAATTAGATATATAATAGATAATTGGACAGAGTCACAAAGCGCTTCACAGTGAGATGAACCCCTCCCCACTCAGTGACAGTAGCAGCTCTGGGGCAGCTCAGCAGAGGCGTTTCGCCTAAACACCTGGCGCCTCAGCCTCCAACTATCACCAAGTTAAGGATGAGTTGCTAAGTTAAAATGCACAATAAATGAATAAATAAATAATAAACCAATTTTCTATCAAGTTAACTGAGTTTCAAGAATAAAAAAGCAATTTTCAGTCCCTAATCTAGTATGAGTTGATTGAGGTACAAAAAGCTAAGTTATTGAAATCAGTATCAGACCTGAAAAAGAGTCATAAAAGGAGAACTAAAAGGAGTCATCATAAATAAATACAAAAATGTTTGTAACTACTTGTTTCAAGCTATTTATTAACAATAAATTGTTGATAGATATTCTCGTGGTTCAGTGTGAAGGAGCGCTCTAGTCCAAACAGCTCCAAAAACATCTTTGAGTGGCTCAAAGGATCAAAGTACATGTAGATGTCTTGTTTTTTCCTGATATGACTCACGACTATTTTTGATGCAAACTCATGTTGTTTATTATGATGAGAAGATAACGACAATATCATGGTGATTTTGAATACAAGATATACAATATTACAATATTGTTGCAGATCAGATACAGTGGCTTAGTTACACATGTTTATTTGTCATGTATTTGAAACGTAACTTAGAGCTAATTTTCAGCCTGGAAACTATTTCACCTGCTTCATTGGTGGCACATTGCTTCATTGTCCTGCTGCTCTGCAATCAGAGACTCAGCTTGGCCTCAACTACTTGTTTTAAATTCAGTTCTTATGTTCTTATTAAGCAGTTTAGTTTCAGCATCTTTGCTGGATCTGTTTTTCTTTTAGGTTTTGGTGACAGATTCAGAAGCTCCCCCTGGCTATTGTATTATTTCTGTAGAAAAAATTAACTCAAAATGAAAAAGTATCCTGACAATCTGACTGCAATTCTAAGCTTTGTTTATTGTCTATTTTCAAAGAACAGTTTGCCTGCATAGATTTTTTTATTTTGAATGACCCTTTTGACTAAACTGCCTGTTGACTTCCTTCCTGGCCGTATGTTGCTGGATCTGTGAGTCAATGCTGAGGCGCTGAGAGCTCTGAATTATCCTGATAGATGTGTCTGGTAATTGCGGGCTCCATATTGACGCATTAAAGCAGGAGTTTTTGTGAAAGAGAAAGAGGAGTAGACCGGACTTATTCAGAAGCAGGCCTCCCGGGGACGCTCCTTTTATGTCCTCGTACGTGCAGCACATCAGCCTTCTGCTCAATACACACACAATTATGACCGGCAGTTGAAAGTAGCTCACATTTTCAGTCTCTGTTCAGCCTGGTTCACTACGACGACCCATTTTTATCCAAGCGCTTGAGTGGTGGTTGTAAGCGTGCCTCACTATATTCATTCATAAAACCAAAGATTTCTCAGCTCTTGTGAATTTGTGATAACTAAATAACAAAAATATCACTTTACATTTCTAGAGCACAATTGCTCATCACTTCTTAACAATACCATTTACTCCTGTATTGTACTCAAATAATTATTGATCTTCTGGCAAACCACATTTTTGAGCTTGTTCATGTTTGTCTCAACTGTTTCTCGATTATTGCTGCCCTGCACTCGCAATATGATGAAAAATATAAATCAGGGCTTTTTAACTAATTGTATTATACTTTTTGGCAGGCAGTTGCCTCTGGGCCGGAGTGCACGATGGACCACTAATAATATTTGGGTTTGCACAAAATATTTCAAAATTAGATCTGTTATTACATTGTACGCTACTGCTGTTTTAGATTTTTATTTCAATATACTGTAATATAAAAGACATTTGGATACTGAAAAAGAATAAGACTAGATAAGACCATCCCAGAATGAACCAGTAAATAAGAACAATATATTTGATGCTGTTTGGAAGATGGGTCATGGGCCAGATTTATTTGGCTGAAGGGCCTGATCTGGACCCCGGGCCTTATGTTGAATAGGGATAATTTAAGTTCAGTGTACAAAGATTGCACCATAAATAAAATCTGCCAGCTCTGTTTAAATGACGCCTATTATCCAAAATGTATCCATAATAATAACTTTTTCAGTTTTTAATCCTTTACATCAGAGCTAGAGTTCGGTCTGTGGGATACTATTCTTTTCCTTCTGAGCCTCAAAAAACACTTCACTGAATGTCCCAGATTTGTGTAAGTAGATCTTTGAAATCTTTGCCATTTTGAAGCATTTCTGCAGCATTTATTGTATACTACAATGTTTGATATTCAAGTTTTTTTTGCTATAGCTAGTTGCAACATGACTGTACTGACACTTTTTCAGTTCTTATACATAAAATGGACAAATAAAGTACTCAAGAGCAAAAGACAAGAAAATGTTTGACATTATAATATCTGTCCTTTAAAACATCTCACGACATATTTAACGAACACTGAGATTGACCTGTTAAAATACAATTTTCAGATGATTTGACTTATTATATAAGTTTTTTGTATTGTTTTTATTTTTTTTATTTATTATTTATTATTTGCAGCTTTGTGGCTGGCAATTGTCAGGTTAAGGTTGGAGTTAGGACAAGCAGCAAGAAATTTGTCCTGAGTTAGCGGGTTGACTGGGTCTCATGAGAACTAGGGAAAAGAATGTTGTGTCAAGGTAATACCCCCTCTTGTTAGCACCAGCGTCCTCATGCTAGCCACTCCAACACGTCCCCACTTTCTTTTCAAATCAAGCTCCTCCATTCTGTACTCTTATCGCTCCTTTCAAAATCTGCTATTCACTGGCTCCTTTAGATGTGCGTTTTATGCTAGCCTGAACTGTGACTAAAGGATCTGGGCTGCTGCTCTGCTTTCTCTCCCCCGTCCCATTTGCTGTAGCGGCCGGCGGGCACAACCTGACCGACACACACACATGCTCACGTACAGTTACAGGGACAGAGCCGCAGTAGTGATGGTGGTGGAGTTTCTGCTCGACTGGACCACAGAAAGTGCTCCCAGGCTAACAGGCGAGCGGCTGCTGTTTACTTGTTTGGCTGTGACAGAAAATTTGTTGTGCTAATTCACCGGCTTCTCAGCGGCCTGCATAGGGATGTAGGGAAGTGGCATCCATCTGAGGACAGTTTTTTGTTTTTTAAAATACACTATTGGTTACTGCAAAACATTAACAGCCCAAAAACTGGAGCAGTTCAATTTAGATCCTTTTATAGAAAACAGACAACAGCCTAAACTTCTGATAAACACAGTGTCAGCATTACATCAGGTTTTATTTTGTCAAACAAATCTGCATTAACTTTGAACAACTTTTCTGTACAATATTAAATGTTACTCTTTTAGTGCTGGGTAGGGCTGTGTGATATGACAAAAATAATATCTCGATCTTTTTTGGCATAATTTGATGACGATATTCTACGATATTTTATCAATCTAACAGAAATGTGTTAAAGTTGGGTTAGCTAACTTTTTTAGTTGTAAATAAGTAAACTTTGTGTTTTCCACCAAAAAGTATGCAGCACTTGAAAAAATGAGCCCACAGAGTATTCTCTGAATCAAATAATAAAGTTTAATTCTAATCAGAAGCAGAATGCTGCGTTCTGATTGGTTGAACTTGGGTGGTCCTCTCCAGTTTCACTTTAAAAGAGAAAAAAGAGGGTTTTACGTCAAAATTGGAATCAAAACTTAATACATATTGAAATTAACAAGGTGTCAGGCTTAAAACTCTTTTTTTTTGCATTTTGTTTGCAGTGTGAAAATCACCTACCCCACCTTTAAATCGTGTATTGAAACATTGGTTGACGTCAATAGTTGTGCTCACATTGTAGAATTTGATGACCCATTCACTTTTTGTTTTACAGTTAATTTGAGCAGCTTGATCCTAATCTAAATTTTATTGCCCTACAGTATATAATGTGATGTCATGTGAATGGAACCTTTTGCCAGACAAATGTGAAATCAATCACAAAATTGCAAAATATGACTTTTGTGCCCTTAGATGAAAGTTTACAGCATCACCTTTTCCAATGTGTATGTTAATTTGCTTTTTTTTGGTAGCATTTTTCTATTAACAACATACTTGATATTTTTGGATCTAGATTGAAATGCCTTGAAGCATCTCCATTAGGAGAACTACCAAACACTGAAACCTAAACCAAACATCTTTAATGAAATAAATGTTGAACACTGGAAAATAATATGCTTGCGAGGAGTCTTTCACCTATAAAGTATACAAAAGCTTTTTATAATAAAACTAAGGGTTGTTTTATCACATTCCATTAGAAATGTGATAAAACATGCTGGAGAATTTCTTTGTTGTGATGTTGTTAGTTATTAAAGACTAGGGTTTGACACATGGGAAATAACAGTGTGTTTTTCTCAGACAATCCGTGGAGCTAGGAGGATAACATTGTTTATGTATTAGCTCCATCTGAAGCCCCATTCTGTGAGCCTGACAGTGCAGTGTGGTGGTGTAGGAGCTGTCAATGTGTACTCTGACATACACAGCACCTGAGAGGCACATTTCACATTCAAAACCAGCTCGACTGTCACATATCTGGACAGAACAATGTGGGAGATTTGCAGAAAACAAGCTGTAAATAAACATAAATGCATGCAAACGAATCATCCCTAATAAATAAATGATAACACAGTACAGGTTTTGATGACTACCCTTGAAACCTTTTCTACAATAAGGTTCATTTTGCGCGTTATGATTATACAGAAGTAAATTACTGGTACTTCTATGTTACATTTTTACAATTTTGGATAGACTACTCTTAACAGTGCCAGTGTAAACTTTAAGGGTTTTGGCAGAGTTCCACAATAAAACTGCATAATTCATTCCCGGGACTCCCCTGCAAAAGAGATTCTGACTCCCCATAGGGACTTTTCAGGTTAAATAAAGGTCAATAAAGTTACTAAGGAAATATTTGCAGTGTTGACGATTGACTTATACTGTACATGCATGGTATAGGCATATTTTCGGAGACAGGAGGACGCTGGCTTCTTCAGAGAGAATGTAACACAGATAGAACATGAATACTTCACCCAAAGAGTCATGAGAAGCTCACCTACCCAGCACTAACCACCCTTCTACCGTGCACCCCAAAACACGAAGGTGCCATATTTAGACAGGAGGACACACTTATACTTAATATTATGTAATCATTGTCATGGCTTATTAGTTACATCTTACAGAGAGATTAAACTGTGTTCCTAATTTAAACTTCTATGGGTCTTTTTGAAACTAGCTCGAGTGTCTAAAAGCAGAATATGAAAAACCATTACAGTTATATGGGGATTAGGCAAATCCTTAAATCCTTCCCCCACCACTGGTGCAGCCCCTGTTTGGCACAGTGCTGTTTTTGCATATAGTGTACTATGGGATGCTGTTATGCAAATTGTGTTTTCGGTCTTTTAGCCGTCTTATATAATGCATTCTCGTCAGAAACATACCTTTACTTGTGTTTCGTTTTTATGTTTTCATCAGTGTTCTACCTGTTTTGATGTGGAAAAAAAGATTACTATTGTTTGAGAGACAAAATAACCATGACAAATGACAATGAGAAGTCATTTCAGGTTGTAATAAGGCAGTTTTTTGTAGTTTTTCTTGTAGTAAGGCAGTCTTCCTGGTTGGTTTCATGTAGTCTTACTGGTTTTTATAATACAGCCTTCCTGATTGTAATAAAGCAATTTTATGAGTTGTATTCATGCAGTCTTCCTGGTTGTTATTATACAGCCTTATTGGTTGTCTTCCTGGTTGTAATAATGGTGCGTTCTAGTCGTCCTCGGATGTTGGAACTCAGACCTCGAAGTGATGCTTTCTCCGAGTGTTGTGTGTTCCAGTGGTCAAGTCGGATTACTTTATAGTAATTAGCCAATCAAGTAATACATAGCTTGGAAACTGCCAGAACAGCCAAAATACAGATCTCTTTACGTCAGTTTATCAACTCGGACATTGCTGTTAATTTACAGTTTGTAAAACATTGCAAGAGCGAATTTCTGCTTTGTTTACATTAGCTCCATGTAGCCGTTAGCAACATTAGCGTTGCAGCACATAACAGCAGGTTTATAACGGCAGACGTGCATAAGCAGCGCAGGAGCAGAGTCACAGAGCGGGTGAACTGTAGAGACAAACTAAAGACAAAATAACACAGGTACGATCAGTAGTGAAGCTGTCGGAGGTTTTTATTTCTCAAAACGCAGGGCGCTGCCATGTTCGATTTTCTACCTCGGACACAGAAATTCTCTCTGAGGATCCGAGTGAGAAGTCGAGTTGAGGGCTGTTCCAGTGAGAATTTACAAGTCGAACTCAGATGATCCGAGCTCCGACTACCACTGGAACGCACTATAATGCTGTGCTCTTGCATGTAATAATTCAATCTTCCTAGCTTTAATATAGCAGTTTTTGCTGTTTTAATTGTGCTCTTTATCTGTTTGCTTTCAAGCTGTTTTTCTTGTTCTTATAGTGCAGTCTTCCTAGTTGTAATAATGCAATTTTCCTGGTTGTAACCCAATCTTCCTGGTTGTAGTAAGACTGTCTTCCTGTTTGTAGGCAGTCTTCCAGATTGTAATAATGCAGTCCTCTTGTATGTAAGAATGCAATCTTCCTGGCTTTAATAATGCAGTTTTGTTTTTTTGTAATAATGCAGTTTTTCTGGTTGTAATAAGGCAGTCTTCCTGATTGTAATAATACAGTGCTCTTGTATGTAATAATTCCATCTTCCTAGCTTTAATACTGCAGATTTCTTGTTTTAATAGTGCTCTTTATTTAGTTGCTTTCAAGCTGTTTTTCTTGTTCTAATAGTGCAGTCTTCCCAGTTGTAATAATGCAATTTTCCTGGTTGTAACCCAATCTTCCTGTTTGTAATAAGGCAGTCTTCCAGATTGTAATAATGCAGTCCTCTCGTATGCAATAATGCAATATTCCCAGCTTTAATAAGGCAGTTTTCCTGTTTTAATCTGGTTGCTTGCAAGCTGTTTTTCTTGTTGTAATAATACAGTCTTCCTAGTTGTAGTAATGCAATTTTCCTGGTCGTGATAATGCAGTCTTCCTGGTATTAACCCAATCTTCCTGGTTGTTGTAATGCAGTCTTCCTGGTTGTAATAGTATCTTTCCTTGTTAGATTCAGGCAGTCTTTTTGGTTGTATTTACGTCACAGTTTCAACAAAACAAATCTGTGGTTTCTGATAAAATGCTGCAAATGTTTCTGGTTGTACTCTACTTTGTCTTCATAAATCCTTAAACACAGCGGACTGTCTGTGCCCACTTCTACCCTCCAAGCCTCTTCCCACCCAATGTCAGCACCAGCCCACAACCGCACCACTAGGGACTCCTGGGGCTCCTGCTACATGCGTACGCTCATTCAGTGCCTCCACCGCTATGCTACGATGATGAGAAGAGCTGTATTGTTGTCGTTAGCGCCCGAAGCTACTGGGCTAGCAGCCAGAGAAGTGTCCAGTGATGCGTTCACTGTCAGAGGCCTGCTGGAGCTGGCGGCCACCTTCTAGGGCTGGACGAGTTAGCTGTTAGCTGTCAAACTACTTTAGCAGCAGACATGTCCTGGCAGCTACAGTGATAATTTAGACACATGAGCATATGGGACATTTCAGCACTGTTTACTGTTTATGAAATGCAGGAAGAAGGACTTAATCATTATTTTCAAAAACAAGAGTCATCTTTTTCAGAGATTGGCAGTATGTATAACAACAAATCAAGTATCATTGTACGCATATGGAACTCTGAATATTGCTCGCCTGGTATGCTGTTCGTGAATGTAGAATAAAAAGTCATTAGGTAGATCTCCAGCCTGAAGTCTTATATTTGTTTAGTGGCCACACCATGATAATGCAGGCCTATTTGTTCAAGAGTGCTTCATTGAGTAGACAGAAATCCTCAGAACAACTCTGGGATGATTTATACACTTAAAACTGTGCACAAGGTCTCAGCACGGGCTCAGACTGCACGCCATCCAGGTCCAATGCACTGACTGCAGGCTTTCCTTAATAAACTGGTATATTCAGCCCTAAAAGACACCATCTTCTAACTCTCACAGTTAGCAACGGTGTGCTTGATATAGACTCACTGATATCACCAAGAATAACTGGGGGACAAGTTCAGGCCGGGTAGGCTCAGTGGTAACTGATTCTATCCATTTACCAGTGTGATGATGTAATGTGATTTGTTATCTGTTCTGACGATCACTATGATGAAGGCTAGAGAGAAGCTTAATTTTCTACTTGTAGTGCTGTTGCTTTCAAAATCTGCCTTTTAAACTGTGTATGGTAACAATACCTCTTTATACATGCTCACCTTTCAAGACAGTCAGAGCTCTTTACATGAAGGAATCATGCACAAGTGTGCACAGAGACTGTGGTGTTGGGTTGTGTCCTGCTCAAGGACATAATTATAATTTGCTTAAACCATCCCACTGTGGCACCTGGTGTTTGAGCGGTCTCCCATTCAAGTACTACCCAGGCCCTGTCCTGCTTAGGTTTTATGGTAGGGTTCAGACAGATCTACATCCCAATACAACAAGCTTTCAAACAGCACCATCTTCAGCTCCTGTCTCACACATTTGATGAATGGCTGATGGAAACCCGCATGTAGCCTGAAGGTCTGCAAAGAAATACATTTTTTACAATAGCCTAATGTTTGAAATATAGATCGCCCTGTCAAAGTGGCGTGTCTTTTACAAAACAAGAAGCACATTCTATTTTCACATTCTTCAACTGTTCACATTAAATCGTTCTTGTTTTAGTCATAGACTAGTATTAGCAGAATCACAGTTTTTTCTTCAAAGCCTCAAGCTCTTGTTTCTTTCATGCTAATGGCAAAATTCAATTTTAGCTTCTCTAAATTTTGAACAAAAATGTTAGCCAAAGTGGAAGTCATTGCTTGTCTCTTTGATTGTTTATCTAATCAGTATGTCCCATTTTCATCTCCAGAAGCCAAATGATTGCATGTGTGTGATATTTACTCAGCTCGTGCCTGGTGGCTGTTGGACTCACAGCTCAGTGGTCTTCATTAAGATGATGACTAAGGAATTATGTGTGCACCATCCCACTGCCATCTGCCTGCAGTCATGAATGTTCCCACAATCTGCCTGCTCTCGAACGCACCACCATCCCTCCGGCTCTTCTGTCACTCCTCACTGTAATTCTGAAAGGTTTTCATCTAAGCTTCTTATGAAGGAGGCAGCATCCGATCTACTTTAGGCAAAACCAGGAGATGTAGACTAAAAGTTTGTGATACCTACAGTAAATGTTCTCTTTATCTCTGGTACTTGTCAATAACAGTCATTCTCAAACTCTTCAGCATCGCACAAAGATTGCACAAGGACCCACATTCAGTTACTTCACATTCAATTTAAAATGTTACCTCTGGCGTGTAAAAAGAGCAAAATCATTATGTCTTGTAAAGTAGTGAATTAGTCAAATAGATGATTGTTGTGTGACCAACGTTTGGAGGCTCCCACTTCGGCAATCACTGATCTATAGAATTTCACATAATATGACTTTAAACTTGTTTCCATGAAGACGAGCATGTGGCATTACGAGGCCACGTTAAAAGTCAGATCTGTGGAGAGTAGGGATGGAAAATAGTTAGAAAATTTTGAAAACCGTTCGAAGTATGCAGCGATCAAATTGAAACATCAGAATACACATGCTGCCTCTGACCTACACACACACACTATAGTTGTATATACAAATAATAAAACAATAATAGCCATAATGTATGAAGAAACAAAGTGTGAACTTGCGCAAGACCTGACTGAATGTGCAAAATTATGCTGCGTTAACAACTGATGAGTGGGCCTCTGAACACTTGAAGCTTCACCCTATCAAGCGCACATTTGCACAAACACTATGTCAACCGTTTGTGCTGTTTTGAGCTGCAAAAAGTTTTGTTTGTGTTGCTTTAGTTTTTGAGACATTAATGATTCCTTTTACAGGTCATATTAGGGCAATCCAGTCTTTCAGAAAGCTTTAAAAAATGTTCCAAAACGGCCCAAAAATGGTGTCAATCATTTGTCTTTTCTTTGGCTGCTTTGCTGTAAAAACTGCATTTGTGCTGCTTTTGTTTTTCAAATTTTAGCCATTTCATTCTGATTTCCTCATACCGCTGCAAAATCGGAAACCGAATCAAATCGTGACTCAAGTGAATTGTCCTATCCCTAGTGAAGAGGTGCACCTGCTGACTAAATGCAGTTATTTTGAGCAATAAAAGCAGACATAGTGGATACATTTTATATATATATGCTTATATACGTACAAGGGAACATTCTAGGCAAAGCAATGGAGTTCGAGTCTCTACCAGAGAAGTTACATGGTGCCTTTTTAATTTTAATACTGTATACCTTGGTTCCTCCACACAGTGATTTCCAGGCAGCATTTTGCACTTTTTACTCCCTCTCCTCTGGCTTAGAGCCCAGCGCTATGGGTGAACTGTATCTGATGCTCTCAAAAAGAAGCAGAGGTTCAGATGTGTACAGCAGGATGACAGCTGTCAGCATGTCTTTAAACTACTTTTCCCCGGGTGAGAGCCAAATGATCAACTTTAAAAGAAAGTTACAAAAAAGTAGATGCAGAAACTCATCAAAGGCAGTTACAGAGGTTAGGAGAAGAAGATTTGGAGGGTTTGAATTTTGAAAAGTTTGATGTAGGTCTGACGCAATGGCAGACTGAGAAACTTCCAAACAGTTTCCAAGTTGAATTCTCAAACAAAGTAGTATATAATGTCCTTAGTTTGCAGTTCAGTTTCTGCTTTTTTCTAAAACATGCACCATCTATCTTTTCCTGTATTAAAAACAATGCAAGTACAAGTTTCCTGTTCAAAAAATGATTTCAGAGGGAGTATGTTTGAACAAGGGACAGGATCAGGCTGTTATTAGTTATAACTTTCTCAAAGCTCATGACCAAGTGAGAGTAGGAACATAGATGAACTGGTAAAACAAGGCTTTGTCTTTAAACTCAAGTGAATACACATTGCAGAAAAAAAATATACAACTGGAATCCTGGATACTTTCAATATATTGAATGGAAAGATACAATTCATTTAATAGATAATCTAGAAACTGGATACAGGTTTTCTTGTCTATTTCAGAGCTATAAACTACTAATGTTTTATCATTTTCATACAGTGTTCAGACTCAGGAGACTGCTTGTTTCATAGATTCATATTGAAACTATGATAATACCCTTCCAAAATACATGTACAAAATACATATCAGCTCATACTGTATTTATATCAACTATCAATTCTGTAAACCTTTATCAGTGTAGTGTCAGTGAGTGGAAAAACCAAGGATTTAAAAATAATTTCTTGCATCAAAACCGCAGCATGGAGCAGATTTAAGCTTCACTGTGAGAGGCTCTCCAGTGATTTCGTTTATTAGAGGGAAAAAAGAGGGAAAAAAGACTGCTACTGTTTAATGCATGACACGCACACGCAGACACACGCAGACAGAGGGGAGATCCTCGGCTATTTTAGTACCTGCCCTGGATTCTATTTTTAACCCGGGGAGGATGTGATTTCTCTGACAGATCAAGTGATTTGAGTGGGATTGGAGTAGAAACAAACAAACAGATCTGAATCACTGAATACCGAGCAACACGTGAATCCAAACTGATTTTGTTGATTATTATGTGAATTGTTGGACATATATATTTTACTTCATAAGCTGGTTTTATTTTCTTAAAGCAGAACTAACATTTTGACCTTGTTAAATGGCTTTGTATATATAAATATTTGTACATATGTATTTTGGGACATTTTAAGCACATGTCGGCTCTCCTCTGTCTTTGGCAGAAACTAGCATCTGCAATGTTCATCCCCCTACCCCTTCTCAACACATTCTCAACCCGATTTTCTGTCTTGAGAAACCCTAGCTCTTTGACTCTTTATTTAGCAGTGTACATTTAGGTGTGTTTTGCCGTCGTTAGTATATGTCTTTAATAAATGTATAATGTCAGGTTTTACTTCAGTCGGCTAGTTTAATGACACAAGAAATCTGTAGGGGGAGCACTACTGCTGAAGTTGCTTAGTTCTGCTTTAAAAAAGACAATGTGTTTTTCTATGTACCAGTATATAAAAATAAACTATGACATGTGTAAATCAATAATCAACATTTTGTCCACTGAAAAAAAATTGAAAATGTATCTGAAATGGCTTAGAAATAGAAAGAAGTCCTTTTGTTTGAAAGTAAATGCAGAACTGATAACTTTGCATGTTCTCCTCGTGTCTGCGTAGGTTTCTTCCGGGTACTCCGGTTTCCTCCTACAACTAAAAACATGTCCAATGTGCCTCCCCGCTTCCCTCCCCAGGACTACAGATGGAAATTAGTTGTAAAGCTAGAATCTGGTACATTGTGCTTAATAAAACATTACCTTACTTTATCCCAACTTCAGGGGCTATAATTTGAACCCTATACGACACGTTTCACTCAGATTTAAAACATTTGAGTAATTGCTGTGAATACAAACAAGTGGATTACAGGTGGTAGGGCTTTTTAGAGCAGCCGAACATTAGATGCTGGATATTTTTACTCAACATGCAATAATCAATCCAAACACAACTTTGAGGAAACTAATGTTGACAGAATAATGTTATAACTGTTACATAATATGGGTAAAACCAAGAACAATGGATTTTACTTAAGTTCTGGTTAAAGAAAAAACTGGTTAAAAAAATTCAAATTTTTATCATATATTTATTATTATTATTTATTTTTATCTTTTTGTCAGTTTCATTATATTGACTAAGAAAAATGCTGAAGGAAATGGCGCTGCACTGCGGCGACTGGCAGTGAGTAGCGTCTTGTTTTTGTCTTTTTGTCAATTGTTCACTCAAAAGCACGTTGCGCACCTACCAACAATATGTAAAATGTTGTACACGGAAAAATAAGACCCTAGACCTCTGCTATGGCACGGTGTCAGGTGCCTACACTGCTTCTGCTCTGCCTCCCTTGGGGGCATCGGATCACAACGTTGTGTATCTTAAACCAGTGTACCAGAGGCTTCTGCAGAGAGAAAAGCCACAAATTAAAACCTTTAAAATCTGGAATGAGGACAGTATCATGGCTCTCCAGGGCTGCTTTGAGTGTACTTTATGGGATACTTTTGACTCTTCAGATTTAAATGAGCAAGTTGATGTAATCTCTGACTATATCCAGTTTTGTGTAGACTCTGTCGTGCCCACCAAAACTGTAAAAAAATACCCCAATGACAAACCTTGGTATCCAGAAAAATGAAACACTTAATACGTCAAAAGGTTGTAGCACACAATTGTAATAATGAAATAGCTAAGAAAGAAATACAACGACAAATTAAGAGGCAGGCTGATCTTGACAAGCTTGAATACAAAGAAAAGGTTCAAGAAAAAATGTCACTAGGAAACACTAGAGAAGCCTGGCAAAGCATTAAGGCCATGACGAACGTCCCTCACAAGGGCAGAAACAAGTCTACTATAAGCTATGGGAAAGGAGATGAGAGAAATACAGCAAATAATCTAAATATATTTTTCTCTCGTTTTGAAAATGGTTGTCATGAAGTACACCTTGAACTATCAGACACTCACTCCATAAACGTAAATCAAGCTGAAGTCTGTTCACTTTTCAAAAAGATAAATCCACGTAAAAGCCCTGGACCAGATAACATCTGTGGCAATGTGTTGAAACATTGTGCTGAACAATTGTCCCCTGTGTTCACTAACTTGTTTCAGTTATCACTGGACCAGTGCACTGTACCACAACTGTGGAAAACATCATTATTTCTCCTGTTCCTAAAGTTGCAAAGCCAAGCGACATGAATCACTTCCGTCCCATAGCACTGACTTCTCTAGCAATGAAATGCTTTGAAAGAGTGATCAAAAAAACATATAATTCAGCAAACCCAATTAAAATTAGACCCATTTCAGTTCGCCTGTCAACCAAATAAGGGGGTTGACGACGCTATTATTACACTGTTGCATCTGGTGCTCTCCCATCTGGACACTGCAAAGAACTATGCAAAATTATGTTCTTTGATTTCTCGTCTGCGTTTAATACGATCCTGCCAGACATTTTAGCCAAAAGACTGGACCTTGATTTTTCCCTTGAAGGTGGACTCATTTTATGGATCATGAACTTTCTCTGTAATTGTGTCTAGCAGGTCCGGATAGGGTCTGTGCTCTCAGACAAGATTATTACCAACATCGGTTCTCCGCAAGGATGCGTATTATCACCACTGCTGTACATCCTGTATACCAACAGCTGCACCAGCTCCTATCCACGCAGACATCTGGTCAAATTCGCTGATGATACAGCTCTGATCAGTCTGCTTCATGGGGACGAGCAAGAACATGGTCCTGTTCTAAGTGAGTTCATCTCTTGGTGTGACGATTCTCATCTTCTTTTAAATACAGCAAAAACCAAGGAGATGATAATTGACTTCAGGCGCGATTCCACACACTGCCCCACTGTGATAAAGAAGTCATCCACACTGTTAATGAGCACAAGTATTTGGGCGTGGTCCTTGATCACAAACTGAAATGGGACAAATACACAGATCACATCACCAAAAAGGGTCAGCAGAGATTATACTTCCTTAAAAAACTAGCGTCATTTCATGTGGACAAAACAATGTTAAAAATGTTTTACAGTGCTTTGTAGAGAGTGTTTTGACCTTTTGTATTATTTGCTGGTTTGGAGGAGCAACAGAAGCCCAAAAGAATTCACTCCGAAAAATAGTTCTAACTGCCAGCAAAACTCAGGGCATCACATTGAACAGTCTACAAGATATTTATTTATCTCGTGCTAAAGACAAAGCTCATAAAATACTTTCTGACCCTAAACATCCACTGTTCAGTGAGTTTGAGCTGCTTCCCTCAGGTCGGAGGTTCAGATGCCCCGCTTTCACTAAAAACAGGTCAAAACACTCATTTGTGCCTCAGGTGATTGGGCAGTTAAACAAACTTCAACACTCAAGTTATCTTATTTAATATCCTTTTAATTTTGCTCAGCAGGACTGAGCACAGTCTCTTTTTAAAGCGTACCTTGTAGATGAAATGGTTTTATTCATGGTTTCTGGTCAAGCCTGTTTTATTTTATTCTATTTTTTATGTATACATGTCTGTATGCTGCTGTCCGCTTGACGCGGAAGTCTTGTGTTTTGTTGAATGTCTTTTTTACTTACTGCAAACCAATTTCCTTACGAGGACAATAAATGTACTACTACTATGTGTACTGTTTTGTCGTAATCCCCTAAATGGTGCACTTAGTCAGTATTGAGTATTTTAACCCAAATGTTACTGTTCTAGAAACATAATCTCCTTTAGTTGATCCTAAATGGAACAACGGCACATCCCAGTTTTGGCGTTGCACACACATTGATCTATTATTAGCAGCTAATGAAAGCAGTGCAGCGTCTATAAATAGCCTTAAGGGGCTGTGTGCATGTGTGTAGACCTGCCTGGTGCCTCACAGCCAAACAGATGGACACTGTTCAAGGACATGTAGCATAAGAGCTACTGTATTCTGGACTGGTTATTCATTTACATTTACTACAGTCTCACTGGCAACACTGGTACAAACTGGATTACAAAGCATTATTGTCATGTTTATGCAGTGATAAAGCAGCGGTCTCTCTTGCAAATGTCTTTTCCAGAGACAGTTTGCCAAGGATGTGCACAATTTTTCTATTTTTTTTTTTTTTTTTTTTTTTTTTTTTGCATATCAGTGTTTGTCTTAATATAAATTTTTGCTAAAGCAAAGGTTGGTAGTGTAGGGCTTGGCGATGAATAATGAGCATCTCGCATTTTTACTATAGACAATAGAGTCGACATTTTTGCACATCTTCAAAACAACTGTCATAATATAATTTAAAATTTGAAATATTGTCCCGCTCTAGGGTAGCGATAGGTTAAAAGGTCTATTTTCTCCTGGTGCCCAATAGATGATGGCCTGGTTTTGGGCCCAGCCTTGTTGGTGGGGACTTCCACTCTAAAGTATTCAAAAAAGTACCCAAATGAAGCCTATGTTGAAGTCAGTGTTGAGGGCTCTAAATGATTGATTATGATGAATTAGTCAGTGTATGCAGTAGTTGTAATTAGCATGAACAATCACTCGTATACTGTATGGTTCACATTTTTTCTATAGACTATTAATAAACAACGTAACTGCAACACAATTATTTAAAATAAACCAAGTGTATTTGTGTAAGTTTAGGATTGGGGCTTGAGGTAGGTTAAGATTTACTCATTAAACCCAAAGAAAATGTCGTTTTGTGGCTTCAACCAAATTTCGTGGTTATTTTACGTTTTGGCATTGCGTAACATATTTTGTAAAAAAGGCCTGGAAACATGCTTATTGTATTTTATACAATTATTACAATTATTTTTTGACATTTCGGTATATATCCACATTTTCTCTGGAGACTGGACTGCTTCTATTGATGTGCACATACTGTATATTCCTCAAACTAATACCCCGACTGACTAAACAATAACTATTCAAACTGTTTTCGTGCACACATTCCATTGTACATTAGACGTGCTAAAACATCTGAACAGGTTGTGTTCACGTGACGTCACAACACTGTACAGGCCAACATTATGAAATCAAAATGTACATTGTTTATAATACCTTATTACATATGAATTTTTTCAAGTAGTACATTGTTTAGAAAATAAAACAGAAAAAAACAATAAAAAGGCAGATCAAAGATGCTATGACAGAGCTAAGGAGTGGAAAGTAAGTGCATAAAAGAACTAATTGTTCTTTGTCAGATAGAGAATATGTGAAATACCATTAGATCTTTTATGACAAAGTTTAGTGATGTTAATAGGAAAACAGTTTGCCCACCATCTGCCCATGCATCCTTATGATTCTAGGGCTCAATATGGATGTCTGACATTTTTACAGCTGAAGGTTGTAAACGTGATTTTGTTAAATCTACCACTTCAAAACATGGCACATATTAGAAACAATTTAATCTGCAAAATACTTTATTGGTTGGGCTTTAATTCAAATAAATCTTTGTGTTCTTTAGGCAGCTGGTCAGCCCAAACTAAATATTAGATCATTGTGTCTCTAACTTGCAGCGTTGTAGCTAATACAAATTTATTTTTACTGTTCTTGCAATGTGGCTGTTTATGACTTGCCTCTACAGTTGTTGCATAAAACACATTCACTGTGATTGTGGTGAAGGTGTGTGGAGCGTTTTCTGGTATTCTACTTGATAACACATTCTCAGTTGAATCGAGAGTTTTATCTTTGGTGAAGACGACATACAGAATATGAAGAATTACTCAAGCATGAATGAAAACTCAAGCTGATTCACTCAGGCCAGTGTTAACCTGACATGCTGGTGTTGCGGCTGTACAAGTGTCGTCATGGAGACACTATAAAAGAATACTGGTTTGATTTATTAATGCTGCAGGTTCTGGGGTTTGACCTTGACTTATTTGTTGCCATGTCAATTGTCAGGTGCCCTTGGACAGGTGGTTGCTTTGGAAACGGTGGCTCAGGGGGGAGACTATGTTTGTGCTGATCAATGGCGCCAACTCACCTTTCTATTTCTGGATGTGTCTGTGGTTTGATGGAGACTTGATGCTGTATTTTAGTTTTTAGGTCTGGAAGTGAGCTGTAGGGATGAAGTGTTTAGTGCAAATGCATGGCTTTACGACTTCACAGAAAAACAAAATCTAGTGGTCATTTCAGATTTGTTACTAAACTGTATCATTTATCCTTTATTCAAGAAGCACAAGAATATCCATTTTATTGTCTTCATTTTTCCTCGAAAGACCTGGGATTGAATGCTAAGGCCATTGATATGTAATAGCAATAAACAAATTTTATTCTGATATGAATATTGATACATGGGCTTTCTTGCCTGACCAGCCAGTCCCTACACGATTTGAACTTTACAAACCGTGAGGGTCTGGGAGCGGAGCACCGAGGTTCATTTCGTAGGCGGCCTTTCCGAGCGCTGAGTCAACCAATCACCCGGAAATTCCACCAAAACATATAACTGCACGTAACTTGCCTGGTTAAATTTGTGCACCCATGTGTCATGCCCTGATTGTGTCCCTCCTTACATTAAAGGACTTTTAATATGGTCAATGTGTCTCGGATTTTTTGCCATTTTGCACAATTTTAACCAGGCAAGTTTCCTGCAGTTTAATTTGTTGCATTTATCCTTGTAGAGCACCTGGCACTTTATTATTCCTCAGGGACCCAGCTGCAGCGCTCACCTTTTATTTTTATTTTTACCTTCAATACACAATATACTTTAAGTCTACAGAGGCAATTCAGTGTTGTCATTTTGGCCTCTCATGTCTGACAGAATTGGGTTGTGAGTGAGTTTTGACAATTCCTCTTCAAAAACTGAAGATAGGTTAACTTAAAAAATAGTTTAGAGTGTCTAGTTAAGGTGAAGACATTTGTCTGGGATTTAAAGCCTGCATTACTACTCCCACATTTGCGTCATATTCACCATACAGTCATATTAGTTTATGTCTTTTTAAACCTTCAGAGTGCTCCATTTATTGTCACTTTAAAAACCTCACAACATTTACAAACAGGCAAATTGTACACATTTAATGTTGTATTATCCATTGCCATGTCTCTACCACTTTAGCCTGAAAATCCATCCATCCAGAAAGTCAGTGTACCAGTAAGAATGATTAAAGGGTCAATGAGCAGTACTGATGCTGTGCCGTTTCTCTTCACAGCCTGGCGTTGCACCCAGAGCGCTCCCTGGTGGCCACAGGACAGGTGGGCAAGGAGCCGTATGTGTGTGTGTGGGACACCTTCACTGTTCAGACTGTGTCCCTGCTCCGAGACGGGCACACGCATGGGATCGCCTGCCTGGCCTTCAGCGCAGACGGACAGGTAAGCCACGACCCTGACTTTTATTTAGGGCTGGGCAACATTGACAAAAATGATATCGCAATTTTTTTGGGCGGAGTATCACAACAATAATTTGTAAATTCAACAGATATGTATTAAAACATCTATTAACATTTTTTGTTTAGTTTTTATGTTGTGCTCATGTTGTAGAATATAGTGATGTCATAAGTCCAGTCAAGAATAGGGGTTCATGCAAGAGTAGTTACAGCCCTTGTTTCCTAAAAAAAGAAATTGTAGCTTTGGTGGAGTTTGTTCTCCCATCCGGATACTTCAGCTCCTCCCACTCCAGAAACAAGTTTAGGTTAATTGGAACACTGTAAAATTCACCAATGAATGAGAGATTGAATGATTGTCTGTGGTGTGTCTGTCTCTGTGTATTGTGATGAGTTGGCCACTGTCTAAAGTTGTTTTTTGATATTGTTAAGAAAATATTTGGTAGATGCCCCCACTTCTAAAGCCAGCTGTACACCAAAAGAGTTTAGGATCTTTTGTGATTTTTAGACGTGTCAAAGAAAGAATAGGCCACAGACATAAGGACATTACAACGATTATTAGTCTCACAGTGGCATCATGTTGCAGGAAGGACAGAGGCGAAATTGACTTGTGGAGCGCCGCAGCAAGCGGAGAACAGTGCGTGCGCCACATGATCGAGCGCAGTGTTTTTTTCTCACAAAGCGTTGCATTTATTTACGGATGATAAGAGAATGTTTCTTCTTTATTTAGCATTTTACTAGCTGTCGTCACAAGGCAGATGTACCAGATGCTGATGTTGTAAAGGTCCTTGCACTCATGCAGCACGATGATGCGCCTTGATAAATAAAACGCAATGACTCACAGACATAAGGAGAGAAACAGCAAAAAAATGTCTTACGAAAATCCTTACTCTGGGCACGCCTCCTCAAACGCGTAGAGGGGCACACCGGGCTTAAAATACTCCTTTTGTGTACAGTAGTCTTAAGTCTTAAACAGGACTACTCTAGATCTAAACTGGGATCCAAAGAGGAAAAGAGTGTAATGCCTACTACTTGGTACCTGGGATCCAGTACTTTTTTTAGTACCTTCCTCCCCCAGTACCTAAGCCAGCTGAGTATACTAAATACTGAACAGCTGCACTACTAGATCTAAACAAGGACAGACACACAAAGAGACACAAATGTGGCTTAAACTGGCTTTATCTTCAGTAAATATTTGAAATCGTGACCATTGTGACCACACACATTAAGTATATATTTTTTATTAATTCATTGTTTTTATGGCCCACTGGAGTCTCCTCTATTCATGAGGAGCACTGTATTATAATTATCCTTATTAGCTTAAATGACCAGAAAGTGCATAAACAGGATACTCTATTATTACTTTGCCAAAGAACATTTCCCCATCGCAGCATAAACAGGAGTGTGTTTGCTTGCTCAGTTGAACTTCATTACTCCGGCTCGCTCTGTCCATGTGAGTGCACTCCCAGCACGCCCGTCAGCGCAGCGTAAAAGTGAAACATGGCTCTCTATATTAGCAGCACTTTATTAAAGCACTCAGTTAATGTGGCCCACTCACTGTCTCTGGTGTAGGCTATTATGTCATCAGGAGCAGCCTGTGGTCATTTAGGAACATTAGGACCACTTTTAGTCGGCTGTATTTAAAGGTGTGAGCAGACGGGTTCATGTCAGCCACACTGTGTACTTTATACAGACTGCTGTAATGTATTTGTATAGGATTTGTAGTGCATTTTCAAAGCCCGAAGTGTACACACCAGACTGGCTCAATATGATACATTTTATCCTGGTATATATATAAAAAAAAAACTCTGCAATAACTTTTTAATTGATGCATAGTAAAATTTATTTACTTGTACAATTTCTACTTCTTGTTATTTAAGCATAATTTCTTCACTAGCTTGTTGTTGATTCATGTAAAACTATGATTTCTATTTACAACAGATAAAAATCTACCAAATTAGGTTAAAAATTTGAAAATCAAATAATTCTGTCATAAGTTTCTTGTAATGAGACTGCTACCTACTCATCTTTATGGATTATTGTTCGCCTAAAAAGTTCCACATTATGTCCTTAAACATCTATGTTGCACCTATTCAAGAAGCATATTCTCACTCACAGATCTGACTTGTAATTCAGTTTACTGACACATCTTCATCACTGGCTTTTCTCCATGTGTGCATACATATCTTATTGTAGTAATTGTATCTTATTGTGGACTATTTAAGGCAAATCAATAAAATCTATGGAAACAAGATAATGCAGATGCAACCAGAAAGCGTATCTAATACACCTTTATGTTCATTCACTCTCTCATTCATTGCCAATTGATCTATACTTGCATGTTTTTTGAGGTGGGAGGTTGATGTATTAAATCTGTTGTTTCCTACTTTATCCTTGTAAATTAACACCTTTAATGCCCCTAATAGAGTTCATTGTTATCTGCTCCTGTCTTTATTGGGCACATCTTGTCTATCTTGTGAAGACAGCTCAATGGTATTTCCAGGCTTTACAATGCTCATCACAAGACTGCCATGTGCTGCTTTATCAAATAGCAGCTACAATATGATTTCCATCCTGCATATTTGGAAAGTGAAAGAAGCACTATTGTAATTGACCGCAGCATAAGTCAAAATGGCTGCCAGTGTGAGATAGTGAATGCTGTCTCATCAGTTTTGGAGAAAAGTCTTCCACAGCTACACAAGTGGTTATAAATCACAGGCAACAGTGGATCAATAAAAGAAACATAAATCCAGCTTAAGAATAAATCAGGCGGCGCTTTCACATTTCTATGATCAGTTACATCATACACACAGTCTCCTAACATGAAGGGATACAATACTGCAGCGCTATAGACTCACTTTGTAGATTCATTTTATTCAAAAGAAAACCTAAAATGTGCTCCAGAAGTTTTAGAAATATCTGTGTAATCCATAGAGAGCTCATGAAGATAATTTTGTCTTTTTTATTCTACATACTTCAAAATATTCTTAATTATCATAAATGGGATTATATATTTATTTGCATTTTTTAAGGCTACATGATTGGAGAAAAATATTTAATTGCAATTTTTCTGTATTGCAGTTGCAGTTCAATTTGCAATGTTTGTTTAATAAAGATATTCTATTCACATTCTAATTGTGAAAGTAAGGAGAATTAACTGAAAAATAACTGAAATAGGTCTATAACTAACAACAACAACAAAAATCATGTAAGCATGTTTGCACAGATCTAAATTTCCAAGTTTGCTGTTGGACAGAATCATTTGTTTAGTACATACTTTACCAATCAACCCTCTCACAAGCAGATTTCAAATAGATCTGTTAAAAAGGGCAGTGCTAGAAAAGTAAAGGGGGGGTGAAAGAAATGGGTGAGAGTAGAGTAGAGAAGAGCAGCAGTTGATTGTAATCAGATTGTAATCGGGGCTATTCACACTTTGTTTGCACTAAAATGACAAAAAAATGACAGCATGCAAAACCATTCAAACACCCTATACAGAGCTTAGTACAAACAAAAGTTAATTTGGTGTTCAGTGTAACTTAGAATAGGTCTAATGGATAAGTGTACTGTACATAAAATGTCCTTTTGTGTGCACAGCGTTTGGCCTCGGTGGGACTGGACGCCAAGAACACGGTGTGTATCTGGGAGTGGAGAAGAGGCAAGGTCCTGGCCACTGCTACGGGACACTCGGACCGGGTGAGGACCAGGGCCTGATTATGCACCTCACAACTATGGATGTTGCAAGAACAGATTCACTTTTATGATTATTCACAATTATTGACAAAACAGCAGTCCATTTTCTTCATTTCTACTATTTTTTAATTAATTTTAAATTCAACAATCTGAATGACACAATAAAGTTGCTTAGAACAACCAGATAAAAAACATAATTGAGATTTGTTTTTCCTTAGACTGAACTAAAACAACTTACCCATTTTATTTTAGCACTTTTTACATCAGTCACACTTTATTCTCAATCATCAGATGAGTTTCATACTTCTCAGCACAATAAGTTTAGAAGAACTTTTCTGTTGAGTGGTGCTGGTATACAGAAGCTGGCTCATGCTAAAAACCTAAAAAAGTGTTGTGTTATTAGTGATAAGACATTGCAAATCCATTTTCACCTGCATAAATACTTTGTTTACTTGTGCTGGGGCAAAACTAACAGAATTTTGTCAAGTGACAAATGCTTGTAGATGCATTTTAAAGGCTTGTAAGCAGATAGCTAGTGGTTATTAACATCTTATTAATAGTTTACAAAGGAACTAATAAAATGTAGTCTTTTTGGTAACACTTATTTTAAAAGACTACCAAAAAGACTTACTTCTCAAGTTTGCTACAGAACTAGATTTTTTTTAGACTTTATCTCCAAAAAAATCAATTGGCATTAAAAGCTGCCTTATAGACTGAACTAAAAAACAAACTAATTCTCCTTTAGAAATGTCCACTTTTATATAGATTTGCAAAAAAGTTCTTGTTACTATTTTTTAAATTATTTAGTTGTTGATATACATATTTAAAATATTTTTTTATTGTGACTTCAGTAATGACAGTTCTTGATGAACCCAGTAATCTTGAAATCCACAGCCTCTTCTTTGTTTGCAAAATAAACACCCGTCATCCTCAGGCTTTTGTTGGAGTAAGTGTGTTTTGTTGTCCTCAGATCTTTGATATCTGCTGGGATCCTTTCCAACAGAACCGTCTGGTGAGCTGTGGAGTCAAACACATCAAGGTAACGACACATCACTGAGGCAGAGAAAGTATTTCAGATTCAGACGCTTTGGGCGGTGTCAAGAATAGACTGAGGCGGATTTGTCAGAGTAAACTCTCATACAGCGTGATAATTATAGTCTGTCTTTCCTCGAAGCATGTGACTAACTGTGGAGGTCATCTGGGGACAATTTGAACTGTTGGATAGAGATTTGAAGCATATTCCATTGTCCTCGCGTCAAGAACAGTTGTATTTTACTACTGTCATCAATTCTATTTATGAGGTCATGGTCTTTCAGTCTAAAAAAAATCGCTTGGCTTAAACTTTCATCAGATTCTCATGTCTTTGATAAAAAAACAGATACATATATAGACAAACACTAGACATGTTCTGTTGTCAAATTGTCTTCACAGCTGATGTATTGTTCTGTTAGCCTTGCAGTCATGTTCCTCGAGGGCTTCAGTTATTATTATTATTATTTTTTTTGTGATAGTAAGTGTTTTTCCCCAAAAGTAGCCAGTATTATAAATGCCTTCTTCTTACTTTTAAACCAAAATAGAAAACATTTTTGCTGCTCTAACGTAAATATCATAAAATGTCCTCTGCTGTGTACAGACTTGTTTCTCACCAATACTGTAACTGCACACAGCAAAAACTATAAATCTAGACTTGCTTAAAATTGACTTGGAATCAGAATTTGAATCCAGATTTGAACTGTTTTAACTGGATAAGATTTAATTGCTTACGTAATGTGGAATATTTCACTGATATCAAGACATTTTCACTGGTTTTAAGAGATTTTTTCTTAAAATAAGAACAAACATTTGCCAATGGTGTAAGAACAGTTTTCTTAACTCAGTGTCAAATAATTTGGCTCGAAATAAGAAGCAATGTCTTGAAATCAGTTCAAAACACTTTGAAACAAGGAAAATACTCTATTTCTGTAAAATAAATCGAGGTTAAATTTGTCAAAATGATTGAAATTAGGTTTAAATCATAGAATCAAGCAACTTTAACTTTATCTTTAAATTAGTTTTTTGCAGTGTAATAACCAAAAACCTTCAGCTGGTTTCCACAAAAATGGTTTCCCTTGGTGATTTTTTTTTCATTTCGTGCCATAAAACATAATTGTCTTCATTGGGAATGCTTCCAAATGATAGTTTTAGCTTTCTAATTCTATAAAAAACAACTTGACTTGGCGTTTTGAGTTTGTTTATTGCCTAATGTCTCTTCCCGCTCTTCATGTATCTCTGTTCTGGTTGCTCACATTGTGGTGTTCTGTGATGTGCAGTTCTGGTCTCTGTGTGGAAATGCCCTGACGCCCAAACGAGGTATCTTCGGTAAGACGGGAGACCTGCAGACCATCCTGTGTGTGGCAGCAGCTAAAGACGACATCACGTACTCAGGAGCTCTCAACGGGGACATCTATGTGTGGAAGAGCCTCAACCTGATCCGCACAGTCCAGGCGGCTCACGGGGTACAAGAAACTTTACAGCACATGTTTACAAGTTTAAGGTTTAAGTTGCGATCACAGGATTTTAGCATTATTGTTTTTATTATCTTTGCATTTGACCCATCCTTAAATGCTGCTGATTAGGGCTATCTTCGCTGAAGAGTTTGACCATGGTGCTTGTTTTTGGTTGGTCCAGACTCCAGTGTCCTCAGAGACAGAAAGGCTACGGCAGCTGAGAAACCTTTTGCTGTTAAACAGGAGTGCTAGAAGCCACCTTAACTATTGTTTTACATTCAGATCTAGAAGGTTTAGATTCAGTAGGTAGATTCACAAGCAGCTAGTTTTGTTAAAAGGTCCATGCTTATTATGATTTTCTAGTCTTAACTTTAATCGTTACAATAGTAACTTTAGACCCCTCAATATTGCTCAGTCCTAATTACAGCGATTGAAGCCCTTTACACAGAGATGATTTCTGCATTACTTCTGTATTTTGCACCAAAGCTCTCCTGCACAGAACAAACCGCAGACCCCCACAGTCTGCACTAGAGCCCTGGAAGTGTAAACTCCAGGTGGTAACAGTGGGTGTGACCATATAAAAACAACCAGTCTGTAGACTGAAGTCTGCGCAGCTAAACCGGCCTGATAAACCATTAAACCCAGGGTAAACACTAAAGGTGTTCACATTAATTAATTTCTCACTGAAGGAGTTTTGCACCAAGTAAAACAACACACTTTCTTACTTCTTTTACAACCTGAAGAAAAAATAGTTGAACTGGGATAAAATTTAGTTTGCAAACTTGTGCTGGAGATAAACATGCTGCCAATTAACCTCGTTTTTGCTATCAGTTTTTCTCAAAACACACTATAGGATAATTGTCTGACTACCATTTAGCCCCTGATTTGCTGCTTTGACTTTGAAAAAGTAAGTAAGTGAGTAATCTTCATTTGTATAGCGCATTTCACAGACAGAGTCACAAAGCGCTTCACAGTGAGATGAACCCCCCAACTATCACCAAGTCTTCCCTAACATGCATGTTATTGTGAGGCTTTAGAAGATCCTTGTGAGCAATTTTAGCTTTATAGCCATTAAACCACTAGTAGTAAAAAGCTTTCTCATCCATTTCTCTACAAATTTATGTCAGCCAGTCCACAAACCCTTTCTGTTACTCCAAAACTTAATCTGATTTGAAACAGTCTTCGTGTCTAAATAACATCTGACCTATATGACTTGCTAGCACATCCTGAACCTTGTGCCCGCAGGCTGGGATCTTCAGCATGTTTTCCTGTGAGGAGGGCTTTGCCACCGGAGGCAGAGACGGCTGCATTAGACTGTGGGACATCGACTTCAAACCCATCACAAAGATCGACTTACGAGAGGCTGAGCAGGGATACAAAGGTATGAGACTGCAATAAAAATACAATGGAAAAAGAAAGTATTGGGACCCTTTGGAAAAACTAGGATTTCAGCATGATTTGATAACAACATGTGATCAGATCTTTATGTTTAAACCAATACTCCATGTTTTTTTAGTATTCATGTAAACATTGAAAGTACAGGGTAAAAAAAATATTTACACCTTTGAAGCTGACTAAAGCAGACTAAGCTGTTGGACTTGCTCTCCAGTTCTTTCATTAGCTAGGTTTGGTTATCTCATCTATGTAATGCCCTCTGTAGACGTTAGATGGAGCCGAACTCATATGAAGTCATGTGTAATTTTTGTACACATGTCAACAGATTTACAACAATGACATTTTACCATCAGATCCTGTGTAGACTGAGTTGAAGATAGTATGTAGTCCCAGTCACAAATGTTAGTGTCTCCTCCTGGCAGCCTGGTTCAACACTTTGATCATAAGTCTGTCTGCAGCTGCTCACAGTTCAGCCTCCTGTCTCTCACCTCTGTCACACACAGAATACAGACAAAAGTGCTTAGTCTGTTCCTGTCAGCGCAGGGATTTTCACTTCACCTTTAAATCCCAGTTAAAACAAAAAACTGGCCTGGTTTAGGAGAAAGTCTTCTTGGATTTGGTTTGAAATGATAAGAAGAAGGTTGCAGAAAGCTTCTCTTTTTATCTATAAAAGCTGCACTGGAGCAAGAGTTCCCAAGCATTGAGAGAAACTGGTTTAATAAGATTTAATAAAGGTAAAAAAAATGTTTTGGATTGAATCATACATGTTTGACTAATGTTGTATTGTCCTTTAACTGAGGCTTAAGTGCTGGGAAAAGTAGTTTTTTACCGAGGAGACTATGCTATACTATTAAGAAAAATAGTCAAAATAGTTTAAAAACAAACAATATTGCCTAGACACATAGGCTCATATAAATAAGCTTGAAACACAATGGCTATATATTAATTTGATGGACAGCTACATTACTCAACGCGGTTTGGACAAAGACTAAAACATTGGGATGAACATTATTTTCAGTTTAATTGAGACAAAACCTAAAAGTGAGTTCACAAGTTAGTTTGTGATCCACTACACTAATTGAGCCTCATCGTTTTTCATTTATTTTATGTTTTTGCTGCCATTTATAGCACTGCTTTTTGGAAGCCCTGGTCCTCAAAAAGTGCATTTCGAGGTCAAATACAATTGATTGAATACATTGTTGTGTTGTCCAAACTGTAAGCATTTGCACACCTTTCCTGTCTGCAGTGCATTCTCTCTCTTTTTAGCAGTCAGAATTGTTATTCCCTAGTCAAACATGTGTTAGGTTGAAGTGTGCGTACGCTGAGGCAGAGCAGGGTTTGTAGAAGCTGGAGCAGTGACCTAAAGAGCCCTGGAGCCTGTGCAGGTCTCAAAGGAACCTCAGCTCTGTCCCAGGACTGTCTGACTGTGTGTGTGTGTTTGATAACAGCTGAGCACATGTGTCACATAACGTCTCCTGTTTTGCTTTTGTTTGTTGTTTTAGTACAACACTTAATCACTTAATTGTACAAGATATTAATAATTTAAATATATTACTTTTGGCATTATTTAAGCAGACATGGAAAATTAACTTCAATGAGTTTTAAAGGACAAATATGCATTATTTTGTCCTTTAAACATGCACCTGAGTTCTCTCAATTTGGAAAACCATGCATCAGAACCAATAAAAAACTACAAATGACCATCAGGTGTTCCCACTACAGGAACTGAGTTAGAGCTACAGAAATGACAAAGAGGAAATAATCAAATAGATGTTGCCTGATATACTTATTCTGCAGAAATGCTCAAAACAAGTTTGAGTGATTTTTGTGCAGAAGATCTGAGAAATTTACCAATGACATCACAAAACTGGGACATTCAGAACAGTGTTTTCTGAGACTCAGAGGGGAAACAATAGTATCTACATCCAGACAGTCAAGAATAAGTATTATACAGACTGCTGTGTTTAAAAGAAGAGTGTGGCCAATATGCTATGATTTATGATCAGTGTGTTCTTGTTGATAGACAATTTAAAGCTGGAAATAAAAACTAACCTAACTACCATCGATTTCACACTATAGAGCAGCCCTGAATATAAGCTGCACCACCTAGATTTAAGAAAGAATACATGTATAAGCTGCATTTTTTTTTCCGTAAGTCTATGAGAATCTGTATAGTGATGCTTGTGAAAAAAAAAGTAACGGCTTATAGTCCAGAAATTACGATAACTACTTAATTGAATCAAATTCTCATTTATTTTCATCAAAAGCCAAAAGCAGTGCTCTGATTGGCTGTGCTTGAGTTGTCCACTTCACTTTCACTTTACTGTATGTATTAACTAGAGCATATGAAGCATGTATATCATTCAGTGGTATGAAAATTTTAAGCCAAGTATAAAAGTGATTACAAATACAATAACATGTCATAGAAAACTCTGGTTTCCAAATCACCACAAAAAGTTGTGTGAGCTTATATGTTTGTCCCACAATCTGACTCCTGCTCCAGCTCTTCTCATCACTTCACTAATGAGGCTCCTGCTGCCGTTGCCCACTGTGGAGAAAGTGTTACTCGCCCCACTTAAACCAACTCCAACACACTCATTCTTTTACTAAATGCTTCTGCAGAGCTGCTTTGTCAGTTTGTCTGATAATTGGGGTCTTTTTCCTCTTCCTCTCCCCCAGGCCTGTCCATCCGCAGTGTGTGTTGGAGAGCAGACCGAATCCTGGCTGGAACACAGGACAGTGAGATCTTTGAGGTAACTGTCTAGAGTCTGAAATACAGTTATTATTACAATCCCAGGTATTAAAGTTTCCGGTTTTGAGCTCAGTCCAATGTAGTTCCTAAAATGCCATGAAAAGGTACTGTATACAATTTTACCAATAAAACATTAAATACAATGATACGTTTAACAACACCAGATAAAATTCATAGATCTTTAATGAAAACAGTAAACATGCACCTCCATACCAACTTGCCTGAAGATTTGCAAAGCACCTGCTTACTTGTCTATAGACACGCCCACTTTTCTTCATGTTGAGTTGACACTTCCTAGTGCTCATGTGCTTTTTATTAACTTTTTCTCTACTTAATAAAGGTGGGCAATGGATCTTGGAGGCATGATAAAAATATAAACATGCTAATCACCGTGTGTGAGAAGAACACTTTTTTCTCCATTAGCTTTGCCGCAAGCAAGTCCACTTCCTCCTTTGTTCAGTAAACAGAAATCAGTTATTGTGTCAAAGCCATGAAGAAAAACTGTAAACAAATGTTTCCTTTTTACCTTTAAAAGTGTCTTGTGTTATGTACAGGTGATGGTTCGAGACCGGGACAAACCTCTGCTGCTGATGCAGGGCCATAGTGAAGGAGAACTCTGGGCACTGGACGTTCACCCCAAGAAACCCCTGTGTGTGACGGGCAGTGACGACCGCTCTGTCCGGTCAGTACAACACAGACAGAGGACACAGCAGTACTGTCAAAGTGCACCTACTACTACACTATCTTACTGTGTTTCCAACATACATTTGCTTCTCACTGTGAGTGCTGAGCTGAATCCACAGGGACCAATTAGGTCTGAAAACAGCCTGAAGTGGAGGAGTAAACAACAAGCAAAATAATGATGTGGAGCTTTTGTTGCTCTCAGCTTTCTACTGCACTTTGAATAGTCCTCGCAAAATATATCATTCTGAGTTGGGAAATGAAACTGTGCTTTTCCCTTCTAAGTGTATAAGTCTGTCTCCAGTCTGACAACTCACAGCATATTTATCAAAATATCTTAAAGCAAATCAGATTAGAATGCCATAAAGCAGGTTTGTATTGCAGTATGCAGTTGATACAATAAATCCAGTTGTCAAAAGGCAAAGCTCTGGATTTACCATTCAACTCTCACCTTTTGTCATGAGTTTTGAACCATTACCAAAAGCAGAAGATCATGGATACAAGCGAAGTAAATAAGTTTCCTCTGCAGGGTGACTAGACGCTCACTTAGAGATAGTGAAGAGCTCAGTCACAGGAAAATCAGATAAGAGTCACTTCTCCTCCACACCAGCAGACCCAGTCTGAATTATTCCAGACGCCTCCTGCACCAAGAGGAGGTGTTTCTGACAAATCCCATATGTAACCTCAGCACAGACTGTCAGGACATACAAATACTACAATTTAATATAAGTTGTGTGAACAGAAATGGAAACTTTTCTATTTATTTTTTTTGTAAATATGTTTTTTTTTTTTTACAGTTGTGTTTAGTTATTCTTTGTAATATTGTACAATGTTACTATGGACATCCTCACATCCTACTTCAGTAGTGAACATTGCCATTACATACTGTGTGCATGTGTGAGCTTTCATATATTAAAAACATTTGTTCTCCCTGTGTTCAGTCTGTGGAGCCTGGTGGACCACGCCCTGATCGCTCGCTGTAACATGGAGGAGGCGGTCCGCAGTGTGGCCTTCAGCATGGATGGAGCTCAGCTGGCCCTGGGCATGAAGGACGGCTCCTTCACTGTTCTCCGAGTCAGGTGACAACAGCAAAAGACTCAAGTCTACCTCTGTCTCCAGAAAGCAGGCCTGGAACTGCTGTTTATCTAACACAATACAATTTTTGTTTTGTGGATTGCATTTAAAAACTCCAATCAAACTGCTATTCTTAAAATATAAACCTTTTCTACAACTTAAGACTCGTGAAGGAATGAGTGATTGCATCAACATAAAAAATTAAATAATCTAAGCCCTCCATGTCTTTGCTCCACAGGGACATGACAGAGGTGGTCCACATTAAAGACCGGAAGGAGGTGATCCATGAGATGAAGTTCTCTCCTGACGGAGCCTACCTGGCTGTAGGTTCCAACGATGGACTGGTGGACGTCTATGCAGTGGCTCAGAGATACAAAAAGGTCAGTCTGCTGAGCTAAAGTGACCTGAGATAAGATTATTGAGTGAAAAATGTATCATTTGAAAAGTATTTAAATTATTTATTACATTTTCTTAGCACCAAATATGATCAAGACAGTAAATTTATCTCTTATTACTATTTCCTTTAAAGGTGCACTATGTTTACTTTTCCTGGTAAGGTTCTGTTATTATGAAGATGGTAATATTTTGACTATAGTGTATTACTGTATGTTATTAAACATATTTAACCTGCACTTGCTCAATTAGGTGCTTTTATTGATCAAAAGCAGAATTACTTCTCCACCGATTTGACCTGTGATTTTTTGAGTCACAGGCTTCCCTCCACACAGATACGTTTAGAGGAACATTTTAAGCACAGCAGAATAAAAAGCAGGCAAAGAGGCCTCCAAGAGAAAAAATAAATGCCAGTTTGTACCCTATAGAAGTTAACTTGAGATCATCAGCTTATTTGGAAAATGCATTCTTCTTTGATCACTTCGAGCATTTGTTTTTATTTGTAGTTTGTTTTAATTGATATTACATCACATACAATGATATAGTATTTTCTAAAGCAATTCTTGTATTCTGTCAAATTTTATAGACACCATTTCGACTGCTAGTCTATTGAATTATTTCCTTCTTATTTCCTTATTATTCTCTTCTCTCTCTTTCCCTTTGTGCTGTGAACTATGAGGCTCCAGGAACCACTTATGCTTTATGTTGAAAGTAATTTTCTAACAAAGTATAGTTTGTCCTTTATGACTTTGCGGTGCGTTTCTGTTCATTCAGTCTTTGTGTTCTTTTCCCGTGAATATGTTGCAGATGGAGGTCAAATAAACAACATTTTGTAGCTTGACAGCGACAGAATGATGCTAGTCTATTGTCCCTGATAAGCCTGCACATCTCCTTTGTCTCCTATATGTGTTAAATTAATGTTCAAGAGAGAAAGTGGAAAAGACGATGACACTTCACAAGAGTACTACTCAGAGAAGTGATGTCTATAAACACAGAGACACATTTTAGTGGGGAGCAAAAATTGATTTTAGTATATACCTGTGTATCACGTAGGCTACATCTCTGCCCACTATTTTTAAACTGTTCAACAACAAGTACTTCAGGAGGACAGAGCATTAACTGGAGAAAATCCCCAAAATGTGCAATAATGAGCATCTTTAAGCTGTAGTTGACTGGTGCTGTTTTGTCCTTGCAGGTGGGAGAGTGCAGTAAATCCAGCAGCTTCATCACTCACCTGGACTGGTCTCTGGATGGAAAAGTCCTGCAGACCAATGATGGAGCAGGAGAGCGACTCTTCTACAGAATGCCCCGTAAGTCTGACTAAACATAAGATACTAAAGCAATGTTATATTTGAGATAAGTCAAATGTGTTTATTTACAAATAAATATGGGAGCTAACAGTGATAAATTAAAAATATTGCAAATGCCATTTTGCTAATTTATACTGACTGTTTAAGGTGCCTCAAAAAGATTAATATTTAGATGAACCATTCTGTCTTTTTGTGTTTAGTTTCATAGTGTATTGAAGTTCTGTGCCATAGTTGAACCTCAAACTGTGACACTTATGTGGTGCTGACCTTTGGCAAGACACAATGCTTATTATGAATCTTAATGCTGCTTGGTTGGTGTTGGACGAGGCTGATGGCACAGACTGGCATCCTCGCTTCTGTCAGCCTGCCCCAGTTCAGCTGTGGCTACAATATTAGCTTGCCATCCCCAAGTGTGGAGAGACTGAATTCTGCAAAGTCATGTGTTATAGTCTCATAAAAAGTACTATGTACAAAGTAAAGCCCAATCTGAACATGTGGCATTTACTACTACACAAGTACCCATTTCTGAGAAAAAGGAAGAATACTGATTGGTTTGGTCATTGAAAGCACTAATTGCCTCAGTACAAGTGCTGATGATGTAGCTCTCCATTTTCATACAAGCTCTGACAAAATCAGAAGCTCTACAAGACATCTGCTGCAGAGATTAAAATCTGCATGTTCCACACTTTTACAAAACCGACAAGAGCTGGCTGCATTTCCACAAAATCTACTCAGCTTATCTGGATATAACCTGGATCCTCTCGTGTGTTCGTAGTGGGTAAACCGGCGCTGAGCAGAGAGGAGGTGAAAGGTCAGCGCTGGGCCTCGTGGAGCGGGGTCCTGGGGCCGGAGGTCAGCGGGATTTGGCCCAAGTACTCGGACACGACAGAGGTGAACGCGGTGGACGCTAACCACTCTGCCGCAGTTCTAGTCTCCGGGGACGATATGGGACTGGTCAAGCTCTACAGGTTTCCATGTCACAGGAAAGGTGAGTGGGTTGCATGAAAAATGTCAATGTCCACTATACTTGAAGCTGGAAAAACTGGTATTTTAGTTGTAAAATAATGATCTTTGTAACAAAATCAGAAACAGCAGAATAAAGTATTTTATTTCTTATTGACTATATATTAAAATTTATTCACTATTCAGATTGAAAAAATTGAATAAACCCATGAACATGAATATGTTATATGTCTGTGGGTGGAACGATGTGTTTAAGTTGTTTCTGTATCAAAAGATTTCTAATAAACAGAAAAAATGAAGAAAGGACCTGATTGTCATTTATATTGGAAGTCAAAGTTTTTAAAATCAGAATGTGAGATCTAGTTGCAGTGAGTTAATAGCCTACTTTAATTTTTTGTATTCAGAAAATCAGGTTCTCCAAGTTATTATACTTTTTCTGGTTGTTAGCATTGAACAACAACAATCATCGTTTTACATTTTGTTCATTTTACTTTTTAGTCAATCACACTAAAGTTAATCCTTATAAATGTCAGCTGCAATATGTATGTTCTCTTTAAGGAGCTAAGTTCAAGAAGTACAACGGTCACTCTGCCATGTGACCAATGTGCGCTGGTCACATGATCTGCAGTGGGTGCTGACCACAGGTGGGGCTGACCACGCCCTCTTCCAGTGGAGGTTCCTCCCAGAGTCTGTCATGAACGGAGGACTGGACATCAACGTACAAGGTCAGACTCTTTTTGTATCCCCTATAACCAGGGGTCAACCAGGGGTATGAGAGCACTTACCAGGAGGTACTTGGAATGTTTTTCAGATTATAAAGCAAGGTGAATGGGATAACAATGGAAGAAAAACCTTGAGCTTTATTCTAAATTATATATTAGCATGAAGCACAGAGCACTTGGACTGAAGTACAATTAAATCACAAGACTATAAAAGTAATTATTTACTAGTCATTTCTATCGCAAACAGAATGATTTGTCTATGTTTAGGGGTCTTCAGAGTGTGAGACAAATTTTAGGTGTCAGTTGAGACAAAAAAAATAGGCTTATTGTCTACAACTTAAATAAACAAATATGAATTATAGTGCGTTAAAAAGATTTTTCTTAATCGGACATGCTCACGTCCTTGGTGGGTCCTTGGTGCATAATTGAAACAGAATGATTTTAATTCCTCATCCTGTCTGTGGAGCTTCATGGTCATTATTCAGTCTGGAGTAAAGGCCATCACAGTTTGAGTTTTCAGAGTTTTTATAGCTTTTAGAGCAAAGCATTGTGGGAGTCCCAATTGTTAAATGTCATGGCACAATAGAAAAGAGGACCCCTGTTGACTCTTAAAAATGTATATGCCATGTCCAAGTTTGCTATTGGCTTAAATATTGATTTTTTTGTGCTTGTGATATTTGAAAATGTATTGTTGTGTACTGTACATTTTATGTTATGTATATGTTTGTGCAGACAATCATGGAGACTCCAACAGTGAGGAGTCTGACAGTGATGTATCTGACGTCCCAGAACTGGACTCTGACATCGAGCAGGAAACGCAGATCAACTATGACCGACAGGTACAACACGCCTGCTTTACTGGAATTCATTTGGAGACAAATGCATGCATGCTTTTGTAGAAGACAGTAAATGGGTTTAATACTGGGGACAATATGAGGAGCAGTGGGAGCAAGGTTCTAGTCAAGGTGATTGCCTGTCTAGCTATCTGATGAGCTTTTTGTGCTTTTTGGAGAAACTGGAGTAACTCTAGGGATCACACAGAGTCAATAGGAGACCCAGCAAAGGTTGATTTTGCAGTATTAAATAGACCCTATTCAAAGCCACAGAAAACGTGTGTATGTCCTTGGAATGTACTGGAACACACAGACTATTGTGAGCTTTTAGTCGACTTCGGAATCCAGAGTGCCATTTAATATGCTTCTTTACACCAATTAAAAGCAAAATAATTATAGAAGACTACACAATGTTCATTTTTGGGACTTCATTTTAATTAGTCCTGGTGCTAAAGTATAACCTGAAACAATTCTATGTGCTATTGTGTTTTGTATTCAATTAACTATGGGAATATGCACATAAAACAGCCTCCACTGATACATACCACCTTAAATTTATAGACCTGTGTGAGACTGAAATGTCAGTTCTGTCTCTTTCTGCTGCCTTTTTTTATGTATTATGCATGTAATCAAATGCTTCATAAATGAGGCCACTTGTCTTTATGTTGTAGTATCTTCTGCCAAGTGAATAAATGTGACCACAGGTTGCTAACATGTGACAATGAGAGTAGTTGTTTGTTAGTACTAATTACCACAGAATGACTAAGTTTCACCTTGGGCTTCTTGTTTCATCTACTGATTGTCTTCTCGGTACAATACATGATACAAATGCAGCTGCAGTACATCAGCAGTTAAATCACAATGTTCTAAATTTCAACTTTTGCACCTGCATATCACATGATATACTGTTCACTACAATGTGATGTATTCACACATTTATCAGCACATGAACACAGACTTGTGACTTGTACTCTCAGCGGTTTAGGGGTGAAATTATCAGCGTGTGGCAAAGTGTCAAAAAGTGTGTACAGTTAATTCAGTTTGCGTAGACATCATAAAAGCTCCTCTAAAACACACATTTAAAGGCTTTATTGGCAGCTGCTTGTATATTAATCAGCCTCCTGTGCCTTTCCCATCAGCCACTGCAGAACAGCTCTGTGTCACTATGGAAACGCTGAAACATCCCTCCTGTTCCCTTATCTCCAAACGCAGGCGCCGTCTCAAAGTACCAGCAAACTACTGTTAGTTTAATGTTTTCCACAATGTGCGCAGTCAGATAATAAGTCAATCAGGACAAACACTGCCTCTGTGTTGCTTAGGAGCAGTCTGAAAACTTCACACTCTGCGTCTGGAACAAGCCAGTTTTATCTTCACGTTATTAGGGATGTGAATATTAAGTTTTTGCTCAATTTAACTCAGATTAAAGGTGCATTGCATAACTACAATACGACTATTCCACCTTGTCAATTCTTAATCTCCTTTGGTCTTTAAAGTATCTGCCATGTCACTGACATTTATATATTTTTGTCATATTCTTTGTTTTTCTACCTTTCTATCAAGCTCCTCTTTTCTATCAAAAGTTCAAAAACAAAAATTACTCACTTATAGTTGGGGTAACTAACTTTTTAGTTACAAAATAAGTAACCTTTGTGTTTTGTTTTGTTTTTTTTTTACAAAAGTTTATGATAAATGCAACACTTTGTGAAAAAAAATTAGACCCATGAGAATTGTCTGAATTGAATTAAAAAAAAATTTAGTTCTCATCAGGAGTTGAATGCAGCGCTCTGATTGGCTGTTCTTGGGTGGTCCTCTCCGGTTTCACTTTGCTGTTTGTAAGAAGTGGTTTTTAAGCCATTTTTGCAATCAAAAATTAATGCATGTTGATATTAGGGAGAGGAAGTTGTCAGATTTAAAACATATATTATGTTTGCAGTGTAAAAATCAGCTGCCCCACTTTTAAGAGAAAGATTGTTGGCACATGAGCTTTAAAACAACAACACCACTGTTACATGAGTCACTGCCACATTGTCACTTCTAACTTTTCTCCTCTTTGGTGTTGTCCAGGTGTACAAGGAGGACCTGCCCCAGCTGAAGCAGCAGAGCAGGGAGAAGAAGCAGCAGGTGGGCTCTTTGAAGAGGCAGAGAGGACCAGAGCAGAGCCTACAGCTGCAGTTTGTCCATGGGTAACCAGGAAATGCCTTTTCTTACTTTGCAGTGTCAGACAGTCATAGCATTTTACTCTGCGTTAGTTGATTCATTTCCCCTGGTAACCTGTAGTTTTCCATTCACTCTTCTGTTTTTTGACAAATCGTACCCTGAAGTCTCTGAAATAGTGTTTAGTTCTTGCTTTTATACATTCATTAACACCCCCTGCTGCCCTGTTTCCGTAGTTACCGTGGTTACGACTGCCGAAACAACCTTTTCTACACTCAGAGCGCAGAGGTGCTGTACCACGTGGCGGCGGTGGGTGTGGTGTACAACCGACAGCTCCACAACCAGCGCTTCTACCTGGGCCACGACGATGACATCCTGAGCCTCAGCATCCACCGGTCAAGGACTACGCTGCCACGGGACAGGTATGCCACACACCCAGGCTTAATATCAGGCCTCCTTTAATGCTGCTGAAGACTTTAACTGTAGAATGTCAAAAGAACTTTTTATATTTAGGAGAGATATGATGAAGTTTAGTCGGCCTGTTCCGAAGTGAGTTCTCATTCATTTCTCCTTCATACTTTCTGAACAGTTAAATGTTTAAAGGCTGTTACGTTAATTAATCCTTTATGTTACTTTGTCTTTTGATGTTTCATTACAATTCACTGGAGAAGAATAGGTGTGGGATAAAAGTTTTAAGGCGCTATCCTTTCCTAACCTGGCCAGCCAGATGGTTTATCTCGCGATATTTGTGAATTCACAGACACAAAGAACTCAAATTGTAGTTCAACACAGATTCATCTGGCGTGAGGCAGGTTAATCCTTTCTCATATTCAAATAATTTTCTTGTAAGTGCCATCTCTTTATTGTTTTACTGTGGTTGATGCCTTGCTGGGTTTGCTCTGAAAAGTGTGAACATGGGGCAGCCTAAAGCTATTGAAGACTCTGTGATTTTGTGACCAAGGGAGGAAAGGACCTGGGACTGGGACTCAGGATACAACTCGGATTGACCACCATGACTGCACTAAGACTCTTTCAATTATGCATAGTTGTACTTGTGTAAATAAATTGTATTTTTGAGTTCAGATAACTCTACGAGGATGCTGATTTTTTCCACATGCGGTTTGCGGTTTATGAAGTTTCAGAAATATTTTGCACATTTAGTTTTCTTATTGCTGGGTTTCAGATGACATCAGGCCAGTGTTATTTCAATCAGATTGGAAGCAGCTAAAATGAAGTCTGTTTAAATTGAGTTTATTTTTGTAATACAAAAGTTAAATGGGTCCAGTCATCTCAGAAATCACCACTTTTTAAATTTGTAAAATATTTTTCATGGCAAAGTCCAATGTTACATATAGGGAAAACTGCCTCTTGCACCCAACCTGCTCTTTAACTGGCAAGAGTTTTAGAATGTGAAACCCAGCACTTGCTCAGTGAAAAGGCAAAATCACTTAAGAGCTCCATGTATTACCACAAGATGACATAGTTGATTGTCTGTATTTATAAACAAAAATGTGAAAAAAAAAAGTAAGGTAGGAGCATGTCTGGAATGCTTACATTTAGTGATTCATTTTATTTTGTTATTGCAAATACAGATTTTCACAGTGACAGTAAAACACTCAAAACCCCTATTAGAGTCTGGAGGCTCAAGTATGTGATAATGGCTCCATTTATGAAAAAGAGACGTGTTGAGTGTGCTTCATGCTATTGAGCTGGAGGCATTAGCATACTACTGATAATGAATTGTGTCTGAGAGCATTTTTCTTGTAAATATTTGCTTTTACTATTAATTAAAAAACAGCAACATTGTATTAGTAAAAGTCGAAAAGAAAATCTATCTTTATATATCATATGTCCTTTGATTTTGTGTTTCAGGTGGGCCGAGACCCTGCCATCCACGTGTGGGACATCCAGACTCTGAAATGTCTGTCTCTGCTGAAGGGATTCCACCAGAGAGGAGTGTGTGCCCTGGACTTCTCTGGTACTACACTTAAAGCACGTCTTCACATTTCTCATATTTAATAACATACGGTGTAATAGTGAGTTACTCTCTCTGTGCTGTGTGTCCTCAGCTGAAGGGAAGACACTGGTGTCAGTGGGGCTGGACGATGGACACTCGGTGGTTATTTGGGATTGGAAGAGAGGAGAGAAACTTGCCACTGCCAGGTAATGGGAAAGTCCATATAATTCATACACGCTGGATTCAACCATCATTCTTAGAGGACAGTTTATATCTAATTTCGGAAATTTCACTTCTGTCACATTTTTTTACCTGTTTTAGCGTTGTTAGCTATTTTGCACTGTGAGAAACTGAGGCCCATAAACTCACAAGCTAATATCAGCTAGTTAGTTTGAGAACGTCATTTATTGTGCTAAAAAATGACTTCATATGTTGTTTTTATGAATAAAACTGGTGAATAGTTTAGATTTGCATATGATAGGCAAGTCGAATTTAGTAACAACAAACTGAGACTAAAATGACTGATTGCATTATTCTCTATTATCAACATATAGTCTACATCCAAATATACTGATACCATGTTCTTTTCTGTTTGATGACAGGGGTCATAAGGATAAGATCTTTGTGGTGAAGTGTAACCCTTTGCTCATGGACAAACTGGTGACTGTGGGGATCAAACACATCAAGTTTTGGCAGCACACAGGTACTTGTATGTTTGTAAGCTCTACTCTATTCTGTCAGCTTTTGTCACATGGTTTTGTCACGCTTATGGGGTATTGATCGTTAACACAGATGTATAAGACATACAGTAACATATTATATTTATTTAAAGTTCTGTCCTGTGCCTCTGTCCAGGGGGTGGCCTGACATACCGCCGTGGTGCGTTCAGGAGCGTGGGACGTCCCGAGACCATGATGTCAGTGTGCTATGGTCGTACTGATGCTTTAGTGTTCTCAGGAGCTGCCACAGGAGATGTGTACATCTGGAAAGAACCTCTACTGCTCAAGACTGTCAAAGCCCACGATGGACCTGTGTTTGCCATGTTCTCCCTGGACAAAGTGAGCTGGCACAGAGGAATTTCTATTTATTTAATTTGAATTTATAAATTACTAGTTTCATTATTGTTTCTGGTTCTGAGATAACAGAGATAGACTATGTTTTTACCATCTTAAAAATATAAACAAACAAAACAATTTCATTTTAAACTTTCTACAACAATCATGTTTTACTCACTTTAGCTAATGCGTTTTGAGCCTATAGTTATGTCTTCACTATAGAAGCTTAGAAATACTTTAGTTTTCACAACCTGAATGCAAAAAACATAGACAAGCACATTTCCCAGCTTTTAGGGAAGAAAAAGTTCTATTAGATGATGTAGGGGACTAATATTCACCCCAGTAGATACTTAGACAATAAGTGTATGCTGATGCAAAGCTCATATCAAGTTATTTTGTAAGAAAACTTTAAAAATAATAATAAAAAAGACATCATATCTGAGAAAAAAAACTGTAATGCATTTTTCATTGGCACAATAGAGCAACAAACAGCCAGTCCTAGATATAAACACCACACAGTATGTTTGTTGTATAATGAACCAAACTGCCTGCATTATTCAGTCATTCTTCTGCGATAATGTTGGTGATCTACTTCTGATAGTCATTCTTGTTTTATACCTCCACCACCAACAACAACAAACACCACCACAGAATCAAACTAAAATCAAATCATTTCCTGAAGAGAAAATAATAGATCCGGGACTGTCACAATATTTTGAAACGGTGATCAGACTGTGACAGAACAAAAGAATGATGAACAACAATTCTTTTTTAAAATATAGTCTTGTGTTATTGTTTTGTCAGGGGTTTGTTACGGGAGGAAAGGACGGAGTAGTGGAGCTTTGGGACGACATGTTTGATCGCTGCCTGAAAACCTACGCCATCAAAAGAGCGGCTCTGTCTCCTGGATCTAAAGGTAGAAAAGCAAAGCAAAATTTACATGAATACTTATTCATGGCTATATACTGTATCTGTGCTCATGAGAAACTGATTTAAGTTGTTTTATTTAAAAAATGAGGGCCTTCAACAAAAACTATTCTTTTGCAAAAGATGACAAGGGTATGCAAATGTAAATATAATGTGAAATCTGAAATCAATTTGTTTTTATGCATCTCATGTGTTTTAAAAGGCACATTATGTAAGGCAAAGCAAGGCAAGGCAAATTTATTTGTATAGCACAATTCATACTCAGAGCAACTCAAAGTGCTTTACAAAACAGGGCATTATTTCACATCAGTTAGCTCTTTTCGGTGATGGTGCTAGCTATAAAGGCAGTTACATTAGAGATAAAACCCACCAACCTTGTCGCAAACATGCTAATGTTAGCAGCAACTGTAGTGAAGGCAAATTGATGGAAGAAATGTCCATAAGTCTGGTGATGACTTATTGACAGCATATAATATCTCTTCCTAAAACTTAAAAATTATGGAATAGTGCGTTCTTGTGTGCCTCTGAGAAGATTTATTAAAGATAATTCATTAAACTAGCCTAATAAAGACAAATACAACTCCAGGTTTTTGATGAATCGTCATAACATGGTTAAAAAATCTATTTGGTTTTCATCAAAAGAGTATATCTGTTGTCCTTTTACTGGTAATTTATCTATCTGTAATCTATAGAGATGGAACAAAATAATGTTTCTGTATTAAATTATGTACTTAATGGGAGTATAGTAGATGCATATTCCTTTTTAAGACTGCATATCTTATTAGAATTAATTTCAGATTAGATTGTGTAATACTGCCCTCAGGTGGTAGACTATTCCACCTGCAGTCATCAGATTTTTGGCTTTATTCATAATGTTTAATAATAAACGTGATACACTTAATTCATTTTCTGCACATTGTGATTAATTGTGATTCCAGGGCTGCTGCTGGAGGACAACCCCTCCATCAGAGCCATCACTTTGGGTCATGGCCACATTCTCGTAGGGACCAAAAACGGAGAGGTTCTGGAGATCGACAAAACCGGCCCCATGACACTGCTGGTTCAGGTAAAGGTCACCAGAGACACACACACATTTGGTGAGCAGAGTTTCTGTCACAGGCTAACATGGTTTTCGTTTGGTCCAAAAGAATTCCAATCTATGACAAAAAAAAGGGTTATTATGCTTTTTCTCACTTTATACGTGCAGGTATAATCAGTAAACTACCTAGCTTTAGTACTAGGTGGTAGTCTTATCCCCACCTGTTGCCATGGTGAAGGCCGTCTGCTCAATGATCAATGACTTCTGGGACACTCGGCTTCCAAACATCCATTCCACAAGATTTATAGTGCCTGTAACATGGCTGTAGCTTGCAAATGTGATCTATGTCCTATTCTACAAAACGTCCAGAAGAATCTTTATACCTTTCACAGTAGTTGTGCTCCTTGGTTGTTGCATCTATGAAAATACAATTTTGTGTACCGAGAACTTATTACCAAAAAGGTGTCACTAGGGCAGCAGTTCTGTAGTATTTTACTTAATTAAATAGGTGAAGACATTTTAAGGAGTTACTACAGAATCTTTAGGAGTTTTGAAGCTATAGTTTTAGTTACACTATAGTACTTATTCATATAAATAGTTGATTTTTGCCACTAATTTCTGTGCAGTTAAGTCACTTGAGTGGTTTAATCATAGACAGAATTATACAGTTTTGAGACTTTTATTGCACATGACCTGTCTTTGGTTGAAATCTTTTGGTTGGTCACAGCCTTTCACAGCCTGTAGACACTTGTTTAATATGCTTGCATGGTTTTCTACAATCTGAAAGCAACTGTACATTCTGCCTGAATGCAGCTTACTCTCATTTCTGAGCTTCCTCTTCATAGCTTCTTCCTACCAGTTATTTATATAAACCTTCTTCTTAAATGCATGTGTTTTCAGGGTCATATGGAGGGGGAGGTTTGGGGTCTGGCGGCTCACACTCTGCTCCCCATCTGTGCCACTGTCAGCGACGACAAGACCCTCCGACTGTGGGAGACATCTGCCAATCACCGCATGGTGGCTGTGCGCAAGCTCAAGAGAGGTCAGTACAGGTGACAAGACAAGACTGTGCCATATTTCAAGGGCTGTTGGAAAGTACGTACCTTTACTAATATTTAACTACACCACGCATCGTCTACACAAAACTGGTGTTTCAGAAGAGTTTTGAAACTTAATGTAGTAACCTTTGTCCATGCTCAGTGTCATCTCTTCTTCTAGTATTGTGACTTTCTGTGTCACAGTTACAGCAACTATTCGTCAAACACCCACTTTACTTGTGTAGATTTTACCCCACAAATTTTGGCAGGGTTTGAAATCAGATTTTTCTGTGTGGACCTTGTGACTACTTAAAATTAAGAGTAAATCAAACAGCATCTGCCAACATGAAAGAGTTTGAGCTTCACAATTTATCCTAACCTGCCTGATATTTTAGAAACTTGTTTGCAGAGTGAGACATCCTGTCGCTGCGTCTACAGTTGATCTTTAAAAAAGTAAACCAAAGCACTGCTCAAAGTAACAGACTGTTCCAATAAACATGATCTTATGTTCCCAGTTTTCTTTCATTTAGCAAATTTTATGAGCACAAATGTACCTCTAGATAGCTTTTGTACTAGCTTCTTCTAACAAGTAAAACTTTAATGACTTTACGACATAAAATCTAGAGGCTGACCTTTGCTTAGATAAGTTTTGTAGGAATTGTAGGTACAACTGACTGTGTAAAACATCGTTGATCTCATCTATAGTGTTGAGTTCTTTGATTGCAGTGGACACCAGGCTTAGGAGGTTACACATTTGGTTTAGATCTTGTTGAAAGGAGAAAAGAGATGTGAAAAGAGATGCATTGCCCTCATTATCTAGATGAGATAGTATTACTAGTTTGGTTCATTTACAGGAGTCACAGGTAAATCTGAAGTTTTGTGTTGTGTCCAGGAGGCCGGTGCTGTGCCTTTTCTCCTGATGGGAAAGCCTTGGCTGTGGGGCTGAATGATGGAGGGGTGCTGGTGGTGAATGCAGACACTCTGGAGGATCTGATCAGCTTCCATCACAGACGAGACGCCATTTCAGACATACGCTTCAGTCCAGGTACAACCTATTGTTTTTGCATTGATGTGTGTAAAGTTTTTGCAAACAAATATAATTACCAAAAAGTGTTTATGTTTGTGCAGACTCTGGGAAATATCTGGCCGTGGCTTCACATGACAGTTTTGTGGACATCTATAATGTCCTGAGCAGTAAAAGAGTGGGCACGTGCAAAGGAGCGTCCAGCTACATCACACATGTCGACTGGGATGTCCGAGGTAGAACAACTTGTTAGCATTAGGGTGAAAATTACGTACTATAAGTATTCATTGAAAATTCTCTCCAATAACCTAGCATCAAGATCAATAAGCAATAATATTAGAGTATGTCGACAAGGATACCTAATATCATTGTTGCTTTTTACACTTACTTTCAAGTCATTGTTAATCAGGCGTCAATGTATCATTCATTTCACTTTTATTTTTTTCCTCCATCAAAGCTCTGTTTTGGTTTTTGTTTCAAGTCAAGTAATATTTAGGTTGTAAAATTAAAATTATCTAGAAATGCTATCTCACAACAATTTGCCCGAACCTATAAACAGTATTAGTTCATCTCAACAAGGTTTCCCATTATCACATTCATAACTGCCTTGGTTTTGGTTCTCTTTTGTTCCAAAGCATCAAAGGATTCTGTCAACATGAATTCTGTGAAAAGTGCACAACAAATTGTAGTGAAAACATTTGCTTAAACAAAACACGAAGTAAAGAGCGCAGATCTTAGGAAAGCAACATCTTTAAGAGGAATCGTTAATCTTTGGCTTCATTAAAAGGAGGAGCCCTTCTCTATTCACAAATAAATAATAAAGTTTGCCTGATCTTAAGAGTGTCATGATCAGTGGCAGTGACAGTGACACCACCTTAACACCAGGCTGAATCTGAGCTATCTGTGAGAGAAGCTGGACAGAGTTCAAGTCTGAGGTCGAAGTAGAGGAGGAGATGTATAATTGTGATGGACTGCTAAAAATATGATCAGTTCTCAATTCCCAGCCCTACTAACATTAACAATCACTTATTGTTGTTGATTTTTGGCTTTTTTAAGCACATTTTGATGTTTTCAAATGTCTTTATATTTTAGGTAAGCTGCTACAGGTTAACTCTGGAGCCAAAGAACAACTTTTCTTTGAAGCACCGAGAGGAAAGAGGCAAACTATCCGAAATGCTGAGGTGAGAATATGAAGTTAAAAGTGCCAAAACTTCACATTCACAGTGCACAGGTTTCGACACATGATCGATTTTACACAATATCAATGCCTAAAAAGCCAAAATTACATTCAAATGTGTGTTGTGTGCAGCTGGAAAGGATGGAGTGGGCGAACTGGACCTGTGTGCTGGGTGCAAGCTGTGAGGGAATATGGCCGACTCACAGTGACATCACCGACATCAACGCTGCCTCCCTCACCAGGGACAAAACACTGCTGGCCACAGGGGACGACTTTGGCTTCCTCAAACTCTTCAGCTACCCTGTCAGAGTAGGACAATCACCCAACTGTAATAAAGCCATACTACATTTAGTAGCTAGCATTATCAGCTTTTACTGTGCTAATAGAGACACTAACACTAACTGGATTCAAACATGAAGATAACCCTAATTATAGTGTAATATTTGTGTCTGACTGAAGTTTCTGATCTTCATCCAGGGGCAGTTTGCTCGATTTAAGAAGTACGTGGGACACAGTGCTCAGGTGACAAATGTGCGCTGGGCTCAAGATGACTCCGCCCTCCTCACTGTGGGTGGGGCTGATACTGCCCTCATGATCTGGACCAGGGAGCGAGGGGGCGGGCTCATAGGAGAGGGTGATGGACCTCTGTTCCGGGACAACAGACCTTTAGTGGACAGTGAGGAGTCTGATGATGACACAGAGGAGGATGGCGGTTTGTACATGATTTCAAACAGTTGTTCTCATCATTAGAAGTGTGTATGTTGAAGTTTCTCCTTATTCTTTTGCAGGCTATGACAGTGACGTGGCCCGGGAGAAGACTGTGGATTACAGCACTAAAATGTACGCCGGCAGCATTCGAGAGATGAGAGGCACCAAACCCCAGCACCAGCTGAAAGAGCTGTCTGCAGAGGAGAGGTATGCTCACACATATACTTACACATAGCTGTGTGACAGAGGTAAGGCATCTGCAGGGAGATGGCTTTATTGGTTTGTGAGCACATGTTGGGTTTTTCTATGAATGGCAATTGAAGTTGGCCTTCTATTGATTTTTGTATGTTTGGTACAGTAGCTTTATTCTGTTACGTTGTCTATCTATATATTTTATTATTGGAGATAGGTAGATTTTAGAAGATGTTTATTATTAGGTCTGTTATAATTTCTGATGTTTTGGTGGGCTGGGGTTTGTTTATGAGTGTGGGTGTTGTGTTCGGCTATTTTAATCTGTATGATAGTGATTTGGATGGTGTTGATGTTGCTCTTCTGTAGTTTTTCTGTGGATAAGGTGTTTAGGTTAGCTTGGTTTTTGAGCTCGGGGACTTTTTCTTCGACGCAACTAATATGGTTTTTATTGGGTTTGAATAGATAAGTGGACAGAACTTCTTATGGCTGTTAGTCGTTTCTACAGGGAAATTATGGTGTGTTTGACTTAAAGAATTGATTTTTGTGGATATATTTGCGCTTGTTTTATGAATTTATGTGGGTTGGTCAAGAGCTCAGTGAGATTTGAGCTCGTTAAAATTGATTGGTACCGGTTTTCGTCTTTTCGCGGTATTATGGCGTGACTCTTTAACTGCTAGTATGAGATCCGGGTCTCTGTCAAGATATCGCTTTGATATAATAAATGTTTATGAAAATAGTGTTTTGTTAATTGTAATTATAGATATATGGCTATTTAGTTACGGGTACGAGCGTCTACAAGTTGTGGCATTGACAGTTGTTTTCTTTTGAGAGTCTAGTGTATTTGTTACATTATGTTCACATGTGTAAGTGCGATGGCTAAATAGGGTCTGCAGCATCTGTTAAGGCGTCTTTCTAGTGTGTCTCTAGACTGTGCTGATACTTGGCTTTGTTTTAGGCTGAATTGTCGTTTATTTAGGGCGGCAGATTTGTTTGCGTAATATTATCCTTTGAATGTTATTTGTAGTGCATGATACTTACTTCTTTTTATATAGTTAGTTTTCTAAAGTTGGGGATGTTTTTGTAATTGAGTATTGTAGTATGAATTTCAGCTTTAGCACTCGCATAAGAGAATTGTGCATTGGCAAAGTTGATTGGTATAGATGAAAAAAATACATTTTCAACGGAATAAATGTACTTTATCTAAGATGCTATTTGTCTCTAATTGGGTGTATTTTCGCTTGTCTTTGTATGGGAATGTTGGATTTTTGGATATGTGCGGGTGTGGATGGGGTCGTTAATAATGTGGTGTTGTGTTTAGTTGCATGTCTGGAGGGCTAGGGTGCAGTTTGGTCAGGGTAAGGGTGTGTGTATATGTTGGGCGACTTGTTTTAGTTGGTTTAGAGTTGAGGATTTGAGTCATCTTATAGTCTTGTTTTTTATATTTATTATCTAGGGATGGTTGGTTGACCCGTTGTATTGTACATTGTGATTAGACTTTTCTTTTCGTTTGGAATATGCGGGTATGTGGCTCTCAGGATAGTTCTTGTGTTTAGGCTTAGAGATTTGTGAGGACTATGTTTTGTGTTGATCTCGGTCTTTGGGTTTGCTTTGGGTGGTATAATGTAGGACAGGTTTCTATCTGTTTATATCTTGCAGGTATTACAATAATATATACGTTGTATTTTGATTATCAATTGGGATGGTTTTGTTAGTATAGGTGTTCGGCATGTGTTAGTCTGTTGCGACTCGGGGGGTGTGGAGAACTTGCATGTGAAGTATTGTGCGTAGCTGCTAGCAGGTGGTTAGCTGTGGAAGAGAAGTGTTGCTCTGGTGTGTGGGGGTGGGGTTGTGTAGGGTGAGTGATGTGTGTTTTTATTTATGTGCTGTTTGTGTGTTGATATGGTGTTGTGGTGGTTGCGACTGGGATATAGGATCACTACAGGTGGAATGGTATTTTGAAGAATCCGTCTCAGAGGTTGCTTAACTTTTGAAATATGCGGAGTTGCGGGTCTTCACTGATTGGTTGGTGGGTTTAAGTTGTGGGTTTTTTGTGTGGCATTGGGTGTTGTGCGCATTAGGGGTGTTGATTCTTGGTTGTTGCGTTGTTGGCGGTGGGGTTGTGTGGTGTGTTCTAAGGCTTGTGGTACTGGTGTTCTGTTTTTCCCGGCGTGCTGTGGGTCAAGTGTGGGGATCCAGGTTATTCTTTTGTTGATTGGTCGAGGGTTTGTCCCCGTCATGAAAGCTGGATCTGTGGCTTAGTGGCAGAACGGTGTATGGTGGTCAGTAAAATGAGAGGCTTAAACCTAATCTATCGACTCTTGGAGACTTTCACAAGTTTTTGGCCAGGTGTTTGTTTTATCACTTATTTTGGCGGGTTTGTCTGCGGATGCATCGCCAGAAGTTTGCAGACTTTAGTGTGTTTTGGTGTTTGTGCGGCGGTGTGGGGTGGTCTTAGTGTTGCATCTAGTGTGTACGTTTTTCCTCTTGACAGTTGTGCTCAAGGGTTTTGAATAAAAGAGGTGGTGATTGACTTTGTTCATGGCATATTTTTGATTTTGTGTGGTTTGTCTTTTTTGGTTCTTAGGGCACTTGTCTTGTTTGTTTTGTGTATAATTTATTTCTTTTAGAAATTATTTGTTTATTGAATTGAATACAAATGTCTAAAAACGGTTTAATTTGCTTGGTTTGGTGGGTAGGCCTTTTGTCTTAGTTGAGTTGAGGGATCTGCCATCAGCGGGAGATTATATTTGTTCTGCGAAGAATGCTTATTAGGTCCAGAAGGAAGCGGAGTGGTGGATGGTGTTTGTTTGTGTGTTTTTGTTGAGTTTGGCGATTTTATGTTTGCGTAAGCTTGTATGTTATTATGGTGTAGGAGGGTTGTGGAAATGTGTGGTTGGTAGTGGATCTTTAAGCTGGAGCAGTGTTTGGGCTTATGACTGGAGGGATCTGGTGTTAACACCTTGCATACTGTGGTTTTTCAATTTGCGCTAGTTTTTTTTGGTGTTTGGGGGTATACGTCACATGTCTGTTGTTCGGTTTCTGGTTGGGTTTAGTGATTATTTACTCGCGATCGTCATCTGTATTATGCTCGCTAAGCATGTGTTGAGATGTAGCATTGCTATTACGCTTCCTCTGTGGGTTTCATAGCTTGGGGGTGATTTTAGGTTACTGTGGCACGGGTTACATTTATTTGATGTTTGATTGTGGGTCGTCGGGCATGGAGCTTAGAGAAATGAGGGTTGTCTGATTTTTAGTTAATTTAAATAAAAACTAATTCGAGACAACAAGGAGTGTGAAACATAAGCATGTTTTTTGATTTTTAGGATTGTGTTAGTTGTCTAGTATAAATAATATTGTGTCGTTCTTGGTCATATGTCGTGGCGCTCATGAAGGAAGATTGAGTCAGTAAGCTTGTGCCAGTGTTGGCGAGGTGGTGCGCGTGTAGGCCTTTATCAGTTTTTTAAGTGCTTGGGTGATAGCTCTGCTTTCATTGCCATTGTTGGAAGAGTTTTGCAGAAGATTAGAAGGATAACATGGTTATGTCGAGCGAAGTGAAGACTGATGTTAAAAGGATCATTGGGGATCTGATACTATGTAGGAGTTAGGGTTATAGGTATTTGGCGTCAATGATCTGATTTTCACTCGGTGGTTTTACAACAGTTTTGCTATGTGTTATCAGTCAGAACAAATCGTTACACATTGATAATTTCGGTTTGACTGCCATTTGTATAGTCTGTCGGGTGAAAACGGAAGATTGCGGGTCAGTGGAGTATTTGAAGCTGGACTTGGTCGATGAGTGTCTGGGATCGAGTCTGGTTCCAACCTTGCCAAACCAACATGGTGGGGTGCAATGTGATTTGGTCGCGTTGCTTTGTTACTTGATAGGTTATTTAATGTGTAATGTTGCTTTGAAGGTCATCTGGATATATTCTTTAGATTTTTGTGAAAATCGAAAAATCCGGCAAGATGTTGCGGATCTGTTTGAGCAGGTTAGTTTGGGGATTGCCTTCTTATTAGACAATGATAAAGTTTTCTGGAGCTTGTGGGTGTGAGGCGTTTGTTGTTTGTGTTTTTGTAGTTTTTTATCATTTTTTTTTGGTCGTAGTGGCCGTCGGGTCAAATCAAGCATAATGTGTTTTTATATGTAAGCAGTTGTTTGTCTAATTAGAGTACAAATGGTTTGTACGCATATATTTTTGTTCATGATAACTGCGGGATTATGAGGTTGGGTCGTCTACATTGTTAAACTGTTTGTGGTTTGCGTTCAGAGATATTGTAGCTCTTGGGTCTGGATACGAGGAACTTGGACTTGGCTATGAGTAAGCGATTATTTGTAAGACGGATCTTTTTCAAGCGAGAGAGCCAAGACTTTTGTCCATCAGCCCAGGAGAGTTGTGGCTATAAATGTAATTGGTGAATGGTTGTCTGTTGTGCAGGGACCCAAGCTCTACAGGGGAGTATGTGGGATTTACTTAGACGACATTCCTGTTTGTTCTGACTGTGACCAAACCCGAAAGTTCAAGACACTATCGCTACGGGCCAGATCGGGTTTATGGATGGTGCTTACATCAATTGTGTTGGTTTGGTTAAAATGGCGTGTGTGATGTGTATGTTTGTGTTGGAGAGAGAGAGTCTTGGAACGGAATGTACAACTCTAGCTTTATTCCTGGTCTGTTTTAATCTGCCTGTGTTTTTTAGTGGGTTTTACTGGTGACTTCTTCTTGGTTTTGCTTAGTCACTAGTAAGTGTAGGTAGGAGAAGTCGTGATTACTTATGGTTGGGTAGTGAATCTTTATTCTCTGTAATGGTGACATAGTTGGATGGCAAACGTTTGGTGGGTGATTGGATATGTTGTATGGTAGGTGGGTGAGAAATTTAGCGTTTGTTTAGGGGTTTATCTTTGAATTTTATTATTTCTAGTAAATAAATCAGGGTTAGATTTGGATTTTAGTGTCGGAATGGGATATGTGATATTTGCTTGAAATGTATATGTTGGTTTAATTATGTTAGTATGGGAAGCTGCCTGTGAATTTCATTTATTTGAAAAGATTATATAGGGTACAATTGTTTAAAATTTTTGAGACAAAAGAGATTGTTATATTTGTAACTCGTTTCATTCGATTTCTGTGTGAGTGTGTTTGCTGAATATTGTGTATGTTATCTGGATCCTGGGAACGCGTCTTTAACTTTGTGCTTCTTTTTTAAATAAGTGGGGGTTTTGGGTAAGGCAGATTGTTCACTTAAGTTGTAATTATTTAAAAGCTTTATTTATTTGCAGTATCTTACATGTTTTTGCTCCACTTAACTAGGTATTGTTGGGGTTTAAATGTTTGGTCTATTCAAAAAAAGGTCGGGAGATGGGAGTTGTATGGGTTTTGCCAGTTGTCAATGTTATGATTGATATTTGTAAGTTTAGCATTAATTATTGGGCTAACAGAGGTAAATTTATCGATGTGTTAAGTCTGGTGTATTGTTGGTTCTTTTTTATGTATTGTGTTTAGTGTGTTTTTGTTGATACAAAGATTTTTCATTAGACTTAATAGAGCCATTAACTTAGGCAAAGTAGAAGGATTATAATGGATCTATTATCCTTTTTGGTGGATTTGTTTTTATTTTTTTGCTGGGAAAGTATTAATAGTATCTATAACTAAACCAAGGAGGCGTTGTGGGGTGTGTGCACTGTATATAGTGTTGGGTGCATATTGTTAGGATTTGGATCCTTTCCTCGCTTGGTAGGTGTTTGTTTGTATTGTCGGTGTGACTTCCTTGATAATTTGGTGTCTTCAAGTCGTTATTCCTCAGTCGTACTTTATGATAGTTGTTGTGTCAGAGTGGGTGGATGCTAGTTACTCAGATGAGGGTAGAGAACTTTGAAGGTCGGGTATCTTTTATTTTGTGTATCGAGGGTTGTTTTAGTTTCTTGTACGCCAGTGCATGGGGGAGTCAGATAGGGCAGTGGTAGCAGGGTGTGCCTAAGTTATATAAGGTTTGTGTGTTTAAGAGGGTAAGATGGAATTGGGTCATTTGTTGGATTCCTCTTTTTGTACATTGACTATCGTGTTTGGTTTGTGGGTGGTTGTTTGTTTTTGTGGTGTTTAGTGTGGGTGTAGGAAGATAGTTTTTTACTCAGAGAATCTTTGCTTTAAGGTTTCTTATAGCTGTGCTGGGTAACGATTGTATATGGTCTAGATTTGGTACTTAAAGAGAGATTTGATTTTTTCATGGAAATTATTTGGTATGCGCTATAGTAGGGGTTATGTCTGAGTTCGCAGTGCTGCATTGTTGTTGGGAAAATTCTACGAAATGATTAATATATGATGGCTCGGGTTTAAGTGTTTTGGGTTTGTGTTTTAGGATGCTTTTGAGTGTTTTTTTCTAAATTATGAATTTCAATTTTTGTCTCATTGCACATACACGAAAAACTATAAATAATTTAAAATAAGGGGTGGAGCAGGTTGGTGTGTGGTTGTCTAGTTTAGTGAAAAGGCAGTTAACATAGTTCTACTTTAATTCAAGCATAGAACTCAAAGTATTCAAGATTTAATGATACTTGTGTTTATGCCGTTATGGTTGGGTTATGAGTGTCGGCCATATCTTGCTTGTCAAGAGCCTGATCCGTCGATGTAATTGCAGAGACTAGGGGCAAGTGAGTGGGTGTGGGGCGTTAGTACTTGGGTGGATTTGGATGATGCGTTAGAACGGATTTCCAGTTTTGCCTTTGGACTAGTTGGGTTTTTGGGAGGTGACAGTAAGTAGTAGACTTTTGGTGTTTTTGTTTTGTGTGCGTTGGCAGGGAATCTTTAAGGCGTGGTACACTCTGGTCTTTTTGCATGTATATTTGAGGACTGGGTTGAGTGGATGCTAAATTGGTTATAGCGATGTGTAGTGTCTGGTTAGGTTTAGAAAATGGGCTATTTTGGGTATTAAGTATTGTAGTGGTTGGATTGGAGCGGTAGACCATGTTATAAAGTGGTGGCAGTTTGATAAGTTGTTTTAGAAGATGTTATTCCATCCAATTATTTGAGTTGACTAAGGATTTTGGCGAATCTCATTCTATGGTATGGCACATGTTCTATGACTTTAGCTTTTTTCGCCCACGTAATTCATCTGGCCTATTTAGGGCGATAGTGTGTGAAGTAGGATACAAAATAATTGTGAATTATTTAATGTACTTTTTGCAGCTTTCTCATGACAGTTTGGGTTGCTGCTTTACATCAGGTGGTCCTTACGTTGTCTAACAGTTCTTCTAGGAGTGTGCGTGTATATTAGGCGGTGGTCTGTTAATACAATCTTCTTTTTTTTACTACTTGTGCTGAGCCCTCAGGGTTTTCATGTTATGTGGGGTTTTTTTTTGTTGTTTTGCTGTGGGTGTTTGGCTGGTCTCATTTTAGTTGATGCGCTTTAGCAGCTTTACTTTGGGTTACTCTGAGATATCAGGTGGAATTGGGCAGTGAGTTTTCCAGGTAATCAGCTGGGGTTCCGTTCTTCCGCCAGTTCGTCGTTTGTGTGTGGTTAGGGCGGCTTAGGGAGCCGCAGGCACGACCCGAGAGAGTTCGTCGTTTTTAGGTGTGGGTTATAATTCACGGGGTGATTTCAACTAAATAGGAGGCCTTGACTAGTTTCAGTTTTTTAGGGTTTGAAAAGGAGAGATTTAGGATGAGCATTGTTGTATGTCAGATTGGTTAGGAAATTATGGTAGAATTATGAAAATTTTATTGTATTTGAGGGAGATAGTGCATTGTTCTTTTTTTGTCACTAATTGTGAGTGTCTTGGGTGAGAAGTGAGGTAGTCTCTTATTCAAGTGGTGCGTGCGTATCTGTAACTTAGATGGACATGGGACTATGGCATATTTGGAAAGAGTGGTATAGGGGGGTTGGAGTTGGTGTGTGTTGGTGTAATGTTCTGCTTTGGCACGGTGTGGTACTCACGAATATTTTATGTTATTGGGTGGGCTTAATTGTTGGATTTTGGGTAATAAATATGTTGTTCTTATGCTAGACAGAAACATGTAATGGTTATTCTGGCTTATATTAGATACTTAATTCAATGATTGATCTGATTTAAATGAGGTGGGGCTATAGACTGTAGGGGTGACGAGGAGAGATTGGAGCTTTGGATTAATTCTGTGTAACTATTCATTGAAATAGTATTGGTGTGCAACTAATTTTAGGTGATACGTGTGGCGAAGTTGTTATCTTTGATTCTCGGTAGGGTATTAAGTAGTGAAATAGTGTTTGTGATGTGAAAACTTGTTTGCCTACATCAAGTATTAAATTTCAAAATAAAGGAATAGACTATGACTCTTAATACTAAATATGGTACCACATTAATTAAAAATGCTCTTTTCATGCCAGATTTCTATACAATAATTGACATTTTCAGCACAAAAATACAAATAACATTAAACATTGTGTTTTTTAACGAGTTTTGACTGAGCTCGGGAAAATTCTAAAACTTGAACAGAAAATGTCAAAATTTGTCCAGTTTATATTATTTTGTTTAGGTATCAATACTTGTTCAGATGAGGATCTAGTGTTGATACAGTTTTAGTGTTGATGAGAATAGACGATATAATCCCTCATTCGTCCAGCAGTGATCCATCGTAGAAAGGCTTCAAAGTTTGAAGATCAAGATGTTCAAGATGAAACTTCCAGATGACAACCTTGAATGTCTTTCGACTTTGTTGATGAGAATAGAATTTTGATACTTTTCCACAACCCTAAAATCTACATCTCCAGGATTTCCTCAGGCGACGTTAAACTCAGCTCAAATTTACCAAAATATTTTGTATTCAAGTCACTTTTTAACTCGAAATCTAAAGTAGCAAGATGCCAAAGATTGCTGGAGGCTGCTGTGTGGCTCCTGGGGGGCGTCTGCTGGCTGCCCTTGCCTCCCTGACTGCTCTGTTTGTCCTGGTTCTTCCTTCTGTCCTTGTCTCCACGTTACTCTCACTACTGACTAAATCCTGACTCCTCCCCCTCAGGCAGCACCCCGTCCATCCACATCTGGGACGCCCTGAGTAAGCAGACTCTGTCCATCCTGCGCTGCCCCCACAGTAAAGGGGTGGGCTACGTCAACTTCAGTGCCACGGGAAGCTGCTGCTCTCTGTGGGAGTGGAGCCTGATCATACCATCACTGTGTGGCGCTGGCAGGAAGGTGTGTGTCCATGTGGAGTAGGTTTGCTTTGCTCATTACTGTTGTTGGACTGTAAGAGGAAGACATTTGTCCAATAAATTTCTATTTTTTGTGATTGAAACAAGCCAAAAAAAATCTCAATAATTACATACAGAGGTGTGGGTGGACTAATGAGTATAAAAACAGCCATTTTCATTGCACTCGAGCCTCAGGCGAGAATACTTAGAGTGATTTTAAATATTTAAATATATGGTGAACATTTTCACTGTGGGTATTTCATTGCGCAAAACACCTGAAAAACTTCCTTACAGTGAGTGAGTGCCTCTGAACAGATCTAACGTTTAACTTGTATCCTGTGGTAGCACCACATGCTCACCTTCATGGAGATATTTAGGCTTAAAGTCATACTGTGTAACATTCTATAGGCAAAGCAATATGGTCTCTAGGAGGTCTTAGTAAACCCTCCTGCAAAAACACTCACACAGTGTACCTTTAAATCACAGGCATTGGGAACCCTCTAAGCCATTATGTTGATAAATTATTCTGGAGGATATTTTTTCTCACAAGAACCGGCCCTGGGCATAGGCGAACTAGGCAGTTGTCCAAGGTGCCATCTAGTGGTGAGGGTGCCAAAATGCAGAAGTTCTACCTAACTAAAGTTTTACCACTCATAAGCTATTAGCCAAATATTCTGTGTCAATTGGACATATACTTACTGAGTTATGACCACAAATAGCTGATGAGCGTAAACAACTGCAGATTGAATTGCACAAACTACTGCGCCGAGAAAAATTTCCTGCTTTAGTAGTTTTGTTCACAAAGGATGAAGCTTATCAACTCTGTTCAACAATGCAGATGGAACAGTGGCAGAGAAGAAAGAGGAGAGCAGAAGGCTGGGGCCTACTCTACAAATTGGAGCCCCAAACAATTGAATCTCAGTGAAGATATATAGAAGTAGTAGTAGTGAGCATAAAAAACAAAAGATTTCCACGTCAAGCGGATGACAAACAGCCGACAGAAAAACATTTACACAAAACATGCAAAAAAAAAACAGGCCTGACCAGAAACCATAATAAAACCATTTCATCTGCAAAGTACATAATAAAAGAGATTAGTTCATTATCTTATCTCATCTTATGTATGTATAAAAATATATGAAAAAATGCCTTATTTGGTCAAAAATACCTCAGATTATAGAAAACTGTGTCTATTTTCATCGTAAACTCAAATATTACCCACCTTCAACACTAATATATGATTTATAGACCCATGTACAGAAATATATTCAGACAAAAACAGTCAAAAAATAGTGTGGGGTTTGGTTGTAACTAGGGAACGTTACAAGAAACAACATGTTCACAGTATGAGATTGAACCTGGGCTCACATGTTTAACCCACTATCAAACTGTGTGTGTTCTCAGGGTCCCGTGTGTGCTGCAGGGCGGGACATCCAGACCGCATCTTTGTGGTGGAGTTCAGGCCCGACTCAGACACTCAGTTTGTGTCTGTGGGCATCAAACACGTCAAGTTCTGGACTCTGGCCGGAGGAGCGCTCATGTACAAGAAGGGTGTGGTGGGCACTGTGGAGGACGGGCGGCTGCAGACTATGCTTTCTGTGGCTTTGGAGCTGTGAGGATCAGCTTTTTCTTCCTCATATTCATCAGTCACAATGTTCACAAATAGTCCAAAGTTGTGGTTTGTCCCTGTGCTTTTATTAGGTTCTGTTCATGTGAAATTTAAAAACTCAAAACAAAGTAATTAATTCCCATTGTGTAACTGTGTGTGTGCTGTGTCAGAACAACCTGACGTTCACTGGGGGCATAAACGGAGACGTGTACGTGTGGAGAGAACACTTCCTGCTCAGAGTGGTGGCTAAAGCCCACACTGGTCCTGTGTTCACCATGTACACCACCCTGAGGGATGGCCTCATCGTCACCGGGGGCAAGGAGAGGCCGTGAGTATGCTATTACTTTGTTTCATGCTGCATTCATGTGCTGCTTGGATCGGAATTTGGAGGCAGAATTTCTGAGTTTACGTCATTTTACTTCACACACTAATTGTTCTGCTTCACAACTAAAAACACATTTAATTTAAAGCCTTGAAGCAGACTATTTATTTTACAACAATAAATGTTCTAAACTAAAGCATTTATTTATCAGCTCGGTGCCAATTAGAAAAGGCACAGCTCCTCCTCAGTAAATTCAGGAGTTACAACAAGAGTTTCCACATGAATCTGCAAAGAAAATCAAGATGAAGTTATACAAATGTTTGTTAGTGTCACTGCTCCACGTGTGTTTTACAAGCTGCAGCCATGAACGCTCTGGATTTAAGAAGTCCGAAACATAGTTTCCCAGTGCACATGAATGCAGCATTAGTCCCACCACGTCATGTATAAATATATTGTAATTCAATGTGAAAGTATTCAAAGTATTCGGAAAACAGTATTCTGATTAGATCATGTACCAAAATACTGTACAATACCAAAGGCATTTGTTGCAAGTATTCTATAACTAAATATATAGAAGTGTTCTTCCCAACACTTTTTTTACTCGACATCATAACAGTCTATAGGTCAATAATATCTAATACCTTCTGCTCGAAGATGTTTTAAGAGACAGATCTTCATAAGTCACTTCACACTAAGAAATATAACGTTTTTCAGAACGGCCATTTTACAGGTTCCTAGAATAAATACAATGTGTGCTTTGTGTGTTAAGGTGTTAAATGACTTGCCTTGGTCTTTATGAAGTAACTCTGTTGTGTGTTGTGTATTGTCTCAGGACTAAAGAGGGCGGAGCCGTGAAGCTGTGGGACCAGGAGATGAAACGCTGCAGGGCCTTTCAGTTAGAGACCGGCCAGCAGGTGGAGTGTGTGCGCTCCGTCTGCAGAGGGAAGGTAGGCTCTGTCTGCTATCATCCACTGGTCTTATACTTTACTGAAACTTACTGTATTGAATTATATTTGTAATATTATGTCAGAGGTGATTTATATGTCTTTCTAAGTAGAGTTATTAAACCCGTGTTTTGCTGCATACAGTGTCTCTCCTTTTTAAAGCTTAACAAGTGGGTTGCTAGCCACTTTCTGTAAGCTAGATTTCTGTTAAATAAAAATATTGACATGATACCCTTTTAGTATAGAGTGTAAACTTTCACCTAGAGAATCCACACTGATTTTTACAGTATGTATTACAGTATTTTATTAAACTGCTTGTACAGAATTGAGTCTGGAATTTAGAGTTTAGAGACTGAGAGCCTGGAATGATTTGTTTCAGAATTGCTTCTTCAGTGGCTTTATTGGCTTAAGAATCGAGGATTAAAATTAAAGTTTTTTTATAAATAAGATTTAATGATGTTATATATGTACTGATTGTTGTCCAGCTGGAGAAGCTGTAAGGTTTGGGATGCTAGTGCCATTCTGAAATATCTAAACATATTAAACGTGTATCAGCTGACCCTCAGTGTTCCTGGGGTTGTTCTCAGGGCAAGATCCTGGTGGGAACCAAAGATGGAGAGATCATTGAGGTGGGAGAGAAGAACGCTGCATCAAACATCCTGCTGGACAGTCATGGGCGTGGGGCCATCTGGGGTCTGGCCACGCACCCCTCCAAAGAGCTATGCATCACTGCCTCTGACGACTGCACCATCCGCCTGTGGGACCTCAGCGACAAGGTGCTTCTATTACTCTCATACACCTGCTCACACACTGTAGTGGTGGAAAAAGTCTTTTTCTCTACTTTTATGTCAAGTGGTTGATAATTTTAAAAAACTGATGCTCAACATACTGTATGATTAAGAATAAACATTTTAATATAATATACAACAACAAATTCAACAAAAATTAATCAGACAGTTTAAGCCTCGTAAAGTCCTTCTCACAATCTATGTATAGCCAGCCACCAACATAAGTAGTGCCTTTTAAAAGTGTAAATTTTAAAATTACACTCTTTCAGTGATCAACAAATTACAATTAATCAGATTTTTGCCACAACCACATTAAGGCAGTTTTTCAGATATGATTGCATTTTCTTTTGATAAATAACAGTTCTATTTCATTACTGACTTAGAGCCATAGTTACATATCTGTGTTTAGTTTTTTCTGTGCAACTGTCCACTGACTCTGATCAGAAAACACATACAGTATGTTATGGACTTCATGCTAGCACTTTTTGCTGTGGTGTACTTTATACATTATTTGAAGTCATCCTACCCTGTGTTTTTATGTGTTTACTTTATATAATACTTATGTTTCCTTTCTGTGTTGTGTACTTCATATTGGACTTGAAGTTAGAGATGAAGATCTTTACCTGGACTTAAAGTACTTGAAGTATTTCTACCCTGTGTTGTTGTATTTCCTTTATACAGTACTGAAAGTATTCTCTCTCTGTGCTGTCTGTGCAGAAGCTCATAAACAAAGTGTGCGTGGGCCATGCGGCGCGCTGTGTGAGCTACAGCGCAGACGGGGACATGTTGGCTGTAGGGATGAAGAACGGAGAGTTCTTGGTGCTTCTCTCCATCTCACTCAAGATGTGGGCCAAGAAACGTGACCGCAGCGCCCCCATCCAGGACATACGGTATTACACTGGAGGATAGTAATGTGTACCCTTAGGTTTTTAAGTAGCAAATGTTGTGGTCAAATTATGTCTTCAAATGTCTTCAAAAGGGTGGTCATAATAGGTTTGATGTTAACAAAAAACATAAAGCGTTAATGTATTATTATTATTATTTTTTAGAGAACGCAAAAAGCAAGTTTTTTTGTACAGTTGTGATTTTTTTTAAATCTGGTATTCTGTCTTTTTTAACATACACAAAAAAGTTTTCTCAGAGAAACAAATGCTGTAAATATCCTTAAAATATATATTATCTTTACAGGGATTTACAAAAAACACTAGGGTAAAATATGACTTAGTTCTCCTTTAGATTTAAACATTTTAAACAGATCAAATGAATGTTGTAGATCATCATGTGAGACAGGCGTAGCAACGTCTCATGTTCTCCTGCTGTGTGTGTGCAGGTTCAGCTCAGAGCGCCGCCTGCTGGCCGTAGCTGTGGACAACACGGTGGATGTGTACGACATGACGGCCGGCCCCAGCCTGAGTCGCCTGATCTACTGCAGTGACATCCCAGCCTGTATCCTGCAGCTGGACTTCTCTGCAGACAGCGCCTTCTTACAGGTCTGCACACACCCAAACATGTGATTATAGACCGATCGTTTAAGATATTCTGTGTTTGCAGGTTTCCACTGGAGCCTACAAGCGCCTGGTGTTTGAGGCGTCGTCAGGGAAACCGGTGATAGATCAGAACATCATTGACAGAATCACCTGGGCCTCGTGGACCAGGTAACCTATAACATCTGCTGAATGTCTGTGCCAATGCTGTAGTAAACGTATGTGTGTGCCCTCAGTATCCTGGGAGACGAGGTCTTGGGGATCTGGCCTCGAAACGCAGACAAAGCCGATGTGATCTGTGCCTGTGTGTCCCACGCTGGAGCCAACATCGCCACCGGAGACGACTTTGGACTGGTCAAGCTCTTTGACTTCCCCTGCACAGACAAGTTTGTGAGTGCTTTCTCATATCCTAGTGAGTGTATCCTCATGTGTTTATATGTGAGAGCTCACATCAGTAAAGCTGCCTACACACTAGAAGAATTAGAATCATCTGTCAAGAAAAAAGTTGCAGAGCAGAGACATAAGTATTTGAATTTGTGTTTTGTGTTTGTATCACAGTCACAAGACAGCAACATGACTCATATCACAGATTTATGATTTCAGTACAAATTTCTCACAAAAGAGAATAGTCACATGTCATGAAAACAAATACATACATCGCAATTGAGGATTTTTCACTGCAGATATGGAGTCTGTTACAGGCAGTGTTCTGGTGATGTTGGTCTAAAAGAAAAGCTTAACCTTAGCTGAAGCAGTGTAGTCTGGTGTTGTCTGGTTACTAAGTTAGGCTCTTGATGTTGGAACCTCGTGGTCCCTACAAACATGACATGTGACTCGACAAATAATCTCAATTATCAATCACCTTTATATTTAAAAATCGAACATTAACTAAAGTGCTCTACAGGACAAGTTACTTTAAAATAGTGAAAAAGTATAAAAACAAAACAGCAGAAAAAAACCCTTGGCTATAAGGTACTGTATATGTTCTGTGGATGCAGTTTTCTTGTTGATGACCTGTTTTTGTGCCCTCAGGCCAAACACAAGCGCTACCTCGGCCACTCGGCTCATGTGACCAACATCCGCTTCTCCAGTGAGGACAAGTTTGTGGTGAGCACTGGAGCAGACGACTGCAGGTACTGGCCTACTTCTTTACAAGGACTTTACTGTCTTTGGGCTTTTGATTTCGTTACTTAACACACTTAACTTTTAGCTTACCTTTTACTGTTTTCCAAAAAAAATGGCACAAAGAGCAACATCTTCAGTCAGCTTGTCAATAAATAGAAATTAGCTTTAGTTAGTTTTGCAATCATTTACAAAATAATATAATATAATACAATTCAATACAATACGTCCCACATGAAAACATAAAATAACACTAACACAATTAGTGCCACATAGAAACAGTTGTAAATGAGTAAACTTTGTGTTTTCTACTAAAAAGTACTTGATAATGCTGCACTTTGTGAAAAAATATGACTACTGTGCACTGTTTGAACTAAATAATATGTTGTGCTCTGATTGGCTGTGCTTGGGTGGTCCTCTCCAGTTTACCCTTTGTTGTTTGTAAGTTTATAAGCCATAGTTGCAACCAAATTGAATACATGTGGATATTAACCAGTGGTAGATTTAAATAACTTCCTTTGGTTTTGCAACTGGACAACTTGTTACCCAACCTTAAAATTCTTTCCTTATTTGACGGACTTAGCATGCTTCTCTTTCTCCTGTGTATGTGACGTGTCCTGCTGTGTTTCAGTGTGTTTCTATGGAAATGCCTGTGATGAAGAGGAGACAGGGAGCGCCTTAAAGCACCACAAGTGGATGAGAAGAAACATCTCCTGCCACAAGAGTTGCGTCTACTGAAGATCAGACCAGGACGACCACGAGGCACCGCTACTGCTGCTGCTGCTTCGTTTGCCAAATGATCGAAGAGAGTTTTGGCAGAAACCAGGTGACAAGACAGTCGACTACACACCTGAGTTTGTACCTGCTGGGAAAGGCTTCATTCACACACATTCTTGTCAAATATTGATACAAAAACATATATGCAGCATACTCCTGATTGTTTTGATCAATAACATGCATTTTTAGCCTTTATGTGCCTCCATTAGTTTTATTTTATTACATTTCCATAGCATGCTTGGTCTTAAAGGGGACATTATCAACAAGTTAAAGGGGCTGTACCTGATTTTATCCCCCCATAGAATTAAATAATCCCCGTTTTGCCCAGTGCAGTTCTTAATGTCAAAATGAGATCACTGTGCGCTGTCTGCCTCTAATTACAAAGTGGTTTATTCTTCAAGAAACAGGAAGTGCACTGTTAGCATGCTAGTTGTTGTTAGCGTTTAGCTTGAGCTTTCAAAACACACCTTGGTAAATAAATTGGATGTTCAGAATGCATTAGGTAAGTGAGAAAATCATGTCAGGGTTTAGGGTTCATGTTTTTTATTGCTTTTATAAGAAATATTGCAATTATTTTTCTCCTAATTTAACTGGCAGCCCAAAATCTAAAAAAAAAATGGCATTATTAGAGAAAATACAAACTTATTCTTCAATTTTCTAGAAAACTCAGCCCTACAGTACATGCCTTTTTGTACATTTTTTTGGGTTTAAGCTTTATTTTTGTGACTCCTTTAAGTTAAAATCTGTCCAATCTCTGACATATTTAAAATCAGGTACAGCTCCTTTAAAATGCCGTATCCAGTGTGTAATTCCGAGAAGGGAGAAGACATCCGAGAGATTCTAGAAACTATCTGGACTTTTGACATTCCGGGTTGTACAGGAGCTCTACAGGGACATTCCAGGAGCTGAATTGCGACAGATGCCCTTCCGTCCCAGAGCCTCGGCCTGCTGGACTCGCTCACACTGAAGTGCCTTTGGGGATTTGGTTTTAAATCTGATTTGTGACTCATAATTTTGTACTGTGTCTGGTGCTACTCTGAGAATGTTGGGCTGAGATGGAGAACATGCGAGAGCGTTGGTGTACGTATATGTTAGAGGAGAAGTGTCGTGTTACTTTAGCTGTAGGTCTGCACTGTTTCATATCTATAAATGTTGTACAAATGTCTGTCCTAGGATTATGAATTCTGACTGAATCTAGTACAAAAGGCCAAGGGTTGTGTTGCATAGAAATGGATTATCAGCTTTTCATTTTACAGAATTGTTAAGTTATGATTTAAAAGGAGGGTCTGTAAGGGTTTCAGTTCATATTTAACAAACAAGATTGCAATAAGTTCAATTATTGATTTTATCGAGGACAATACGATACTATTTTTAAAGGAGACATAATATGCCAAATCCACATTTAATAATGTTACAAGTGTTTCCTCATTGTTAGTTTACTCAGTTTACTACACTGTATTTGAATTGATTCCTGCAGGTTTGAGTAATCTTGTTTGGTCAGGCAAGAGGAATTATCCAAACCCAAAAGAAGCCAAAGTAATTCTGGTTCAGGCTAATGACACTTTTTTTACCACATTTTAAAACCAGATGTTCATTTGTGCAAAGCTTTTTTCACTTAAAACCAGAGTTAGTCAGACACCAGAGGCTAAAACTACAGAGCCTCAGCTTCACAAAGAGTCCAGCCAAATGTTTGTGCTCCAGAGGGTTCACAAACAGTTTCAATTTGAATTTTAGACTATTTTTATTAGGCGTTTTACACTAATCTTCCAAACATTACTATTTTTTTATTGCTTAGATTCTGAGTTAGTGTTAGTATCCAGTCTTGTTCTAGTTCAGTATCCAAATGTCTTTTATTATTTTTTACAACAGTAGTTATTTTTGAGCAACTCCAAATAAAAATGGTGTCTCGTTGTGCTCTTCCGACCCAAAGATCATTGACAACTGAATAGTATGACCCTCAGAATAATTAAGTTCAAAAGCTCTGCTCTAAAATGTCATAAAACCACTTTGCAAAAGAAAAAACATATCACTTATCACTATGAAAAGGCAGGGCTTATCACTATAAAGAGGCGGGGCTTATCACTATGAAGAGGCGGGGCTTATCACTATGAAGAGGCGGAGCTTATCACTATGAAGAGGCGGAGCTTATCACTATGAAGAGGTGGAACTTATCACTATGAAGAGGCGGGGCTTATTACTGTAAAGGGGCAGGGCTTATCACTATGAAGAGGCGGGGCTTATCACTATGAAGAGGCGGGGCTTATCACTATGAAGAGGCGGGGCTTATCACTATGAAGAGGTGGAACTTATCACTATGAAGAGGTGGAACTTATCACTATGAAGAGGCGGGGCTTATCACTATAAAGACTTATCACTATGAAGAGGCGGGGCTTATCACAATGAAGAGGCGGGGCTTATCACTGTAAAGGGGCGGGGTTTATCAGTTTTCCGTCAATGCTGTAATTTACATTGAAAAAAACTGGAAAATGATGATTTACAAGTGAAACGAAATCATATTATGTCTCCTTTAACCGCACAAAACATTGGTTATGATTTACACAATTACCTGTGTCAGTCTGATAAATTATTATTGACTGAATACAGACCGATCCTTTATCAGAACAGTTTGGTATCATTTCACAACAAGTAAAAGTTATGTATTTATAGCTTAAAATACACAAGACCCTAATACAAATAATTATGAAAGAATTTAAATATAAAATGTAAAATGGTACCAATGTAAGTACATTTTTAAAAGAACTAAAGCTTTTGTTTTATCACTTCTGCACCTGAGGTTTTATTAGCAATGTTTACTGTTCTAAATCAGGGACAGAGGCTGGAGGGCTAAAGGAGAGAGTGAGAGGCAGACTGGAAGACTAAAGGAGAGAGTGAGAGGCGGAGACTGGAGGACTAAAGAGAGAGTGAGAGGCGGAGACTGGAGGACTAAGGAGAGAGTGAGAGGCTTAGACTGGAGGACTAAAGGAGAGAGTGAGAGGCGGAGACTGGAGGACTAAAGGAGAGAGTGAGAGGCTGAGGCTGGAGGACTAAAGGAGAGAGTGAGAGGCTTAGACTGGAGGACTAAAGGAGAGAGTGAGAGGCAGAGACTGGAGGACTAAAGGAGAGAGTGAGAGGCTTAGACTGGAAGACTAAGGGAGAGAGTGAGAGGCTTAGACTGGAAGACTAAGGGAGAGAGTGAGTAGCGGAGACTGGAGGACTAAAGGAGAGAGTGAGAGGCTTAGACTGGAGGACTAAAGGAGAGAGTGAGAGGCAGAGACTGGAGGACAAAAGGAGAGAGTGAGAGGCTTAGACTGGAAGACTAAAGGAGAGAGTGAAAGGCGGAGACTGGAGGACTAAAGGAGAGAGTGAGAGGCAGAGACTGGAGGACTAAAGGAGAGAGTGAGACAGGAGGACTAAAGGTGAGAGTGAGAGGCTGAGACTGGAGGACTAAAGGAGAGAGTGAGACTGGAGGACTAAAGGAGAGAGTGAGAGGCTTAGACTGGAGGACTAAAGGAGAGAGTGAGAGGCTGGAGGACTAAAGGAGAGGGTGAGGGAGGAAACACACACTGAATTGTTTTAACCAAAAAGATCTAAAAATGTTACTGAACAGTGGACAATGCTATTAAAACACAGCATTAAGAGTTTATTTCTTAATTTATCCTAGTGAAAAAGATGATACTGTTGCATTATGGGAACTGTAGTTTACTCCATACTGTATATCTATAAACAATACACTATATTAGCATGATACTGGCGGTTGTGGTGAACCTCTTGTAATGTTATTTAAACTGGATTATGTTGGAGAAGTAGATAAATGATAAGTTATGGACACTAAGACTAAAGCAACAACAGAATTTTAATATTATCACAACAGGAGGAGGTCTTTTTAACACTTGTGTCGTCATAGTAACAGGAGTTAAACCCTATCGGCAACACTGATATTCTGTACAATGTGAGTTCTTCCTTGCCTATAAAAAACGCTGCATTGCTCTTGTTTGGTTTACACTGCACTAAGAAAAGAGTATTTATTTTACAGACATTTGACTGTGTGAAGATAGAAAACTATTTTAGTAAGCTGTTTTGAGTGGTTTATTACGGCGCCACAGGGATTTAAGCTCGTAAAGCGATGAGACGGCAAAGAAATCATTTAAGTTAATCACAAAAGATTCTAAAAGACACTCCGCGTTTGTGTGTTTAGTGAAAGTCAGGTCTCACTGTGCTGTGTTTGTGTGATGGCTGCAGATAAAAGATGTACACAAGCCAAGAAAACTATTTATTATTAAGTATACTTCAAATGTAATGTTGAACTAGAAAATATGCTGCTCACAAACAGTCTTCTTTCGCAGTGAAAATGTGATTTGTATTATTCTGTAAATGGAATATAAATGATGCATGAATTTATTTTTTAACCAAAACATGTTTGTGGATGATTTTTATAAAGAATGACTGTATTCACAAATGTGTGTGTGAAACATATAAACAGATATAAAACTTGAAAATGTGTCTTTTCTTTGGTTTTCACCTGTCTAATTTAAATGCCCTGGGCCATGAACCTTACAAGGGTTCCACAAAAATTGACGGCCACACTTAAGCTATGTGTAGTTATAGTTTATTTTGTGGATATTTCGTTTGTAGAATCATCTACAAAAAAACTAAACAAAACTGCTTATAAGTTAAGGTGCTCCTTACATGAATACAAAGACACTTAACATAACTTAAAGTGCCTATTTCCAATTAAGGTTTTTACATGAAAACAAAGACACTTGGGGGTGGCCTCGGCCCCCTCTGCCCCCCAGGTCTGCCACTGCTAAGCGAAACTGACTCCTCTGAGTTAAAACGTTCATTTTTCTTTTTTTTTTTTTTTTTTGTTCTGACAAAAATGTATGACCGGTTAATTTTAATTGATTGAAAAAAAAAAAAAACTAAAATTACACAATCTGGTTTGATGTAAATAGGTTATCATTGAACTTTTGAAAAACATAGCTTATGATGCTTGGAAACAAAAAAGTAAAACTTAGGAATGTATCAAAACTTTTTCAATGTCAGTTCCATCCATTTTAACAGTTGGAAACAACATATACATCATAGTAAAAGGTTCACTGTGTACCAATAATACCAATAATAGCCTTGAATAAAGTTTTTGTACCAAAATAAATTATAAAATTATGTATCTTGACTTTGAGCTGGTTCACATTTATAATAGATGTTTCCATGGAAAATTGTGTTGCTTTGACTATGTTTCTCCACATTATGGCATTATATCACACAATTGTAACTATGACAATGTTTTAACTTACCTGTTTAGCCATTTTTTAGGATTAAAAATGTACTTCATGGTCATAGATGACATCACTCTAGGGAGTTGCCTGATCATGCAATAAATAAATTTGGCTAAAACTCCTCTTAGAAACAGGTTTTTACATCTTAAGCAAACTCACTCTATTTATTTATCTATATGCGGTCATTAAAATGTATTTATTGCAAGAAATATGTCCTTGTCCCTAGTGTGATGTCATCAGTTTATAACTTTATAGCTCTACTTCTTGTTTTAAAAATTTTCTTCAAACTTGTTCTTGATTCATGTAAAACCTTCTCATTTATATGTGCAACTGGTGTTAATCTAATAAATAAAAATGTCTAGAAACTCGTCATATGCACTTTAAGTGGCTGGAGTTTGCAGCACATGCCACCAAACAGACATTACTCCTGCTGTCCACAAACAGAAACCAACACCCTGAGGACTGTCTCTGGTGTCGTGCATGTGCACTTTAGCAGGACTCAAATGTTCCACTAGCCTTTAACATGCACACTATGTTCTTACAGGGAGAATGTTCCACTGCTCTGGTGTTGGGGGCAATCAAAGGAGGAAACGGACTTCTTCGTCTAGAAGCTTTATTGATAATTGTTTACATCTCACAATGCATTCCACAAACACGGCTCCGCGGGGAGCTTTTATAGTCACAATTGAAGTATGAAGTTCATTCACAATTATACTTGCATAACAAACAAACGCTTGAAGATTTCCCAAAGTCACATTGAGTTGCAACTTGATGAAGATATCAGCTTCACAGACAGTATGATAACGTCTTGTTTAAACCCATTGCATTTTTTTAAGCTTTTTCTAACATTTTATTACATGGGTGAATGTAAACGTGTTCCAGCTGCAATGACATGGAAAGAACTTTATGCAATTCATGTGTTTCATTTATCTGCCAAAGGTTTTCTAGGTGTTTCTAGCTAAAGTTACTCAGAAGCAATGTAAGTTTATTAATTAAATGGTAATAGGACCCTTCCCCCTCCCTCCCCCCTCGCCTCGTCATGTACAGCGTCGCTCTTCACACGGAGGCCCGACTACGCAGCACTTACTGAGGACACAAGCTGAAGCCTGAGGGACACGACAGTAAAACCACACAACCAGAGCCACAACTAAAGACAAAGGCAGCTCCGCCGGCTCCGCTCGCCCACAGAGACCAGGAGAGAGAAAGTATACGCTCAGGACTGAAAGGTGCACAGGGAGGTTGGGTAATCGCACAGGGCCCCAACGTGCTCAATCTCAAATAAGAATACAAAAAAAAACTATTACATTATTACAAGGGGATGGGTGGGCCAACTCAGAGTGTCGTGAACCTCAGCTTCACTTCTTCAGAAAACACAAAAAGGAATTCACCTGGAAAAAGTGTTTATTATTATTTGACAAATAAAGTGAGAAGGGCTGCGTCAGCGCCAGGCCCTCTCCTCCGGCTTCCTTCATTTAACTCCTTCTGCCCTCTCTCGCTCGCTCTTCTCAGGACGTCCTCCAACCAACCGGCCACCTGCCTCAGCTTCATTCCGATTTACGTTTCATCCCTGGAACCTTCGCTTGGATCCTGGACAAAAAAACAGAACAGCTTTGTAACAACTGATGATGTAATAACAGTATAATAACAGAATATCTTCAGTCAATCGGTGGCGTTCTTATTGGAGAATGTGATTACGTCATAAATTACAGTAATGGACCACTGTTTCCTATTAATAACATTGAACATAAGATATCTAAATTATTTCACACATTTTCATTCTGGTCATTTCTATTAATTACTAGACTTTACTTTTACTACTTTTTAACATGTATTTAAACAAATCAACTTTAGCTGCCAAAGCTCTGTATAAATTAGTTACTGGTCAACAGAATATTGAGAGATCACTGCTCACCACGTAGCTCATTAGCTCTGAGGATGTTTTCAAACATTTCATATTAATTTATTTCTGAATCTCTACAGGGATTTATAATGGTAATCTGTACTTCCAAAACCAAAGAGTGGACAATCACATTTGCCTGTTTTTTTATGTTATTAGTTGCTAGTCTTCTTAAAATGTGACCAAAGTGGAGAGAAATATAAGTGTACACAAGAGTCATAAATGCTTGTACTTACTTTCCAACAACATCCTTAATCTGGTTGTTCACCAAAGCCAGGTAATGGTCAATTTGATCCTGCAAAAACATGTCACAGGGTTACAAACGACCAACAAGGTGTGAAAGGACAAAAGTTGAAGAAGTGTACTAGCCACACTTTCATGGCCCTGTACATGTTTTAAATAAAACAACTTTAAGGTAAAATTCAGTACAGATATGTTGACAAAGTATCTAGTCTAGTGAAGCTAGTTCAGAGTGTTCCGTCTGTGTCCAATAAAAATTGTTGGATGCATCATGTCCTGTGAGTACTCTAGAATATTTAGGGTGTGAGTGTGGGGCATCAATAAACCGAAATTTTGCTAATGTGCAGAAGCTTTGTTTTGCTACATATACCATAAGTGAAATATGGAAGTTTATAACAAGATCAATTCAGCTTTTATTGGGCAAAAACTATTTTCTGAAGCGCTTTTAGCTGTTGCTTTATGAGTTTGTTTAGCTCTGAGCCAAACAGAGCCAGATCACTTTGGAAGTTTTGATTATTTAAATGGGCCAGTATGATTGACTTAAAACATCACAAACTAGTGTAAAGTTATTAGTGCAACACGTGTTCTTACCTGGTGCTTCTCGTAGATGATCGGGCAACTGAACGCTGCGACCACAGCTGAAGGACAGAGAAAAAGTTTAAGAGACGGAGTACTTTACAGAGAGCTAAGAATGTTGTTAAACGAGAGCAGTGCTTACATAGGATGACCAGTGTGAGTCCATTAAACAAGGCTCCCACGTAGGTCAGGATCCACATCAGAACAGCAAACTACAACGGACACAAACAGTTGTAAATGTAAGGTTTAGTTTAGTTTAGGGCAGAAACATAGACAGATAGAGCAAACAGGGCAGATCTTTGCTTTAGTAAATTCTCTCCCATTTATATATATAAAAAAATGTCTGTTCACTGTTCACATTTTTTACAATCCTTAGGTAACATCTTCAGTCAAAGTTGCATAGCAGCAAGGCAGCAGAGTTGAAATCCAACCCAACAACCCAAAAAATGAGCTTGAAGGTTTGGGATCTCAAAACTGTTACTTTGCTGCACTTTGCCTTACTGCGCTGTAGTAAAATGCACTTTATTATACCAGTGACCTTTGCTTATTGTAAAAATGATTACAATTGTAAAAACACAAATGTAAACTACAAATAATCATCCACAACTGCTATGCAATTGTTTTAGTAATGTATTAATCAGTTTTGCCCCATTCTAGATATATTTTGTAGTTTAAAGTGCCTGCGCAAATGTAATAAAAACAAAAAATGCTATTAACCTGCTAGTTGCTGTTCTCTAAATGTTGTGAAAACTTCTTTTAAGCTGATGAATAATTAGAAAGAATGAATAAGGTTAAGTGAGCAAAACGGATGAACTGATGTAGAAAACTTCAAATGAAATTGTTCTGCTGATCATGGTTTTGACAGTCAGAGTCAGAGTGAGTGAACAGATCCTACGGCTTTACATTTGCAGCAGTGAGAAGCAGCCCTGGCACAGTCCTCGTGTCAGACGGAGCCCTGAAGCTTTTTTTTTTTCTAATGTTACTGTTACACACACTTCACAAAACACAGGTAAAGCCCGGAGCTAGTGGAATTTAACACGACATTAACGACTGATGTGGGTGTGACGAGAGAGAGACAGTTTTATGTTAGATAAGACAAGGTTCAATATGTTATCAGATGAAATATATTTGTGTGTGTGTGTGTGTTTGTGTGTGGCAGGGCGACGACAGCTCGACGACAGCTGCACAGCTCAGTGTCCACGCAGCAGACGCACTGATAAACTGCAGCTTCATTATTGTGAGGAATGTCTCACTCACTGCTCTGCACCACACGGAGAGGCCTTGAATTAGTCTAAACATGTTTAGGATGGGATCAATTGGATGCACACAAATTCAGTGACAAGTATTTGGATTTTATTGGCCAATGAGTGTTTCCTTCATTGATTTCTTATTACTTATTCTGTTGAATCAACAAGTTTGACTCTAATAAATTCCCATTATAGATTTTTTGAGCACATATTCTTTAAAGGGCCTATACCGATTTTATATAGATATCTTTTTATGTATCTTTTTGAGTGGAAATTAGTCCAAACTGTCCTGTCAACGTTGAGTAAGGTCCCATTTGTTCACAAAAATCTACAAAGTTCATCTGTTGTTGTTGTTAGCATTGTGGCTAACCAGCACGTGTCACTCCTAAGAGCTGTGTTAAAAAGCTTAAAACACATCGTGATGAACAAATTGAAGGCTCGGAATGCAGTAACTGAGCAAAATACAAACTGAAGTAAGAAGCTTAAATAAAATAATCTGTGTTTGTGTACATTTCAGCAAAGCAAAATTGGCTATAGCACTTTTAGAAAAACGATTATCAACTTTTCTTTGCTGTTGCATGTGGTGCTTAAAGGTCCAATATTATGCAAACTGCCTCCTGTGAGCTTGTAGACATGGTTTTGATAAGACCCCTACACAACTTACCCAGCTGTGTTTTCATTAACAAATATTAATGCTGCTGTATATTTGAAAAGTTCAAAATGATGCATTACACCAGCCTCAATGTTAACCTTAACTACATATACTAGAGTAACCACTCAAAAAAGAGTGGTTGTCTTTTTGATTTTCATTGAACAATCGCTTCTCTTGTGTTCTCACTGTGTTTAGTTGTATTAAGAACTTAATTCTCCAATATTTCCTCTTGCCCTTTTTGTACCTTTAGCTGGACATTTGTAACTCAATGTAAACCTATTGCCTTGTCACTTAGGAAAACTCTGCAGGAGATTTGAGGGACAATAGAATAAGAACACATTCCAAAGGTCTGTTCAATTGTGCCAGATGCCTCGCCACCATCAACAGGAAGCATAAGCTGAATCATATCCTGACAGTGTGCTAAATATTTAGGAGTTAATTGCTGGAGGAAGGGAGTGTCACTCTTTCCAAAAGGACTAGAAGAAGAGTCAGATGAAGACTTTCAGACACCGGTTCAGTCAAATGTAATGCCATTATGAACATCAACAAAAAGAAAAAAGGGTTGTCAAAAGTGTGACTATTATAAGCTAATAGTTACTAAAGTAAGTACTGAAATTAGGTATTTTTGAACAACTAATGGTGCTTAAATAACAAACAAAAATAGAAATCTAAAGCTTAAAACCAAAATGTTGAATAAAGAAAAAAATACACGGTATTGACTAAAAATAATGTTTGAGAAAAAAAAAAAAAAAAACTTTAAAAGGCACATTTATTATTTTTCGTTGTGTTTTTTATTTCTATTCTGAAATTGCTTTCTCATCAAAAAGAATGCTGATGTTTGGTTGGTGAGATATCTTTTGTTCCCCCCAAAACCCCATTCTGAAGCCCCTGATCTATGATGTTATAAGTAGATCTCTGAGATCGTCTGCGCTGGTTTCAAGTCCATTAATCATCCAGAATTGTTTGAGCATTTGTGCAGCATTAGGATTGGTGTCATTTTTCTTGTAGTCAGTGGATGGGCCTTTAACTTAATGTGTGGTTTACTGCACCATTTCTATTAGTTCTGGTGCCTGGGATTCTAAACTGAAGTTAATTAGGAGGATGTCTGAAGGAGACAAACAAAAAATGCATCATAGTTGTCCTTTAACAAGATGAAAATTAGCCTCCATGTCATCTCTCACATGTGGATCAATGTGCTCTGTCTTATGAATAAATTAGGATGTGTTGGATACGCACTGCCATAATGATATCTGATATATGCACAAATTTAATCAAGAAACGTTAAAAGAAATACGAAATTCTGACAAATACATATTGTAATACAACTATACAAATACAAAAAAATGTAAGACCAATATTCTTGAAATTGAAACTTTTTGTAGAACTCAATGCTTTTAAACTCTGGCATGATTAAATTTAGTACTATTTAAAAAATCCTAAACTATCGAGCGAGCAGCAGTGGGTCCATAGGCTTCAGTCATGTGCGTCAGCCTCACCTTGATGGAGTCGACCAGGTCCTCCACCAGGAAGATGCGCCTCAGGTCTGCGATGCTCTTGTTGATTTTGCTCAGGGCCATGTCGCTGTATTTGTGCACCATGTCTTCAGACAGCGCTACCTCCTTGTCCAGATAGAGTCTATAAGACGAGAGGAAGACAGTTAACGCCATTCAACCTGCTATTCATAAAAATATAATAATTTTAATTCACAAACTACAAACTATCTAGTGATCGTCCTATTCACACAAACTTTAATTTCCTGCTGCAATGTCAGGTCTAGTGGAGCTTATGAGTCAAAAGAATTCTTTAAAAATACTCAGTGAACAAAGTTACAAAGTTGAAAAGTAATGTATCACACAATAACAAGTATTACAGTAAAAAATAGTCAAAAACAAGTAAAAAGCAGAGGTAAGCTAACAGAAAATTCAAGTCGTTCTAACAAAAAAAAAAAAAAAAAATTAAATTTGGTTGCGGATCTGCGGTTCTTTTTTGGACCGTTAGGCTTACTGCAGGTCGCATGTTTGACAAAGACCAAACTTTTCCTGGGATTTCACATTCTATTGTTGTGAGTGTAAAAGCTACAGAAATGAGCTTGTGAAGTGATTACAAGCGCTCTGCAGATTAGGATAAGTACAGTTAATAACTTTCTGATTATGGTCATTAGGAGACTTTGTGCTAAACCTGAAGGCAACAAGAAAAACAAATGATTTGTGAGTTTCATGAAGTGAAAGGGATTTTCATCAGTTCTCCTGGGCCTAAAGATAGCTTTAGGTATAAATCATTTGGGATAGGTTCAAATAAAGGTTGACAATATACTGTCAACGTTGTTTGAAAACAATGCAAAAATAGAATATTGTTACCAGTAAGTGTAATTTCAAACTACAATTAAAAGTAGATCTGGTCTAAAACAGGTACAACTAGGTAGAACTAAAATTTTAAAGACACTTTGCCTGGTTTTTGGAGCTTGAAACCATAAACAAACAAAAACGCATTTTACAGCAGGCACATACTTTGTTCACTTACTGTACCTAATATTCACCACAATGTTTACCACTTTTAGAAGCCAAAACAAGTCAAGCCATGTTGTTTTGCAACACCTCCTAAATTTTAATGGATTCACTAATATGTACATGAATGAAGTATATCCTAAATCTGAAGTTCTACGAACAGAACAACGGTGCGTATCAGCCATAGCACTATTTAAGTAAAGATTGCCATTAAACAGTTACAAATTTACTTTTCAAATCAGGCTCTGTAGAGGAAGCCTTCAGCACTTGACAATGACATTCATTTGTGATGCCTTGTCTGATAAACATAACCAATCGAATACTAAAGACATGTAATAACCGTTTTTGTTGGATTGGCCTGATATTGTCTGAAAATCAAGATAAGCAAAAATTTTAAACTTTTGTCAATATAGTTTACCCAGGGGTACAAATATTTTTTTTCTTTAAATAGTCACTACGGATTCTTTAGCACTCATTTTTTCAATAAAATCTTGAACCTGTAACATGCAGTGATCCTGTGTGCTCCAGACTCACTTGAATGGGTGTCCCTCATCAGACTTCTGAATGGCCTGCAGGATGCCCTTGTATATCCTGAAGCAGATGGTGACGGAGAGCAGGGCCAGGCCGATGTAGGAGCACACACTGACGATGCTGCACATGGTGAGAGAGAGCAGCAGCAGCAGGATGGCCCCAAACACCACCCCTGTGCTCTTAACATCGCGCCAGTAGAGGAGATCCACCACTGAGGAGGAAAATCAGCAGGCACTGGTCAGTCACAGGGCACACACACACACAAGAGAAATATAGAAACATAAAGCAGTAAAGAAAAATATATGCCAGGTTGAAATCAGAAATCATGTCATCACATCTGTGTCTAAATTAAGGATAGATATACAGCTCATTTTTGACGTTATGTCTTTTTTTAACCAAAAAAAAAAAAAGAATCTTTTTTTAGAAGAGTCCTTAAACCTGTGGAAAAGAGCCTGATGGTTGTTGTTTGAGATAAAGGAAACAAGTCAGAAGCAGAGAAAGGAGGAACAGGAAAACTTTAAGAGAAAGCTCTTGTACTAGTTGCCAAAACCCACATTATACAAAGGGCCATTGAGGGAGACTGAAGGGAGCAGTGCAGTCTCCATCATGAAGAGCAGACAGACATTTTAGCTTCATTAGTAATTAGAATAGGGTCAAATGATCAAACTCCGCTCTATGTGATGACAAATGTCCACTGCAGGCCTACGCACTGATAAAAGCATTGGCTATAGCAGAGTTCCTGAGTACAGCATGAGATCATGTGAAGGTCCCTCATCCCAGAGGTCAGTATCCACAGTGACTCAGCTTTTATAACCAGACTACATCAGTGGCTCCAGCCGCATTGTTCACATCTGACCCAGCAGCCCCATTGATAATGACATCACACTGACATAACCAGAGTTTCACTTAGGGCAGAGTTTCCAGCCTCACACAGAAGAGTGGTCACAAACTAGCCTGAACAGATGCATTCAACTTTGAAGACTGTGCACTTAGACCACCACATACAACTATGTATTGTATAAAAAAAAGCAGTGGCAATATAGAACCTGCATAAGTTCCTGTGAAGCAGCCTGAAAACAGAAACTGTTTTTATCTGTGGCCGAATTAGCTATTTAAAGCACTTTACACGTTTAATTCACCCAGGGATTTGCACACTATTAGACTATTAGGCCCATTCTTCTGAGGCAAAATGAAGGTTAATTGTTCTGCACAATGGGAGGAGCAATCGTGTTCCCAGAAATGAGATTACATTTTGTGCTTCCTTATCGTCTACCAAACGTCAGAAAATTTTACTAAATACAAACTAAAAGTAAAAGCATTTCACTTGGCTTGCATGGATCTGGGTCAGATCTAGGTCATTATCATCTGGGTCATTTTGAGTCAAAAATCTCATCAGTGTTCCTGTTGATATAGCAACGATGTCCGCATAAATGCCTAGAGCCTCTTGTGTCTGCGGGTTCTTTCAAACACAGGAGCAGTGAGCTGCACAGAGGGAAAGTGAAGGATTCAGAGGGTGGTAGACAGCTGGAGGTCCCACACTGACACACTTAGGTTTCACCAGAGAATTCCAGGCAGGTCAGTGGTTAATATTAGAAGTCCAGGGGTCTCCTGCCATCTCACACGCCACTGGAAACCTGTGCTTCCACAATTGTAAAACCAGGCTAGTCAAGTCATTACATAAAAAGTTTATTCACACCATGTTTGAAATATATTCTATAAAACCAATTACACGAATGGCATTTATTTTTTTACACAACATTCTGAATATGTGCTTGAATTAAGTGTATTTTTAAAGTTATCTCAGTGTATTGCATGTTTCTATTTTCCCAGTTGTGTGTAAATAAAGCCTATCCTCCCTTTTCAGCATCAATCTCTGCATAATACTGGGTTTCTGTAAGAGCGTAAAGACACACACAGAGCTTTTCTCTAACAAATAAGATGAACCAAAAACATTTTATGTGTTCGGTTGACAATATCTTGTTAAAGAAACTGATTATCTGTATAAGATCTACCTCAGCCGCTCTGTAACGTGACAAAGGCTTCACATGTGGGCGTTGACAGTTAGCATGCTACTGACACATAATGGAGAGCTAAGTGCATGTTAGCAGCAGCTGTGAACAGTGACAGGAGGCCTTTGTCTGGGTCTACAGTGAAGGCTGGAGCAGAGGGGTGGACCCGGGAGCACGGGCCAAATGTGGCCGCGAGGCTACATATGGTAGCAGGCGTGTTAGCATCGCGAAACTTGGCTAAAAATAGATCCACATCACCCCTAGCTAACGTCGGCAGCCGATCTCGTTTCAATGTGAGCTATATTTTAATTCGCAGCTTAATCCTCCCACTATCATGGTTTATGATGGGGGATGTGAAGCCTAGAGGCAGCAGACAGAAGCGGACAGCCACAGGCACCTCTCAGTAGCAGCGGGGCTAAACGTCAGACTGTCCCGGTGACCTCCTCCACGCTCCCCGCTGCAGCTCCGGGCCTCCCCCGTACAGCCGCACCACTCATGCAAATGCTTCACCGGTCTGCACATCAAGTAGCGGAATGCAAATGCGATATGTAAAGAGGAGGATGGTGGGTGAACAAAAGATTATGGCCAGACTAACCCTGTTTGGCGTCCATCTTGAACCTCCGCTAGGCACTCAGCAGCTCCGCCTGGCTCCGAGAGAGAGCGGCAGAGAGACACCGGGCCACAATGGAGCCACAGCGGGAGAGCGGGCGCATGCGCACTAACCACATACACCTCATACACTTTGTTCTCAAAAACTACAAAAGGCAAACTCTCCATCATTGATCATTTTCAGACGTCGTGGTCATTCTAAGCCCCTAGAAAGAAGGTAATAACCTACTTTTCTCATACACAACACCCTACTTAAAATATTTCAAACTGAGTGTGGGCACAGGCAGGAGAACATGTTACATAATCAGACTGTAAAAGAATAACTGGCAACAGAAGTGCCCAGATAATGTGAGGGAGTTCAGCAGCCCAACCCAGTCAAACGTGGATTTCATCAGTCTGACAAACAAGTCTACAAAATGCATTTAAACCACACAATAGAACATACAGTAGATTAAAGGAGAAATGGGTCGTTGGTTTATTATACGCACAACAACCAAAAATAATCTACTCTTCTACTTCTCAAGCAGGAGGGCTAGAACAATTCTCGTCAGTTGTTTTTTTTCATAATGCATGTTTTGTCATTTATAAAAGGGACACATTGTATTACAATTCAGTGAACACTAATGGTTAATGTTATAACTGCCATGTTATCACTGAATACATTTAAATTAAATATTTATAAATAAAAATGTTTTTTTAAGTTAAAGTTTTACATAAAACAAAACAAAACTGTAAATAATTTACAGTATTCAAAAATACTGTATTATGTCATGCATTTAGCAGAGAAAGTACATGCATATGATGAATATGACTATAAAGCTAGTAGAGCACTGCACAGCCTTTATGTGCACAATACAATATACTGTATGTAGCAGTATTTCAACAAAAGGCCAAAGGCATATTTTGCAAAATGATACTGCCTGAGCCGTATTAAGCATACATACTATATACCGGTACTATATACCAGAGGTGGGAGCCTGACTTGACTCAAATCACACTTTTCATGACTTGTGACTTACTTGGCTTATGATCCCAAAGGACTTGACTTGTGACTTGATCCTTTGCGCCCCAACTTGATTTGAGAGTAATGGAAATATACAAAATTCAAGCTCTAACAGAAATCTAAAAAAATATATATATAATATAGAATTTTAAAGATATTTCTAAATAAGTAATAATAATAATAAAGTATTTATTATAAATTTAATGTACTGTGTTTCAGTATTAATTTGAGATGGAGTAAGGCTACAAAGCATTGCAATATATGAACCAGATGTAAAAAAGAAAAAAGAAAAAGAAAAACAGATGAGTACACGCTATGACTTAATGCCAGTGAAACAACTTTACTTACTTGGCAAAAAGCTATGACTTGACTTTGATGACCCACTGATTTGGACTTGTGACTTGAGGGACTTACTTGAGACTTGCACATAAGTGACTTACTCCCACCTCTGCTATACAACATTCTATATAATGCACACTGGAAGTGCATTTTATATTCACCATTATCTGCCATTAATGTGAAGATTTTAAATGGCACAAGTGTTGAATTGCGTGTTTTTACAAACCCCACACAGAGAGGATTAATCTGACAATCAACACAAAGACTAAAACGGCCATAATAATGGCAACAATGTCAGTTGAAATGTGCACACTACGCTTTTAGACTAACCACATCATGTGTTTCAGGTATTTGAGAAAATGCTGTTTAGAATGGTTTAAGTAGGAAATGTGCTACTCATTATTGACATGCTTCCAGTCACCGCCCAGAACAGCTCAGCACTCAAACCAGATCCAGGAGAAAGGTGACTGCACTGAGTGACAGGTCAATATGACTTATGTCTGCTACCACTACGACACACTTCTTATATACAGAACTGTCAGCAGCTTTGTATGGAGTAGGCCTATAAGCCAAGTCTATCATATTGTCCTGCGCTCGTATTTGAGCTGCTCTTTCCAACATGCTGTTTATTATAAGGTAAACAAACATCTGTTTATAAAGTAGAGAGAATGGACAGCCTCTATGAATGCTTAGTCACTGTGTACCACCTTTCAGTGTCCCTTTGACACCACAGACAAGACTATGCATAGCAGTCAGTACATACTACTCATTTCATGGATGTCTTCATTACATGCTCCAAGGCACAAGAAATGGCATTTCCCAACACAAACCACACACTAGAGCACAAATGCTTCGGTGTTCAGATGCTAAGCAACAGACACAGCCCAGGACACATGATCATTATCATTAATCAGACCAAAAACACAAGTAATTTTTTGTTTTATGGAGGTAAAAATTATCCAGTCTTACCATTCATTAGACAACCAAGCAAATATGAACACTTTACAACCTTTCACTTTACAAAGTATCAGAATTTTTGTCTCAATCAAAATATGGTAATTCTGCTGTTTAGATTAGTAGTACAAACACAAAATTGTACATTCCAAATTTGAAAACTTTGAAAAGAATAATATTACTAAAACATAAATTGCAAATCAAATCACATCTTAAGGGGGTATGGGGAGGCCTACTGTTGTGGATCTTCTGCCCAACCCAACTTTACCATTTTATCTTTTAACTCAAACTACATCTGCTGGCTCCGGTTCACATGAGCATAAAAAGACTCACGCCACTTTACTGCTTTATTTTGTCATTGTATTCTATGCATTGTTTTTGTTTTATTATGTGCATATTTGCACTATTCCTTTGTGCTGTATCTTACGATCTGATCTCACAGGCACTACGTGCTCCAGACAAATTTCCCATGGGACAATAAAGTTTATCTTATCTTGACTAAAAAAAATGCAATTAGATATTTTTTTCAAATTATGCAAATCTCAACCTATGAAACCATTTTTCAGCACCACATTTGCACAAATTGGGAAGTCTTTTAAAGTTTGTTAATAGTCCTGAAAAAAAAAAAAAAACATGTAAAAAGCCGTTTTTTAAATTTGTAGTTGTTAAACTAAAACATTAAATGTATCTTTCCTTTTGAGAAAAGAGAGACTTCTTGTTTTCATGCAATGTTGTTCCCTTGGCTGTAATATTTGAGTGTGACATGTGACTTTAAAATGAGACTATCCCAGTTTTCTTGTGATTATATAGATTTACTGCGTTTAACTTAATTAAAAAATACTGTTAATCTGTTGAGGACGAAGTCTGGTTGGTCAAATCAAATAGAAAACAAAAGCTTCCCCACAAGCAAAAAGTGTTGTATTGTATTGGCATACAGTATCTGTGAGTAACTCAGTGGCCAATGAGCACAGAGCCAGCAGACATCTCTGCTCTCAGATCCCTTCTACCTTTGGCCACAGTAACTGACTACCAACTGTCCAAAGGTCCTTTTTACCACCACCACACAGTGATTGCAGCATAAGAACATGAAAAGGCTAATGAAGAAAGACAATTCCCAGCATGAGAGACATATTCACCATTAGAGAGTAAATCACAACATTATAGCAACTCAATTTGTTTGCACAAACTCCATTACGTCACAACCAAGCATCATGTACGTGAGTACATGAGACAAGCAAGAGATACGTTCTCATAAAACCTATGTAACACCCAAAACGAAAGAGAAAAAAACAATGAACTACCCAGGTCTTTCCAGTTCTTTGCAGCAAGTGCGCACTCCTTCTTGTCCACAGAGTTGTTCTCCATGCTGTCTGATCAGCAGGCAAACATTCCAGAAAGACAGCGACCGGCAGAGGCAGTGAATGCAAATGTGCGTGAATGTTTGTAGTCAGTCACAGGGAGGAGGAAGAGGAGGAGAAGGAGGAGGGAAGAACAGGGTAAGGCTTCCTCTGGGGGAGACGACTGCGGCGAGCAAATGAACTGCTGTCAGCTGACAGTCTGCTGCCAGCGCTCTGACGCAGCAACTATAAACGGCCTAGCTAGCCTCCTCCCGCTCTGCTTTGGCTCTCAGTCACCTTCTCCTTGTGTCCAGCTCCCCTTCCCCTTTCATTTACACTGTCTACATTGGCTTTGTCATCCTCTGCCCGCACCGCTCACACTTCTGCTGACGTAGCAATGAGACATAGGGAAATGCATGTGCAAAGTGACTCAACAACTGCAACAATTATGCAAACTTTCTGTCAGTCACCTTGAAGTTCCCAGAAAAGCACTTAAGGTATAACTGTCTGATTCTCATTACATTCCATGAAATACTTTTGTTTTCATTCAACATTATTGTAATCTTTTAGCTCTCGATGCTCTTAATAAAAAAGACAAAATATTTGCAATCATTAAGGAGAGACACAGCAGGCAGAACTTTTTTTCTTCTATTTTCTGTTTTGGACACAACACAATTTTAAAATCAGCTCTTAAAAATGTATTATTGCTGAATTTAATCCATGTTATCTGTAGAGCTCAATGAAACATTAACTTCAACTTGTTTCCTCAAAATGCATTTTTCTTCAATAAAACCCTCAAAAGTAACTCCTACTTAGACGGTTGTATTGACTTTACAGTCTTGGACCAAACAACATTTTGAAGGTTTTTACATAAGGTTTTAAATATATATAATTCTATTAGCTCAATTTACTAAAGCTTTATGTCAATCATGCACATTTTCAGTCAAATCTAGTTTACTCAAAAGCAAAATAAGTTATCCAAACTTTTAAGTTAACTTTATCTCATAATAATTGTAACACTAAAATTCTATAGTGGGACATCTCTAATTAAAATAGAACAGTACCTGTGCAGTTAGAAAAAATGCAATAGAAAGGACATTGAATTTTTGTGGCAGTCATATGCTTATTCCACTAGAGGGCATCATCTTCATGTTTAGCTTACACTTATAAATACACCCCCAGTAAATGGCTTTGATAGACTGTACAAAGGTTATGTTTAAACTACTGTTCCGAGGTGTATTATCATCTCTTGGCCGCAGGTAGAGCCACTCTGAGATTTCATTTGACAAACACCAACTTGCAGACAGCAAACTGGAAAGACAGGTTTAAAAATCTATGAAGTCATGCATATACATTTCCAAATTGCATAATTTAGTGATAGGGCTGTGCAACTAAAACAAATGTTACCAGTAATCAAAATTTGGATTTGTTTATTTTTACTTGTCAATACGATGAGCTTGAATCATTTTAACAGAGACGTCCTCAGCTAAATCTGTGTCATTATGAAACATAATTCAGGCCTTGGTGGAAAGTATTTGACAGTTTTTTTTTTGTTTTAAAAGGAATATAAATGTAAAAATTAAAGTGTGATTATTCAAGTCACAACATTATATATAACCGCAAGAACGTAAAAAATAAATAACTGGCAATTTTATAAGCAAATGTAGTATTTTTAATTGAAGCTAGATCAGCTACATCTACTGTAAATCACAGTATGTTGTGTTGTTGTCATTCAGAAAGTTTGATTTAGTCAAAATAGGCACAACCACAAGAAATATATCTGTAACGTGCTGATTTTCAGGCTAATGGTAGAACAGACGACTGTGATACAATGCATGACATCTTTGGAGCAGTCAGCTGATAAATGAGTTAGTCACACAAAGCAGAAGTCCAAAGTTTGTTTCTAAAGGAGGGGTTGCAGAAAAATGACCCTTAGCCTGCTTTTCAATATTTACCTTTTCTGATACATTATGTAATGAGTAGCGCAGATCATGGTAAAACGGGGCCCATAAAGCACAAAAACGCATATCTATGAATTCTTGATGGTGAGAAAGTTCTCTTCAATCATTCGGCTTCAAAAAGTTGCACAATACACAACATTAATAAATTCTGCAATGCTGGTGTTAACTTGGTATTGTAAGTGATCTGATGAAGTCAGCACAACCTCGAGTCAGCTGTCTGAATCACTGCGTTGCATTTGGAGTTGTATAATAGGGATACAACACTGGGTCTTTTCTGGGTCGGAGAACCCTTTGAGGGCCTGCCAGTGTCGCAATGCAGGGAGTAGGAGGCTTTAATTAACAGAAGATCCCTCCAGCATACACATACACAATTATAGTTCAAGACCAAAGTCCTACTGCTCCAATTTAGCTGTAGCTGTGAGCTGTGTTTATCTTTGTGAGTCTAAGGTGGAGTGTGCGTTTCTTTGACTGATCAATAACAATTTAATCTGTGCCGATATAGCACTTAAGGCTGACTTATCTAAAGGGGGGGGCAACAAACATCTAACTGAAATGTGCGTGCTATATGAGTCGTTTGTCTGCAACAAATTTATAGCCTCAGGTCAGGTGTGTAAAAGGAGAATGGTAGAATGACTCAGTACTGGGTGTGAAGGGAGATTTAAAATGTGATCCATTTAAATCAGAAAAGTCCTGGATGCCAAAAGTAGTTCTTAAAATATTTTTACCTGGTGAATTGACCAAGATTCTCATGAACTTATATCTTGGTTTCAATAAAAACTTTTTCTAAATACACTAATCGGAGGGATTTTTGGTATTCACATTTAGGTCAGCAACACTCGTATTTAATGTGTGGCTCTTAATGAAAAGGGTCTTACATGTAGCAAGTGTTGTCCGCTAGCTGGGCAGAGATTGAGTCCTGGCTCTAACAATTTGCACAATATCCTTCCTTCCTACTGTCAACCTTATTCCACACAACACTATCCTGCCTGCCTAATAAAACCTACAAGATGTTTACTTAAAAAGAAAGGGTGTGGCAAGTTGGATCATGTTTGATAAGTCCGTAGGGATTAAATGGGTTAAAAGTTAAAGGGGTCATAGCATACAAAAGGACAACGTGTACTGACGTGGTTCGAGTTTCTGTTCAGGAAGTAGTGTAATGTCTCTTCAACATGTAGTATAGTTTGTATGTGCTTGCAGAAACATGCTGAGTGGCTGCTGGGGTCCATCCAATGGTATAGAATTTCACATTGGCATCTCAGATTATTTCTAGACCAAACAGAAGCTAAAACCAGACTTGGAGGTAACTCAATTCTGGAGTAAAAATGTTCAGAGGACAACCAGAATTGTCTATTTGCATTGCCATGTGATTTAGATTTCTGAAGACAACTGACACTTGATAATATTTGCGGTATAAGCATTTGTACTTACCACAAACAGAAAAAACAAACAAATAAATATACAATACCATGACAAATGTAGGGTTATGTTAATGCAAAATGCAAATTAAGAATAAATGAAGTAGAAAGCAAATTAAAATGTCACAAAATGCAAAAGGTTTATGTTAAAAGAAAATGCAGAATGATGCAAGGCATAGGAAAAAAAAAACATTAAAGGGATAAAGTGATGGGGTCTATAAAGGTACCATTTCTTTTTTTTTTGACTGGGGAATAACTGAGGAGAACAAAACTGTGATGGGCAAAAGTATCATGATGAACATGGATGTGCCAGAACAACTGAAGAGGGTGGAAGGAGAATTTCCATGCCTGAAGAAACTTTTTACCTGTTTTTATGTTCACGTTTGGCATCTTAAACAGAGCACTCTTCTTAGCACTTGTTCCCTCTGTTTTTGGACTGGGGAGTGGGTGACAGGAACTTTGGGTGGGGGCTGCTGAATGTCAAGCTTCTCCAGTTCTGCCTTACTCTTCTGGGGTGATGACTGGGTCAGGAGGAGATAAGAGCTTTGACTCGACACCTCATCATCCATCAATAGGGATGGAGTTACCTTTGATGGAGGTGGAGCTGAAACAAGAGTCTCCTCCTTCCTCCCAAAGGTTAGATCATCATCAATGGGGATTTCTGGTGCTTTTGAGGCAAACTTGGAAGTATCAAGTGCTTCGAGAAACTCATCAATAACACCTCTAGGAGGTCTTTCAATGAATTCAAACTCCTCTGAAGAAACCTCATGCTCAGAGACCTCCTCTGCCACTTCATGTTCCTCCATTTTTATATCTTTCTTATTGGTTTCCACCTGAAAACTAGCTGGATTTTTACCCATAGCTTCAAGAACAGGGGAGAGCGAATCTGCAGTGTGAGACTCAGAATCAGAGTCCTCGCCAGTATGCTTTTTGTTCTTAAAATCCAGTGGTTCCAAGTTTCCTGGCTTTTTGGGAGAATCAAAGCCAGCGAACCAATCCTTCTGTTCTATCTTCACAGACTCCTCCCCTTTGACTTTGTAGGTGTGGTTTCTTCTGCCTCTTTTACAAGGTCAAATGCTCCAAAGGCATTGTCATCTACAAATTTTGCATGCTCTGCCGCTTTGACTTCCATTTCCTCAGCCATCTCCTTCAGCAGAGACACTTTACCTTCAAAAGCAAATGGATTGCTGGAAAGGTTGATTGGAGGGTTTGGGGACTCCATCATCTTGCGTTCAAGAATAGGGCTCTGGTCTTCAGGCGTGCCCTCAGAGAGCCTGAATCCATTTTGTCAGGATTAAGTGGGGAAGACTTCAGAATGTCTGGCAGGGAGCGAGGTGGACGTTATCCTCAATTTTGTCTTCTTCCTCAGCCTTCAGATCAGTAGCAGTGTCTTTTGCTGCAGATGAGAACTGATTCATAGATTGCATGAAGGAGTCAGTGGCTTTCTTTCCAATGTCAAATGTTTCCGCATCATCAAGAAAAGATGGTGGGCTGTCAAGGGTTTCCCCCATCTGTCGATACTGGACCAAATCAGGTGTTGGACTTTCTGACATTTTGATGTTCTTGCTGTCAGACTTTGTCTCACCAAAATGGGAATAGCCACTGTCAGCCAAAGGTGAAAAGCCATCAAATGGGTTATTATTTTTCTTCATCTCATACATCAAGTCATCATCTTCATCTGAGTTGTTGCCTTGAAGGCCAGACTTGTAACCAAGTGGAGTGGCTTCCTTTGAGAATGGATCCATTGAGGTTTTGGAGTTGTCTTGAGATGTTTGAAAATGAGAATCCCAGTGCTCTGTTGGGTTAGAGGAAGTAAGATCAAACTCGGGAAGCATCATCTGGGGAGTCACAGGGGAGGGACCAGTGGAGGACCTGCCTGAGCTAACCATCTTCTCCTCTGGTGAGAATGATACTCCGCTGTCTTCACATGGATTATGAGCAACTGGATCTTTCCCTAAACTCAAGTAAGGGCCAGCTAACGGATCTAGCAGGTCGTTCTTATTCTGACTATGGCCATGTCCAGGAGAACCCTCTTCACCCTCCCAAGGCATGTTTTTGGAATGAGCAGTAGGGGTTGAGCGGAGAAGGACCCCAAAGGTGCAGTAGATCCCGAAGCAGGGGGTTGGTTGGGACTCTCCGTCAGAGAGAGCTCCTCCAGAGAGTCAGGGGAGTGAAGAGGGGAGAGAGGAGAGACGGGAGCAGGGGAGTCACCCTTCTGCCCAAGTGCTTGAGTAGAGAGGGAGGGGGGAAAATGCAATACAGCACATATCAAATACATACATTCCTTACAGTGCACACCACACCTGGGTACAGAGGTTAACCAAAACATTTCTACGATATAGGACTAATGAGGCAAACTAGTTTTGTAAATGCAGTGAACTCAACTAAACTGAACTAAACTAAAAATATATTGAAAAGTCTATTAACATACTGTACATGGATCATGTAACTGACTTGCTCAGCTGGCTTGCTTATTCATTTAGGAATTTGTACACTAAACACAATCAAAATAATAATAATAATAATAACAATCTAGAAACTAAAAATGTATTTGAAATAGGAATAACAGAGAATTTAATCCACTTCTTGATTGTAGAGTTTTGTTTTGTTCATTCGATAGGGAAAAAAGAATGAGCATGGCCAGCTAAACAAAAACTACCGACATTGAATTTTCAAAGTCTTTATACATTTTTTGCATTTAAGTTTGAGATAGGGGTATCTTTTATTCTTCCAATCAGCCTGCTTGTACACACTCTAAATATCATTCTACCCCAGGTCTGGCGCCAACAAACCATGCTTTTATGTGTTAACATTTGTCAAGTGATTTAAGATAATGATTCTGCTCAAAAACAAATATAAATTATGTCTTTTAAGAGAAGAACCATTATTCTTATAAAATGCTGATGTTAGTTGTGGCTTGTCTACTCTACTAGAGTGAGGCAAAATACGGCATGTAAACACAAGCATGGTGTAGTAGTGCTGTAAGCAGTAGGCTTATTTTACAAGCAAACAGACAAAACTACAAGTGACAAATACTATAAATCTACAGCTAATACCATGCACTGTGCCATTATTTGAAGACACAAACAATTAAAAATGACAAGTGAAGTGTGTTAAAGAGTAAATTTATGAAGAAAATGTAAGAAAAGATCAAGCCAAGAGGACTTGCCTGTGGGGAATTGCATCAGAGGCTGAGGCTGAGCTTTAGGAGGAGAAGGTACATCTGTGGAAGAAAGAAGAAAGCAGCAAGGAAGGAAATCAGTTTGCGAAAGTCAGAACCTGAATCAGGTTAAATGACAACAGAAAAGAAGACACAAAGCATGCCTTTCAGCTCTTCAACAGTCTAAACAATGGAATCTAAGATGTTATATTAAATCTAGCCAAACAGAGCAATCAAACAACCTTATTTCGTTGGTATTTCTTCTTTGTTTCAGTTATAGTTTGTTTCAGTCTGTTAATATGCCCTTAAATACACGATTTGTTCTCATTCAAAATCTACTTTTTGCATGACTTTTTATTTCACCACTTTGTTTTGGAAACAAACTCTCTTGGAGCATCCATCATAACCCAAAATACCAACTCAAAACAATTATTGTTTGGTTATATATTAGAACACAACAAATGAAATCAGATGTTGACACACTTTCAGAACTTGAACTAAAAGGTACATACTTAAATGTGATGAAGATTTCTGTGAGTTTTTTTTTTTTTTCTCGAAAGACTGGCAAGGCTGGTTTTGAAAACACTGTTACAGCTCAAAGACAGAAGGAATTGAAGATCAAAACTTTGATTCCACCAAGGTAGAATAAGGAAAGAGAGGCAGTATTTTGCAAGATTTTTTAAAGTGCAAAATAGAAATTGAAGATTAATTACCGGATAAGTTAAATATGTTTTCACACAACCATCACACACTTTCATAAACGACAGACGAATATATAAAAATATAAGACCAAAGTGGAAACAAATGATCAACAGATTACCCTAACCCAAAGACTGAGACAATATCAGGCAACTAAACAAAGCTACTAAAATACATGTATCTAATTGTATACAGCACAATAGGATAACTTTTACTCGAAAAATGTTTAATGACCTGTCACAGTGGCAGAAACAGCTTAGAAACAAGTTTCAGTCACATTTGTAAAGCTCATGATGTGAAGAAAATTTTGATTCGAGTTGTTTTCAAAAGGTAAAAAAAGAAAGACTACAATTATAACTTCTAAAGCAAATAAAAATGTATAAGATGTTGCAGACATCTATATGACATAATCTGAGGACACTTGCAAACCAAGAGTTTGAGAAGCTCAGACATATAAAACAATTCAAACAACAAGCATGAATAAAGCTAAATATAACATTTTTGATGAGAGAACATTGTTAAAACAGAGCTAAATAGAAAAATATATATATACAGTATATTATGTTTGTGTTTCAACTGCACAACCTTTAAATATTGAATTACATGAAATTAAATAGGTTTATTAATTGCAAATGTAAACAAAATTTTCACTTTGCAGTTCATTTGAATATTTGATCATTAAGAAGTGATTTAACTGGATGCAGATCAAAAACGTGCAAGTAATCATCTTAGAACAATGTTTATGATTCAGTGTTTTTTAAAAAAATCAAGCAAATGTTTTATTTGATTAGGATTGGTAGGCTCTTGCCGTTTTGTGGTTACCTCTGCTGTCAAGGGTTAGTTTCCAGCGCTGAAGCAGACCTAAACCAATAAGACACATTAGCCATCTGAAATACTTATCCTGATTCAATAAGGGCACTCTTGTGGAGTAGACAGATTCTCACACACTGGTGTTGCATTAAAAACTAAGCACTGCTCTTTTGCGTTTATGCCTGCTCCTCTGGTGGAGTAAATTTGTTTCTGGCCCTTGATCCTGAAGGCTGACTTTACATGTGCAATATCCATGTCCCTCATGAGCTAAAAGTGTATTGAGACACTCAACAACTTAACCATGATATATGACTTCAGGCCAACCACTCACCTGCTGGCTCTACTGTTTGCAACAACAAATAAAGTTTCTGACTGTTAAATAAATAGCAGGCACATTAACAACTGTTTACCAGTATACTTGTTTACAGGTAAATAAGTATATCACAAACAAGGAAAACAAAAGAGGTTTTTAATAATTTTAAGCTGCGTCCAACTCACTCAAAGTATGGTAATATAAAGTAGGCTATAATGTTGCGCTGAAAAGGTCAAGCTATTGTCTTAAAATAATGTGTTGTTATTATTGTGGTACATAAATTGGCATTGAGTCTTGAAATAGAATCGAAATGTTATAAAAGTGGCAATGCTGCCTTCCGGCAAAAGTTCATAAGGGCTAGTAAGCTATAATTTGTGCTTCCCAAAAGAAAGACTGTCAGTTCACTGGTATGTTGAAGTAGCAAATACAAGTAAAGGGGATCCTTAAAATTAGGGCTGTACCAAAAATGTCTGATTGTTAGAAAGCAATTTTAACTTTGCTCATTATCAAACATCAAGCATTTTAATCAACAGAATTATCAGTCTGTCACGTGCATGGCAGTAACAGCACAAGTACAAGCATGTTTTTCTGTCGAGAACAGTAATGAGGGTGAGCAGCATTAAGCTGTACAAAGTTTAAATCTCATACTCTGTTTCATTTATATGATCACACAATTATTGGTAATTCGAAATTTAAAAATCTCCAAATAATTGAATAAAAATAATGATTTAAAATGTTATGTTCTAAACTTTCAAATGTGTAAGCGTTTCACTTTTTTCTAATTAAACTTTAAGCACATTTAACAAATTACTGTTTGATTTACTAAATATTCATTATTACTCATCGCCATTTGTAAAATGTACTCAAAAAGTGTGACACATTATACACTACTTTGATCCATAACATCCAGGTATAAAAGATGATTTATACAGAGCTTTAGTAATGTCGAACAGTGCCTAACCACTATGTAAACGCAGAAGATGTATGCTGTTATTCTCTTCTGGAAATTGGACAACTGGGAGGAGCGGCATCTCTACAAATGAAAGCTCTTAGTCCACTTACACGCGCTCTTCTCCAGGATACCACAGAACAACATGGGTACAACAATAACAATGGCAGAGTGGTTAAGCTTCAGTGAGCCGCGTGTCTGACATCACACTTGTTCAGCTAATCCACCTGACCACATCGCATGCTCCTTATAAACACGCCCTGACGGATGTAGGTGACCCAAATAAGATGTAGGCCAGCGGTCAGTGCAAAATGCCGAGCGATTAGGTTAGGCTAACTGATGGGACAAACAAGGGATGAGAAAAAAGCAGTTTTAAACAGTTTTTTGGAATGATGATGACCAATATCCCGATATGATACAATAATGCTGAATATTATTGTGACAATGGTAACATTTTAAAGTTTATTTAAGTATATATATTGAGTAATAGGTTTGATAATCAATACACAACACATTTTGTTTTTGTTTTTTTTACAATAAACTGTGCTAAATTATAGAGACTATGTACTGTGTTTACATTGCCATGAGGACGTCATACTAGTTCTGATGAAGTTCAAAAACAACTGTTCAGAAAAGCTAAATTTCTTCCTTTTGTGATTTTCCTTAGCACTGATACTTCAAATTCAATGAGAACTATTTTTTTGTTTTTAGATACTGACAACTCTGGCGCCAACAATTAAAAAAAAAAAATCCTCAATATAATTTAATTTGTCAGACAAGAAAGATTCAACAAAAATTTTAATAAAGATTTTTTTCAAAAGGATAACTAAATCAGTGCTAAGTTTTAGCTAGCTGCTTCTGATCAAATTAAATGTCTTTTACTTTTTTCTTCACATTTTGTTTTCCTTTACAGTAATAAGCAAAATATACATTAAAATAAAGCCTAACCTCTGTCTCACAGGCATTCACACAAACTCTTGTTACTTCTGTGATATGAATGCTAGCTCATCCTACACCATCAGGGGCCTTGCCAAGCAGCCCCACCCAGCCTCTCCTCTCCCTAAAGGAGTGCAATAGGCCTGTTTATGTGTGATTTCATAACAATACCAAGCTCTAGCGGATCTACAAAACTATCATTTTCCACCGGTCCAGACATGAGAAACAAGTCGACTGGGCAAATTCAAAATTGACAAGCCGGCGCAAAGAACGCACAAATCCAAGCACACAAGCTGGCCTCCCCTCGCTTGAATTGCTGTCGGATTTGGGATGCTGTTTTGGGTGGGGGTTTGGGGGTGGTGGTGGTGATGATGAGAGGCTGGGCATCGCAGTAACGTGGAAATATTTAGCTGGTTTAAAGCGTTGCCACTTGTCTATGTTGTGGAAAGAGTCGGAAGGCGACAGGGAGTGGACGCGGCGCAGATTCCTTTGTTGTGACTAATCTCTGGGTTACAGCTTTGGTACACACAGCGAGCTAGCGGCCTGTGGTTCAATTATCGGACACGCTCTTCTCTCAAGTGCAGCCAATTTGTCATACTTTGCCCGTTGACTCATTCTAAATGTGGCGTTCTTTGTCATTGAGTTTTATTTTCAGCTGTTTGGAAAGTGGTTGCAGGAGGAAAGCAGTAATTGACAGTTACCACCGGGGGATGCAATCTATCATAACAATAACACACTTACTACATCTCTAAGTTTTGAGCACACATTAAAAGCATGCAAAAGTCTGAGAAACATTTGTAATTATCATAGAAGAGTAATGTGGCAGGGTTAAAACGCCCTCGTGTCCGATAACGGAAGCTGGCTACCAACTCCGTTAGCCACAGCGGGTACAGCGGGCAGATGCACGGAGCAGATGGGCGCTTCTCAGTCAAACACTACTAGCTATAAATAATACTGAAATGGATCAATAGTTGTGTGGAAAGTACAAATGCATAAATGATACAACATAAACACGGTCCGCACATCTATCTGCCAGAATTTAATGATGCAACATTCCTTTCTCCAGACCCTCTGTGTCGAATATGTCAAAAACAGGTGGGCCGCATCTTTACGACACATCTTAGACGACACCTAATATATCCGGTTGCATCTCATATAAACCCGCATAAAATACATTTATTAATCTTAAATTTAGACTTAGGGTAAAGGCTATCCCATTCAGAGTGCGGTTAATGTGCCAAACAGCCGGTGTTCTGTGCTCATTAGCATACCGTACTCTCCGCTAGCTTAATGCTAACTCGGCCAAGCATAAATGCGCAAAACCCCACACGTCAAATGTAATGAAAAGGGCGATGTTCGAGTTGAAAAACGTGTTCCGATTAATTATTATACAGCTGTTTCAATCTGTTAAGGAAATTAACTCAGATGTGAAAGCAACGAAACCACTAAAACGTGGATAGAAATGATAGCCCACGCAAATAAAAACTGCATTGTAAACATATTAATAATCAAACCCAATGGGAAAGGTGCTAAAGTTAGACACTTACAAGATGATGGAGCCGGAGGTTCCTCTGTGACTGCAGGTTGAGCTGCTGCCTCTACGGGGGCTGGGGCTTCTTTGTGGGGTTCAGCCACAGGGAGGGCGTCGCTCACTGGTTCAGGGGCAGGCGCAGGCTCTGGCTCGGGGGCAGCAAGCGTTGTAATCTCCGGTTCGGCTTTAGGTGCGACCACTACGGGCTCCTCGACGACTACAGGAGAAACTTCAGGGACAATAGCGGGGGTTGTTGTGTCTGGAAGCACCGCCTCTACCACAGGCTCAGGCTCTGGCACGACCACTGGCTCAGGCTCTGGTATGACCACTGGCTCAGGTACGACCACCGGCTCTGGCACCACCACTGGCTCTGGCACTGGGGCGGGTTCGGGCTCTGGGACTACCACCGGTTCAGCCTCACTAGTTACATTTTCTACAACAGGTTCTGGCTCCGGGACAGTGACCACCGGCTTGGGCTCTTTGACGTGGACTGGTTCTTCTAACGTTACCGGATGTTCCTCCAAAGTTTCTGTCACCTCGTGTGGTGCACTGTCTTCAGCTATGTGCCTTTCTAAAGCGTCCCGCGCACCACCGACTAGGTCAACAATATCATCCACACTAAAGTGGTCTACTTTGGGCTGCTCCAATTCTAGTTCTGGCTCGGGTTCGTAGTGGTGCACCGTATCGTTCAGTAAAGAAGTGGTTGAAGTAACTTGCTGCTCCTCATTGTCTGCCATTTTACCGTCTAAACAAAGCTATTACTTAAGTGAAAAAAAGTTTTGTCTTCAACTTGTCCCCGTCCACAGCCCCGTTTCACACGTCCACCGGGAACGACTTGGAAAGCGGCGACCCCCTCCGTAAGTCCTCTTAGACACCGGACAAAGTTGGACAAGTGCGCCACTGAGACGGACCCGAGGCTCAGATGGCCACGGTGAATTTGAGAAAGAGACATGGAGAACTTCACTGACCAATTAGCCACTGGTGAACTTTTGAAGGACGTGACCCTGGACCAATGACTGCGTCCATAAGAGCACTAGCCCCGCCCCATCTTAGCGTGGGCGTAATGGGACACCTCCTCTGTGAGAGCCCCTGCTGGAGTTTAGGAGGAGCCGAAAGTTGAATCCTTTTCTGACATAAGTGAGGCTCCAACAGGGCACTTATTACATAACTACTTATTCTTGCTACTGTAGGGTATAGAATCAGACCTGCAGAATATATAGCCCAAAAGTGGAAAAGATAAAGTTGAATTTAAACACACAAGACCTGTCACTTCACATTCATGATGAAACATACACATTAAAGGGGACAAATTGTGTAAATTTCAGTTTGAACCTTGTTTTAACAGTATTTGGATAAACTCATGTGTGTTTGAGTAATCTTGTTTTGTCTTGCAGCTGATGCTGGAGTCATGTTCCAACAATAAAAACAAGTAATTGATAATCTGCTGCTTACAATGAAGATGTGGGGCTTACCAGCTCTGCAGTTTTGAACAGGACGTCAATGGTCCTGTGTATATTTATAACTTTTTAGATCAATTTAGTATGTTACAATGAACAAACTGTAAATTACTGATCTATATATTGTATGTTACAATTTATTACAAAATACATAAGTAAAATGGTACGAAAACTTAAACAGGAACCTTTTTTCAGGAGACAAAAATGTAAGAAGTCATTTAAGATACAATCATTTGTTTATAAAGCAGTTAAAAAGACCAGGAAAAGCTCTTTATACTTTTATCTGTTAAATAAAAGTAACTATGCAAAAAGCAAAAGCAGAAAGCCTAGACTTAGATATTAAGTTTCACAGCATACTGACGACAAGCTGCAGTCTATATATAACATGTATATATGACTGTGTATGTGTCTGTGGCTCATGCTGTACTGTACATATGATAATGTGTGGGAGTGAAAGAAAGAGAGAACAGGGCAAAGGGGGTGTGTCAGTATTTCCAAATACCAGTGCACAGTGTTAACACAGCTATAAGAGCACAGGGAATATTTGAACTACATACAAAGTAAAAGCAGGCAGCATTTACAGGCAATTGACTTGTTTAGAAAGCAGTAATCAAACCACAACTTTTAAAGGGGACCTATTTTGTAAAATCCACTTCTCTGAGTTTTTAATCATGTTACAGCAGTGTTCTCTCATCATTAGTTTACCCAAAGTTGTATTTGGATTGATTGATTCATGCATGTTTGAGTAATCTTGTACAGCAGTGTTACAGCAGTGTTCTCTCATCATTAGTTTACCCAAAGTTGTATTTGGATTGATTGATTCATGCATGTTTGAGTAATCTTGTATTGTCTTGCAGCTGATGCTACAGTGCTCTGAAAATCCCTGTCTTCACCTACCACCAATCCCCGCCCACTTGTCTGTATTTACTTGCGTTTATTCAAACATTTGGATTGCGAGTAAAACAGGTAAGGTTCAAAATTGTCATGTAGACAGACACTTTCTAATAACAAAAAATAGTAATTTTTACATCTGTGGCTTATTAAAGTTAAGTTTTACAATGAAGAGGCGGGGCTTATCAGCTCTGCAGTTTTGAACAGGAAGTCAATATGCCTGTTTCTATTTCTAAGCCGTTTTAACACATTTTTGTGTTTTGCAATGAACAAAATATGAATTATTGATCTACTTATGCCACTTACTCTACTTATAGTTTCTTTCTAAATATACAGAAAAATAACAATAGGTCTCCTTTAACATAACAATCCACATAAAGCTAAAATTGTGTCAGCCTGATTTTACCCTTGCAGCTATAGCTATTAAAGGTGCACTGTGTAAGATTTTTGGTGAGTGTGAGAATGTGTGCAATTAGCCTTCTTCGAGGAAATATTATTGCTTTGTCTATAGAATGTTTCACAGTAAGGCTTTAGTTACTGTTTCTCCATGGAGACAATTTAAAAATTAACGGTCAGATCTGTGGAGAAGTGATTGCTTGTGTTTTCAAAGTATATTTGAGGAACTAAAGCACCATCAGTGTGTAATATGTCAAAATCAACAATTTATATTCTGTAGTGACACAGTATTTGCCTAATTTTAAGGGCTGAGGTTACTGTGAGTGGCAAGTGAGTGGCATCTGGAGATGAATTAAATTCTTTGCTCTGGAACAAATATCCATTTGTTTTACTAAGAAACCAATCTATTCTTGTACTTGTTTCTCTGGGTTAATAATCATTATGTAATACTGCATTATCAGTGGTTTATTCTAATTTTAAACAGTTTGCCTAGTTGTAGGACTGATATAGTTTGTGTTTCGATGTGATGGTACACAAATTATCAAATAATTGCTTAGGACTGAAAAGTTTGAGAGTTTTTAATGTTTTGCTAAAGAAAAATTCCACCATAGAATTTCTGTTGGCCCCTCTAGCTCAACATGAAACTATGTGCTCACAAACCCAACTTTTATATGTTAAAGGAGACGCATTATGTTTTCTTTCTGGACCTCATTATTATATACAAGATGAATAAATCACTTTTTAACATGTTGTTCACTGCTAAATGCATTGTTATTAAATACTGTTTAGTATGACTTCCAATTCATAACTTCAGAAATGATAAACCCTGCCCAATATACAACATGGCTTATAGGATGACATCATTAATATTCAGGAAGTTGAAATCTAAATGTAGAAATAGCTAACCTGGGATGAATAGAAATTTAAATTGAATGATTTTCACTGTGTTTTAGTAAAATGAGAAGTGCAACCTGTCATGCATGTGGTTGAGGAAAGGACTTGGCGAAAACAGACCGTACACCCAAGAATCGAATGCGGAACAACACAGGATTACTCAATTTTGGATTAGCCAATCAAAATACAACTTTTAGTCTGAACATTCTGAAAGAACTTTACTGTAACATCACTAAACACCCATAAACAGGGTCAGATTTTGTGTCCCATGTCCCCTTTAAACTGTAGCTGCTTCTTCAGGTTGCATGAGACATTGGCCCAAGGTCACTCTGACTCATTGAGTGTCTAAAAATGTTACTTAGAAACCAGCATTTTGTCCCCACCTCAGTGAACAAACTCAATATTTCCAAATTAGAAGAACACATGATTCTTTTTGAATAACAAGATCACTTAGTCAAAGAAACAACAAATCTCTTTTTCTGGCTCAGTTAGAAACATCTGCAAACAGTCAAATCAGTCCATTTCTAACTTCTTAAACATTTACTATCTTCTAAAATTAGGGCTTTGCACAGCATGAACCTCCAGTGCTATCACACAATGAAGACCCGAGAAGTGCTTATTGTAACAGACAAAACAACAGCTGCAAAACTAGTGATTACTGAAACACCAAAACTACTAGCAAACATGGTACCAAACCAAACCATTTCTCTCAAGAAGTGAGGACACACAATATATTAAATGTGCTCTCCAAAATCACTGCACTGTAAAAATGTGCCAACCAAAGGTCACTAGTGGTAATATAATATGTGAATAATTAACTTCATGTCTAGGGTACAGATACATCAACATGGCTTATTTTCAAGGCCAGTGCCAATCTTTTAGAGCGTAGAACTATTGGTGGCTGATACACTCTGCCAATGTTTTGGGGCCATTATATGTAGATAGACTGATATTTACGTATATACTTTTAAAAAATAGATAATAGATTATTGACATTGTATGGCCTTTTTTATACATCTTTATATAATTTTCTCCAAAATTACAATAAACTGAGATACTGTCTATTATTGTACACTCTACTACTTAATAACAGTATATTCAAGAACATTTCTGTGACACCCTGTTTATGAGCTTACTGTCTTTCTATTAAAGGTGCACTTTTTAACTTTCTGATAGAGGATTTGCCACTTGTTTGTCTAGAAGTTTCCCGATGTGGTATTAAACATGGGCACAGGACACCATGCACAAAACCAGCCAAAAAGATCCCACTCATCAGAAAAGTTTTATAAAATGCTGTTGTTCTGCTCAAACAAAACATTGGCCTATGTTGGAGCGTTAAGTGGACAGCCGATTCAAAGTGTAAACATTGACCAAATATACTGGTTTATTGATTTGTCTCTATCTCTGCTTATGTCATTAGTCTAATCATTTAATTGTCTGGCCAGTCATTTCCACTTCCTTCCAACGTCAAAAGAAAGTGAAATTGACAGTATTGATCAATACTAGGAGATTAGCATTGAGGCCAGGCAAATGATGTAATACATGTAGCCATATGTAGTTTAAGTAGAAAAGTATTGTTAATTTGATAAAAATATATATATTTTCAGAAGAACAAATTTGTGACCCAAGAAATGACTCAAAGAAGTCGGGGATACTACTCACGTTAAAAGCGATTGTGACTATGTGGAGCTAACACCTGATTTATACATTTAAATGAAAGAAGTTGGAAAGTCAAATTATACAAAAATCACAATATTTGGTATTTTCATATGTTCATATTTTTTTTATATATATATACACCAAAATTAGAAAAACTAAGTCCCATTTGAAGAAAGCACCGTAAGAAATACAAATGTTTAATACAAATTTATCAACAACTGCCAATTTTAGACTTACTCACAGTGGGAAGAGGAACCAACACATTTACTCAGACTTAGACTCCAGGAAGAACTGCGACAGTTTGACTGCGCTGATGAGGATTCACCATAAACAATAAAGCAATGCCAAGGTAGGAATGCTACAATGCAATTTTCTTAAAAATAGATAAAAAGAAGTAAAGAAAGTTAATTTAGAGTACACTTTGATTCATAAGTCACTCAAAGAAATGTAGTTGACCGAATACTTCCCACCTCTGAGTTTAACATATGAAAGCAACGATGGATGCAGTTACTTTACTTAAATATATTTTTCATGAAATTTTACTTTTCAGAGAACTTTTCAAGCAACGTGTTTTTACTTCTACTTCAGTATTATTCTGCTGAAAGTTTTTGTTCCTCTTTCTACCATGACTAAATCTTATTTGACTAAACTTCATGTTGACAAAAGAAAAAGAGTAGTGTGTTTCTCGAACAGCTCCTTCAGATATGATTTAGTTTGTTGTCATTTTTTGTTGTGCGACAGTTTAGTTCAAGATTGTATGACTTTTAAAAACACATGTTATGCAAAATCAACTTGTTTTTGTTTAATAATTCATAAAAAAATTAATAAATATACAGCAAGATTAGATACACACAATCTCTAACTCGAAAAACCACAAGTCTTTCGTGATTAGACGTGTGAAACCATAGAGAAAGGGTGGTTTCACAGTTGAATTGGATAGAGATCATGGGGCAGATGCACAAAGTCTGCAGGGCACAGTCAGACTGTTGTTGCCTCTCAGACTGACGGCTCTGTTTGTGGAGCAGTAGGAGTCTGTTTGTTCAGGGCGATATGGCTGAGAACGGAGTCCACAAAGTGCTTTCTGTCTGATTCTCTATGTGGACTGGTATTTACAAGGAAGAGATGTTTGACACAACTATAGTCTGAGTTGATGCAGCATATAGAAGTCCCTAATACTAGAGGTAAAGAGGAAAATTAAGTGCGACCTCTAGTGGACAAATTAAACATAAGCACAGAATATAAGCTCTATGCAAATGGATGTAGGTCACATCTACTGTCTGTCTGTCTATGGGAGTGGATGTGTCCACTACTGGGGTTCTCCTCTAGGTTTCTCTTTTCCCATTGGGTTTGTTTATCCTTGCCTAAAAATAAGGGTGTACAGACAGTGGGACAGAACGAGATGTTGTTTGTTATAAACGTTGGACAAGTTACTTCTACATTATTGACTAAAGACTGTTTCATTGTTTTGATTTTGTAATGTTTCTGTTTGCTAAATCAACAATCTTCTAGTCCTCAGAGGTGACTGTTGTTGTGATTTGGGGCTGTACAAAAATAAATAAATTTGATGATAAATGAATGGCAGGAAGAAAGTGTCTGAGAAGAAGCATTTAGTTGTTTTAGTTTATTAAAAGAGCTAGGGATTGACATCACACATCAGTAAAAAAAAAAAAAAACAATGTTAGCTAAGAGAGATTTCAAGATGTTAAATACTTAACTTTTTCCCCATGATCTTCTGTTTAAAAGTGTTTACAAGTATTGATCCAGCTATTTTCTTAAAAAATGTATATTCAGGCAATATTAAGTCAATTAGGGTCTTAGCTAATGATATGTTGCTTTAGATCAATATTGTGGTTGACAGTGAACAAAATGTAAACTGAGGTTCATTGCTAAGTACATTAACAATCAGAAATGTGTTAAAACTGATCTGTAAACATCTTGGTAGAAGTTGAAATCTAGCACAAAATATGGATGGAGCAATGAGTTTATTCTTTGAAAGCTGACCCTTGATGTTTCTGATTCTTTTTCAGTCACTTTTTAAAATTTAATTCTAGGCACTCGTTGATACACTTTATGTTTTAATGTTGCGTGTCTCCAAAGCAACAGTTGTAGTATCACCTATGTTTTGACACAGTTCCCCTCTGACTTAATCTGACATTTCCTGTGTGTCTTGTGTGTACCTGAGGCGGGTCACATAAAGATGTGTTGAGTGAGGAGGGCTCCCTCTGGGTCTGAGGACACGACTTCAGTCCCACTCTGGCTCAGCAGGATGGACACTATAGTGTGTGACAGGTCAGAGCGATTCACTGCGGAGCAAACAGATGCTATTTCATTCCACTCATCCACCGTCGAGGCCTCGTCCTCCAGTATGGCCGCCTCCAACACACCTGAGAGAACAGAACACCGTTTCACTGCACTGGCTCTTTCGAGAATATATTTTTAAAGGGCTCTTTTTATGTATAATACACTTTTCTGAGTTTCATCATCATTAGTTTACTCGCAATTCATTGATGTTTGTGTAATCTTGTATTGTCCAGCCGTCGATGCTCGAGTGTTTCTGTTTTCACCTACAACCTACCTCTGCCCAGTTGTCTGTTTTTACTTCAGAGAAAAAATCAAAAGAATCATTAAGCCACTTTCAAACTAATAAATTGATCATTTAAATTTTGTTAGAGCTAAATTTCACACAGAAGAGAACTGATCTCCATGTTATATTTTTTTTTACTAAATACACTGAACAGAACTCCTTGATGAGAATGTGGTAGTGTTGTGTTTTTGAATGGCATGTCCAAGTTTCTCCACTAAAACAGATAAGAAATGAAGCACTGAAGCACTGCTAGAGTCATATCAGTTTTCCTTCCCAAAAATATCTTTTAGATAGCACTTATCAGTGTGAGCCCAGTTTGCTCGAGAGGGAAATGCATTTGGAGTCTGTGTGACGTACCTGGTCCTTTCTTGACTAAACTGTCCAAGAGCTGCAGAGCAAACTCCTGAAGCTGAGTGTCAGAGAACAGAGCAGTACAGGTCACACCCACAGACAACATGGCTCCGCCCCCTTCAGGCATGGTTAAGAGTTGCAGCAGGCACAGACTGGGGTGCTGACAGAACACCCACAGGTAGTCCTCTGGTAGGAACAATGCAAAGTATCAAAAATCTGATAATAGTCACTGATCAAGAAAACAAATAGATACTTTTTGAATAGGCATTTATATTGGAACGGGATAAAACTCAGTTCAAGCTTTTTGAATCATTTTAGACTGATCTTGAGTTTGTCCAAGACAAAGAAATCCCTAATATTTTGTGTTGAAAATTACAGTCTATTATAACTTTCAATACAAAATAAAAGGGGGAAAAAGCAAGAAATTTTAGCATGGTGACAATACTAGATCATATTAACTTAAGTTCAAGTTTGCACAGACTAACACTGACCTGCTGTGAGCTCCTTACAGCGTCTCATGAAGTCCACAGTGCAGTGGGACAGTCCTCTTCTGCTCATGCTCAGAGCCATGTTTCTGTGGGATCCACAGGCTTTGTAGTTGACAGTGGCCAGGGATAGTAACATGTCTGAGTAATAAACAGAGGAATTCTTCTGAGCATACTGAGCCAAGACGTCTCCCAGCCTCTCTGAGTACGTCAGTCTGAAATGAGAAGAATTAAATAGCTTCCACAAATTATCATTTAAAAATGTGCATGTTTATTCATAATTTCAGAGATAAAATGGCAGTGAGAATATCAGCAGTGAAAATATGTCTTTTTTTAGAGATAAATGTATTTGTCTCTAAATAAAGTTTGGTCTCATTTTAAAAAAATTCTAAGTTCTATTTTAGGTCTGACATAGTCTGGTGATACTACGAGAAAATGGGTACATAAGTGGACCTTGGTGTGAAAAGTTTGAGAACCACTACAGTAGAATTTGAGGCTGATTTGCCTTTCCACTACTATAGAGAGACAAATCGAAAAAAACACGTCATGTCTTTGGGATAAAAAGTTCCAATAACGTCTTCCACAAAACTTGTTTGCACCACCTGAAGTTTAACATTTTTAGCGTCTGTGTTTTTGGCTATTTTGTACAGAGCCCAAAGTTTACAAGCAGATTTAATCATCTAATATCCTTGAGACTGTGAAACGATGGTTTGCAAAATGTCTTTCTGTGTTTTCGCACTCTAGGAACCCTTTTCAGTTTCTGATATTTTAGTTCTCTATTTTAAGTGTGTTTGCACATAGATAGAACAGGAGCCACATTTTGGGGACTTTTTCAGCTCTTGGTGAAGAATGTGAGGAGTCTGGGGACATGACCAACAGTCTTATGTCATTGGCCTGTTTTTTTTTTTTTTGAGACGTCAACTTAAAGAATTAGTGCTTACTTGTCAAACATGAAAGCGTGGGTTATAAGCTGCTTGTTTCCTTGCTCCAGAGCACAGCAGACACACTCGTAAGAGACTGACTCCGGTAGTCTCTGACCCACAGGTGTGCTGATGAGCAGAGCATGGAACAGGAGCAGAAGTGGAGCAGGTGAGTGTTGATGTATTGTCACTTCTGTAGGACGAGAACATGAACATGGACATAACATCACAGCCACATGAAAGAAAAAGCAGACAGAAGCTAAAGTGTGCACCTTTGAACATCGGACAGTGTGGATGTTCCTCATGAGTCCTCCAGGACTGAGGGCTGCATGCTGAGCTGCTTCTCTGAACTGGGCTGAATCAAACAGCTCAACAAATCTGCCAAAATCAACAGTTCAGATTATTTACAAATGTCACATTAGGACACATTATTTACTCACCAAATATCTGAGTGTGAGTGAAAGGAGAGAAAAGAATACCAGAAATGGATAAGATATAGAACAGATTTTGAGGACGTTCCAGCACCTGTCCAGATACTTTGTGAGGTACTCTGACTCATTCACCCCAGTGGGCTCTTCACTCTCCAGCAGCTCTGTGTCTAAGCTCAGAAGATCATCCTCTGAAACTGAAAAAGATTATATGGGATAAAACTGATAATACAAATGAAGATGGCAAAGGCATATATAGTAGATGATATAGCAGTGTAAGTACCTGTGGTGTTTATGACTTTGTGGAGAAGTAAATGTAACAGCTCTTCTGAAGAATCGTGTTGTTTTTCCTCCCTCCAGCTGCACAGATGCTCGTACACACACCTGAGACGCTTGTATCTGCAGGTACACAACAAAATGTCATCAATTATGTAAAAATAATGTACGTGTTAAGAAAGAAACAATCAAAACAGTCTTGTTGTTATATTGTGTGATGCTAACATAATAATACTAACATCATAGTATAATATGTTTCCTAATACCACTTTATAACTAGACCAATACCATCATCACATTTTGACTATACCAGGCAAAAATAGAGCTCATATTGTTTGAAATTAGACTTAACCACATCTAAAATGAAAAATAAACCATGATAAGGGAGTTCAAATGATGGGTAGCCCAAAAGCTTTTTATGTCACTGATTGAATTACACATATATTTTCATTTTTTTTTTTTTTTCCAGTGTTTTGGCTGTAAAAGTAAAATGTATGTGGGGCCTTAATTGTGTACTCACAGAAGTTTGAGCTGCCTGTTGTCTGCTTTCATGTTGTGCCCCACTTCTCCCTGGCCTTCAGCTCTGTGTCCAGCCTGACTCTGACCTCTGCAGCACACACCGGCTCTTCTCCTCCAGCAGAGCGGCTCTCCGGGACTGCAGCTGCTCCACATGTTTATCCAGACGCTCAGAATTCTCTGACTCAGCCACCGTCAGCCCTGAGACCACAAAAACACAACACGCACACAAATCTCAAGCAGATGAACATAAAAATAACTGTGGTTGCAAAAGAATCTTCTGTTACCTGCGATCCACATGCTCTGCTCTCTCAAGGATTTTTGTCTTTCAATCTCCTGCTCAAGTTCTGCATTTTCTTGGTGTAAAATAGAAATCCTGTGGGATGAAATGTGATTAATTCAAAGCAACACAATTTGATTAAGTGCTTATCGTCAAATTTACACTTTTGGGAGTTTTTAATCCTGTTCTAACATTACTTCCTCATCAAAAACACAGTTGGAGTCTGTTAAACACGATACTTTCCCCTCTAAGCCCCAGAAAAACATTGTTCTAAATGTTCCAGATCTGTGAGGTCCTCTGCAGTGTTTTAGAGTCTATAAATTATTCAGACTCAATTGGAGCATTTCTGCCTTAGAATATCAGGCAAAATCACTTTGATTGGGAAAGACATGACATGCGTGCTTTATTAGACTTTTTTTTTTAAATTATCAATACACAAGATAAAGATTTTCGTGAGAATGTTTAAAGACTAGTGTGGACTTTTGGTTTGAAATGTTTAAATTCTGAGAGTTTGTTTGTCCAGTGTGCCAGTTCGATATTTGCTGTGTCTCCTGCTTGTCAATAAACATCTACTGAAGAACCGGTCCGGGCCTCTCGAGACGCTTTTCTTATGAAAAGAGTCTCGAGAATAATATTCACTATTCATTCATAAGGTCTTGTATAGGTGAGAGATATATTGAAAAAACTGACATATGACAATGTGACAATTGTTGTTTTGGATGTATTGCATAAAAAGATTTAAATTATTATACATGTCCTTAAAAAGAAACATTTCAGCTTTTCCAATGAGGGATCCGGGACTCCCTGGGGCATGTTTGGAGGATGCCTGATGCTGCAGAGTTTAGGAATAGATAATCCTACAACATAATTAATTTCACTGTCCTGCACTCTATTTCCCTTTGTTCCATCTTTTACAATGAGTAATTTAGTGTTGAAAAATGCTCCTGTCCAAAACTCCAAATGTACCCACCACCTGTCTTTTAGACAAACAGCTCGAGTCTGACAGGCTTCTAAGGAGCGAGGCTGAAGAGAGGAGGCTTCAGGAGTCATGAAAAGTCCTGTTGTCCTCCAATTCCAGGCTAATGGCCCGAATAATGTGATCATACTCTGTCTTTATACTCAGCAAGATTCTCTTGTAGGAAGAAGACCGTGCAATCAGCTGGAAGACAGAAATGAATAGCTGGGTTATGATCCTTGTACTTGATAATCGTTTTTCTTTGCATTAATATGCATATAAAAAATAAGATTCCTACAGATATGTAAATATTTATATAAAAAACCATTTTTCAAACATAAAAGCATTTGACAAAAAGCCTTTCTGTGGACCTTTCACATTGTGAATAACAACAGACTAATGTAAAATCATGATTTCCTGATGCCATTGCTGATGATCAAATCAAAGGGAAAAAGCCCTGCTTGTCTCCTTTAATATCAAATGCACATGTTCCTAATAAAGCTAGCCTATTGGTATTAACCACAAAATTTCTCTTATGAAAGAGGAAACATGATAACACTGAAAGTGTAACTTTTCTTTGTTACCAGTAAATTAACGTTACAGAAAGTTTCAAATGCTAACATATCTTGCTGCCTAAAGCTAATATCACTTTGTTCACAATTCATTCTTCATTCTTTAATAAACACGCAACGAATCTTTTGTGGTGATTTTTAATTGGTCTCTTACTATTTGCACGTCAATAATTCTTTAATTTGTTCAATCCAAACCGACCTTGTTGAAGACTGCGCGGTAGAGCACGTAGCGCAGCTCACTGGGGCCCTTCTGTGGACACTGAAGGCAACGCTTCTCGTGTTCAATGAAGTCGTACAGAGATTTTAGAAACTTCTTCTCACTGTCAAACTCCATTATTTTAGGCGTCACGACACGTTCTCCTTTTCCTGAAGAAGAAATTAACTTTCTCGGTGTTGTTGACATTATTTTTACCCTTCTACAGCTCGAATTAAAAGAAGTTTTTACATTTTTTCCTACTAACTACTAAACTTGCTGCTTTTTCGGTCTCGTCCGTACGTCGTTGCTAGGATACAAGAAGATTGTCTTTTTGTTGTTTTACGTTTTTGTTGTTGTTTTTTTTTTTTGTTTTTTGTAAATGCATTATTAAAATGTTATAATAATTATTGTATTGTTTTGTGTGTAATAATATCTAGCTATATTATTATTTTCTAATATGATTTGTGATCGCCGTTATTGTTATTGTTTGCTAAATAAAACATTTAAAGGCAGTTTACGGTTCTGTTTCAATTATCTTCCATTTCATATTGGGCTTTGCTAATTTATGTGAAAATAGGCAATGAGGAAAATAAGCAAAAACTTGTAAATATAATTATACTTGATCAGGCACTGTGAGGGCCGCCTAAACCCGTGCAAACGTCTGTGAAAACCCCCGTAGCACCGCTGAAAAGTCCTCTTCTCATGATCCGCCATTAGGAGCACACCGGTGGTAAGTTAGGCTCTAAGAAAACACAAATAAACAAATAAAATAGCAGATTGGCTTGCAATTTTCAGTACATCTAGCGAGTCTAAGGTTCTGTGCATGTTCCCGTATAGGTGGATTGAACGCCAAGATGCAGATTTTCGTCAAAACCCTCACGGGGAAGACCATAACCCTCGAGGTGCGTATCAGCGCTGTGATGGTGATGGAAGTGTGGTCGTGTTGAAGCGATGCTATTTCATCTTGTACAGCACGAATACGTACAACTTAAGTGCTGGACTAAATCGTAACAACATTATCCAGGAGTAATGCCATATAGAGTTCAGTAACACATGACAAGAGGCTCATACTGACAAGATTGCCGTCAAAGCTAACGGGCTAAGCTAATGATCGTATCCGCAGTGCTGCACGTGTGACACTACATTACTGAACTGGTGTAAATTACTGGTGTAGTAACTAAAGCAAGCAATCAAGCAAAACCCACCATATCGGGTTAAGCTTTAACTGTTGAACTGCCAGTGTGTACTGCACATTTTTCAATTCATAACTTTGATTTCAACAACGGGCAACAATCTCCAGTATGACCGCTTGTTCTACACTGACAAATCTAGTTTAAAGCCCTTTTAAGAATCGGTAATGTAGTTTACAAAAAATAACAAATATTTGTTAATTGATTGATCTGAATGTCAACATATTTTTATTCAAAATTGAACAAAACACTTTCTACACTTTGGAATAATACCTTGTAAACCTCTTATTTCACCTCACGACAGACTTTGGACTCCAGACTGTAGAATATTTTAGAATGAGGTGAAGACAATTGAATATTTGAGTTACAATTAATTGATTTACTTTTTGCAGCTTCAAAAACCTATGCGTTGAATGTATTTTATAGATTGACTTTATTATAGCATTTATTTACATAGTTGGTATTGTTGCTAGGGATGCACTGATCCAGCTTTTTCAGTTCCGATACCGATCCCGATACTTTGGAATTAAGTATCCGATATTAGCCGATACTGGTGTAACGACTGAAATAACTTTTCTTTTCAAAACTAAACAAATTTGATCATCTTGTGTCACGTAACTTTTTTTTCTTTTCAAAACTAAACAAATTTGATCATCTTGTGTCATGTAACTGTTTTTTATAGTGCAGGTCACAACTAAACAAGTTAATCTGAATAAAATGTCAAACATTATGAGACGTCTGGATCAACATCAGCAAGTAAAGTCGCATTATGTACAATTAAAGGCAAAACTAGGATATCGACTGAACCGATATCATGGAGCCGATACCTGATCCAGCAAAATGTCCTGGATCGGCACAGATATCCGATCCTAGTATTGGATCGGTGCATCCCTAATTGTTGCCTTAAATTAGCACCCCTAACCTGTCTTGTCTACTCTAGGTTGAGCCTTCAGACACTATCGAAAATGTCAAGGCCAAAATCCAAGACAAAGAAGGTAAATAATGCTTTTTTTTTTTTTTGGTAGTTTGAGATGTACTGTACCCAACAACCAAACACACTGACCTGATTGCCTGTGTGCAGGTATTCCTCCTGATCAGCAGAGATTGATTTTCGCTGGTAAGCAGCTGGAAGATGGGCGCACTCTGTCAGACTACAACATCCAGAAGGTAAGGGATATAAGGGCCTACTGTAAGATGGGTCTCAGAAACTTGGTAGGTTGTAGCTTTTTCCTTTGTACAAACTGCATTCTAGTATGTAGTAAACTGACTCAACAAATCAAATGGTCTTTTCCCATACAGCTCAGTACATTTTCATTTTTATCTGAAGGGAGTAGGGAAAATATACAGGGACATTACAGCACACCAAATTAAATGACCAATTATGGAGCTCAACAGTGACTGCCCACTCCTTGGTTCAACAAGCTTGATCTCCAATGTTAAATTTCCAATGGGATTTTTGAAAACAATTGGATTAAAAGTGTGAAACTGTCTTTGGGGCTAATGAGCTATGTGGTGAGTCAAAGCATAAGACTTATATTTTTTGTTTAAAGTCTGTTTTTGCAGCTTTATAAATTATGAAGTTAAGACGTTTTGCTGAATTTGAAGTTATAGATGTGTGCTTTTAGACTGAAAAATTGTGTAGTGGATATGAGTTGGCACATAGCTGTTAGCCTGATATGTCTTTAAACTCTAATATTTGTACTTTTCAAAAAGCCTCTGCACTTAAATTTTTTTCCAGAACTAGGTCAGTCTTCCACTGTTGAGCTCCATTGTCTACAGTCATGATTTGCAAGACCCTTTTCTTGTTTTTTAGATTTTGCATTAAACATTTAAGTTTACTATGTTGGTTATGCATGTCCCTATTGGTGTTGCCATTACAGAAGTGTTCCTTTTCTACATTTAAAAATCCAATATTATCCTATTTATAAATTAATCCTGACTTTGTTGACCAGATGTTGAAGGTAAAGTTGCTGTCTCTGATTTAAGAAAACTGTTATAATTACAGGAGTCCACTTTGCACTTGGTGCTGAGGCTCCGTGGTGGTGCTAAAAAGAGAAAGAAGAAGTCTTACACCACTCCCAAGAAGAACAAGCACAAGAGAAAGAAGGTCAAGCTCGCTGTGCTTAAGTACTACAAGGTGAGCTGCTGCTGGGTTTCTGAGGAACAAGACTCTACAGTTTTTTGATTGTGGATGAATTAACTGCACTGTTCAGGGTAATCCCATTCTGAAGTCTTAATCGTTGCTTGTTCTTGTTCAGGTGGATGAGAATGGCAAAATCCACCGTCTGAGACGTGAGTGCCCTGCCGACGAGTGCGGAGCCGGAGTGTTCATGGCTAGCCACTTCGACCGTCACTACTGCGGAAAGTGCTGCCTCACTTACTGCTTCAACAAACCCGAGGACAAGTAAAAGGCTGCAAGGACGTTTAATAAAGAAAATCTTTGACTAAATCTAGTTTTGTGTTTTCTGGGTGACTTGTACCACTACCAGTGATTCTATGCTCTGAATTTGCAATTAAATTTGCCTGTAATTTAGCGCAATCTTTCTTTTTCCTAATTCAGTTCAGTCCAGTCATGATATACTTATTAACCTTAGCCATAGTGGTAGTAGGACTGAATTTGATTTTTTTTAAATGTTACACTTACTGTTTTTAAGTGGTGGTAAAAATTTTAGATCATAAGGACTGAATCACCATCATATCCCCCTCACTGATTTCAATTTTATAGGCTAGTACCTACAGTTTGTGATTAAATTAGTTCTGCAGGAATTGTATGTGGATTTAATTATCAAACTAGTTGAATAACCAGGTCATTCCATAACTTGCTTTCTTCCTGAGGACATGCGCATTCCGAGGCTGAGATTACGCATGTGTAAATCTCATTTATATAGCGAATATTACCCAGGGGATTGTCCGAGAAAATTTAACTCAAATTCCCAAGCTCTAGAAAAGTCAGAATTCTTTTGATTTTGTAAAACTGGAAAATATTTGAGGTTAGGAAATAAAACTATTACTAATAAAAACTGTTAAACTATACTGCTGTCAAATACTTCTTCCTAATCTAGCAAGCCCAAAATATTTTTAGAAGGTTGTAAAATAAATTGAGACAAATTCCTAGAAAACTTAGGCCTACATTTTTTGTTACATTTTTGGGTTAAATGAGAAGAATATGTAGCATTTTCAAATCAAAATGTATTTTTCATTTCAGTCTACCCCCTTTGCAAAGCACTTAGGTAATTTTTGATTACTTACTAATATGGTTTATGAATATGTGACTGACCTCTTAGAAATATGTGGATATTTTGTTTGCCATTAGAACTGAAACATTTGAAAAATGGAACAGTAATTTTTTATATTTCAGTTGAGTGGAAATATAAATGTGCTCATAAAGTTTGATAATTGAAACACCGGTGTGAATATGGGATAGAAGGGATTTTTGGAAAAATCGGGAATGGTTACAGATACGTCATGGAAAAGACCTGGAAATCCTCAGTTAAAATCTGTACAAACTGATTCTGTAACAATAGTATACTAGTATATAAGTTCATATTGAGCTCCTATGTTGGCAACATTAGTACAATGCGATTTTAGAATTACTTTGTGAAGGAAAGGACACAGACACCATCAGTTGTGTACTAAAATAAGGTTATTTACTTAAAAATTATTACAATGGACAGACTGTATACAGTTTTTCCTTGGTAAACTCATAAGGCACCAAACCAGATGCTGTACAAAACACCACCAAAAATCATGTACATATTAGAGATTATTCTATACTTGGGTTCCTGCATATTCAATACATATGATAATACAGCTGTCAGCAAGACTCACACACAGATTCAGACAGTGAACAGCAGCAAAGAGGCATTTTGGGACATTTCCTGGAAGTTTAATTGAGGGAACAGTACTTATGAGTAAAAGTTTTGGCTTCTCTCAGTCTGGAAGAAAATGTTCAAGTGACAAAAATTTAAGTTGACATGTGAAATGACATGACGTACAAAATTGGTTGTTTGTGTTTATCATTTCAAGTATAACTTACGCACTTAGTTATTATTTTTTTAATCAAGTTATTCTTGCTTGATTAACAATGTTAGTATGGTTTGGAGTGAAGAAAAAAGTTTGTACTAGTGGAGTTCAGAAAAGGAACACTGGTTGTCTTAAATGTTAAGTTTGTCACATTCCGGCTGTTTACATATTTGAATATGGCCCTTGATTTAAAGAATACAGAATTACATATGTATAAATGTAAAGAGTTTTAAATTATAAATCATAACTTCTCCACAAAGTTAGTTATTGTTACTAATACTTTTTATATTTGTACTTCACTAATGTCTACATTATTGTTACAGGAGTACAACTTTGAGCTAATTCACCACCTCTGGTAAAAACAAGTCACCATTTTGGTACTTTAAACAGAAAAAAAACAACAACATGTTTTTGCAATTCTTTGAACATTTCCACTGCCTTGATCATTTTAACTAGGTTTGTGCTGGTTGTAGTTCAAAGAAGAAATACTGCTGTTAAAATGGATATGGTTCTTTAAAAAAAACCAACATAAAATCCAAATATTATGTGCAATATATTGATTATCACATGTAATGCAAAACTGTGATGTTATTGTGTCTTGAATTGTTAGGAAACCAGTTATTTCCTACTCTAAAAAACAATACTATAAAAAATCAGATCACTAGAGTCCAGTGGTTCCAAAGCTTGATTTTCTATAATTCTATTGCTAATTTTAGTTAAATGAAAATTAGATTTTTTTCTCCCCAACATTGACCTATATAAAGCTAAAGTGATGGCACTTGAGAACACATTTACAACACGCACATGGCACACTTTGTGTTATTAAATTTGATTTTTCTTTTCTAATAATAATGAGTTGAGATTAATTGATTAACCTGTTGCAGTCATAATCATGTATTAAGACCATATTGAGAATCACTCCACTAGATCACACTTTCTTAAAAAAAAAAAAAAATCTACTAGATTGCATTTATATTCAATTCTGATTGTCGTGACCTTAGACAGGACTTTTCGGGGTTAAAAGTTTCCTACTACATGTTAGTTCTGATGTGAATACTTCAGCTGCTGTGCACTCTCCAGCACAGGCGTCCACTCTCACGCACACACGCCGCGCACACACAAGACAAATGCTGTGGACAGACAAACAGGACGGGAGACGTTTCCATAGTAACTCCTTTTGTGTACACAACCCTCAGAAGTCTTGGGACGTCAACACCACTGCAGCGTACTCTTCTGCTTTGCAAAATCTCCTTATGATAGGCACGGCATCTAACGTTATTTACACAATAGAATTCACATATTTTAATAGTACCTTTTTCTTATATGTAACTCTAGTTTAAGAGTGAGATATATTTTCTTATGGCAGGAGAGCACAGTCCTGAAGAGTAATCCGTAAAACAAAACAAACTGGCAAAAGTCCAGGAAGGTCCTGATAAAACACAGTTTTTGAACACATTTGCACACGTCCCTCCTCAGCCGCCGAACACACACCTCGTCACATCCAAACGTCTGATGGCTTTCACAGAAAGCGTCATAGCAGGGAGCGCCCCCTGGAGTTCAGAAGAGGAACAAGAGGCTGCACATCGAGTCTCAAATTGTGTCCTTGTGTTCTCCTAATCCCTGGTCGACTGCGGGGCGTCCGGGCAGTCCAGTCCAGCGGTGATGAGGTCGAGGAGGAGGGCAGCGTGGGTCAAATCTTTATGTCCTGGGATTCCACCATTTTCCCCAGTGTCTTCTTGACTCTGAGAATGGTGAGGCGAGAGGCCGGGTTATGAGCCCAGCACTCAGACATCAGCTTCAGCATGGCTCGTAGGCACTGTAAGGACAGAGCAGGCTCAGAACAAGCACAAAAGTAGTATTCTTCTGAATGTCAGAGTACATAATTCTCAATTCTGTTTGAGCTGCCAAAATAAAACTGATATGTATTGTTTCAGTGAAATTTCATCAGGCAAATGACACATACCATATTGTCAATGTCAAATCTCATCAGATCTCAGAAGCCAACCAGGTTGGATTTGGGCTTCACCTACATTGCCTATTATAGATTTACTGTGTGTGAATGGTTGGTGGTAAAAGGGGCTAATGATGCTGACTGGCAGCCCCACTTTAGTCCAGTGGTTCCCAAACCTTTCCCCTGATTAAACGAGTGACTTGTTGACATCCTGTTTAAAACAAGAGCCTCCAAAAATATATTGTATAATCAAAAATATAATTAAAAACGTTTCTTTTTGAGGCAAATAAACTGCTATTGTGATGTTGGTTCTTAATCTATTTTCCAGTCATAGATTTGTTTCTCACTAATAAAATGGACTTATAACGCGTCTCTAAATGTCATAAAAAGTGCTCTATAAACCCATCTATCTGTTTGAGCTTGAATAAACAACAGTAAACATGATGTCATGGCAATATTGAGAGTAATAAAGCTGCTTTGTGGTGGAGCTTACCTCGTCACTGTTCCAGCGGTTGGACACTGTGGGCCTTAGTCCTTTGACACACACCACCTCCAGCATGTCCTCATAGGAAGGGTCTGATGGCACCATGTCATAGTAGGGCAGCTGGTAGTCCTCTACGATACCTGGGAGAGGGAAAGGGCAAGCAAACTGTTAGGTATGACAACTTCACTTCTGGCTAATCACAATTTTATTATTATTAAACATAAAAACAAATGGCATTTTGCATGTTTAAATGTCTTACAAGCAAGATTATAAATTTAAACTTTGACTTCACTTTATAGTCAAGATTCACACTGCATTTGAGCAAGACACAAGCAAAGCATCCCCCCACTGTAGATGTAACGTAATGGTTTTTATTGTGACAGAAGTGTGTACCTCCAGTGACACAGCGCCGTGCCATCTCCCAGATGACCAGGCCGTAGCTGTACATGTCGGCCATGATGTAGGCCTGGAAGTGGTTCTTGTTCAGAGTCTCGTCCAAAACCTCAGGAGCCATGTATCGCCTGGTGCCCACTCGGTTACTCAGAGGGATGTCCACGTCGTTTGTGTCCCTAGAAAAACAAATAAATAAAGACTTGCAATGACGCATTTCTCTAAACCAGTGCTTCTCAAAATGTTTCTGTTGCTGACCTGTTAAATTTGACAGCGAGCCCCAGGTCGGCGATGCAGCAGGTGCCATTCTTCTTCACCAGGATGTTCTTGCTCTTGAGATCCCGGTGAGCGATGGCGGGTTTGCCCTGGGTGCCGTAGATCTCGGTGTGGAGGTGGCACAGTCCGCAGGCGGCAGAGTAGGCCAGGCGGAGTAGGCCTGTGTGTCTAGGGTGCTCTGTTTCAGGTAGTCATACAATGAGCCGTTCTCGTGGAAGTCTGTGATGAGAAAGAGCTGCATGTAGGCTCCCGAGCTTTTAATGTCGGCCGCGATGAAGCCTGAGGGCAGAGGAAAACATGGATAGGTATGTAAGAAAAACACAGATATAACATTTTCTTAAAACGATGAAGGAAAAAGTACTTTGTTGTTCTAACTTAATCTAGTTATACTAATGCTGAAGTTAAAGCTAGTTAGACTCCATTTCAGTCAAGCTGTGTCAATGTGAGCAATGAAGACTGGATTCCTTCATAATTCCATTTCTATTACTAAGTCATGCCAATAAAAATACACACAGTCTCCTTTAAAATGATAATTGGACACGCCACCTTTAAATGCAATATTTGGCAGAGAATATACGTATACAATATGTATTATAATAAGCATGTCTTAAATCTGAGAACTATGGTTTAACTTTGTGTCTGTAAGTGAGTTGTAAGTCATTGCCAGTGTGTCTGCCTGGTCTCCACAGATTCAAACTCAGTCAGGTTTATTGATCAGTCTGGAGTCTACTGGTCTGGCTCTGGGTTGTGGTGTGTCTCATCGTTTTAAATTTACTTCACTGCAGATTCTTTCTCAATGCACTTAAAGTAGAGTTACTTTCTAAGACAATCTCTAAAACGTGGTAAATTGTGTGACAAATATAGGTACTGTGTGGCTTTCTATTAAATTTGGCATCAGTAACAGTTTTTATTTTTCTTTTGCTCCAAAGTATGTTCACTACTTAATTGTGCAGGTCTGTGCAAAATGGGAGGAAAATAGAAATTATCTTTATTGGTAATCATGATTATGTTTAATATGTACCACAAAACTATTATAGTCTATCATTTTAATGCACTAAAACATAATAGTGTATGGTTCCATCTCTAGAAGAAGCAGATATGCAGATGTAGATGTAAATGTACATGTATGTGTGAGCCTTACCAAGGATGTTCTCGTGTCTCATTAGCACAGTCTGGTAGATCTCTGTCTCTCTGAACCAGCTGGTTTCCTCTCTGGTGAAGAAGACTTTGACGGCCACCTTCTCTCCTCTCCAGCGGCCCAGCCACACCTCCCCGTATCGGCCCTTTCCGATCTGTCGCACCATCTGGATCTGCTTGGCTATGTTCTCTGCACCTGGGCACAGCACATATGTTTTAATAAATGAACACAGCTCATAACTGCCATGAAATACACAGGAAATATTTGCTATCAAATGTGGACCAGATAAATGCAAACAAATATTAGCAGTCAGCTCACTACAGCCAGTAATTTGGTGATGTCTCAGTTATATTTTAAGAGTTTCCCAGTGCAGATCTCTCATCATAACCCTTTACGGTCGACCCTCGACTTGGTGTGAAAGACCCTTAAATGGCAAGAAGTCTGAGAGAGGACGTGACTACTTATATATGCAATCAAAGTTAGCACAAGATCTCCTGCTCAACGATTTGATCATAACATTGGGACATTGGGACTTCCGGGCGCTCCTGTGAGTGCGACTCGTGTAGCTATCGCTGTGCTGTTTGAATGTTTGGAGAGCTTTTTATGGTGCAAGTCAAGTGGCAGTGAGTCAAGTCAAAGATGGGGACTACATGGGAACTCACTATTGTGGATTATTTGTTTGGAATAAATGCCTGTCAGGAGACAGGTTGGACGCTAACTCAGCATGACGCTGCCCCAGGGAGAATCTCATACACTCGAGACTTTCTGCTTTCCCTGCGGACGACTTCGCAAACTACAGCGTTTGAGCTGGGATTAATACCAGCAGAACTTCACAGGACAGGTGGGAAAAAACAGCGTCGGAAGAGAGGAAAAAGAGGCGGAACACACCGTCGGCTTAAGCATATGAATCTTAGCGACCGACGCAAACATCCTCCCTTACCAACAATTCTCCTGTCTAACCTGCAATCCATCCGAAATAAGATGGATGAGTTGGAGAGCTGGGTTAAACTGACACCAGAAGGAAGAGAAACATGTGTGCTTGCGTTCACGGAGACATGGCTCGGCGAGAAAGACCGGGACGAGGATCTAATTCTGAGTGAATTTGGAAGTCCACTTCGACTGGATCGCTCCGCGGAGATTACGCACAAAAGCCGCGGAGGAGGCGTATGCCTTTACGTAAATCAGAGGTACTGTAAAAATGTTATTGTCCGGGAGAGTGTGTGCACACCTGATATAGAGTTGCTCACCGTTTCTCTCCGACCCTTTTATCTGCCTCGGGAGTTCCAGCAGCTGTTCCTTACTCTTGTTTACATCCACCCACGAGCCAATGCTACGGCAGCTGCACAGCTGATCGCTGACGTAACACAGAGGCTGGACTCTATTTGTCCGGAGGCACCGAAGTTTGTCCTTGGTGATTTTAATCACTGTCGCTTGAACAAAACTTTAAAGACCTATGAACAATATGTGTCTTGTGCGACAACGCAAAATAACAGTATGATTGACTTGTGTTACGGCTCTGTGGGCGGGGCATATAAATCCCTTCCAATATCTTCCTTTGGCGCCTCATATCACAACAGTGTGTTTTTGATCCCTTTGTATAAACCTTGTTTCAGGCGCATAAAACCGGAGGTGAAAACTGTTAAGTGCTGGACTGACGACAGTATTTCATCCCTCCAAGCTTGTTTTGATCTCACTGACTGGAATTGTTTTTATAAATCCACTGAGGATATTGATGAATTAACAGACATTGTCTCATCTTATATTACATTCTGTGTGGACTTGGTTATCCCAACTAAAGAAGTGATCAGATACCCGAATAACAGGCCGTGGGTAACTAAAGGAATGAAAGCAGTAATAAATAACAAGAAAAGGGTCTTTTTTACTGGGGACTCCCAGGATAGGAAAATGGCATCCAGGGAGGTTAAAAATGCATCAAGGAAGGCCAGAGAAAAATATAAAGATAAAATAGAGATGCAATATAGCTCTGGCAATCTTCAAGCAGCATGGCAAGGCATAAAAACAATGGCAGCAATTAACCAGTTCAGGAATGATGGAAAACAGTCCATTAAAGTAAATGGGATAAACGACCAAGAACTGGCTGATGCTTTTAACAAGTTCTTTTCTCGCTTTGATGTTGATGACTTCTCTGAAGCTGTGTCCACTCTTAAAAGCACATTCACTCCTGCAAATGATATTGTGATATTGCAGGAAGATGTTACTAAATTGCTGAAGAAGATTAACATGTCTAAGTCAGCAGGACCTGATGCTCTGTGTGGACGCACGTTAAGATTTTGTGCAGATCAACTTGGTGGTGTTTTCACTAAACTTTATGAAATGTGTGCACAAACAGGTCAAATCCCCACAATTTGGAAAACGGCTACCGTTATACCTATTCCCAAATCAAAAGCTGCAAAGGAACTAAGTGATTACAGGCCAGTAGCACTTACGTCCTTGGCTATGAAAATTTTTGAAAAACTATTAAAAAACCTGATGCTTCCTTTTATTGATGGCAAATTAGACCCTCTGCAATTTGCCTATCAAGAAGGCAGAGGCGTAGATGATGCAAAACTTTTTCTTCTGGACACACTGTATAAACATTTGGAAAAGCCAAGATCGCATGCAAGGATTTTATTTGCTGATTTTTCATCAGCTTTTAATAAGATGCAGCCTCATCTTCTAATACAGTGCCTTGCATCTTATTTTAAAGTCCCTGATCAGTTTCTAGCATTGTTCTTAGACTTTCTTACAAATCGTGTCCAGCAGGTATCAGTGAATGGCCATATGTCCAGCCAGAGGATTTCAAACACAGGCTCACCTCAGGGCTGTGTTTTGTCTCCTTTATTTTTCATTTTGTTCACTGACAGTTGTAGGTCATCACAGGAAGCCAGCCACATAATCAAGTTTTCGGATGACACGGCTCTTATAACTTTGCTGGAAGGTTCAGAGTCGGGCCACGGCCAGGCTCTTGAGACTTTTGTAGAATGGTGCGATAAGAACGCTCTAGATCTAAATGTTAACAAGACCAAAGAGCTGATTATTGACTTCAGACATAACAAAGGCTCAACCAACTTAAGTATCATTCACAATGAGAAGGTGGATACTGTGGATTCGTATCGCTACTTGGGCACCGTCTTTGACTCCGGGTTGAAGTTTGAAGCAAACACAGACATAATCATTAAGAAAGGTCAGCAAAGAGTGTATCTATTAAGAAAGCTTCGTTCCTTTAATGTTTGTGATACCATTTTATGCAATTTTTATCATTCTTTTATTGAAAGTATTTTAACATTTTCCTTTGTCTGCTGGTTCAATGGGTTGTCCGTTAAAAACAAAAACGGTCTTAATAGCATAATTAAACTCTGCTCCAAAATTATTGGAATTCCGCAGAAAGACTTGGGGACTCTTTGGATGAAACAAACGACAAGGAAGGCTAAACATATTATAAGCCAACCACAGCACATCCTAACCACAGAGTTTTTATTGATGCCCTCAGGGAGGCGCTATAACATGCCTCGAGCAAAAACAAATCGATATTTGATGTCTTTTGTACCTTCAGCCATTAAGCTGTTGAACATAGAAGGAAGCAGGGTTTGATGAATTTATTTATTTATTGAATGTCAGTTGCAGCTGCAGAATTGTATTGCTATCCACTGTTGACTTGATCTCTACCCATTGACTTGTGCTTTGCCTTGTTCGACATGTTTTTACTCATTTTTTTTTATTTTATTTTTTATGTTGTCTGGTATGGTTGAAAGCATAGCGAGAAGCTACAAATGAATTGCCCTTGGGGACAAATAAAGTTATCTGAATCTGAATCTGAATCTGAATAATTTAGATTTATTTATTCATTTATTTATATGCATGTACTTTTTCATACATGCAACTACATGGAAAATTAACAAAGTAGGTAAGGTAATGATGTCATCTTTTAAAACAAAACAGACTAAAATATAACATTTTCTATAAAATTGCAAAGTATTTCACATTAACAGTAATTGTGTTTGTTCATGTTGCAGTGCGGTGCTCTTACCAGCAGAGGGAGCCCAGAGCCACTGCCAGAGCTCTGAGACTGGTAGATGAGGTCTTTGAGAGACTCTCCTGCAGGAATGAACACTTCCTGCTCCAGATCCTTGTGGTAGCGCTGACGCTCACTCTGCCACTTGTACCTGACCAACAACAACACACAGGAGAGTTAGTTATGTCATGAAGAGTGTCATTTAGAGCTATTGGCTTTTCTGTATTCACTGTTCACTGTTCACCAAAGGCCAAAAAATCTAATTACAGCCATGTTCATGCCTTCTGGCAAATATTATTCTAATATCCTTGTAATCGGTTGTGTTACGCATCACAGCATTCTACAGGCCAATAATATTTCAATCAGGTGGACTGCAGCTAAAATGCTGTTTTTTGTTGTAATACAGGTTTGTGGGTTTAGTAACTTGCAAAACTCAGTAGAATTGAAACTCCAACCCTTTTTTAGATATTTCATACCAAAGTATAATGTTATTAAAACCTCCATTTGCCCTCCATCTGGCATTATATCATCAAATCTACAAGGGAAACCTATGACACTGTGTGAAATCCTTATCCTAAAGAGGAGGACGTGATGTACCTGTAGTAGCAGACCACAGTGATGCAAATGAGAGTGCAGCAGCAGACAGTCATAGAGATAAGGAAGGCCAGCCAGTGCGGATTCCCTTCTGTAAAACAGTAAACATTTGAATAAATATACAATGTATCAGGATTTATGCAAGTTTAGAAAAATCAAATTTAACCCTAAAAAAAACATTATTAAAAAGCTGTGTGATTTTGGTGAAATGGTCAAATGTTGATGGATTATTTCAGTTTAAAAACAATAATTTTTTTCCACCCACATCTTCTTTTTTTTAACCTGACACATTTAGGTTTCATTTTGCTTCATGGAAACCGCTTGACATTCCACCATTAAGGTTTGTTTGCTCCAAGACTTCTGCTTTTGTTTTTGCTTTAACCAAAACACATCAGTGTAATCCAGGAGTGTAAAAAAGAAACTGATTTACATTAGATTACTTCTAGCTTTTAGAGATAAGTCTACTGGTGTGTTCTCTTTTACCTGAGGGGGGCAGCGGGGGCAAAGTAGGCTGCAGGTCTCGATTACAAAAGTCGGTGTTGCAGCATTCGATTGTCCTCCTGGGCTTAGCGTAGCGGGAATCCTGTTGAAAAGAATAGAAGGGAAATATTGTGATTGTAGAATTGTGTCAGGTTTTACAATGGCAGAGCAGTCTGTGTGTTGTGTGTACCTTGCACTGAAAATGGGAGCCTTCGTATGTCATACAACCAGAGGTAATAATGGCGTCTCCATGTTCGTCCTCTTTGATGATGGCAAAGCACGCACCGTTTGTCCTGCGCATTATAGAAACACACATGAGCACAAACTACAAACACAGTTTTAATGTTCTGTTATGTAAATACTTCTCCTGCTGTTTATTACATTGCAATCACATCTAAATGTAATGATTTTGCAATATTCTTTTATGACAAGATTGAGTGTATTAAAATGCTATTACCTCACACAATTTAAATAATGTTAAAGCCCCCCAGTCTCACCTTGCACAGAGCAACAAACAAAAAATAGGCTAAATATAGTTCTCAAAATAAAGAGATAATGTTGGATCCTGCCCCAGAAACTATTGAAAATATAGAAACTACATTAGACAAAGAAATCTTTTACAATAGTCAATTTACATATAATTGCAATTTTATGATTAATATACTGTATAATCACACTTCTTGTCCGCTCCCTGTGAGCTCCGCCTCTGTTCCCTCTTCACACTGATGCTGTAACAGCTGATAAGCTGCATCATCCCGCTGGACTTTAGGGACAGAATTACTGAAATCTGAATCTTTTTGGGACAAATAGCCTCATGTTTTGTGAAGCTTTTTAAAGAATTCAATAAAAATGTGCATAAATCTGCTAGAAAACAGAAAGTAAACACATGGCCTTGACCTCGGTGTGCCCCAGGGGTCAATCTTGGGACCTATTTTGTTCAATCCAGATATGCGCTGTTAGGTCAGTTAAAAAGCACACAACTATGCAGACAACACTCAAATCTACAGTATAGCAGGTGAATATGGACCAATGGATTCACTCTGTCTTTACATCTTGCACTTGATCAAATAGTACAATTTTCAGTAACTATTTCGTCATGAATATAAAATAATTACAAAAGTTTATTATAAAAGATTAAGTGATAATTGATAGTTACTACTGTTGGAGAAGCGGGCACAGACTGACTGATAAAGTGTTTGTGTGTTTGTGTTGGTGCTCACATGCAGGTGCCGTTAGAGGCGTCATCGGGGCAGTGTCCGGCGCAGTAGCAGGTGAGGAACCGGGCAGCGTCTTCAGGAGCAATGGTGGAGCCGTCTCCGGGACGACGGGGCTCTGGCTTCACTCCGGTGCCCTGCAGGACGTGGTCTGGGTTTTGACCAGCAGCTGTGCACATAACAGAAAGAAGATGGTGCTATTATTACCTAGGTTATATATTGTAGTTCAATTGTCTACTTTCAATTTTGATATTTTAGGACAAGTGTTTTAGTCTAGTTTTAGGTTGAACATACTGTATTTATAAATTTACTAATCTGTTTTTCTCAATAATGAAAGTCTTGTTTAGTCCTGGGTTAGTCCTTTTAGTTCAATCCTTGATAAGTCCCGGCTTAGTTGCACAAAATGCTACTTTTATTGTAGTATTTGTTTAATCAAATTAATTGTCTTGAAACTATTATTAGTAAGTGATTTTGACAGCCCTACTTGCTGTAATTTAATAGATTGCCATCATTAAAGCTAGTCTAGATATACAGACAATAACTAACCTTCCGCTTACCCATTTTAAACCAACATAAACTCATAGTGTGTACTGTAAATAATACTTCCAGCCTAACATTACTGTGTGTGTAAAACAATAGAGTGGAGGTGAAGCATTCTTCTGGTATCAGTGGGACAACAGAGTGGAGCTCCTTATAAGGGCCTCGGGCTATTTATACTGACTCAGACCTTTCATTGCACTGTTACACTCTACAGCTATTCTTATTGTAATACACCACACTATTTTGTGTGCGACTACCTTGAATATTGGTATATTTCGTCACGTAACGAGGATTTCAAACACACAAGGAAGCCAAAACAAAGAAACAAGTTCAAAACAAATTTTGATTTTACATAATAAAAAAGATGCTGTGTTATTTATACACAAAATAATAGTTATTAACCCGGCAATTAGGCTCTTCCCCCGCTTAAGGCCAAAAATCACCGGAATAACCTCTAGTTTCCTTTTAATGAATCAATCTAGTTCTAGTACTGACTATGAATATTGAATAACATTTTTAATACTTTGACAGTCCTAATGGAAAGATCTAGTAAACATGATTGATTACAAGAGATGTATAGAAAAGCCAAATGTGTAAAACTACTATTTTTACTCACGCAAAAATAGATTTCCTTCGATTTCAAACTAAATAATACTCAAGTAGTGAGTAAAAGTAAGCTGTGAGAAAGCTACTCCAACAGATTCGGCAAATGTAACTACATTTAATTGTAAATGAGTATACATACTACGACTGGGCAATATTGTGATAAAAATTAACCATGAGCTCTTCTCTGTGACATTCTTTTTTGTTGAAATAGTTATATCATGATTTGCCATTTTTCTATTGAACGCATCTGTCTGTTCAAAATTAAATACAGACTATTTTTCCAGCCTACTTCTCTTAGCCTCAGAGTTGCCAAGTTCAATTCTTTAAATTCTCTAAAGAATTTAAAAGTTTTGGGTTTTTTTGGGCTGCACATTTGAGTTATAAAAAGCATTTGCAGATTTGATTTGATTTAGAAACGTATAACTATTTATGAGACATAGATTTTGAGCATATTTTCATGTCTAAAAGTAGAAAAACTATTAAAATATGGCAAAAATCATGTTCTAATTTAAGCTAAGGTTGCTTGTTTTTCTCTGACAACACTGCTCAGCCCCTGACAATGAAGGAAGTAGAAACTTTCAGAAAAAGCAGACAATATTATTTACTTCAAAGGCAATTAAAATATAGACAGTCTACAAGAATCGTGATAAAATCTAAATAGTGATCTGACTCCAAGAAAATTGTGATATAAATTGTCTGCCATATTGTTCAGGCCTACTTACACACTTCTGTTTGTTACGACCCCAAAAGAAACACAAATGTACCTCATTCTTATATACTGTACTTTAAAACTTTAAATAAGTCATATTTAGCAGAACTGAAAGTGTTTAAAGTGCCATGTTTGAACTGCGTTGCCCTCTTTGCTGAGCTCACGGCACAAACACTTTGAGGTGTAGGGATGTGTGCGCCGTCATGTCAGGACTTGAACCACCTGCACACCTACACTTTGGGCTGGCCGGTTGCCCTGGTAACAGCCTGTCTGCACCCTCCTCCCACCACTACCACCATCAACCCTCCTCCTCATGTCTGCTCATCCAAACCACAGAAGTCCTCCTCAGAGACCGGAGTGACGCCTGCCCTGGCCCAGGTCTGCTGATAGACTCAATCAGATTCACGCACAAAAAACACACTTGTTTTTGTTGTTTTTTCACAAGATTTGGTCCATTGCGTTCAAACATATATGTGCATTTAAATCTGAATCAAAAATACATTATATATTAAGGATAGCAGCATTATTAACATTATACCGGCATCCCAAGTCTGTAGTGCTACGGCCTCCCTATTGGTTGAAGATTGAAGGCTGCCAAATATTTCACTCTATTAAAAGTAATATTTTTTGACCCTCACATTAAGATGTAAAAAATTAAAAAATATATTATCACATGGACTTAGAAGGGATTTAAAGTAATACATGATGAAGAGTTGATTTCAAACTCAAATTCCCTTCATGCTTGTTGTGTGGACAACCTTTGGAGAACCCCACAAGGAACCACTGCATGATTTTTTTTTTTTGGTTCGTATAGTTGGCTGGGGAAACTTCTTTGATAAAAACAACAAAACAGGAGTTATTCGTTTGGATTAGGTATGAACCGGTATGACGGATGTCTGGCTCCTGAAGTTTGAGACAGTTTTTTCACTCACCTGAAGGTAACGTGTATGAATCGTGATTCGTGAATATGAATTTCATTCACAAATGATGATTTAGAAGTATAACTTTTGTTTTTCGCACAGTGATAAACTCTTGTAATCAGCTGACAACAGCGCTGACGAATGTTGCTGCTACAACTTGTGTCAATCAGCTGCGGCTCTTTCTGCTATCAGGTTGCGCGTGCATCCCTGGTGTTGATGAACAAATAATGCCTCTATATAAGATGGTGGAACGTAAATCAGATGTCCAGGAATGACAGATTTAGAGCACGATTTAAGCTATCTAAATCTAAACTCATGTAAAGCAAACTTGGGCCACAAAATGGGCTTTGTTTTTTTATACTCATTTACAGTCTAATTTAATGACAAAGATAAACAACAGAAGCTAAAGTTCAGGCTATTTCAGCAAATTTAGTCACATGTGTGCAGGAGCGCTATACAACTAACTGTATGATTTTGTTGAGAACACTAACTAGTGCAACAGCATAATATGTAAGAGTTTTTATTGGTACTATAGTTTATTCTTGATGCAACATTATACATTTTGGTTACACAATCAAGAGAAGAACAAAGCAAATATCCCATGTTGTAGTTGTAGAATACACTCAGAAGTCCCAGTGAAGCCGTGTGAGCTGTGATTGGCTGGCTGCAGTGACAGTAGTGGGGTGTGTGCAGACTGAAATGGCTGCCTTCTCTCTCTATATGTGAGTGCTGCTGGAGTGCACATGTGTGTTTAATTGTGCCGGCCGTCAGAGTGGAGACTGAGGTCTGGCACACGGCACTCTGGGTAATCAGTCTGTCCATGTGCTGCTGTTAAAGTCGCAGTACTGTTTATTTCCACAGCGGCAGCAGAAGTGCAAGAAGAGTGATGTGGGCCAGCTGACCGTCAGGCTGCTGTCCACTGCACTGTCCACTTTTGACTCTTATTCAAGTCAACTTTTTTCTTCTTCTTCTGAAATATTATTAATAGATCAAGAGCTCAAGTCACAAAATGTGGCAAGATTGAGCACACAGACAATGATGCTTGCATTTGTTGGCTTGTACACAAAAAAAATGAAACACCGGAGAGCTAAAAATATGAGAAGCAGTAAATTCAAAAAGTAAAGGAAAAAATTACAACAACAAACTAAAAATGACTAAAAATTTGGCATTTTACACAGTTTTGTTCAGGAAACATGATGACAAAAATGATCTTTTGTGGAACTTGTGTGAGAAATTTGAGAATCCTTTCTTAACAACAAAATAAACAGTTTAGTTTCTATGCGTGCCCTTTGCTGTGCACAGAATGTCCAGACTTTACAATTTACCAAAAAATGTCACTTTGGTCATAAAAAATGTGCCTTTTTTATAATATCTGATGCGTTCTTGTGACTTTAAACTTTTAAACGACTAAACTTGTATTTGCTTAGATAAAATGTGAAATTTTACGGTTTGAAGACATTAAGTTATTTAATTTCACTCACTCATTTTGCAATAAATAAATTATAAACTTTATTCATTTGTGTGAGTTCAACCACATAAGGAAGAAGCCTTTTTTTTTCACAAAAACGCCTAGATTTTCTATGGTAAAAAATCAACAACAGTACACCTAGTGGGACAATTATTCTAAATTTGAAAGTAATGTAACAAAGAATGAGTTTTAGGGACTTAAAATTGTTTTTAAAAGGTTAAAATTCATTTTTATTAAATATACTGTATAAGTATTTTCTATTCCTCAGAAGAGCATTTCAAACAAGTCTTAGAATGTTTGACGGTTACATTACTTAACTGACTAACCCTTTCTTCTAAGTATACAGAAAAAAGGTGGAAGGTACCACACATGTCCCCTTGGTGCCTTAGGGATTAAGTTTAGTAAAACAAACACAAAAATAATGAAGTATAGTCTAGACTATTTTTAAGCACGCTGCATTAGTTTCTTAGATTCTAAGGTCATTTGGGTTTCAGAAAATGTCACTAGCCTCCTCCCCTTCGCTCACACTGTACATATTTGTGTTTAGTCCTCTCCCTTGTTTGCCCTGCTCTTTTATGAGTCAGGACTTTAAACTGGGCCGCTCCAGACGGCTTGCTCCCGCCCTCGCTGTTTACATTGGTGTTACTGTGGCAACATTGTAAGTCTTACTGTGCGGTAATTAACAGTCTCGAGCTCATTAAAAAGTCAACAAGAGGCATCTAAATCTGAACCTTTATCTATAATACTGTTTAAAGCAGACATATTATGTAAAATCAACTTTAATGAGTGTTTAACATTGTCAAAACTGTATTCTCATTAGTTTACACGATGTTGTCATCTCTTTTTCAAAGTTTAAGACAGCACAGATCAAAATACCTGTTTATATTTCTAAGTCGTTTTAGAAATGTTTGTGTTTTACAATGAACAAATGCTAATTACTGAAAACATGAACAAAAAGAACTAAAAGTCTGTTTTAAAATAGCTAATGCTGAGAATCATCGACACTATTTAGATAATTAAAATGACAAATGTGAGTGTTCGGGCCGCTGACATTAATAAGCAGGGCACCGGGGTTTCAAAGGGTGATTATGTCTCCAGAGGGAAAGAGGGATATTTCCGGAGAACAATGGATGTTTGGAGCGTTTAGCACTGCCGACAGCTCATTGGGTGACATGCAGGAAATGGTTCATGTGCAAAGAGGAAGTGAGAGCGGCAACAATCAGTTCAACAGCTTCCTGCGCTGGAGTACAGGGATGAATGAGTCGACTCGGAGGCTGGCGCAGTGTGTGAGCGCTCACAATAAAGGACTAAGAAGTATTTATTATGTTTTTGGTAAACTGACAGTTGGTTTCTTCATAGTCTTTGATATATTGGCCAACCATGTTTGATATATTCATTTTGTGAGTTTCTCAAAGTGTTTTTTAAGAGATTGTAAGGTTGGCAAAAGTATCAAAGATTAGCTTATCAATATTGAAAATAGAATTAAAACATTACATTCAAGCAATTATGTATTGACACTAAAACATTATAATTAGAAGAACAAAACTTTATCTGTCCTAAATGTTTCAAATGAGCTTTATCAGAACTAGTTTATTGTTTGATAAAGAAAGTAATTCAGTCTATTGTCTAAAATTCTGACCTAAAAAGAACCTTTTTATTCTTACTGTGGTATTGAAAATAGACATAATTAAAAGTTTTGAAACAGAGTTTGAAATATGTATTTAACACTAGATATTTTGTTAATGACATTAGTCCGCAATGTCCTGATTATGTCTAATAATGTCCAGTTTGTTCACTAAACTCCACTAGTTCGTCTGTTGTTGTTGTTTGCATTGTAGCTAACTGCCGCTAGCATACCGGCACGGTTGCTCTGAACAGCTCAGAATGCAAGTAAGAAAAAATAGAAAATGAACAACAAAGAAACACTGTTGTTAAAAAGTACTTGTTTCTACAAAAATAGTGAAATTTCAGCAAATATCATTTGCAGTATAACAATTATTGCACTTCAATTACAAAATTGTGATTTTATGGTGTCATGTACTGTGTGTGATTGTCTGTGTTGTTCTAGTGTGTGCAGGCAGGGCGGTGGAGGAACAGTGCAGCCGATAGGAGAGGTGCAGGGTGTATCACAGAGGAACTCCGCCCGGTCTTATCAGCTGTGGGAGCAGTGATTGGAGAGCACAAGGTGACCTTTCTCATGTTCAGAGTACTACAATAAAAACTCTGCTACGGCCAACGGCTGGACAAGACAAATGTGTTCATACACTTAAAAAATATATCTATTCATAATAAACGAAACTAAAAATAAAGTCAATCTTAAAGGAGACCCATTTTTTTTTTTTACGTAATTAGAAATAAACTATAACCAATGCATAGGGCTGGGCGATTTTGACAAAAACAAATATCTTTATAATTTTTTGGCGTATCTCGAGAAGGATATTTAGGCGATAATTTGTTAGTCCACCATAAATGTGCTAAAACAACCTTAAATATTCCAATGAGCCAAAAACTGGTTGACTGACATAGAGGGCGATCTTGCCCCTTTAAGACTTCCCGCTTAGACCGGTTAAGACAGTTATTCCTCTGTTGGCCTCTAGTGCGCTCTCTCCAAGAGCTACGCCGTGAGTGAAGCAGGTGTGGTGCCCGCCAGATGTGTGGGGTACAATTTCATTCAGTGAACGGCCTAGACGTGTCATGTCTGTGACACGTGAGCAGTGCATTAATATCACAGCAAAAGTTACTACAAGAGCTTCAGTTTGGGAAAAGTGTAATAATAGAAATGTATTTGGTAAAAGTCTATTCAAATGACAAACTTTAACAACTTTGTCTAAAAAAACGTATTTTCTTTTACATACAGCCTGTTGACTTAATATAAAAAGACTTAGATTATAGAGTGAACATGAGACAGTGTTAAGTGTGAATGCAGCTCTGCCCACGACAGAGCAGAGAGAGAAAGCAGGAGAGCACGGTGCTGCGTGAGGTCCGGCCCCTTCAGCGCTTTTTGGGTCAGCCCGGGTCGCGGCCACGCGCACCAGGCCGCTGGACGTTTCTGACCAGAGGCTGTCAATTTTACGGCGGTGACCACTGTGAGTGAGCACGAGGAAGAGCGCGGAACCGTTTGGCACAGTCTGGACCAGAGCCCCGCGCTGTGCTTTACCTGGACCACGGCGCGCATCCAGAGAACCGACCCGAGGTGGACACAACCCTGCGCTCGTCTGTACAGGGGCTGCAGACGCGGTCACACACGAAAGACCCTCCGCTCGCATCACACCGGGACCGGGAGCCTGCTTACCGGCAGTTGTCTCATTCAAAAGGATTATAACGAGGACACGCCGCTGCTTTTTCATAAACTTTTCACGCACGGATCAAGATTCTCAGGTAGGTCTTACCACGAGCATCGGATCATTTTTATTATAAGTTTAGGTCGACACAACATTGTATTGTTAAAACATATAGAACAAACTTATTGAAGCCAAGTCTGACTAAAAAGTGAATCCATTTTATTTTACAAATATATTGCCTAATTCAATAACTGCATTTAACGTGGCTGTTTCTAACTAGGCTACATAACTGACAAAATTAGAATTGATGGCAAAATATGATTATTATTATTATTTCTTATTTCCAGTGAACTTCTTGCACTGCTCCACGGTTATGTTGTGCAGGTTCACTGATTGAACTGGCATCAGACAAAGCAGAGCAGCCGTGCCACGAGCTGGAGCTGCTCTCTGGAGCTCATAGCGGCCAACACAGAGAACTCTTTGCGCTTTGCGCTTAATATATTATATATAAGTATAAGACCGGCAGGGGCAAAATCGCCCGGATAGTGTTTATTGAGATTTTCACGTCTTGAAATATTGGAAGGATTTTTTTTTAAATACACTGAAGTCAGTGTGTATTTTTTTTATTTCAAAAACAAAATTTTATGCTTGCTCCTTTAGCAACCTTATTGTTCAAACCAATAATAATCGACTCAAAACCTAAAGTACTCCTCATTCCAAGCTTAATTTCAAAATTAGGTTGGTAATTTTTTCCCATTTATTTGTGCAGGAATTTTTCATTATATCATAATTTATTTAATTACTTAATGTACTAATTCTGATAGGAATATAAACTGGTTGCATCTACAGTATTAGAAAGTTGATAGCATCATTTATTTAACTTTTATTAGAAATTTGCTCTTTTGTAGCATATTTTTACTGCTCGATATACTCGATATTCAATGTTTGTATATCTTAGAAACAACATTCACGATATTATCTAAAATTCTATATATTGCACAGCTCTACCAAAGCACATCATTTTATTTTTTGTAAAACATAAAATTTATGTAAAACAGCTTAGAAATAAAAAAGGTCCATTTATTTCTTGTGCAAAACTGCACAAAAAGTAAATGGACTGTTAAGTCCCGCCTCTGCATTGTGAGATTTGAATGCAACAAGCAGCAGATTTGAGATTTGGCATTTTTATTTTAATCGTCCCTGTGACTATTATGAACCATACATGGTTTACTATGAATCAGAATTTTTTGAATAATCACAATTAAATACAGACAAGTGGGTGGGGATAGGTGGCAGGTGAGGACTTTCTGGCTTTTCTGAGCGCTTTATCATCAGCTGCAGGACAATACAAGATTACTCAAACATGCAGGAATCATTCTTAATACATGTCTCAAAAATATATATTTTTAAAGCACCTATGAAGATGTGGGGTTTATTGACGAATTATCAATAACGGTTCTCTTATTGATACTTTCGCTCCCAAACAATATTACTACAATAAAATATTTTTCTGTGAGCGGAGAGTAGAGCTGGCCGATATTGCCAAATAGGAATATCTGGATATTTTTCCAAGTATCTCAACAACAATATTCTGAGGATTTTTTATCAAGCCAACAAAAACATGCTAAAAATGTCTTTGAACTGTTTTGTTCATGTTAATAAGTTGCGTTCATGTTGCCGAATTTGATGTCATAAGTCCAGATGGTGAGTCCAGTTTATCCCATTAATAACATTGTAATTTCACAGTCTCTTTGCCTCCTTTTGTAGCGTATTTCTACAAACTATATACTCGATATTAAATGTTTGCATATCTTCAAACAACATTCACTTGATTTTAGCGGCGAGACGAATTTTTACAGACTTTCAAAACCACATAATTTACACAATTTCCATATTAAAAATAATTGAGTAGCTGCAATTCTTTTTTTAGTTTGCTATAAAGAGATGAACTTCCTCTACAATACAAATGTGCACTTATGAGCACCCATTAGAGGTAATGTTAATAGTCCTGATTACACAATTTTACATTAATATTTATAAATGTATTATTATTAATTGCAAAGCCCTACAAATATCAAACATTTTTGCAGCCATTTAAATCTTTTCTTAAGTTGAACATACTCATTTGGGAATTGCTCTTCTAAAGTTACGGCTCAAAATGCTGTTAATTTGACTTGCTGTAATTCCAAAAGCAGCTCATGTAGATGTAAAAAATGCAGTGTAATGTTTGAATAGGTTTTTGTGATAGTTCCTACTCTACAGTGGAGTGTCATTAACCCAGAGTGGGAGCAGCTCCAAAGGCCAGTCTGATAGTGATCTGAGACAGAGCCCAGAGTATAATGTTATTTTATGTTAATGGAGCTTTATCTCAAACAACACAAAGGCCTAATGAGTAACTCTTTAACTGCATCCACCGGGAAAGACGCCTCACAATAAACAACAGGAACACTCACTTTGGGATTATTTGGTGAGGAATATAAAGTGTTGTGGGATGAGTTGGCAAGCTGGTCACAGTAATAATAGGATTGCAACAATAATCATTTTGCTAATCAAATAGTTTATATATTATCGCTGCATTAAACGATTCTTTTGGTAATCGATTTGTTCCTTAGAATGCAAAAGTGACTTGAATACAAGACTTTTGGCAAATTTGAGCTGTGGTATTGTCACTTAAGGACGTCCTGGAGATGTAGATTTTAGGGGTTGTCAAAAGTATTAATATTAAGCAACGTTACTCACTTGAACAAGTATCAATACTTATTTGATTACTAAATTATAGGGATGGAAAAGCGTTCAAAGACTTCGAAAAACGTTTGAAGTTTGCAGCAATCAAATCGAAAGTCCAGAATCAATCTGTTTTGCTCTTTTACAAACTGAACTACACACACACTCTGTAGTTGTATAAAACACACCATAGTATCAAGGATTTATGAAGAAACAAAGAGGGAACTTGTGCAAGACCTGACTGAATGAGCATTATTATGTTGCGTTAACAAATGATGGGTGAAACAACAATACTAACAACAATGACTTTGTTTTAAATGTAATTTTTTCTGGTTTATTCTGTGTCTTAAGGTAAATAAAAAAAAAATAATATAGATAAACTAATAAGATTGAATTAAAGTGAACAAAATCAAAAATTGGGGCAGCAAACTGAATCGAATCGTAACTGAAGGGAATTGTCCCCCCCTTACTAAATTAGTTGACGATTATTTCAATAATTGATTATTTGCGATTAATTGATTACCTTGTTGCAGGCTTTCGATCAGTTTTGACCAGAACAATGCTACATTTGCAGACGTCAAAACACTACTGTAAGGGCCTCATGTATCCGGGTTTTTGCAGAGATGGAGAGGTCAAAAGAGGTCTCAAGACTTTTTTAACACCAGAAATAAAAAAAAGATTATAACCTTTTCATGAGTTGTGACCTATGACATAGTTCACAATGCTGCTTCTTTATCAGAAGACTTCTTAAGATATAATTTTATATTTTGCAGCAATTTATCAATGATTTATCAACGCTAATGCTAAACTGAGCTATAAACGGAAAAAAAATGCATGTGCTTTTACAATATATTTCATATTCTTTTCTCTTGAACATGTAAGGAGAGTGAGTAAAAGAGAACGTGAGATAAAGTTTACCGTGAGTTCTGAGCGTCAACAGGACCAGAGTCATGAGCAGGAGTGGTCCAGCCATCCTGGAGGAGAAGGGGGAGACCATGTGACAGGACCAGGGACACAGGGGACAGTGGTGATGGTGGGGGGGTGGGGGTCCGGTCCACAGCAGCACACAGAATCAGAGCTCAGGTAGTGACGACAGCTCCGCTCTGGAAGGACTTCAGGAAGCAGGAGGGTTAACACGACAATATCAGCTCCTCCTTTGTCTCACACACTCGATGGGTCCAACGCCCTGCAGAGAACACACATTGAAAATAATTAGCCTTTCACCTTAAAACAGCCCTTTATAATAGATTTAAATATTATTGCATCTTTGTTAAATCAAGTGTTAAGATAATGAAATAATTTAAAAAATCATTCAATACAAACACTCAAAGGATGATCAAGATTTCAATAAGATTAAAACCTGAATCCTTTATGTGTGGCTCGGTGGGAAAACTGTGGCACATACAGTTGCTATGGTAACTAGACAATATTTACTTGAAGAAAAAAAAAAAAAAAAAAAACTTAATGTTTCCAAAAGGTATGCATCTATCAATAAAGTTTCAGGTAAATTTAATGCAGAGGATTTATTCATTTTTTTCCATTTAACTTGTGATTCAAAGTAGAGCTGGGACAATTTATCTATCGCAAAAGTTCAATGACATTTTTTCTATAATAAATTTGGAATTGCTGACTAAAGGTGGCTAAATGTGACAGCCCCAACTCATGTGCAGTTAAAGTTCAGTTAATTGGCGGAATAGAAGTCATGTTGGGGCTGGTATGTCATTTAAATTTTTGTAGATAAACTGTATGCAGACAGTTTGAAATATGTGCCCTCTGGGATATCATAGTTTTAAAAAGTGTCAATTACAGACCTCTGAAATACCTGCTCCATGTGGATGACACACATTTTAGATAAAATACAGTATCTTTGAGGGTTCCGCGCCTTCAGCTTTCACTCACTACTGTATACTGTAGAAATACAAGTCATTGCATTGTTTTCATTGCACATCTGGAAGGTAATATAGTAAAAAAATGTAAAATATACATTTTCTTGAAGCCAGACAACAATTTCATCTTTATAACAATTCATGTATCAGTTTCTCTACACTTTGAAGTAACATTGTCTTCTTTTTCAGAAAGTTCACACTTCAAATTCAATTCAACCCAAGTTTATTTATAAAGTGCTTTAAAAACAATAACAGGGTTGACCACAGTGCTTTACAAAATACAATATAAAACACAAAAGAAACATAACACAAACATGGTCAAGAGGAGAAGTCCAGTCACACTTCACTGTGATGGGCTAAATTCAGCTGTCACTCACTCACAGCAGGACCAATCCTGACCAATAAGAGAGGTAGGTGGAAAACAATTGTCTGTTTGTGACCAAAAAGAATCATTGAATAGAGAAAAGGTGAATCATAAAAACTAAATACTAAAAGCAGATTGTCACGTATGACCCAGTCCTGATGTAAACTCTATCACATGGTCCTGAGCTTAGAGCGTGATAGTTGTGCGTGTAAAACGTATTAGCTGTAAGTTGCATAGAGTGTGGGCGCTCTATGACCCTGTGACCCCTGTCGGCCCAGCACTGGCCTGCCACGGTCTGCCTGACTGCCATGTTATTTGTCCAGGGATGTTCTGCAATTACTGCCACTGAGCCTGTGCAGCACTAATAAAGGCGCGGTGCAATTAGTGGGCGCCAAGCGGGGGTCTGGAGGGGGGTGCGTTTGTGCGTGTGTGCGCGAGTGTGTGAGCGGGCAGGAGAATGTCTGTCACTTTTCATTTGGACCAGGGGCACAAAGGGGTCCGACCTGTAACCTACTTTTCACACATCTCTAACTGAGGAGGCGGACAACAAAGAGCCAGCACACACGAAACACTGCAGTGGTCACTGATGAGGAGGGAGGCCTGCCGCGCTACAGGATGCACCACCAGAATGAGAATATACAAACAATTATGATAAATCTATCATGTTGTTATGAGCTGCAATCAGTTCAACACAATTTAGACAGAGGTTATACTTAGGTTTTATTAGGCGTCAAACAAGTTTAGAGATGGGCCGATATGAACGCTTTGAGCTGATAACGATTTCAGAGCCCTATACTATGAAACAAGATTTAGAGCTTAGCAAGTTAATTCTGGGTTAAACCTAGGGTTGTGCATCTTTACTCACTACTACAGTATTTGTCAATACCGATATTCACCTTTTAAAATCCAGCATGGCTCAAAATGTACTTTTCACCTTAGTAAGATATAAAATGTATGTACCTGAGATATAACTAAATACTGTTTTATTAAGATTAAAAGCTCATCAAAGTTGATTAAGTATGTTCCTTTTAAGAGGATTACTAAAACAGGTTTTAACTTCTCAAACCAATACAGATATCAATTATTGTCTTGGCATTTAGTCTTTTTGAGCGTATTTGGGTCTGATTTATGATCAGAATAATGAGATACTTTTTAGTTTGGGACTTTTGTCAAGCTCTTTCAGTCAAATAATCAATCGATAAGACATTTGTTTAAGATTTTCTTTGTTTGTCAACAGCTGTACATGGAATGTAATCGCATAATTTGTATAATTACATCTTTAAAATTACACATAAATTACATGTTTTATTCACAACTTACTACAGTTAAGTATTTATTGTGATGGCAAGGAAAAACTAAAAACAAAATCACATCTACTGTATATGGCAGACGTATATTATGAATATAAGTAGGACAGGTAGAACAGCTTGAAGGCCCAATATTGTGTTACAGTGTCCTACATCTTACACAAACAACACGGCAGAGTTTTCAGCTCGCGACAACAGGTTTGTTTGTTTGTACTTCTCTGCTCCAGTTAGACTCCAACGCCATCGCCCTCATCAGCAGCACCGGGGAACAGATAGCACTCACATGGAATGTAACAACACTTTACACAGACAGAGCTTGGATGCAAGGTTTTTTTTTCTAACTGGATTTCTTAATGCATCAAAAACTTAAAACTTAAGAAGCTTATTTTAGAGAAAGCTTCAAGTGAAAAAGTTAATTTTTCGATTAATGATGTCTCACGGGACTTTTCGTCAACTAATTATCTGCCTGTTTGTTGTTGGACAATCTGCCTCTGTATTTCTGAACAATGACTGTTTGTGATTTTCCACTGCTTATGTTGGTATTGATCAAATGTTTCATTCTTTGACTTCTGAACGTTTTGTTTGCTAAATCATGCAATCATGTGAAGTTCTCTGATATAACTGCTATTGGGATTTTCGGCTAAAAAAATAAATTGAATAATTTAATTTGGTTTGTTCAGATTTATTTAACTTGACTTATAGTTGACTAATTGTTTGACTGGCTTGATTTTAACTGCAATAGCCATACAACAAAGGTCTTGGGTATTATACGTTAAAGATGCCAATTTTTCCGCTTTCGACATTTGATGGCAGATGTAAGACTACCAGTTTCAGTAAGGGCTGCTTGATTATAATGAAAATAATCACAATTATTAAATCATAATTGAAATCACGATTGTTCAAATGATTATTTGCTTAGAAAGACTGCAGAGCGTTAGTGCCCCTTAAATGAAGTTTAAAGATACAATGAAATATGTGACAGATCTCACACAAATAAACTTCATATAAATGTATTCTACAATTGCAAAGAAACTACCTATTTTCCATATCAAGGAAATAAAGAGCACATGAGCAGGTTTATAAGTTGCGGTCAATAATAACGATTAACACATATTCAATAAAAAAAGTACTGTTATCAGTGTTGTATAACTTGAAAAGATCATATTCAAACTTGAAAGATCATATTCAAATGTGTGTGGTACTTATCAAGTATTTTCCTTAGTATTTACATCAAGCTTAATTTTATCAATGGGACAAACACCACATCTACGGTAGATGTCAGATTTGACTCTTTACATACAGTACAGATATTTACTATTTCTATACTTTTGACTTCAGTAGTACTCTAATGTTCCCAAACTTTCCAGACCGGGACTTAAAAAATATTGATGTAATCAACTTGCGACCCCCACAACAGAATAAAATAGATCTCTTAAAAATTTCAAGTTGGAAAACAATTCAAAATGGGCTAAAATGTATTTATTTTTGTAGAATTATTTCTTTATATGACCTGATGCTAAAATTATAAAAACAGATTAAAAAACAAGTCACTGCTCTAAAACAGTGGTTCCTAAAGTAAGGGTCGGGACCCCTCGGAGGGTTGCCGAAGCAAAATTTGGGGGGCGCGAGATGATTTCAAAATGTAATTTTACAATTATGACTTGTTTTTTAATGTGTTTTTATGACTTTAGCATAAGTTTGACTGAAAATTGCTCATATACCGGTAAAGCAATAATTCTACCAAAAAAAAAAGCTTTTTAGCCCAATTTGAACGGTTTACCAACTTGATTTTTAAAGACATCCATTTTATTCTGTTGTGGGGGTCGTGAGTTGATTACATCAATATTCTGTGGGTCCTGATTTGAAAAGTTTGGGAGCCACTGCTCTAAAGCATTGTTTATATCCCTGGCTGTAGCGGGCATAAACTCCGAGTAGATAACACTTCTTCTCAGAGTGACACAGACAGAGAGAGCTGGAGGACAGGCCTGGACACGCTCAGGAAGGCCTGTCTGTCAGGAGCACCTCAGAGACAGGAAACCGCTTCCACTTTTTCTGCCGACACACACACACGCTCCCACCAAATCACACACGACACATGCACTTCCCTCCGCAAACAGCTTCTAACACTGTGACTGACGTGGAGCCTCGCTTATCGTGTCCGGCCCGGGAGCGAACAAAAGCCTGGGAAATGCAGCGCTCACATGTTTACGACGCTGAGATATTTGAAAATCTTTTAAGTGTACTTTACTGTAACTTTCACTCCTCCTCCTGTGCGGATTCGTGCGCCGACTTGTTGGCCATTCTTCAGTCTGCTGCTACACAGACAGTCATTCTTCCAGCTGGAGGACAGGGAAGTGCGCCTGCCAATATTTTGAAGTCAAATGCTAGACTAGCGATCAGGTTACCAGTCAAATTAAACTGGGAGGCGATCCACCAAAACCCAAATCCTTGACTAGATCTAGAGTCGTAAAATATGTCGCTACGAAACAAAGATGTAAAATGATGTAAGCTTTACAATGCCAGGGAATGCTAATGTTTATTTTAGAAGAGGATACTGACTGGTTACTAGATTATCAGCTTTCTATTTTGATATTGTCATTCAGTAATTGTTTAATGGAGTATTTCTATCTAATGAATAATCTTTATATAGAGCTCAAAAGCAAATAGCAACCAAAGGGTATGCACAATTTTTAGCAACATTTCCATAGAGATAGCAAACATTCAACAAAAAACATGGAACAGCCAAAAAGCTGTTATCATTGGTAAATACATTTACAATACAACAACATGTCACTTTTTCCAATATAGCCATATTTGGTTATGACAATTGTTAGAATTGGTCAATATTATCATATCAATGGATTATATTTTAGATTTTTTTTAGAAGGTTGTATAGTTCATGGGCTGCTGGACTATGAAACTGCGTCACGAACCTGTCATATCCGACATCTACAAACAACTCAAAATCATTAAAGAATACTTTTTTCACAGAAGTAATTAAAAATAAAAGATTACCTTGACGCAAGCAAGCTATCGATCAATTCAATTCAATAACTAGTCTTGAGTTGAGGCAGATCATAATGATAGATAAAAAATCAAGCCTTGAGCTAAACCAAGTCTATGTAGGTTTATACTTGGGTTACTTCAGGTGTGTGTGAAATAATCACTAGTTGCTAGGTAACAGTTGCAGATTTACCCCATCATATGTCATAGTATTTATAAAATTAATCAAAAGCAATCAAGACGCTTAATGAAATCCAAAAAGTAATCATGTACACTTTGTTTTACTGAAAAGTCTAACTCGTCAGATGCACATTAAAAATATCTTAAGACTGTAAAATAGACCAGCCAAGTCTAGCAAGAAGATGTGAAGATGTTCCTAGAGCGCTTATATTACTTCTCCAGAGATGCCTTAGAAGAATTGAAAGATAATGTCAAACACAACAGGCAACTTTTCCAACAGCAAACCTGGGCAAACTGCGGCACGGCACACTTTTGAGAAGAAGTGTTACTCTTAATTCTTTTATTTGATTGATTTAGCTGTGGAGCATGTGTCTTTGCCTAATGTCTTATAATAAATGATCAAAATATTAGATTAAAGGGACTATACTCATTTTTTTTACAATAAAACAACTAAAAACCAACTTCCCACTAGCACAGATATCTAGTTAATGTATTCATTCAGGTAAACACAATCTTTCACTTTTATGTGTAGCTACAAAACTAAGAAAAAGATGCATTTTGTGTTTCTTTATTCATACACCACAGGAGCAAGTTTAGAAGACAAGATAACTATTAGATTATCAGTCAAATTACTTTAAAAGGCAATCCACCAAAACCCAAATCCGTCATTGTCACTAGAGTTATTTGTATCCACTGAACAAAGCCAGAAAAAGACCTAGCCGTAATATGTCAGGAATGCTAATTTCTGTGCTACTTTCATAACATGCTAGCATTATTAGCAACAGCTGTTTCTGCTTTAGATAGCAAGGGAATTTTCAACAGCAGCGGGCAAAGCTTTCTCCTTTTAAAATGATTCACGTGAACGGCAAAGACAAGCAATAAAGCAGAGCCGGTTTAATAAATAGTGATTAGTTTAGACTTTCTTTGGACCAGTGAGTGTTTTTTTAAATGAAAGCTGAGGGCAGAAAGGGCTTGCGTCTCAAGTTAGCAATAGCTCCTTGGCCTGGTACATGTGACATCAGACTCTTTACAGGAGGAACATTCACCAGCGCGGCAATGAAAAGAGCTATTGTTCTGTGTCCCACCTGTACAGAATAAACCAGCCTTATAGGGAACCACTCAGCCATGGCCAGCCCTCCAGGGGAAAGAATTGAGGTCACACGGCCCGGGGGATGCTGGGAAATTTACAGAGATCGAAACCTTAGCGTCAGGTAAAAAACAGGTAGGGTAACTGGCCTCTGTAAAAGCTCTAATGGAGGCTGTCTGCTGCAATAACTTTTCATTTGGCTGGAGAGGGAGAAGGCAATAAAAATCTATTACGGAAAGTGATATTTAGCTGCCATAGCGAGGGGATGGGGTAGGTGTAGCGGCCGAAATGATGAAGCTGCTGCGCAAGTGACGTGATTTGGATTGGACACTTGAATTACGGATTCAATTATATTCTGCAGATAATAGATAAGATACAACTCAGATCATCCTTGCAGTAGTAGTGAGGGCAAAAATTTATGTCACAATCATTTATATACAGATCACAATGTGGGGTTTCATCACTATTCATTCGTAAATTTAAAGTGACGCTGTGTAACATTCGAGAAGAGAAAAATCAGTCATATACAAGATTAAATAGAAATAGATACTAAAACCATAACTTGGAACATTTTTCAAAGAGATACATTTTATCTGATAATTGTGAGAAATCTATGTAAAAAGAGCAAAGTTTCTATAAGACAGGCCCTTTGAACTCATGTGTGCCTGCTCAAAGCAAAGGACACAGATTTTGTATTATTATTAGTAGCCTGGTTAGTTATTTATGTTAGTAGGGAGCCTGTTAGTTCTCTTTATTCGTCATTAATAGTCGATGTAAATCATCCTGATGTCATGAGTGTCGATGTATGTCGTAGAAACCTGTACTGCACACCAACTGTTCTGCCTTGTTTCAGTAACACTGGGATTGAAGTTGAAGAATTATATTTCTTAGAAAGAACGGAAAGATGCTGATTTATCATGGGACGAGGGGGGGGGGGGGGGGGAGGGAAGGGACTGGCTAATCAATGGAAAAAAACCTGAAGCGGTGAATCAAAAAGCCGATCGCATTGAAAGCGGTCTATGAGGTGATTAGGACAGGTCAGTCCGAGGAGGTCTTTTATGGTTGTTAGGGGTTATAGTAGAACCAACAACAAGGTAATCATAATCAGCGTTCTTAGTACCAAAATCATTGCTCTGAACTGCTTTCTGCCTTCTTTTTTCAAGCTCAGATTGGGTGAAATTAATTAACTACTGCACTATTACGTGCACTTGAATATAAGCCGCAACCACTAGATTTAAGTAAAAAATGATAAAGTACATATATAGGCCACACTTGTTAATAGTAAGTCTATGAAAATCCATTATATTGTTGCATTGCGGTATAAGCCGCAAAGTTCAAAGCTTGCAAAAAAAGTAGCGGTTTATAGTCCAGAAATTACAGTAAATCGATTAATCGGTTGATGGGACATGTCTTTAGTCAACCAAGAATTTCTTTGGTTGACTACAGCCTTATTTAGTGCCACAAAGAATTCTAAATTACAAAAACTGTAGAAGTTTTATCGCACACAGAATCACAATAACAACACAATACAATACTTCAGAACTGGAGCAGCAGATAAAAAATATATATAAAAATATATCAGTACAATTAAAAAGGTTTATTGAATTTTTAAAGACATTTTTTTGTGTGCCAAAAGACTACAGTTTATCAAAAAACCTGCCACGAGCACACAACTTGGAGAAAGGTGCAAACAGAGCATTGATTGTGGGTGTTAAAGGTCAATAATAATCCAGTGTTTCCGAAAGGGGAGAACCAGCCAGGGCCCACATCAATAATCATCCTAATGTGTGTCACTTCCTGCTCTGGACCAACGGCAGCAGACTAAATACATGAGAAAAAGTCTGATTGGGCGAGAGGCTGAGGCTCACAGCTCCTGAGTTCTACAAATAAATGCAGTAATGAGACAGATTGGAATCAGCAGTTTGGGGATTTGACCGTAAGGACCGGGTGGGGCTTCACTGCTGTGAAAAATATTGACGTTTCTTCCTGCAGATTCCAGTTAAATGAATTCAAAATTGTCAATCAATAAAGCCTTCCCTTACCGTAACTCAAAAACATCAACATTTACATGTTTCATGGCTTAAAACGTATGAAAAACAACACCGATGGACTACAAGTTACTGTTTTTGAGTCCTCACATTATTAAAAGAGATATCAGGCATTTATTAAAGTGAAATTAAACACCATTTAACGAAGACCTAAAACTATTTCAAACATGAACTTTAAACAGCAGAACTGACAAGATGCATTTCACGGCAACAAGCAGCAGATTGTCAGGTATCTTTTGTGAAATACAATACAGTGATGTGGGTGCTAGGTGTAAACACGACATTTTGGATCACTCGACTCCAAACCCCTTTGTTCCATAGGCTCAGGTCGAGGTGGTACAGTATGGTCCTATGCTGTTTCCACTGCTTAGACGAAAACCAGACATAATGTTCCTCACCAAATGCTAACATAAATTAACATATTTGTTATCACTATAGAGAGGGAGACTTCTTTGGGCTTCACCTTTACTGTTGGATAGAGGGCGGGGGACTTTTTGAATCAGATTTTTCTTTTTAGAAATCACATTTAAATCCAGAGCTGGTTTGGATATAGGTGGTAAGTGAGCTCTCAAGCATCAGTTGCAGAACATAGACAGATTACTCTAATATGCATGAATCTAGTCACTGTTCAACTGTGAGTACACGATGAGAGAATAGTATTATAACAAGATTAAAAACTCAGAAAAGTAGATTACATACGACCTCTTTAAGAGCTACAAAAGGTCTGTCACTAAAGATCATTTTAGTATTTGCCTAGTCTGCAATCTTTTTTGTTTAATCCCGCTAATGATTACAATAATCAAAAACTTTTAACATTGTTTTTATAATCACAATGAGTTGATTCATCGTTGGAGCCCTATTCCTTTCTGATAAAAAAGGCTTTCTACAAGCATCTTCGAAGACATATTACAATGATTCACAGACTGTTGCACCTACGTATATCCAACTTTTGTTTCCTTGAAATTTTCAATTCATCAGTACAACAGCATCTGCAAGATATTCATGCACTATAACAGAACACAAATACAGACCTTGGAAGATTTGGATACTGTTTGAGTTAAACCTATTTCATCTCTACATCTGAGGTGCCCTGTTCTTTTCCTTTTCCCATTTGTTGCTCTGAATGTGCCCTCCCCCACTTCACCTCCTTTACGATTTCCTCGCTCCTCTCTCTGCTCTCCCCGCTTTCACTCCATCTTGGCCCCATCGGCCGTCCCCTCCAGGGGCCCCTCCTTGCAGGCGGGCCTCTGGGTGCTGCAGCAGCCTCCCCGTTGGTGTCGGCGCCCTGCCCGACATGCCTTTCAGGGCCTGGGAGACTGCAGGCCAGACTTTCTGGCTCCACTGCCATTGTTTGCTTGGCTGCTTTGCGCCTCATCCCCAGCAATGGATTAACATAAGAATACCCCGAAAAGTGGAGGCACGGTGGGCAGCGGGGGAGACTCCTCACCCAGCATCTTGGCTTTGCATCCTTAAAGTCAAACACCAGTAATGGTCATGTTTAAAGGGCCTCTTTCATATGATCACGTGAGGAGCATCAGAACTAAGTGGTCAATTACCCACCACTCAGTTTATTATTAGTGAAAATGAACTAAAGGCTGTATAGTCCATGAGAAAGAGTAAGAATTTGCAAATGCAAAACAGTCTTGAGACAAGCTAAAAACTTTCATTTGCATGACTTTTTTTAGCTTGTTATACGCTCGCTTTAAAAGGATGTGCAAGATGATATTATGCAAAATTCACTCATCAAGAGCTCAGACTGACCATATTTACACCAACCACCTAGCTGCCTTAATGTATCCAAATTAACTTAACCAAAGCCTAATCCTAACGCTAATCTTACTCAAATTTTGTAGGGAAAAAGTTTAAAAGAGACAATTCATTTTCACTAGCATAGCCACCATGGAAAAGTGATGGCTGTGTGACATAACTGGGTCGGAGAAAAAAAATCAGACTACTCAATATATGCTATATAGTTTAAAGGTGCACTGTGTAACTTTTTGACCAAAAGCAGACTTGAGTAATAGCCTGTTTTTGTCTTTGATGTACCTAATAAATAATGTTAATAATATTGACTTTGAGCCCGCTTGCAAGGCAACATATTAGGGTCTGTTTATTTCTATGGAAAAGCTGCTCTTTAGTTTATTTATTTCTTTAAAATTTCACATTATGGCATACCACACAATTAATATTACTATTAACAATTTAAAGTTTGGTTTTAACTTTTGTTTTTTTAATTAAATGAATTATAGTTGACTAAAGATGAGAGCTGTCAGAACAAACTCAGAAAAGTGGATTTTACGCTGACAGACATAATAGATGATGTCTTATTCGTTTCTAAAGACAATGTTTTTGACCACAATATTTATGTCTGAGGTCTGTAAAAAGAGAAAAGCTGCCCAAGAGTACATGGCTACTTAAATTAGCCATGAAGCCCTGCTCAGTTCTCTGGTTTGGCCAAAGTTTAGAAGGTTTTTGACTCTGAGAGACAAATGTTATTGTTAAACATTGCTAATCCCACTTGAAGACAATTGCTTAGACTATTCTATGTCAGCACAACCCTCGATCTTACATGAGGGCCACGAGTAATTAAACAAACCAACTTATGACCAGGTGTACGTATATCACCAGCACTCATTACCGCTTATCTGAAGAGGCAACACTGCGTAATGTGTTTTTAATCAGGCCCATCTCCATAGAAACAGCTCCATCCATCAGCGCTACAGTGAGGTCTTTGTCCGCTCTCATAAAGCAAACACAGGGAGACCATAAAGGCGTTCATAACCATAAATCTGGACAGAAATGGTTCAGACGGCTACACTCCAGAGAAAACCAGTGCTCACTAATGCACCAGCTGCACACACAAGCAGCAGCGTCTGGTCCAAAACGGCTCCCATCGCTCAAATGTTAAAGAAGATGTGCAAGACTGCCTGGTAGTGTCAATGCAAATGTCCAGCTAGGAAAGGAACGAGGAAATGGAAACTACAAATGCCATCATTGAAAGTACGTAGTCATTTCTAAAAACCTTTCTGCATAATCATGGCTGTATCAATCAATAGCAATTAAACTAGTCAATCTTCGATCCTTCTAGACCTTCAAATTGCTTATATGTTTCAGTAAACATGGGCTATATATCTGTATCAGAGGATGTTGACGATTTTTACAATACTTTTATTGTTCACAATTCGTACTCAAAGCATCAAATTTGTTATTTTGAACAGACTCAAAAGTAAAAATGCAAATAAACATTACCAACAAACAATTGATCTGACACGGTGATTCCCAAAGTGGGATCGGGGCATCCTGGGGCTCAGGGATTGGCATGGGGCTTCCAAAAGTTAATCCACACAAGCATGACAGAAACTACATTTATATCCTTAATTTGACTAATTACCTTTCATTTGCTCTAACAATTATCATTTTGCTTTTTTTTGCCTCTTAATATATATTATTGGGTTACCTCAGGCAATCTTTGGGCACAGTTTGGAGACTTTGGAGTGAAGTAACTTGTTTCTAACAAAGATAGATAAAAAATATGATTGATCATTACAGGGGGAAAAAAAGGATGCTTACATTTTTAGCTAATGTTGACATGCTTGACCTGTAATTACTTACTATGGTGGAGTTTGCTTCAAATGATAGAGCATAAACTCATTTAAAGCAGGAAGCACATAAAATTATGACAGTATCAATAAATGAGCATTTATTAGGATTGTATCATAAGGGAATCTGTGATTCCAGCCCTGATGTGGCACCTAAAGTAGTGAAAATGTGTTAAATAACTTCTGTTTTCACACTTTTAAGACTGTAAAAAATCAAGTACAATGTCACACAAAACGTTTACAGTATATAATAAACATTGATTGTATACTGTGAGACATTTGCCTGTCCAGCCCATTTGGAAAATCACAATCCTGACTAATGCTGTTATGGCTGTGGAATTGACCACCTGTTGATAGCAGCTATCAGCTGCCTCCAGCTCCGGCGCCTCCCTCATTTCAAACTCCTCCCAAACTTCTGCAGCAGGAATGTCGGAGCCAGGTAATGGAAAAGGCCCCACACACAGACCTCTGTTCTCCTCAGTGAATCTCCACGCATCATTCAACCAAACGCTCCACAGCAAGGCGTTTCACTGCACTGACTAAAACAGACCTACTACATAGACTCCACTTTTCTGAGTCTGTAACCATGTTAGAACAGCGTTCTCTCATCATCACTTCACTGAGTTGTATTCAGATTTATTCAAGAATGTTTGACTGATCTTGTATTGTCCTGCAGCCATACTCGGATGCTCAGTCATCCTTTTTTCACCTACCACCTATCCCCGACTTGTCTGTAGTTTTGAGATTACACAAAAAAATTCAGGTTCCAAATAAATGCATGCAGGGTTCAAAATGGTCACAAAGCCACTTCCCAAAATTAAAAACAAGTCAAATAAAATGTGCAGTTTGTAAAAGTAAAGCTTTACAATGAAAGGCGGGGCTTATCAGTTCTGCAGCTTTGAACAGGAAGTCAATTAACCTGTTTCTATTTCTTCAGTCTTTCTGGATGAATTTTGTGTTTTACAATGTGTGAAATGTAACTTTCTGACCTAAGTAAGTCATAGTTTATTACTAAATATGTCTCCTAGTAATTTTCAGACTATAAGACAATACTTTTTTTTTTTCAACAAACTTTGATGCTGCTATTTATAGATTCTCAGAGATTTACTAACTCACATCTTTGGTTTAATTTCTCAGACACTGAAGTTGCTCTGTTCTGTCCAGTTGAAACCAGTGGAAAAACCTGACGAGACACAAAAACATGAGTATTAAATATAGCTGTGAATGCGGCGCACTGGTTGTGTGTGTGTGTGTGTGTGTGTGTGTGGCCGGTTTAAATGGTGGACTCACTCAGCCTCAGCCCAAAGACTCAGGCCAGGCCACAAAGCACCAGCAGCAGTTTAGGTGGTCCACTGTGCCTGCTCCTGGCCAGTGTAAACAACAATATTGAACAAGGAGGTTATGAAATTTAGAATGACAAAATGGATTTAAACAGTCTAGACTTGGTAGTGTATAAGTGCATTTGAGTGGATACAAATGCTTGTTGGCAAAGGTGGAGTCGGTAAGAGTTGTAAACAGAATTGTAAATCAAACAGGCTCAAATACTGTAACAGTGGCAGTGAAAGATGTTGTGATGCAGTCAGAGTCGTGTTTTTGGATTAAAATATAAAGTTTAAATTGTTAGAAGCACAATCTGACTGAATGTGATCGAACATTTTCATGACACAAACACAATTCTAATGGTTAATCCAGTGATTAAGTCTACTAATGATACTTTCTTCTTTCTTGAATCACATTGTTTGAGCTTTAGAGCAAAACTACTCATAGGAGCTAATTGAAAATGACCAGAATCTTACATTTAATGTTTTTTTTCCTTATTCTAAACTGGAATAAACATGAACATGATGGTCCTCTTTAAAATGCTAGTTCCAGTCCAGCTTTCACTCAAAAACAAACAATTTATCACATATTATCAACACAAACATGATCATGGAGATGTGAGAAACAGCAGTAGAAATTACCGTAATTTCTGGATTATAAGGCGCTACTTTTTTCTTGAGCTTTGAACTATGCGGCTTATAAGGCAGTGCAGCAAATTATTGAATCCCATAGACTTACTATTAACAAGTGCGGCCTATATATGTACTTGATCATTTTTCTTTCTTAATCTAGTGGGTGAGGCTTATATTCAGGTGCGCTCAATAGGGTAGAAATTAAGGTATAATGATCCAGTGTCTAGGATAACAGTATACAGACAATATTAAGTCAGTTCAACAGAATATGTTTAAACGTGATATTGATGATAATATTTGATGATATTTGATGTTCAATTTGTAGACATCCTCAAAACAACAGTCACAAAATTTACAATTTGATATATTGCCTAGCTCTAATTCTACCTGTTTTTTTTTTCATTCTTAACTTTTTAAGTGCATCTGTCTCTAGCCTCTCAGAGGTTGAATTCACCAGTCACACCTGGGACTAAGCTGGCGGCAAATGTCTATATTTTTCAATATTTATTTCCAGAAAATATAGATAAAAGTTATGATGGCGTTAGAATAAGGGTTACGTTTAGTAACAGGTAAGGACTTAAGGCTTTGTGAAAGGTAGAAAAGTGACAAATCTGGGCATCTGTCCCTATATGATTGATGCCAGTTTTAATACACGGCAAATATTGATATTTCGTCATGCTACTGATAAATGCCAGGAGATCATTTCCAGTCAGTTATAGTTGAATGACCAGGAAAAGTCTCGTAAATGGCTATTTTGCAAAATTGATTTTAGGAACTTTACAACTGGTGATGTGGTTAACAAAATTCATGCAACATAGGATCCAGAAATCATTACAACTAGTTGAAGAATAATTTTTGATTGAAGGCCTGCTTCCATTGCTTACACCCCTTTTAAGTCAATGATGGTGCCTCTGTAGAGCCTTCACAGCCAATGTCAATGAATCTTTAGGCATTAGCATTAAGGTTTAGCTAAATATCCATTTGCAAAACAGCTGCCACGTAATTATATCACGATCATATACCACATTTTTATATTTGAACCAATAGACAATATACTAATTTAGAATGGTAAGTTGGGTATCGCAGAACTGTGAAAAGATTCCCGAAAACCTGGAAGCAAAATTGACCAATCACTCCAACAAACTTAGAACTCAATGTGATCATGTTACAGTAATTATTTTTCTGCATTAATGATTTCACTAACATTACTTAATACAGTTGCTAATCCTTGAAAGTGGTTGTTAAAACACAGAACTTGTATTTTCTTTGTTTCTGTCTGCTGTACTGTACTGTACTGTTCTGTACTGTACTGTTCAGTGCAGATCTTCAGAGGGTGCGTGGTGCGCCGTGTGCATGAGGCGGGGCTGTGTGCACATATGGCAGTGATTTGGGAGCTGCAGACTGGACGGCTCTGCTCAGAGTCTGTCAGTGAGGCCTCAGACACTCAAACACTTTCCTGCCTGCTCTCCACATACTTCTACAACTACTCACAAAACTACCACTGCTTTAAATAGACTATCGCAATATTAGTGAGACTGGAGATTAAACCTGAGAAATGTTCATAAGAAAGGAGTCAAGTTATGTAAACTCCACTTATCAGAGCTTGTCCATGTTCTAACAGTGTCTCATGCATGTTTGTGTGCTCAGAAAAGTCCTGTTTTCACTTACCACCTATCCCCACCCACTTGCCTTTGGTGGCGATTAAATATTCTGATTCAGAGAAAAACATGTAAGGTTCACAACTGTCATGTGGCCACATTCCAACAATGGAAGAGAGGAATAGAACGTCTGCTGTTCGTATTTTACACTGAGGAGGCGGGGCTTATCAGTTCTGCAGCTTTGAACAGGAAGTTTATGGGCCTGTCCAATATTTCTAAGCCATTTGAGATCAATTTTGTGTTTTACGGTGACAATTTTGAAATATCTCATAGTGGATTATCAAATACATAGAAAACACACATTTATTTGTCATTTGACCTGATCACACTGGAAAATACCTGATACTCAGTTTACTCTTAGCTAAATGGACAAATTTGTTCTGCATTTAGACGTAAAGGACAAGGTGTGAAGAAAAGAACAGGTGTTCTAACAGCACTGTGCTCCTGTGAGGCGCTGAACTACAGCAGAACTAGTCACACTTTCAGTTTTCAAGGTGATCTATTGTAGGTTTTTCCAGATTCGTAGATTGTATTAAAATTTATACAATGTGATGTCACAATCTGAAGAAAAAGAGACTTAACTGTATGAGGCCTGAAAGTGTTGGTGGGTCACTTTCATGCTTCTGCAGACAGCCAATCACAGCACACATTAAAAACCTGTGTTTGTCTAGAACTCATGAGCTCAAAGTGGCCTCCTGCTTCTAACAAAACAACAATTCAACAGAGAGCAAAGTGACTATGTAGCTCATTAATAAAAAGAAGCAAATCTCACATCGAAAAACAGCAAATTTGTGAAAGCACAATGCCATGTACACTTAACAGATCTAAATCTGTGCAGTTTAGATAAATCCTTCAGCACAAAGTTACTGTCTATGTATTCAAATTGGCCAGCTCAGGAAAAGTTTGTTTTTTCCAGACTATGACTATTAAATTTAATCTTAGTCAAATATCCCAACTATAAATGAGCAGTAACATCAAATTGGTAAAGGGAAAGCAAAGAAGGAACACTGAAAACCAAAGATTTAAAATAAAAGTGCTTTGATCAATTAAGAACTTACACAATTCTTGAAATGTGATTATTTGTGAGACAAACACTGTACAGACTATGAAGTAAAGAGATGAGCAGACAGACATAGTGAACAACACTGAGACAAGCCTGATGGTAAACAGACAATATTTGCAAACCAAACACATGCGGGCACAACTGTTCCTACATGAACACGCACACACACACACACAGACTTACACACCCGTCTGCGCTCACAATAGAACACACTACCTTCAGGCTCAGGGCAATCAGGGCTCTTCCTGCTCTCCTGCTCCAATGCAATTAATCAAAGCAGATGACAGCTCAAATGACCCAATCAAAGCCTGCAATTAACGAGCAGGAAGCCTTCTGATTGGCCGGCTTTGCCTTCAGCCCCCAGGTCAGAGGTTAATCTTCTCAAAGAGTCGCAAACAACAAAAGCTACAGCTAATCAACTTTATAAGAGGAATGACCAGGGCTGCGTACTAAGTAATGACTGTTTACGTAATTAAATGATTTTGAAGTTTATAGTGCGGATCTGTCGAACCATCTGGATCATCTATACAGCTATAAGTCTTTGTGTATTTTAGTGAAACACCACAAGGCAAAGAAAATGTGCTCATCTTAGCAACTGTTTTGACTTGACTTATGACTTATAACCCTGAAGCTATGATTACACAATGCTCTATATAAAGCTTCAGATCAAATTCTACAAAAAATCCTTTCTGATTGTGAAAGAATATAAAACCAAACATTTGAGTAATGATTTCATAATTTTGCATGCAGCATTTCAAGATTAGTCACATCGCTGTGACAAATGTAAGGGTGAGGCTCCACCTGTTGCATAAAAGCATGACACATAACTTCTCAAACTTATGTGACTACATTAGGCTTAAATATAGTTTACATTGAGACCAACTCAGGAGATAGAATTAACCCAAAGAAGAACTAAAAAACACAAATATTCTAACTTCAGAAGTTTAAGGTAGCACCAGAGGCAACCTGTGTACCACAGTTTAAGAAGCACTGATTGGCTGCAACCAACTGAAACTAACTGTTATATTGGTAATCGATTAGTTGGGTGATTATTCTGTCGATTAATTGATTAGATGTTTAAAACGTATGACTGTGAGTAACCTGAGTGCTGCTGAGCTACAATGTAAAAATGTACCATCTCAATCAGGAAACAAGTTCATGAATCCTTGAAATATGAATCTTGTTTTAAGTAGGTTTTGACTGTTTTTAGATTTAAGACAAAATATATAAAACCTGTAGTTTTACTTTGAATAAGAAAATGATAAGCATGTCTCGCTTGAAAATTTGAAAACTTCACTTCAGAAAAGAATAAAACTTGTTTTAATCTTAGCATAAGAAAGTCAAATTATAACTAAAACAAAATACATTTTAGTTAATTCAGAAACTTTTTTTATATTAGCTTAATCAAGTCTGTATTTTTCCAGTGCAATGTCATTTCAGGACATTTTGGAGTCAAAGAAACTAAGGTTTACATCATAGAAACAATAAATAAACACCATTTTCATTGCTCATCATCATTAATTCTGTTCAGTCTGAGGTTTTATCTGTACATGGCAACGATTATCAATTACAAAATTAGTTGACGATTATTTAAATAATCATTTAGTTGCGATTAATCGATTAACTTGTTGCAGCCCTAGTTACAACCATAAAAACATCAGAGCTAGGAGGCCTCAGAGCATCAGAAGTGTACCTGGCTGATGGCTCCGAGGCTCAGCTATGTGAAGGCGGCTGCACAGCTCCATGAGGAAGTGGAGTTCTCCAAAGGGACAGTAAGATCCAACCTGAAATGAAACAAATCATGTGTTCAAGTTTGACCTTAAGAAATTATACATTTTATCATCCAATAGTAGCTTCCACTCAGTGTGATGTTAAAATGTTATTCATTTCAAAGGGGCCGTGCTATTTGTTAATCAACAGTCCTTGTAGGTCAGAACAAGAAATATTAGATCATTGTGATTCAACGAGATGTCTTCATAGTCAAAGTTTTTTTGTCCAGTGTTCATATACAATTGTTCCTACACAAACAACTCGCAAAGACAGTCAGATAATTGACCAGAAGAAAAAGAACAAGAGAAAATAAACGTTGAGTTGCATCTCCAGTGGTCAGCACATGTACAACTCCATTACTGCCCTTCCACAAGCTCAAAGGAAAGAAGATAATACATGATAGACAGAATTAGGCTGTGCAATTAATTGAATTATTGGTGAATCATTTACAAAAATTGTGTAATTGTATAAACCTGAATGCGCTTTATTTCTGTGATATGGAAAAAGGTGGTTTCGTTACAATTGTAGAATTTATTTACGTTTATTTTTCATCTATTCACTGCAATTTGGCGACACTAACACTCTGCAGTCTCTCTAAGCAAATAATTGTTTGAATAATCGTGATTTCAATTATGCCTTAAATAATCGTGATTATTTTCATCATAATCGAAAACTTAGCTAACACATACAGTATATTTGTAGTACAGCTCTGCCACCCTGCTCAGGGCCACAGTGCCACAGGGCTCCGTCATTAGGCCGGTGATGATGGCCGAGTGTTTGCAGCTTGTTTGTGCACAGATAAGTGGAGCAGTGCGGCCGCCAGCTGCAGACTGCGGCTGCCGCGCTCCCACACAGAGGCTCTTTTCATCTGACAGTGACCAGCTCCTCAAAAGAGCCTTTATATGAGCGCAGAAGCAGACGTCAGGAGTCCACTTCACACCCACAGATCAGCAGCAGAGTCACACAATCATGCAGACACACTGCTCATTTTACTTAGAAAGATATGTTAGTGTTATCAAAGTTCACAAATAAATTAAACCAGGAAGAAATATTGCTGTGTAATAGCAGTGATTGTAGATGGGTTTATTAGTTATTGGCAATATCGGTGACACTGGAGGGAGAAGATTTAAGACCAATAAAACATAGACAATGCAGCAGATATTTGACACTAGAGGTCAACCGAGGAGTTTTTCTTTGACGGAGGCTGATTATGACTGATCCATATTAAGGCTGATAGCCGATATGCAAAAAAATGTATTGGATCGATTTATTTGAGACCAACATTTTGTTTGCACCTGCTCCTGTCACAGTAAAGCCAAGCTGTGGCATGCTTAGTGCACTTCCTGCTTTAAGAAAAATAAAACGCTCTATTATTAGATACAGAAAGTGCAATGTGAACAATTTTTTACACATTCTGCACTAGAAATAAACAGATTTTACAAAATCTGGTAAAGCTCTTTTATTTGGTAGCCTAATAGACCACAACAGCAAGACAAATACTAGATATTGCTATGTTGCCTTAAAAACTGACACATTAGCCATAATCAGAATATCTCCTTTCAAAAAAGACCTTTATGAACTAGGTAGCTGCTTTACCAATTATAATTTCTCCTAATTCTAAAACTCCAAAGCAATCTAAATGCAGTGGTATTTGTTTTTGTTTTTTTTCACTGCACTAATGCAATCCAAAAAACTACACCTGACTTGTCATCTACTAAAAAGCATTCTTTGTGAACATATCATCTGCATGTCAACAACTCAAGTGCGATGCAGACTCTAAAACAAAGGTCCTGGGACAGTGTGTGAGATTAGCAGTGTCCAGCAGCAGCAGCAGCTTCTGTAGCTCCAAAGCCTAAACAGCTGAAGGCTTCACAATCAGCTGGAGCGTACGCTGCTGTGGGACAGTGTAAACCCGCCCTGAGGAGGAGGAGCAGACATGACAGCGCCACGACCAGGCCCAGGTTATTCTAGAACAGAGCGGGAGAAAATAGAGTGGTCATAATAACGCTGCCTCCAAAACAGCTGCTGCCTTTGACTCCTGCACACACTCTGTCCTTACACACACATTCTAGGCACGCACACACTTCACAAACGCTTGCACCAGGTTCAGAAACAACTTTAGAGAAAACCGATACTGCACAAGGACAAAATTAAGTTTGTGCTAACTATTCCACAGAACGACTGATTACTCCAAATAAACAAAAATCAGTGATTCTCAATCTCAACCTTTTTTCACATAAAGTAAAATATTTGTCTCTAAACAAACTGCCAGATTCTATCAGACCCAAGTTAAAGCGTTAAATGAGTCAAAAGATGTTTAAAATAAGAATAAACCGTAGATAATGCAGTTCTGAACCGTGACTAAATAAAGAGATCAAAAACATGAATGGATTTGTCATTCAAAACAGGAGGCAGCTCACGTATGTTTGACATACTACATTATATAATTTGATTCTGGGGGTTATTTTTCATTTTCATTTCATTTTGTTTATTTGAGCAACAAAAAATACATATATGGCATGCATGTGCATGTACAAAATCAAAATGATCATCGTTTATGATTGTATGAAATTTAAATTAGCAGCATACAACCAATATTGAACAGAAATGTAGTTACTTAGTCCTGTAAGAGTAAATCAATAAAGGTTTCATGGACGATCTCTTATTGTTATCATCGAAAAATAAAACATGTTTTTCTCGAACAGTTTGGACAAAAGTATAGACAAAAGAACAACTAGACTACAGCCGCAGCCACAACAGAAAGAAGAAAATACAGACAACATAGGCCTGAACACAATTGAACACAGATACATCTAGCAAGTGTTTGAAAATTCATTACCAAGAAAATGTGTTGCTTTTTTTTCCTAAGTTCTTCCCAATAAATCTTATTTTTCATTCATTTTCAAAATCAGATCTATTGCTCTGCACAACCGACACTTTTTTGTAGATTCTAGGTTAGATTCTTGCATCAATATTCACTCCTTAATGAATGACTAAGCTCTTCTACAACAAAAGCAATTCATTATAACATAAAAATATATTGGGAAAAGCAATCTAATAGCTAATGAATTCCCCCAGTGACACATCATCATGTTAATAATATTAATGATACTAGTTCTTATTTAGAATTACTTTTTAGAGCACAACTTGAACTTCTCTTTGCCTCAAAATGGTCACGATCACGACTGTTTATTAATCACATAGTTTTGACGTCCCAGATTGTGTGATGAATCCAGCTGCAGTGTGTGAGACAGAGGAAGTTAAATTCCAGTGTGTGAAGTGTGAAAGTGGTGAAACCTGTCCTCTTCTGTGTTATAGACACAGGTATGTACACACACACACACACTCACTCACCTCACCAAAACAACAGGCCCAGGCCGCTCCACAGCACAAACACCACATTATTCTCTGCTTATTAGTTTGAACGGAGACAGGCCTAATGAAAAGACACACTGTCTCTGTCTGCTCCATCTCATCCACAATCCATTGGTTGATCCACTAATAGACTAATTCAATACGCTGCAATATTATACATCTGCGGCTGTGTGTCCGGTCTGTTCTTAAGTGACGCTGCACCTCCAGGTTACAGAGGTCATTCTCAATCAAGAACAACTTACTCCAGTGTTCTACAAGCTGAGCTGCGTACAGAAGGAACACTAAACACAAATACACCAAACTGCTACAGAACATCAGTTGCCAAATTCTCTGAAATGCCTCACGACTGAAATAAATATTAAGAGCCAGGAAACCGCTCTGGTAGACATTTCTGCATCACATGTCAAATGCAAATTCCCTCAAAACTTACTTACTTCTGTGGCATTATGCGTCCTTTTATTGTGGCCAGTCTAATGTTCATGCTGTCTAATCAGCATCTTGATATACTTTTTTGTTTTTGTTTGTTTGTTTGTTTGTTTGTTTGTTTGTTTGTTGTTTGTTTGTTTGTTTATAGAAAGTGTATATTTTGAGTGCAGCTTGTAAAAACGGTTACAAAACAAAAGTATGTCTAGAATAAAAAGTAATAGTGCATAAAGCTTTGCACAAAATGTGGCAGAAGTTATGTGGCTGTTTGGGAGCAGGTTAAGTATGTGGTGGTGAGCGGTAAATTAAACAATCTATTGTACATCTTCTAGAACAGTTTAATAATAGATTATATAAAATGCTGAAATGTCATTTTCCTATCAGTCATTTTTCATATGTCACTGCGGATTAGGACATAAGAAGAATCAAACATGTGTTTTGCATTGAAAGCAGCACATATGCTGCGATACAGAACAGGAGACCTGGAACAGAAAGCTCCATGTCTCTGTGCATACACAGCTAAAGATACAACAGAGCATTTGGCTAAACAGCTGCAGGGCACTCCTCACTCCTCACAGAAGAGCATGAAGTGTTGGAACTCTGATTCTGACTTTTTATTGAACCAACAAAAAGCAGAGCAGAGAAAGACTGTGCAGTCAGAGAGAAGAGTTAAGCTGGACAAACTGTAAGAGAGGGTCTGTGGAGAGTAGCACCAAGGTCTGTCTGAGTAGTGCGAGTCTTACATCAAAACACACTATGTACTTCCTTTAGTATGTGGCCATACGCTAAATGATGCATAAAAAGAACTAAGACTAGGAGTGGAGGAGTTAAAGCTCATAGGTCACTGAGGGTGGTCAAGGGTCATGTCTGCTTCCACAGGATCACTGCACCTTTCAGACACACGGATTACAGAGAAATGAACAAGAAAATCCCCCACAAGAATGAAGAAAGAGCTCCTCCGACCTCTGCAGTCTGGCCCACACTTGTGTAAGATGTCCCTTTATGAATGGGATTTCTAAGAACTGCACTGGCCAAATTCCAGCCATGCAAGAATTTTACACAGCCACGCTTCTCTTGTAGCTGCTAAATACGCATTTTTGTTTGTCAGGTGGTTAGATAGCTCAGCATTTTCAAATATGGCATGTTTTGTACAACATGTCATAATGATTTCAGCAAACAAAAAATAAATTAGTGTTTTTTCTAACATTGTATCTCATCCTCAGTAATACTCAAACAATATTATATAGATACATACATAATTCACCCACAGATCCTTCCCAAAGAAAAAAGGGTTAGAGAATAAATAATTGTCAAAATTCTTTCAAATTCAATAAACTTTACAATACATTTTAGGCTTAACTAACCACAGACTGCATTAAAGTTGTGATTTTGTAATTTACTGAAAAGTCATGTTTTATTTAGCAAACTAAACAAGTAGTTGTTGTTCTTCTGAGCTCAATAAAAATCAAAATTATATTGATTGCAACCCATGTTTATCGACCCAAGAATTTAATTGTGACCAGACTGAATTGTCCCCATCCATAAAGCTACCTACTTTATAACTTTTTAAACTATGGTGGTCACATTTTGACTATAGGGGACCAATAAGTTTTGCATGACGCGGATGAAACAAAGGAGCTGATTGGTCGTCTGTCATTTAGATCAAAATCTCTAACTTCACTCACCTCACATTAAAATCGTTGCTTTGCTCATTCATTCTGCAGAAATTCATAATGTTTTTCAGTTCCACGTAATAGTTTTTCCATATTTTTTTTTTTTCGTCAAAAAGCAGCAATGTTTGTTTTCATACCGGAGACAATGCGCATCACTGATAGGCTTATTATTTGTCAATCACGCTTTCTGAAATTCAAATTATTTTTTTTATATCGTTTGGATTTTCTAAGCAAGGGTTACCAGAGTCTTCTTTACGAATGGGAAACACTGTAAATTGGACATTTTCTGAAAAAGTTTAGACGAAGCTTGAGCTTTATCAAAAGTAATTTAAAACTAAAGAATGATGACTAATGAAGAAAGTACTTCTATTTTGTGCTGGAAATTTATTGTGGTATTGAAATTGTATTGAATTGTATCGAAATCACGTTTAAAAGTTTTGTCTTGTTTATGAATGTGACAACAATGATTTCTACACATGATTTTGTTGTTGCTCCAAAGTAAACTCCTTCGTAGCATCAATAATCGACTCAAAATAGCTCAGCAGTTCTAGACAAACACACACACCCCCCGTCCCAAACCAATCCTCCACACGTGAGGCGGCTCTGGGACCCCGGGACACGTCGTCAACACAGTCATGCTTCTGCACTTATTTACTACACCCTCCGACGCCATTGTTCACGAGAGAGGTTTAGCTGTGAAGATTTACACAGATCCGTCGTGGGTTAAAACACTCTTGGTATTTCTGAACTCTGGTGGAATGCAGTCGCCGGCCGCAGTCACGTGACCACACAAAATCACACAAATAATTGCGTTTTCACAGTGAGGCGACAAAACAAAGCAGAAAAGATGCAGCGTTGGTTCTCCTGTTGAATAAGGAATGTAGGGCTGAGTGTTGCCAATGGCGAGCACTGAATTATTCACTGCCAGGAGCCCAGTGTATTTAAAACCAGATCAATACTATTAAAGGACATCTCCAGACTGCTCTGACCTTCCACTCGAGGAAGAAAAACTGCTTCATCGGAGTGAATCAAGCAGATGTAATGTTACAATGTGAATGAGCAAAAGTGTCAAAAAAATAAAATCATAATATCGACGTAGCAAAGTAACTGGGTTAGGATTGGTGCAGGTCAGCTAAAAACAAAAATTACCCAACAAATATAGTGAATATATTGGATAATTTAACATAAAGGAGTGCTATTTATTTATGTTTCTGGCCAGCTAAGTCTAGTTTGTTTCTATAATGGTTGTCACTAGAACTGCCATAAGGCTACAGATGTATGAGACAAAAACATATACAGTATATATATGATTTTTTTTTTTTTTGAGAGCCAGACTACATTATTAAATCATGTACATCTTTGGCCTAGATATTCATCTGCTTGCTTTGAAAGTTGCTCTGATTGGTGTTTTTGCTTAGACTGAATGGGTCAGTCTAAGCAAAAACACTCAATGCCACAATGCTCAGCGTCCTTTTTCAAACGTAGTAAGTGAATACAATTGTAATGAGTGGGTAAAATAGGGTCTTTCAGCTTCATCCATAATCAACAAACCTTGATCGAGATACTCAAGCACCGCTGGGTGCAGGTGTGCACCGGGTGTGTGCACTCAAATAAAATAATGGAGGTACCTAATTTGCAGGGCAGCAGAGTGCACTTCACAAAGATTGACCAATAGGAGCAGTGAGAAACTGTGTGCATGTTTGACAAGATAGTTGCCTTACAAAACAAAAATAATTTATCCGATTACTGAATATCAGGACTAAAACAGTAGATCATCAGAGGAAAGTGATTCCAATATATTGTAAATATTTTTTCCAATAATGATTGATCTCAATTTTCGATTCAATTTTGTTTAACCTTTTAAAAAACAAATGGAAAAATGACAATCATGAACATAAACAAAACAAAAACTTTTACTATGTCCCAATTATTATTATTTTTTTTAACTATGAATCAATACTCTGGCTCAAAGTTTGACTTTTGCTCCAAACTACACATTTTTATTGACAAAAAATTGGTTTTAGATCTTTCGATTCAAAACCTACCACCAAATAATTTACAATTTAGTTCGATTCCATCTTGATCTCTTGATTTTTCGATTAATGGCCTGAATATAAACATATCATCTTTCAAATGGACCGTGAGTTTTTTTTATTGTTATTAAAAGTTCAAAGTGTTTTGGATGATTAAATTTCTTTGGTCACTACCTCAACACCATGAATACCTTTTTTGTGTAAGTTCAAGTTTTGAATGAAAACGCTATTCTTTGCCTCCACTGACCACCTCAGACATTTGTCCAAACAGACTTTACAGTCATATTAGATTCTGTTACCAAAGTTAAAGTCTCCAACTGTGTAATACAGACAGGGGAGATCTAATCACACCCAAAGCACAGGCCAAAACCTGCTGTATAAACATCTTGGATATCGATTAAACTCCTATCAGTGTCTGCTGCTGCTGGGGCCCTCAGTATCTCCTCCTACAGAGATGAGAGGTTCCACTGTTAGCTCTGCTGGCATTTACTCTCCAACACATTTTCTTCATTTAGGAGCTTGGGCCTGGTCGTCTCCCTCCAGCAGTTTCACCTTTGCCACGAATCCAGCCAAATGAAAATACACGGCGATGGGGATATGAAATAACCAGGCGAAAAGGTGGTCTTTGGGGGGGAAGCTGCTGAAGAATCAACCTTCTGTGTGCCCGTTTACTGCCTTTATTTATCTGCTCCGAGAGGCTGGCTGTGTGGAGGAGGTGGAGGAGGAGAGGGGTGGATTGCATGTTTTCCTCCCAGACTCAGTCACTCTGTCTCCAGGCCGCTGGGGGAGGAGGGGGAGGAAGCTGGAGATGTGAAACTCGATCTTTCACCCCCTCCCGCCCTGCCCCAAACTCCTTACCTCCACAACCTTCACAGAGAGCCTCCCAAGACTCCTTTCCTCCCTCCCTCCCTCCCTCCTCCCAGGGTAATCCGATCTTCCCAGACTGGAAATGGCGCTCCGAGAGGGAAGAAAACGACAGAGCAGAAGCAGGAGAAGAAGAAGGAGGAGGAGGGAAAGATGGAAAAGAAAAAGAAGGATCCCTCTCAGTGCGGGCTCAGAGGTTGGACAGACTCCCGGGACGGGGAAAGTGAGAAGTGCACACAGCAGACAGAAACTCAGCCATGTGCGGGACAGATAAAGGAGAAGGAAATAAGAGAAGTATAAAGAAGATAAAAGAAGATACATCGATTCACAAGTAAAAGTAAATTATGACGATCTTGCCTTAGAAACAGGCTCAAAAAATCGATACAATCTAAGCTATTAATCCCATAAATTCAAATCTGCCAGGAAGAACTCTTTTAGAAGTGTGTTTCAGACAGAAAACTCTATCTTGTTTTCACACTGAAATTTATGGATGCTTGTTTACCAAAGCCAGAAATGTTCATCATACTACATCTAATGTGGCTGAAGGATAGGATTATGCTACCAAAACAAAAGTAAAACTATAAATAAAAAAACACAGATCTTTTAACTCAAGCTGTTAAAAATAAGGCTCAGAGGCAAAACCAAGCCTTTCAATCAATTGAATACAACTTTTTTACTGGTTTAAGTTGTGGTTAGTACTAGCTTTGGCCTATTCTTTGATTATAGTTTGTGCCTATCTAGTCTTAGCATAGTTTAGTTCTGGTTTAGGCTGACTGAATGTTGGCTAACTGAAAGCAGTCTAATATAGTTGCAGTTATTTTACAATGTTTAAACAAATCTTACTTTAGCGATATTTTGTGCCACCCACATTAAAAGTGGTGACTGGTCTTCTATTTTTAGCCGAAAGATGACGGCCCACCAAAAAAATCTGTCTCTCTGTAAGATAAAGTTGAATAACTGTTTCCTCATTAAAAACACAGCTGGAGTTATGCACGCGTTGATGAATCTTGTTTAGAAAGTCATCTTACTTATGAGCCACAAAATCTCACACTTTTGTTATTTCACAGGTTGAGCTGTTTTTAATATCTACTGTAACTAACTATAACTATTATTTTAAATGTAGCACTGTGACAAAGTCAGACCACTATCTAAATCAAATAATTAAATCATTTCTTTCTCACATAACCAAAAGAAGTGCTCTGATTGGCTGTGCCTGGGTGATCGGCTCTAATTTAATTTCTAATTTTTGCTGCCAGTAAAAAGATAGTTTTTTAATTCTGTAAATGGAGCCATGTGGATTGTTTGCATGTAGATATAAACCCTGTGCTCAAGGATTTGTGAGAGCAAAGAAGTAGTTGGATAGTTTTAAATACCTACTGCTTCCTGTTTTGCAGCATGAAAATCAGGTAGACAGAGGTGTTTCCCACCTCAGGAATTGAGTTAACGAAAAATGTACATGCAGCAGGAAATAAATAAACTGATTTTGCAAGAGCTGCTAATTATACAGAAAAGCTGCAAACAAGTCTTGATAAAGGACTTAAAAACAGTGCAAAAGATCTCTGAGATCTATCACAGATCTGGGACATTCAGAACAGTGTTTTATGAGGCTCAGAGGGGGAAGAACAGTATCTCACAGGCAGAACTCCAGCTGTGCTTTTGATGAGAAATGAATGATAAAAACTGATTTTTTTAAAAAGTCAATTTTGCATAATATGTGAGCTTTAAAGGACTGTACCTAATTTTTGCATCCTAAAAATGTAAACAAACAGAAATAATTAATTTTAACCTTTTTCCTTCAGCTACATGATTTCCTCACGTAGCTAATGCATTCTGAGCTTCAGAATTGTTCATCATGATGAGTTTTAATGTTTTTTCACAGCTTTTAGCAGCGAGGTGAGTCAATATGCTAACAACAGTTAGCCACAATGCTAAAAACAAAAACAGAAAAAGTTGCACACAAACGGGATATTATTAGACATAGACAGGACTTTGTGGACTAATTTCCACCTAAATAAATACTTTAACAAGGCATCAGTGCTAGGGGAAATTGCTTTTAAGTTATCTTGTTGCAAAAAAATCGAGTACAGTCCTTTAAGTAACACTCATGTCAGGCTGTACCTCAGACACATTAGCTGTTCTTTAGTAAACTTTACTAAGCATGTTGTCGTGGTGGTGGTGCTGCTGCGGTCATGTGATGCAGACTGGCTACTGTCTGACAAACTGTTGCTGTGCAGAGTTCTAGTGATACAGGTGACTCTATCTGCATTAACCAGGACTTTCTCTGGAGACTCTACGTGATCCTGGTTCAGCTCCTCCACCGCACTGACCTTGCTATCTCACTGACATAATTTAAGAATGAACAAAACTCCATGCAACTAACAAAGTCAAACAACATGTCACTGATGAGATGAGAAATAAGTACACGTTTTCTACCTTAAATTGGAGCCTCTCACTGGTGTCAGACGGCACCTCACACTCCTTGTTGCTGCACTGTTGTTGTTGTGGTCTAGCGCTGGCTTACCCACTGTCCATCAGCCTGTTATTTCTGTAACAAAGATCCAAGGCTCTGCAGAGGTATGTACAGCTGCCTGACATATGGATAATACTAGGTTTGGATTTGTGATGCCCCCCTTTACTGGTTTTATGTTTAGTTTTACAGAGGCGGAGCAATTAATCGGATTTAGTACCTTTGCCATGTTTTATAAAGGACAAATTCTATGTATTAAAATTTATTTTTTTCTATTGTTGTAAACATGCTCTTCACATGTTTCCCACACCAGGAATTGTCTCCTAGCTCTATTACTGGTTACAAAGCAATATACACAGATAAAATAATCAAAGGGATCTTGCCTGATGGTCCAAACAATTCCAGATGATTCATGGACTTAAACTACAGAAGATCTCAGATCTCTACCTATGACATCACAGATCAGGGACATTCAGAACAATGTTTCTGAAACTCAAAGGGGAAAGAATAGTGTCTCACAAACAGAACTTTAGAAAAATAGAAGAGGATTAAAAACTCATAAAATGAAGGTTTGTAAAATCATTGCAGAGTCAGACACACTATGAATGATGCCTCTTCTATCGTCGGATGAAGACTTATGATGCACAGGTAAAAGGGAAAAGAGTAAGACATTACTGTGTAAAAAAAAATATATATATATATATATAGTTCTGTTAAAGGCCACAGCGGCTTTAATTTAAGATTGATTAGACCAAATTATGGTATCTTTCTGTGGAAAATTGCATAAATGTAAGACATAGTCATAATGATATTAAATTTGTTACTGAAAGGGATTTAGATTTTGTTATCAAACAGATCAAAATCTAACTGTGACACAATGGAATCATTGTATCAAAGTTGATACAATCATTGTCCTGTTAGCAGGCTCCAAAATTGAACTAAATAGAAAATTTGAGTTTAAAATAATCTATATTATTCATTGTGAGGAATTCTATATCATTACCAAAACCAACTACTAGTTTCTCACAGGTTTATACAAAAATAGTACAAGTTATTCATATTCAATCAATTACTGAACTCAGTTTCTGGTCTTCAAAAGTGATGGTGATAAATGTGATGATGTCATAGGGTCAGATGGGGACAAGAGTATTTTTCTCTATTTATAACATTCGACAATTGTTTTTGCATTAAAAATCTATGAGACAATTTGACAAATAACCTGAACAAGACACTAGAACAACTCGAACTTGCACTGGCTACATGAAGTAAACATTTGGAAAGTCAACTTACTATCCAGTCCTGACTAGAAATAGGTTGTGATCGCTTTGTAGAAGAAGACAAAATAAGATTGTACACAAATTATCTACATGGTCATTTCACTTTTTCTTTTTTTTTAATTCTTGTGTTTTTAGTGACACAAAGACAGACACTAACTATTTGCACAAAATATGTATTTAAACATTTTTAATTTTAGCTACCAAACATATGTATTAAATCAGAGTTTCCTTTTGATTTTGGAGAGACTTTGGTGGCACTAGTAAAAATTGTCATCTTATATCTTGTATGTAGAGGAGGTGTTTATATTTTGAAATTTATATTTGTTGTTACCCTTGACAGCTGTTTTAGACCAGAACACATGAAATGGTTATTATACATTATCATATCAATGTGAACTTGTGTAGACTATTTATAGACTGTGGTGGAGAATTTTAGGCTATATGGTATAAAAGTGATTATATTTTATTGGCCTGTTGAATGTTGTGATTTTATTTGAACAGAACAAACAGTATAACAACAAGAAGCACAGTGTCCACAACAGCATTCACCAAAGTCTGGTGGTGTTGTTGTTTGCACATTGGTCACGAGTGTCCGCAGAGCCACAAAGCCACAGCTCGGACACGCATCAGGCCGAACAGAGGGCGATAAGAGGCGGGCAGAGAGTGGACTACAGCTGCCTGGGAATGGGACCAAGCAGGCCTGTGCACAAACAGCAGCAGTAGCACAGACACAGCAGCAGCAGAGTCTTTTCCTGGAAGCAGAGCAAGCGGATCTAAAGCACTCACTTTCCAATCAGCAGAAGACTCCGGTTGTGATTTAAAGGGGCGTCAGTCACAGGACGCATTTTCAACACTGTAACCTGAATAATGCCTGGGTGCAAATAAATAACAAGTGGAAAAAGCAGGGTGCATGCATATTACTGACAAATGCCTGTACACCTAAACCAGAAAAAGTCGCACTAATCATATTCTATTATTACAATCACGAGGAAAACCAAATTAAATCTGGACAAAATACGTGCAAGTATTATTGTAGTTTTAGTTATCTGGCAATTACGAAACAAAATGCGAAATGCATAAAAATAAACCCTTTTAAACTATGGACTTCGAGAATATGTAGAAAATTGAAGAGCGTGGCAAAACTTCATGCAACAAACCGAAAGCTAGCGTGAAGCTAAACACATTAGCTTTAAAAAAAATATACAGACTAAAACTGCTTAGAAAAGTAGCAGTGATATTAATAAAAAGTGTAAAAGTTCTTTAGAATAAATATATGTGGTCGTTTGGTTTCAAAGTAATGCAGATATATTTGGAGAAAGAAAGAAAAAAGAAGAGTTAAGTGTGTAACAAAGTTAGCTAACAGAGGAATGTGGCTAACGAGCTCATCAGACAACAGACCAAAACATCATTTTAAAACAAAGACCGTCTGATGATTTTGTAACTGAATATGTTTGTTAGTTTGGTGTAGAAAATGTTTAGTAAAACAGCTGATACAACTTAGTATTTTTCTCAGCGGCGGAGTCACAATCCAGAGTCTGGCGGTAACACAGAACAATCGGCAGCACCAAACTCCTCTACAGACAGGAGCCATGTTTTACAAAGGTACTAAAGTGGACTTTTTATTCAAACGAAACATCCAAAAGTAGAGCAAATGGAAGTAAGTCGCTACATAACAAGACTGTGTAAATACGTAGCTAATGATATGTTTCCCAGTCTACAGATGGAGCCTAAAGTCAGGGAGCTGGAGCCGCAGGTCAGGAAAGAAGTTTGGAAATCCAGAAATCCGAGCTTACCTTGTTTTTTCTCCTTTACATCTGTCATGAGAAGTCACTTCTTCATCCAGTGCTAGATCATCGTCTTGTTCGGATAGAGATTTCCTCGACAAAAGCGAAAAGTAAAATCCAGTTTTCCACAGAAACGACACGTTCCAGGACGTATTCCTCGCGTCTCTGTGTAGATCTGTGGCTGTGGTTTGGCTGATTGATGCTGGAGCCAAGATCATCTCCGCCCGCAGAGAGGAATCACTCTGCACCAAACAACCTACGCTTCCGGCCCGCTCTGGTAATGTGATAATGGTTGTGATGTACAATAAGACAGGGCAAATTAATACAGTGGATACTACAGCATGCTTCACTTAGAGTAAGAGATAACAGTGCGCACGTTTATTTAAACTAAGTCTAAAAAAGCGAAAATTGTATAAAAATATAGATGCAAAAAGTTATTTTAGTTTTCACGTGTAATTTATCTAACATTGTAGGAGATTCATGCTAAAACTGTGATAATTTGAAATCACAAAACCCTTTGTTGATTAAAAAACAAAGTTTACATATGCGCAAAAGTGAGACCTCTTCTTGCTCACGAACTATAAAAACACTAAAGCGCCCTCTGCTGTTTGTCAGTCAAATTAAATGCTTGTTTAAAATATATATATTACTTAAGATGACATGTTACCTAAATGTTAAATATCACACTTATTCTCAGTTTAACAATAAATTATTTAATGTCTGATTAATTTATCTACCTAACAACCCCACAAGTACCTTGAGTCGACTAGTCATGAGAAAAAAGAAGAAAAAACTGAGACACCTCTTTTCAAGTTTTGTGCTTTTTTAATTAAACTTTGAACACAATGATCCATCTGCAAAACATTTTTTATCGTTGCAATGCAGAAAAAAACAACCACCTGCATGGTGTATGATTTCTCTCAGCCAAAGTATGACATTAGTAAGCTTGCATCTTCAAATCCATACATTAACAGTTAGTCCGAACACTCCAACAATGTTAACAGTAAAGCACTTTTTCAGGACTGTGGCACAAACTAAAACTGACATAACAAACACACACATACATCCACACATACACTCTCTCTGTATAAAATGTTCAAATAAAAACTGTACACCAGAACAGACACTCCTCAGACCTGAGCATGCACTGGAAAAATGTCAAGCTGAAATAGATAATGAGTGAATTACCATTGAGGATTTTTTTTATGCTAAAACGAGAATTGCCAATGAAACACTGCAAAAAGTGAATTTGAAGTCTTTGTTAAGAGAACAACATTTTGAATAATATTCATTTTGAGTAGTTTTGACCAGATAAGAATAAATTGCGTAAGTGATGCAGCATATTTCACTTGTTTCAAGTCATTTCTGACTGTTTACATGAATTTTTACCTGATTTAATTTGCCAATGAGGTAAGTTAAAATGTCTTACTTGACTGGAAACTATTTTGGCTTGAAATAAGTAAAAATATCTTGAAACAAGACAATAATACCTTGAACACTACCCAAAGGAAAAAAAATGTATATATATTTATGGATAGTTAATATGATTCCTCGTCTAAATATTGTTTCCCTCTTTTACACTAAGCTCTAAACTAGTTTAGAATTAAGCTGTGCTTCATTTCTTTGTATTAAAACCCCCTAAGTGTCTTGTATTGTGATTGTAACACTATTTAAAAATGTAAAAAGTCATACAAAAAAACGAGAAGACATCTAATTTTGAAAAAATATTGAAAATTACAAATGCTACACAAAACTATGTACTCTCCAGTGCTTGTAAAAAGCTTTCCTTACTCTTGTTGCAGAACTATTTAGTTTTCTAAAAATCATTATTGTATTTTGTTACAAAAATGTGTCATACCACAGGATAAAAAATGGTTACGGTACATTTCCAAATGTCAAGTACCCAAATTCAGTTTTTGCAGTAAGCAAAGATAAAATGGATTGCTTTAGTAAAAATAAGAATTTTTTCTCTTGAAAAGAGCAAGAGGTAAGCATTACTTATTTCAAGCATCTTTTCACTCATTGTCTAATTTAAGAATATAATTTTTACAGTGTGTCAGGCTGCAGGAGCGCGGCTAAGGCACAAAACTCCTCCAACTACAGTACAAGTTACAACTATTTTCTTCTTCATTTGTGGTTTAAGAAAATAATAAATTAATCTTCTTTCCGATATCATGTTAAAAATCTACAAACTAGAAAACCACACACTTTTGTATTGAAAAATGTACCAAGCAATCTAACTTGAACATCCAAATAAACTCAACAGTGTAATTACAAAAGAATAGCCATTCACAAAACCTAACATGATATACATTAAACGCAGCAGTGACCATATATTAGCTTTCAATATATATCACCAGTAAATAAATATGTATTCTGATTTGTTTTACATACTGTTAGTGACAAATGCTATTCTCAGATCTACTTGTATATAAAAAGAAAAAAAATATATCAATGTTTAATCAGTACAAGCAGCTTATACTTGAAAGAAGACATAATATGCTTTTTCAGACATTTTTGTGAAGTAAATCCTAAGTATGTTTGTGATTTTACATTTATTTAATTGCACATTAGTGTAGAAGTCAAGAACGCATCTAAACAAGACCAAGACCTTTCTGAGACTACAGAGTTCCAAGACTGAGACTGTGCTGGGTCCATGAACTCTTGAGACCGAGACAAGATCAAGACCTTACAAAGTGCTACAACACTATTGCAGAAAATGATGCATTTTATTGTAATATAAAAGTTGTCATGTTGATTTAGTGATAGAAATGACCTTTTTTTCTAGTCTCTTGCCCACCATCTGGCCTTGTGACATCATCGTTCTAAAACCTGAACACAGCCTATTGAAATAAATCACAAGTAGGTTGTGATTTCATATCTATTCTACTATATTTTTTCTCTAAATAATTACACTAACGTCATCGATGTGGGTGGGGCTAGGTGGTAGGTGAGAAAAGAATTTTCTGAGCACTCAAGCATCAGTGATAGACAATACAAGATTACTCAAAATCAATAATATGAATAAAATTATGAAAAGTAAACACTGATGTTATAAGGTTTTAAAGCTCACCAAAGTAACTTTTGCATAATACGCCCCTTTTAAAAGATATTTACTTTCTATTGTTTACCTAACCCTTTTGCTGTACCCAGTTTGTGCTGTACATGGTCTTATATTTGTGATACAGTGATTTTGTTAGTAGTTGCAATTAAACGGTAAGGGTTGGTTTGTTACTGCATTGTACTTGAAAATAACAAACATTCATGGCGAAACAAAAAAAAAAAACAAAACTTGCAGATTTTTGTAGCTATCAAAGCAAATAGTTCTTCAGTGATCGACTGTAACGAAAGGCATCTGCATCAGTTCAGTACAGTAGTTATGAAAAGTAAACTATTATAGCTTCAGATAGGGATGGGCTCACACAGATTATCTGAACCAGTTTGGATTATTTGCATTGCACTAAACAGTCACTCATGTGTTTCCCACATCAGAAATTGAGTTAGAGCTCCATCTACTGACTGCAGATGAAGTTACACAGGTTCAAAAACGATTTCTCCAGATACCCTGCAGCTGCAGAAATGCTTCAAATGAGGTCTCAGAGATTTACTACAAGATTTCAAATCTGGGAGTTTTCAGAGGCTCAGAGGGAAAAGAATCGAAGACTCACTCACAGACAGAATTCTTGTGTTTTTGGAGATGAAGTAATGTTAGAACAGAGCTCAAAAAGGCAAATTTGCAGATAATCCTATAATCTATAGCAACTGACTTATTTGTTTTTGACATTGGCAGATACTGATATATCGCCCATCCCTAATGTCTGCTATAAAATCCTAGCCCTACACCTATGTCATATTACATTACTGATGACACAGTGTTGTTTTTTATGATTTAAAGTGTAGAATCCAATAAAAAATACTAGATGTAAAACCGACAGCAGCTTTGTCCAGCCCATTCTCCTCTCCAGGACGGGCCTACACGTTGATGGCATGAGCATGCTTCTTGCACAGAGGTTTGTCCTTCTTAGAGTAGAAAGGCTGACCCTCAAGGTTAACATGGCACACCTACAGTTAGAGAAACAAAAATGAAACACAAGTTATAAGGATCCAAGAATTTGTGTGTACACTCTTAGAGAGAAGTGAAAACAACATGTTCCCAACGGTGGTTTTAGTAACAATAACATTAAGTAAACATCAGTGCTACTTACCGCACAGACAAAGCAGGTGTCATGCCAAGTGTGACCTAAAGCCTCAATAAACTTGTCTCCGGCCTCTACAGGGAAGTCACAGCCATGACACTTGGTGCTGAAGAGGGCAATGTAATCTGAAATATAATTGTACACAAATGTTATGCTAAAAGAGGCATCTTAGTTTTTTAGGTGTCGTAACAGAAGCTCATTATTTTACATTTCGATAATTCTAAGTTAGAAAAACTTAGAATTACTACTTTTAAATCAGCCTATAAACGAAACAAATGTGAAGCCGATCAGACTGTTTGTGTTGTCTAAAATCTTCGATGTGCACAAGAAAGAAAGAAAGAAGAAAGAAAGAAAGAAAGGTACATTTTGCGAAAATCTGCAAACATTGTAAATAAATTTTTTAATATTTTGCATGATGTTGGCTCTTGAGTGGTAACAAAGCAGATCTCGTAGAGAAATGTCCACTTATATGTTGAATCATGTCCTGTCTTGAATGACATCTATGTTCTCACTAGCAAAAGCAGAGAGGCAGCCCAGGCCCCCATCAGTAACGTCCTGTTCAAAACCGATAAGCTCTGCCTCCTCATAGGGATATTTTACCATAATATAAAGCAGATTGTTACTGGCATGTTTTTATTTGTGAAAATTTATTACATGTATTACTTCTAAAAAATCCACTAAGTGAAACCATGCGGGTGAGGGAGATGGTAAAATCTGGAATTTCCTGAGCACTTGAGCCTCAGATGAAGGACAATACAGGATTACTCAAACATACCACAAAAGTTAAAAGTTCACAAAGTTGAATTTGCTTACTATAAGTTGTTACTACATGACCATACACAAGGTTGGAGCTTCTGGCTCTTTGCCCTCTCACCTTTCTCACAGTAGGGCTCTCCGTCCTCCATGTGGAACAGGCTGTTTCCAAACGGTTTGCCACAGGCTGCACACACGAAACAGGTGGTGTGCCACGTCTGCCGTAGAGCGTGCATCACCTCCTGCAGCACACACCAGACATTCTCACATAAATGAACAATGAGGGCTGAGACTGACAATCATTTTGGTAATTCTACTGTTTATATTTTCTTATTTCAATGAAAGGAAGGTAAGCTAACATTATTTATGCACACGAGTGGAATGCATTAGTTCTGTGGAATGTGAGAGTGATGTAATGAGAATATTTTTTACTAAATTTGGCACTGATCTGCAGTAAATTCGCCATTTGAGAGTGCTGTTGGAGTTACATGTATTTTATCTTGCTCTAGGCTCGAGTGGCAAGTACCACCAGCATTGAGGGACTTATTCCTCTGTCTCTGATTAGATCCTGTTTCACAAGACAGACATTAGTCAGATTTGTAGTCTGTATACAATTAGTGTTTGCACTGAAATGTTGACTGTGAACAGAATACGGTATGTGCAGAAGTTTCGGTCAATGCTCCTCACAGACAGGTTAAATAAAGAAGATTGCAGCTCATTCAGTTTATTTAGAACTCAGTTAAGATAAATGTTTTTCAAAATGTTTTTATTCACTTTATTTTTGAAACAGTGTCTAGCAGTAGTCTGAGTTATGACTATCCAAATGTAGTCTATGGCAGTCTAAATAGACGTCGGGCACATAACATCTAATGTATCTTACCCCATGATCTTGGAGTTGCAGCGGGCACAGGTGGGAGCGAAGAACTCCTCGTAGCAGTTCTCACAGTAAACGTTGTTCTGCTCCTCCACAAAGCTGACATCAGCCAGAGACATGTGGCAGTAGTGACAGTTGAATTCCTCTGGGTGCCAGGAGCGGCCCAGAGCCACCAGGAAGGGGCCCCTGTCAAGTGTGGATACATACGCACACTTAAGTCTTTCTACTGTGCATTTTTATTTTGTGTTGTTGAGCAAGAAACTATTTCATCTTGGGCTAAGCTGTCCTTCATCATGACACTACCTGTAAACTTTTATCATTTTCAGTTTTTTGGTCAGTCTTCTTTCACAGTAATAAAATCTTTCTGAGAAAACAACACATCTGTCCAATCTGCTCCTAAATATTTTTTAGTTTAGTCCACTTCCTTCATAACCTGGACAGACAGATGGATATCATGATATTTGTGAGTTCACAAATATTTGAGAACACATTTGAGCCTTTAGGTTTGCATTTGGAGAATTTGGACCACCAGTGATTAGGACCAATCACAGCGCAGAAGTAGATCAATCACTACTTTAACAGAAGTACAGACTATTTTAGTTTTTGAAAAACATGCACACAGAAATGCTTTGAATATTTGAGAACAGGAAAGACCATGATATCTTGGCATGCTTTGACCAATCAGTTTCGAATATGTCCTTTATAACGCTCTACCTTTTTCAACGGCTTTCAGAAAATGAAATCTCAGATGGGTATGTTAATAGAATTTGGATCAGAATGATAAACGTGTCCACCTGGTGTAAGCCAGGTTATTTCTTTCATATTCTATGGGATGATGTAACTTCAAAGACAATTTTTGCAAAACTCAATGAAAATAGCTCCTAGATTTTAGATTTAGGTTTTTTAAAAATTTTGAGTCGTAAAGTTGTAAGTCAAAAACTAAATAAGATATTCATAATCCCCACTGTAATATTTGTGTCTAAAAAACTGTAAGAGCAAGATCAGACTTGATTCTATTATGAGCGACTCCTGCGCGCATGAAGCGCTGCTACTGGTTTGGTGTAAATTGGGAGGAAATTATGTACATTTTTCAGATTTGGCTGCACTCAATATATTCACATTTAAAAGCCAAATTTCTGTATGAAAACATGGAATGATGAAATGCATTTTTCTTAAATTTATGTACGTACACTACAGGGAGAGTTTCACACTGACAACTTTACATTTAGGATTTTTCATATTCACTTGTAGTGGTTGGTCCCTTACCTGATGATGCTGTTACACGCCCCACACAGAGGCGTCCTGCTGCTAGCTGCAAACCTCTCTGCCCTTTGAGCCACGCCTCTCGCCACAGGAAGGAATGGAGCGGGGCTAGGGGTGATGGGGGCGGGGCTGGAGGGATGGCCGCTGGGCTGGGAGCTGGAGGTCCGGCTGGGGATGGGTTGGGGATGTAAGCAGGAGGGGGAGGAGCTGCTTGGGGCAGGGCGGGCACCTTTGTGGTGGTGGTCGTCATCTTACTGGGGTCAAACTTATCTGCAAAGTTGGTGTCGGTCACCCAAGGAGGTCTATTGGAGGGGGAGGGGGCAGCGGGGGGAGGAGCAGGGACAGTGGCAGGGGGGCAGGGCTGAGGATGGGCCGGGGCAGGAGCAGGCGCTGGTGCAGGTGCTGTATAGAATATAGAAAGAGTCAACCTTTTTAGCAATGACAAAGTAGTCTCTATATCATAGACTTTTAAGTGAAGCTAAACTCTTTTTTTGCTCTGAAGCTGTGTTTTTGGTGTTTAGGCAGAGTCTGTAGTATTGTCAATGTCAACTATTCTGAATCAATCTTGGTGTAAAAGAGGAAAACAGTCCAGCAGTCTAGTTTTAAGATTCAAAACTTTTCAAACCCAGTGTGATTCTTGCTAATGAATTTCAGAACATCCGATCAGAGTGATAATTTAGGCTTCACTTTTGCCATAAATATAAAGCTAGGGTACCTAACTTTTCTAGTTGTAAATTTGAAAAATACTTCTCATTATATCAACAAGTAGGCCTATTATAAATTCAGCTCTCTGTAACAAATAAAAGTAATGTATTTCTCTTGAACTGATGTGCTTTGGTGATCCACATCAGTTTCATTTTGCTGACTGTAAAAATTTGCTTTAAAGCTGTAATGTCAGTCAAAAGTGAATGCATGTGGTCATTCCCATGAATCTAGAAGGGTTGAACAGGTTTAAATACCTACTTCCTCTTTTGAGCATAGAAATCCTTATACTTCTTGTGTTTATGCATCACATTAATCAACATTCATTGACATGACATGTACCTGGTTGGGAGGGGTAGATGCAGGCCGTGCTGACCACTTTGGGAGGGGCGGGCCAAGAGGGATCTGTATGGAGCTCTGCTGAGTGGGAGGGGCCTGAGGTGGCAGAGGCTGCTGGTACTGCTGAGGCATTGGCTGGTACTGCTGGGGGGGCGGGCCTTGTGGAGCTTGGTACATTGCAGGAGGCGGGCCATAGGGACTAAAGGAGCAAAATATAATCACAATAAGATTCTGTGCACTTTTTTATTCAAGCACCTGCTTTAAAGATGCACTGTGTAATTTTTAGAGGATACGAACCTTATTGCGACAGTTGACGTCAGTAACTGATGTCAGCATTGTCTAGGAACTTTCAGATGTCACCACATTTTAAATTAGATGAATATATTTGTAATATTTCATGGAAAAGTACACTGTTATTAATAGGAAAAAAATACTTTGCACACTATCTGAACCTGGGACAAAAACGGACTTTCATCACCATGGAGACAAGGAAGTGAGTTACCGCCCTCCTCAAGTTTCACAGTGCACCTTTAAATATGAAACATACCAAATGGTTAAGTTCAGACTGAGCATTTGCCATTGTTATTTCCCAGTATGAATAAAATACATTCTATCAGATACAGGAAAAAGCATGTCCCAAAGCAAAACTGAGAACACTCACAATCTGAACACATTTTAAATCCAGTTTGCAAATGGAAAAAAGCAGAATTCCTTAGTAGCTCGATCAGTTTGTTACTTGGCTTCTCATCTGTCTGGCATGATGTTATAGAACAGTGTATTTGCCAAAAGTTTCATTATTCCAGTGTTAGGAAGCCAAATGGAGGAGGCTTGTTGGATCCCTGTTGTTACCTGGAGATGGCTGCCCTGTGTTGGCTGCTGTAACTAGCACCAAAGTGTCGCTTCTGGCTGTGAAGTGTAAAGACAATTGCAAATGTCACATTTAAAACCTGTTGAAAAGCTAGAAGAAGTGACCCTTTTCGAAACAGTTCTCTCATTAAGAACACCAGCATTTCTACCACATTTACACAAGTCAATGAAGAATTCTATATTTTTTGTAACATCACTGTCCTCATCAAACAACCCAATCTAGCGGCCAATGTTGAAGTATAAACAGCAACTGCAGTGGTGGAAAGTAAAAGTTCTGTAGTTAAATACACAATATTTAAGTCATTTTACTTCTTATTGAGAGCATTTATTTGTTTATTTGCTGGGTTGTTTTGACCAAGGGGTGACCCCGAGAGACAATTTAAGCTCACTGGGCACAAGAGAATTTAAATCTCTGTCATTTTGAAACGTGCCAAAAAGAATTGCAAAAAAAAAATCTGCTAGAAAATTGCATGTATTCATCTGCTCATTTTAAAATTCCTTATAGCATGTCACAAATACACAGCAAACATTTCATGAGTGACGCTGTGGAGAGGCAAATCAGGCAGAAGGTTTTTAAAATCTGTTTGCAACACTTAATTTTTACTCTTAAAAAGTGCATTTTTAAACAATACTCAACGCAATTAGTTAATTGAGTCTGTGAGTGTTTACTTGTAATTTGTCTGTTCCTCTCTGTACTTTATAGTTAACAAAATTGGGTACCAAGTTACCAACAAGGGATGGGACGATATAAGATATTATCGCTAATCGCGATAATTAAAGGCAATTAACTAATTGTGGCGTTTTGTCATAATCGTGATAATCGTACATGACAATAATCGCAATTATAGCAGCAGGCATATAGGCACGCATCTGTGGCTTCATAAGAGCATTTAAAATCTGACTGCGATGAACCCAGTAAGAAGCTGTGTTATGGTTAAACAAAGAAAAGGTTCACTTGTTTGAGCTTATAGAGTTACATTATGACTGAGACAAAGTTAGTAGATTTTGCTCAACATTGTAAACATTTGTTCACTTTGAATCAATGTTGATTGTACTTAGACTAAAATACAATAAGTATTTCTTCAAACACATACATATTGTGCGCTAATGAATATTTCAGTGAATTTTAATCTGTGCATGTTTACGTTTAGTAAATTATCAAGATAATTTCGTTAATCGCAATTATTTTGGTGACAATAATCGTGGGTGTAAATTTTAATATTGTCCTATGCCTACAACCAGTAGCTTTAGCATTAAAAAGTCAGATGATAAATATACCACTCAAAGCAGATAAACCAGGTACACAAGAATCATAATATGAACATTTTTATAAACTTTGGATCACACAGGACATGTTTTGTCCACACTAACTACTCTGTTACCTCTGGGGGTCACAGGCAGAGCTTTCTGCAGCAGCAGGCTGGGCACACACGCTAACAGCACAGGGCACTGGAGCATGTTCAGTAGGGCTAAAGCACAAGAAAGTTTACAGCTTGGGTTAGTGAGGGAAAATATCATCATGTGATTATGTCAAGAGCTACTGAGTGAGTTCAGAAGAGCAAGAGTCCTGCACTGTTGCTTAGTTAGTGAGAATTTAATTCAATTGCAGTTAGGGGAAAGGCATATCTGAATTGGTTAAATCCTCCTTTCAGTGACCTGGAGCGTCACTGTCAGTAGAGCAAGCAGTGTCTCAATGATCCGTTAAGTTAGGAAAGCAAAGGGAGGAGCAATCATGCTTCCTTTCACAACTCCTTTTTTTCAGAAAAATAGACCAACATAATTTCATTTAATTAACCATCTTCTAATAAACTCAATTAAATAACATATAAAGCAAAACTATTTAAGAGGCATTCAGCAAAATTATGTTGTTAAGATGGGTGTAATGTTATTGTTATTGGGCCTTTTTAATTTTTCAGAACTAGCTCATACTGAAATCTTTGCAAGCAATGCAAGTAGACAGTGGATAGGACTAGGTGATTGGTAAAACAGGAGATTATTTTGTACTTGAGTGTCAGCTGCAGGAAAATACAAGATTACACAAACATGCATGAATTCCAGTACAATTTTGAGTGAATAATAATGAGAGAACACTGTTAGAACAGGGGTAAAGCTCAGAAAAGTAGATTTTACATAACATGACCTCATTAACACATAAAAAGAATCTGGTACTGTATATTCATCTAAAACATTTTATTCTGCTGGTCAAATGCAAACCAATCTCTGAAAACTGCTACTTCATAGTGTATAAAACCGAGGCCTTGGTGAGGATGAGTCGGATGGAGCAAAGACAAAACCGCAGTCTCTTTATTGGCGGATAAAAGCACGACCCCTGCTCTATTGATTCCCCGTGAGTCATTGGCCGACATATAGAGTCTGACAAGAGCTGGAGGAGGGGCCTATCTGCTCGTATTTCAGTCCAAACAGGCGGCCTATCGATTGTGCATAATGGAGCCGTGATTAAATAAGTGTGCAGAAACAGAAAAAGCTCCATCCATCAGAGCACGAAGGAGCGAGGGAGAGCAGGGGAGGGTTGAGGCTGAAAGGACATATACCACCGTATGTGTATTCAATTACAGCCTCTTTTTCTGAGACATCTTTTCAGTATCATGTATTATAAAAATGTAAGCCTTTGTTATACGTAACTCTATTAAAGGCATACGCTTAAAGGACAAAGCACTTGTATTGTCATTGGCCTTACCTTTGCTTTGCCAACTCATGTTCTCTATTCATTTGTTTACTCAGAACAGTATTTGGATTGATTCATGCACAATTGAGTAATCTTGTATTATCCCACGTCTGATGCTCAAGTGCTCAAGTCACCTACACCTATCCCCACCTACTTGTCACAATAGCACTTTACAAAAAAAAAAAAAAAAAAAAAAATCAGCTGCTTGTTAAACTTAAATTTTACAATGAAGAAGCAGGACTTTTCAGTTCTACAGTTTTGAACAGGAGGTCAATAGATCTGCTTTTATTTCTAAGTCGTTTTTGATACACTTTATATTTTCAAATGAACAAAGCATAAACTACTGAGCTACACATGTCATAGTTTATTATATACAGAAAAATTCCAATATGCCTTAAAAAAACTACCTTGTACATGAATAAAATGAATATGAAAAATTGAATAAGACTACTTCAGACACCAAATCTGGTTTACAGTCAGATGTTTACTAATTATATTATTTTAGTTAACATATGTCGTTATTGATTCCCTCTGATTTAACCCAAATATCATTTTCACAAATGTAAACCCACACAGACACACAGGGATAAATAGTCAAGCTTTCATAGCGACATTACTTTTTGATCCTTTGATGTTGGCTCTTCCATCATTGTGAAGTGAAATTCACAAGGGTTGGAATTATGAACTGTGAAGTAGTGCAGACCATACAGCCTTAGTGTAACACAAATGTTACCTCAACTCCCTCTTGTGGAACCAAAAGTACATCACATTTTATTTAGTGGATAAATAAAGTGCTCAAACTTGGTGCCAACAACTTGCTGGTGCAGTGCACAAACCAAACCCTGTGACAGTAGAAGTGTGAATGTGTGGCCACACGCTCAAACTTAGTGATGGACAGTTGGAGTGGGCAGGCACAGGAGAGGGCAGGATGGTTGTGGTGGGAGGAGAAGGCAGGGCAGTTGTAGTGGTCTTCAGGGGAGGACAGGTCACTGCCTCATACCTGCACCTGTGAAGCTCCTCCTCCTCATCATCATCTGCTGCTGAAAACAAAACGTATGGTCACAAACTGCACTTTCGACATGTTTGTATTTTAGCGGTAAATCTAGTTATTAGATTGACTTTCTAGATGCTTTGATGATGTTGGGCAAGAGTCATAACTTGTACTTTGCTATAAAAAATTTAAAGGGTAATTTCACACTTTTTTATGTAAAAAATAGGACCAGTGAGATTCACCAAATATTTTAAACGGTAATCTGTAGATTTTATTTCAATTTTAACACTACTGAGTGATCACGATAGTATAACTTAACAAGTGAAACTGAATAAAAGATTTATCAAGATTTTTTAAAAGGAATTGTACAAAAATGCATGATATATCTGAGAAAAAAAATATAGGACACCCTGCGCCTCCCCCATTCTTGTAGCCATCTACCCGTCTCTGGCATCGATATGAGGAAAGTTAACCCCCTCAAAGTAATCAGGATCATTTCAGCTGTGACATGTTTGAAGATGCATGCACAGCTTGTTTCAAATCACATCTCTTTGGAGTCTCCACGTATATTTTGGGTCATTGTCGTGTTCAGAATGACTTCAGCTTCAGTGTCCACTTATGGTGTGACATGTTCCTCAAACATTCACAGTAGGATTTATGGTGGTCATAAGGGTGAGCTGACCAGATCCTGCTGCAGCAAAGCAGCCCCAAACCATGCTACACCCCTCCATACTTCACCATTGGTATGAAGTATTTCCCTTGGAATGTTGTCTTTGGTTTACACCAAAAATGTTCTTTGTTCTGGTGTTCAAATAATTCAATTTTGGTCTCATATTTCCAAATAACATTATTCCAGAAGTCCTCATTATAATTATCAAAGGTTTCCTCTTTCACATCTAAGTTAAACTTGTACAGTGTATTTCTGATTGGAGAGGCATACACTTTCACATCAGCCTGCTGCAGTGTGTGGTGACATTCTGAGTTTTTTGGAGATTTGTTGTAAGCTGGTTGAACGCCCCCTGTCAAATTCTTCAAAGATCTTTTTAAATCCCATACCAGACTAGTAGGTGGCTATTTTTTTTTCCTCAGATAGCTCTTATGCTCTCACCTTGGTCTCATTGTAGCTTCAATTATTAGGAGCATGCCAAATTAAATGTCAGAGCTTGATTAGTTGTGAGCTCAGTTGTGAGCATCTACTGTGATACACCTGGGTGTTATTTTAGCGTGGAAATAAATGTGAGGGGTGTCCTAACTTTTTTCTTCATTCATTGCAAATAGAGTAATCAGATTAGGCCTAATGTTGACTCTGTGCTCACCAACTGAAATTAATGACAGCGGGATAAGACTAGTCCTTACCTGAGTCGGTCCCGGTCATGTGCACTAGGGCCTGGAAGCTTCTGGACTGAGCCAGGGAGGAGGTGCTGCGGCGGCCCCACTCGTTCAGCTCAGGGTCTCTGTCTGCACAGTGCACTGCCTGGTACACTGGGGAGCTGCTGTCTACAAGGCTCTCTCTAACCGGGACTAGACTGTAGCACACACAAGGGGGCGCCACAACCCAACATCTGAGTGTCTACAACTGGCAATGGACTAAAAACCCAATTTAACATGTGTATAGTGGGTGATTAATGAGATAAAAGTTTAGATTTATTATCATGGCATAAAGGCACTGTGCACAGGAAAATTGTTGACAGTAAAAAAGTATTTAAATACAGCACAAATTAGTATCAAAAAGAGAGAAAAGACATCCAGAACATTCAGCTGTCTATTTTGTAAAATTTGACCAGAAGAGATTTTTGTGTTTATTTATTTTTTTGGCAAGAGAATGAAGATGTCATGGTGTAAATCTTGCTCACATTGTGTATTGTTTGTTGCTCATAGAACCACTTGTTCAAGATCAGAATAACAATATGTTCATGCATGCATCTATCCTAATTTTCCAGCGGAAATGAAAATGTAATTGTTAGTGAATAGGAGTAATATAAACAACACAGTCTATTATTTCTAAGGCCCAAAACAGACGGTTTGTATAAGATGAAAATACTGCAATACCACAGCACACACTTGGAGACTTGACAACTGAAAACAAACTGAAGACAGTCACATTACAAACCAAGAGCCTAAAAAGCCTCCACTTCAAAGAAGAACAACATCTACAACAGCACACATAGCTCTGCTTATCCAAAACAACCTAACCTCAGTCGACTATCAAAACCAGACATGAAACTGTGAAAGGAGCTGTGACTTATGTCACGCACCCCAAGACTTAACAAACTCTTTGTCACATAATTTGTATTCATAAGAAGGATTTCTTAAGAGCGTAAAAGACAGAATGAAAGTATGTACTGTATGTATGTACTTACAGAAACAGAAAACCATAATCATAAGGGTAAATGAAATTGATTAATTAGTCCTACTGTCTATACATTGGCTGAACATTAAATGGGACATTATAGGTAAGTTAAATTTAAAAGTTTAAAACAGATTTTAAAAAAAAAGTTTATCTGTGTTTTACAACACAGATAGACAATCTTCTAAATATCTTCTAAATATCTTCTAAATATATCATATACTGTATATCATGAAATAGATGTGAACAATACAGTATATCAACATTTAGTGTGACTTTGTGGGAACAAGTGAGAACAAACTCTGCTCAAAGGAAAAATATGGTAGATTTTAGGATTGGGCTGAATGTTCTTTGTTAAATATAAAAATGTGTAAAATTGGTGTTTGGAGCCTAAGCCTGAAAATTAACATGGTAACAACATTCTCATTTAGCTTTAGCATTTCCAGGGCTGAATGAACAAAAAGGAAATAACGTAAAAAGACCAAATGCCTATTGCCTCTTAAGGGTTTAGACATGTGTTGCACATTTCCAGTCCTATTTTCAGCCTTCCCACTACATCAGCTGAAATGTATTGGGAGGGCTTTTATCAGCTGAAAACTCAGTACGTCTGCTTTAAACATTCAAATCTTTCTTTTGGGTTTACTTCAATAAAATACTTCATAAATGCATACAGTGTCATTTCATAAAGTCAATAAGAGTATTGTGTGAGAGTTTTTGCACAGGAGACTAAGTGAACAGGGGCAGTGTGGGTGAGGGACCGAGGGACAGTGCAGCCTTACCCCATGTCCTGTCCTTTAGCTTGCGTCTGTCCGGCGATCGCGTCCATGATGGAGTCTTGGGAGTACATGCTGATGGGGGTGTTGTACTGTGCATGGATGATAGTGGCTTTACCCCCAGGGCCGGTCACCTCGATGGGTCTGTGTGCAGGGTCCTTTAGGCCGCCTGGGCAGAAGGGGGCGCTGTGGTGTGACGGGGGAGTGTAGGAGAGGGCACACAGTGAGGGAAGGGAGTAGTGATCTACAAACAAACTGACATATCACAGCACACTATCTGCCCCACTGCAGGTATGAGGGAGATAAGCCCACATGCTCCACTACATTGTTGGAGCTCGCTCTCACATATAATGTGTTCCTCAATCGATTATAGTGGCTTGGAGGTACATGAATACTAACTAAGGCATTCAATTGTATTGTGATAGATAAATCAATTAAAGAAATGAAATTGTATCTAGTGGCTATTTGTTCATCACGTCAGAGAACGTGCACATACTAGTAAAAGACAAGTTTTTATAATTCTTATGTATAATAAAATTGGCATGTAGATCTCTAGATTAAGTTTTATGGTTGTTGGTCTATCAGTTCATATTTTACTGTGTACATTAGTCATATTGTTATGTAGATTTTTTTAGATATGCTACCTTTCATGGATATATGAGAGCGATCTGGTTATAATCGTGCAGACGTTTGTAAGAAGTACAAATAAAACCTATAAAGGACAAGCTCGCGAGAACAAATGTACTCGCCTACCAACAAACGTTTGGCCTGTCCTCTCAGTGTGGTTTTTCATGATTTTAGTCTGCAACAAAGACGCTTGATTATTAACAACTGAAGACTTCGTGAGTAATCCTACAGAACATACAGTTTCTTTTTACATCACTTCAATTATCCACACAATGTTTGGATATAAAAGTTCGAAGCCACAATGAAGCAGTTAGAGCGTCCCTCTACACTCAACTGAATACGTTTCCATCGTATTTAACCTGCGTACTCATTACCAATCGCATAAAACGATGTGCACGCTACAGTGCTTGATTCAATATGTAGAGACTAATGTCACTTCATCTCTAGTGAGTATAGTGGTATTCCATGTTGTATGAAATCTCATAAACCTAGTACTCATGATATACTGATAGAAATAGTACAAACACCATTTGGTATGACCATACCTATTTATGGCATCGCATGTGCTTAGACTACCGCCACTTATACCTGGTTCTTACTAATGTTTACATATAATATGATAACACCTCGATCAACAACGTTATTAAAGATATCAGATACAGATGATATAATGAGTTAACAGACCCTTCTCGAATTTGTTACATCCTTGAAAATACCAAGCATCCCAAGTCATCCTCATCATATCATCATATCATATTTATCTTTTAACATTAAGTTACCATGAGTCTTGCTCAAGTAGACTCGGACCGAATCGAGCTGCATATCTCCCTTTTAGCACACATCAGACTCATCGTGCTGACATCTCATCCATCCTTGTTAAATAGCTTAACATTCTCATCGATTGATACATACATTCACTCAAAGCATTCATTACGTGCAGCTCTCTCTTTAATGATTGCTCTCAAAGCACTTATGCAACACCTCACACAGCGCATGCCATTTGGCACAACACCAAACGTATGTTCATCCCTCGCTTCTACTTCTCATTCTATACTATCGTATCCCCACGCCTTTACACAATTTATTTCTCGTTAACTACATACGCTTCAACATTGGTACTTGATTTTCCAATTTATCTATTTTTGTTTGTTCTAGTTTAAGCCAACAATCATCCACTGAGTTGGTCAACCCAAATCAATCATACCTCTACCACATGCCCCAGTGTAGATCCGAATCTAAATATCAATTCAACTCCCAGGTCAACGCACACGTAGTCATTGGTGATCAATCTTCACATATCATCACCGATCAATCGATCTCCCCATATTCATCACTGAATCAGTTTTTCATCTCACATTATCGAGTCAGCGATGACCGTGATCAAATCTAGCTATGACACATCTGATCACTTATGAGATCCGATCATATCACTCTCCAGCCTATGGACCCCCGCTCGATCATTCTACTACACTATTGACCGTGATTGCACTCACTACAGACTCACATGACCAACAATGATCAATCTGACTACGCAGCTCATGCAATCCACAGTGTCCCGCAAACCCATGACCGTTGGATGCCACGAATCACTCATGGGACAAGCGAAGGAGTCATATTCGCGACAAGGAGCAATGACCTCCGTGACCATCGATCACCCTAATGACCATCCCAGTCCCTCTCGATTCTATAGACCATGTACATGAGTACATCAAAGCCATATGTCTCTATTCCAAAGCGTTAAACAATGTACCGAATGATGAATCATCACTATGTGAACCACATCTACTCAATCTAGACTATTGTTACCCCGTGTTGCCTCCAAAATCACTATGACCACATAAAGTAAAAATCAATACATGCCACCGATAGTAGCACGTAGATCATCACTGTTTCATACAGTATTAACCATAGATTCATATTGTCAATCCAATGCATTTATCAATCATCATCATCACTGTGCCTATCAATACATAAGAGTCATTACCTATCAATTTCCTATTAATCGATAGATCACTCTCACTCTCTTGATCTCGTCGTGCATTCCATCATCATCATTTCATTCATAATCCAGGTATTCCTCCATACATCCACGCTATCATCCCTTGATCATTACAATCGACTTTTGAGCATAGTTCACTAACTCAAGGATCATGAAGCCTATAATACAGACGATCATAAGTCATTCTGCCTCAACTCTCCATCATCAATTGCTATTTACCCATCATCATACTCCAAACAATCGGATGCTATCGTCCTGCTATGCCATATATAAAACAGCCAACGTATTACATTCGATACATCATCATACTGTCACAATACTCCCGATGAGCATGTAAATGTAATAGAATGATGATGATGATGATGCTATGTCAATCAATACTTTTTTATTCCCCATGATGGGTAGTTTGCTTCTCAAGATGCACAAAGGTCCCTGCCACTTTTTTCGCTTGCCACGAACCGATATTTATCCCACAAGGTGTAGACGCCCTCTCGTACTCAGTCCTCTTCTCCGAATACATCTTCTCGATATTATATCACGGTTAGTCTTGCAATGAATTATTCTATACGCGACAAATAACAGCACCCAAATATCATCCGCCAAACAATGCGCAATCACTATCCTACAATGCGAGTGATAGAGGCGACACACTCTGCAGAATAAAAAGGGAACAATATATTTCATCTTATTTCTTTTAATATTCTCCAAATTCATGCCAACCAATCTTCCAAGCAGTCTATTTTCAGCAGATATCGCATGCTCAGCTCTTCATCATCATATCCCAATCCTCTAGTCATACTGACTTCTGCATCTGCATCTGCATTTGAGGAGGTGGAGCAAACATCTTCCAGGAAACAGCACCAAGGAGAGAAAATACAGAGACAAACAGTTCAAAGCTCAATTAGTTTGCTGTCAAGGATAAAGAAGTAGGTCACTGTGGCATGAAGCTAGAAAAGGAAGGGGTATAACAGGTTCAAAAGATTCAGCTTATGATGTGGAAAAGCATGTATAATTTAGTTCAAAGTATACGATTCTTTCTTGATCATATAGTTGGTTCTTATATGGCCTATGGAAATAGACAACAGACATTACTGTGAATGGTTCTTTACACGCATATATGAGTTAGCTGACAACAGCGCTTCATGATCAAAATGAATTTCACCGCTTTAAGATCTGCTACTAATTTTGGTGGCGAGTGTGACCCAAACAAAATTAGGAGACAAAATTATATACTGGAGGTACGATATGCGTGTTTTATAGATCAGGTAAGGATGATAGATGTGCAATAGGATGCCTAAGAGTACCTAATGGTATACTTGCGTTGATACATGCTTGGAAGCAAAAACACAGAGCCACTAACCAGAATCGTCATAAAAAATAACCATTAACGTCTATTTGCTAAGGGCGAACAACACATAAAAAAGCTACTGTAATGTTTAGTCAACATTTGGATCTAATGAACGCTTCTGGAATTCTTCGTGCGTAGCGTAGAAAGGTCGTTATTCATATGTGGTATATAAGTACGAAAATACAAACCTTTAACACCATTATGAACAAGTGTCCATCAAAGAGCATAACAGGTTCTGACTGTTGGTGGGGCAATGCCTCCAGTGAGCACGCCACGAACCTGAATCAGCATCTAAGAACCAAAAAAGGAGTGATAAACCTACAAAGGAGCAAATCGACAATTAGGGCAACGTAGTCTCCCCAGAAAACGTGTCTTCTCTACAGATTTTGTAGGACTTTGAATGTTCTCCGGTATTGCACTCCTCATGCTCTGTTCACAGGTAAAGAGAAGGCTATCGATACCTCCGGCCTGTGGCTTAGCACGCCATTCCTACCCTTATAAGAGAGTCTCCTCAGAGTACAGGACTCATGGTTGGGGCTTATAATTGATCATGCGCTGTCTCTGTTTGGCTCGCAAGAGTCAGGTCATAATAGCGACCCAGTAGGCAACCAGGCCGTTAAATCAAGAAACTGACAAAGTAGAACTCATGTTTATAAGAAAGAAAAGAGGAGAAAATAAGTATAATAATACTGATGCAGAGCGTGGTTTAGATAATAAGCTATCTATTGATCACATTTTAACTAATTATATACACTAAACTAACATTTCTGGCCGTATGGACCCTGACCACTGAAGATGAACCCAAATAGACTCTCTAGACTATTTATAATAAAATGTTAAGTCTTTAAGCAAATCCTGCTTTACTACATAAGTCCTTACGCCAAATGAGACACAAACACAAATCCTCCTCGTTTGTAAGTAGTTATAACCTCTTTCAACACAACTAACAGTGCTCACTGCATGAATTGATTCATTTTAGACTAACGAGAGGGAAATCCCCATACAAACAGAAAGTAGCAAACTAAAGTTCAAAACAAAGCTAGCTCTAGTGACATGATACTAAGCAACACTCATTTTAGCAGTTGACTGATAAGCCATATATCCTTTTTTCATTTGACAATTAAATTGATCATTTCTATTCTGGTAATAAATAGTTGAACAAATTTTGAGTGAAAACTACATTTAATAGAACCTATTGTAGTGTAGTATAGTGATGAAAAACACTCTCTGTGTTTGTGTTGTAGAATTTGCTAAATAGTCCAGATAGAAATTTCTTATTGACAAGATTTGTAATAGAACTTTGCTATTGCATCAATCCAAACTTTATCAGTTCGAATACCAATAATCATACACATATGTTGTCGTTTTAGACGTGCAAGTTTCCCATAGATCTGAGTACATTGACACCACACCACTCACTAGATTGTTTTAGAGCACATGTAAGAGTGCATTGTCCTGATGGCAAAATACCCGTCTGGTATTGTTAGTGAGAAAAGCGCTACTCAGGAATCTAGTTTTTGACCGATTCGTGTTAAAGTGACCCTGGGCTATAATCACATATTTATTCCTAAACTTATAATATCACTGATATAAATACAGGACAAAACCTTGGAAGTATTTGGTAAGTATTAAAATAGTAGTTTAAAGAGATACCTGGAGGCTGCCATTTTGCTTGATTAGACATCAATGGTGTCTATTCGCGGTGTCCGAATTAGAGTTTAGATCGGCTCCAAAAAAATGACCCGACCCAGCCCGAGCCCGCGCACGTCGTGTCCGAACCCGACCGGACCCGAGTCAGTTCTCTGTGTGTCTGAGCCGAGCCACGAAGTGAGCCGCCCTCCCGCTCACTGAACTGCTTTTAATTACAGAAAAACAGTCCTAGGTGTCCCATACGTTACCAAAAGCGCTCCTCCACGCACATGCTCTCTCTCTCTTCTTGCACTCTCCCTCTCCCCTTCTTCCGCATACATAACACATAGACCAGGTGCGATTCTGGGCCCGAGCCCAAGCCCAGCCCGAAGCCCGCCCGAAAGCCGGCCAACATTTCCACATAGTTGTCGGGCCTGTCGGGCGGGCCAAGACGCAGAGCCGCACTGAACACGTGCGCTCCGCGGGATGGATTGACAGCCTCGTCAGAACACAGCGCAAAAACCACCCGGGGACATAAAGCGACTGTTTAAATGGCCAACTATACGTGTGAGAAGGTGATGCACCGCCCCGAGAGAGAGAGAAAAGGCTGGTGTAAGCGCGGGCAAGGAAAGGAGGAGGAGGACAGGAAGCACTTTCATTCACGCGGACCAGGAAAAAGGTGAGGAGAAGAAGAGAAAGCACGCAATGTACGCGTGAGAAAAGAAGGAGAGGGAGAGAAGAGTGAGAGAGAGAGGGGAGAAGAGAGGGGGGGCGAGAAATGTTTTATGCGGTGAGGAAGCGCTTTTGTAACGTTATGGACACCCAAGGAGCTTTTCTGCATTTAAAAATGCCACAGTCAGTGAGGGGCGGGCGGGCGCAACTATCGGCTGCGGCCAGGACAACAACAGACTGACTCGTCCCCGTCCGTCGGATTAAACTATCCCCGCAGTGACGGACTGAGCGGCAAGTGGGCCGGTCGTGGTCAGTGGGCTGGTCACTCCTGTGAACAGCTAGGACACGTCTCCCACAAAACTAGTCAGGTAATAAAACATACCAATATTTGTCTGATATAGAAGAAAATGTTTTCATGTAAACACAGTAAGAAGCTCTTGCCCACCATCTGGACATCTTCACATTTTAGAATGTGAAAACAACCTATTAAAGACCCAACCAGTATATCGGCAGAACTGACATCATGAAACTAATGCATGATTCTGCAAATCTTTACTGATTAAAGATTGGTATCATATTGGTTTTGGTGTGTCACTAATGATGGCAATGTTTTGGAGAAAAGTCAAGTGAGAACTCTAAATCTGCAGTAGACATTATATCTTAGGACTAATTATATTTAGGTCCTGTTCCTTTTAATGTCAAGTCTTAAACATGTTTAATGTATTTGTGAACATCTGTATCTATTATTTTGCTTAGTCACTGTTAAATTCTGCAGATATCTTAAGGTGTTAATCCAGGTTGTAAAAAGATCAGATAAGTTGCAGCACTCTGGATAAGCTCTGAGCTCCAAATAGCCATATAACTTTACCCTCGGTGCATAAATCTGTCCTGACCTGCAATGCTGGACAGCCCGAGACACAGATGACCACTGAGGAGGATGTGTTTATTTAGACACTATCAAATATATCCTGGGCTTAGTTTGCCAAAAGGTAGTATTACTGTACTCTGATGTCTAATGTAGTAAATGATATGTAAAAAAAGCTGTGCAGCCATGCATGAGTTTCAGAAGAAGAACTAATTAACCTACTAGTTGACCTCATTCATAGTTATAAAGTTGTACCTACGGCCTTCTTATAGAAGATTAAAAAGTGTAATTCCTTTATGATTTTAGTGTTATGTTTACTTAGTAGAAAAAGGTGTCAAAGTTGTCATTTGGACAGTGTTTCTAAAGAACGAGACAAATTTCCACAACTTAAAAGGATCCCTGACTATGAAGATAAATATGGCTTAAACACTAGTACAGGTCATGTTTACTAAAATAAATTGCAAACAAATATCTAACCTCTACTATTTTTTATAAAATTGTCATTGTTTTGGAGCCACTGGGAGCATTCTGGGTTGATGATGTCAAATGGTTGCTTTTGGTTGTTGCCATGGTTGCTCCAACCATAGTTGCTCCCTAGGCTGTTACCTTGACAACCACCAGAAGACATAGGCTGTGTCCGAATGTGAGCCCTAACTACTATATAGTGCACTATTCAGGGGTCACGCCATTTTGTAGTGGTGTCCGAATGTTCAGCAGGTAAAAAAGTAGGCCTAGTGCACTCAAAAAATCCCACAATGCATCTGGAAAAGTAGTGAGCATCGATGGTCACTAGAACGGTCAATATGGACCACAATTCATTGCGAGAATCAGAAAAAACAACACGGACAGCGTCAGGTCTTTAACTGTAAACAACACGGCTGAAGTAAAGACGTTAATGAGCCGCTTGAACTCACTGTTGAGTCGGAGAATAAACAAAACCCACGTAACTGAAAGCTGTTAGCCGTGAAGATGCTAACGTTAGCTGCTAACCTTAGTTGGGGCTGTAAAAGAGGAATTATCCAGTCCGTTTGCGGTTAAATGTACTGTCCAAGATAAACCAGACTTGTGTTATGATTAGTTAAATATGTGCGTGTCAGACGGACCTGGTCAGTATTTATTACAAAAGTTCATTTTTATCTGACTTTTTTTGCCGACCGTTACATTAACAAGGGGGAGAAGCACGTGACCCGCGTCAGCTGAAAATAGTGCGCTCCCTGTCCGAAAGACCAGATGAATGAGTGCGCTGACTAGTCCACTAAACAGGGCAGGACTATATAGTAGAGTTTAGATCGGGCCCAAAAAATGCAGCCCGACCCAGCCCGAGCCCGCGCACGTCGTGTCCGAACCCGACCGGGACCCGAGTCAGTCTCTGTGTGTCTGAGCCCGAGCCCGAAGTGAGCCCGCCCCGCCCACTCACTGAACTGTGCATTTTAATGACAGAAAAAGCTCCTTGGTGTCCCATACGTTACAAAAGCGCTTCCTCCACCGCACATTTCTCCCCCCCCCTCTCTCTCTCTCCCTCTCTCTCTCACTCTCTCCCTCTTCCTTCTTTTCTCACCGCGTACATATGCGTGCTTTCTCTCTTCCTCCTCACCTTTTCCTGGGTCCGCGTGAATGAAAGTGCCTTCCCTGTCTCTCTTCCTCTTTTACCTGCTCCGCGCTTACACAAGCCTTCTGTCTCTCTCCTCGCTCCGGGGCGGTGCATCAAACTTCTCACACCGTATAGTTGGCCATTTAAACAGTCGCTTTATGTCCCCGCGGTGGTTTTGCGCTGTGTTCTGACGAGGCTGTCAATCATCCCGCGGAGCGCACGTGTTCAGTGCGGCTCTGCGTCTTGGCCCGAACCCGACCAGGCCCGACAACTATGTGAGAAATGTGGGCCCGGGCTTTCGGGCCGGGCTCGGGCTGGGCTTGGGCTCGGGCCCAGAATCGCACATGTATGCGGAGAGAAAAGGGGGAGAGGAGAGTGAGAGAGAGAGAGAGAGAGAAATGTGCGGTGGAGGAAGCGCTTTTGTAACGTATGGGACACCTAGGAGCTGTTTCTGTCATTAAAATGCCAGTTCAGTGAGCGGGAGGGGCGGGCTCACTTCGGGCTCGGGCTCAGACACACAGAGACTGACTCGGGTCCCGGTCGGGTTCGGACACGACGTGCGCGGGCTCGGGCTGGGTCGGGCTTCATTTTTTGGGCCCGATCTAAACTCTAATTCGGACACAGCGATAGACAACCATTTGATGTCATAATCAAAGCAAAATGGCAGCCTCCAGGTATCTCTTTAAACTACTATTTTAATACTACAAATACTTCCAAGGTTTTTGTCCTGTATTTATATCAGAGATGATATTATAAGTGTTTTAGGATAAATATGTGATTATAGCCAGGGTTCACTTTAACACGAATCGTCAAAAACTAGATTCCTGAGTCAGCGCTTTCTCACTAACAATACCAGACGGGTATTTTGCCATCAGACTTTACATTGTGGGTATCATCTGATGGCCATCAGATTACCAGATCACCAGGACAATTATATTAGCCTGTTCATATTTACCGGGTACTGAGATATCAGATGTTACTCTCGTGGGTATTATCTGATAGCTAAAAATCTACCATTTAACTAATACTGTAATTTGAGCTTTAAAAATGTACAGTAAAGAGATAATATTACACATTTACTTGCCAAATTGCACATTGTAGTTGCATGTTGTACTTTCATATATGGTTTGTGTTTCTTTATTTATTTTTTTATGCTCTTTGTTTTCTATTGTGTGTTATGTTTTCCTGTCAAGGACCACAGATGAAAATTAGCAAGATTGCAAATCTGGAGCAGCCATGTTACTAATGGGCCTGCACATTGTTCTTTAAATAACTTCTTCTACTCTGGATCACTCCTGGACAAATGAGAATCTACATTGACTACTTATGAAAACTGTATTAGTGTTTGCAATGTCTCTCATTAGTGATGCACCAATCTGATGGGATTGAATATCAGCACCGATCCATGAAATTTGGCTGTATCAGGTGCCGGCCCCATGATATCAGTTCAGCCAGTATTATGTTTTTGCTCTTCATTGAACAACAGAGGGATTGTTTACAGGCTTTTGACCCAGATCATCTCATAATTTAGGAATTTGTAACTATTTACATAAAGCTGCTAAATAGAGTTTTGGGCAATAAATGACAATTATATAACACTGACCCATTTTCTAACAAGTTAACTGAGTAAAAAAAAAAAAAAAATTCTTTTCAGTCCCTACGGTGGTATCAGTCGATATTGAATATTGGGAAATACTTAAAACTACAGTATCAAAATCGATATCGGAACTGGAAAAGCTGGATCGGTTCATCTTTATCTCTCATGCACTTTTTGACACCTGGATATCTGTTTAAGTGCAGACTTTACATTCACTTTCTGCTGAAACACACCTGTTGATGTGGAATCATGGGAATAGGAGCAGCGTCCATCCTCGGTGCAGCCAGCTGAACAGGACGTTTGGACCTGAAGAGAGAGAAAACACAAAGAATGGGATCTTAAATACTTTACCTTAAACACTTGTCACTTTGTATCAGTTGCTCGTGAATGTTTCTATTTTTTGAAGGGAAGATATAGTATGTACAATTCCGAGTGTTTAACTTTAAACAGTGTTCTTTCATCATTAACAGGGCTGGTGTGGCGTTGGGATGTGCTCCTTGTCGATATACCTGTCCTTCCCTTGCTTTCGGGACTGTTTGTGACGTGTCAACTGTTAACATTAATTTGTGTGACCTTAGGCACACGGCTAAGTGTAGGATTGGGGCTAGGGTGAGGGAATCATCATTCAGTTTCATTTCTCTTAGTAGTAACTGTCTGACATTGGGGACTTTTTAAAATGTCACCTATCACTGCTTTCTGGTCATTTTATCGTCCAGGATGTAGAGGATGTTTGTCAGTGATTGTCTAACACACATGTTTGTCAGTTGCCACGTGGTTAACGTTTGGCATGAGGTCAAAGGAGAACAGGCACTTGGTGGTGCCAGCCTGGCTAAGGGTTAACAACATTATAAGAAAAATAAATCTTGATTTTCAAGCTGTAACTTTAAACAAGGGGAGGCACAGCTTGTCAAAAAGGTCATAATGCCGCTTTACAACAGCAAAAGATAAATAATTTAAAATCTGGTGCTTGTTTCAGATAAATCTCAGAGGCTTGTTACTATTAAGAAGTGTGACGTTTTAAAAACAATTTGTGTTTTACAGTGAACAAAATGTATGTCATAGTTTATTTCTAAATACATGGGGTGAAACACAACATGTCTTCTTTAATCGTAATTGTTTGATGAAGAAACTGAGCACTACAAACCAGTCTACACAGAATTATATAAGCCAAGCTCCATGATAATCCATCTGAAATACTTTGTTGTGATAAATAAAATGCAGTCGTTGAGGTTCTAGGTCAGGTTAGGTTGTATTCAACTCAAGGACAAGAAATAGTAAGAGAAAAAAGTCTCAACAAAAGACTTTAGAAATACAAGACAAGAAGCAGATCTTCATGATTACAAAGAAAACCACTGTGGAGGCTGAAAGCACAAATTCATCTGAACACAACAAAAAGCTATGTGCAGCCGGCCTTGTTGAAAACACTTGGAAAATAAATGTGTACAAGATTGTGTGAAGAAGTGTTGATACAAAAAGAAAGAGTTCAACATCAGAGTTCATTCTAAAGCAAAATGAACTTTAAAAATACAGTATATTTGACGATTTGGGAGGTCCAATTGTAAATTATGAGGGATCAGATCAGTTCTTGTTCGTGTCAGTCAATTCCCACATGCTTTCATCAACATAGTCATTGTCTTCTCCACACTTCGTCATGCTTTTGCTGCTTATGCTTAAAATAATGTTAAGAAAGTCTATGAGCATGGGCATTGAACATTTATTTTTATTTCAGCTTCATTTGTCCATCCGTAAGCACAGTAACTGAAAGTCAAAAAGGGGGAGAAAACAAGTTGAAGTTACCAAAAAGTGACAAAAACTTTGCTCATGGCTTGCTGTGAAACCTTGGACTGATGATTTTATTTAGATCAAATCTCAGACGGAAAGATACATTTGAAACAACAAACTCTGGAGGACCGGAAAAGGAGAGATGTACATCACATATGAGATTGGTTTTCTAATGTCTGTTGAAATGATCAATTTAAGAGCCTGCTGAAATTGGTTTAGTTTGGGTTTAGCAAACAAAGAATAGGAACAGCTGATGATCGGAACATTTGTGTCGATTTCCAAAGTTCAAAACTGACTTTCTAGAGTTTCTTACTTTAAAGTGTAGGGTATCATTATGCTGGCAGTCCTCTTCTAACTTGGCTCAACCCAGCTTGATGTCTTTGACTTTGCATTAAAGGAGCATGGCGTAAGTTGCAAAGGTTTTGAACAAGGGCGCCATCTTTGGCGTTTTGTGGCACTGCACCCACCCTACTATCAGCAGCTGAAGACGTATTTTAGGCTTAAAAGATTCTTTTGACACATCGTTACTTTCTGCTAAATATTTTCTTGGCTAAGAAGACAAAGTTATTTGTATGAAAAAGTAGATGCTGACTATTTTATTTGTTCTTTTTGACTGACTAATTAGTTTTCTCTCCTCCAAAAGTTACACAAGGAAAGATTATTGAGAGTTTCAGGAAAAGCTTTGTTTTAGTGTGAGAGAAAACTGTAAACAAGCTTATTACAGGACTCATTTCTCATAAACTAAATGCTAAATGACAAATTATTACTCTAATAAAACATAAACCTTACCGAGACAAACAGCTAAGCGCTAAGCTAAGCTTTGACTAAATGTGGATGTACTTTGACAGGCCTAGTCTTACCTTCTAATGAAAATAATCGCCAGATGAACGTCTTATTGATCTCCTGCACAGTTCTTATTTCTCAAAAACATATCCAAGTGCTCCTCGGCTCTGTCGGCTCATGCCGGTTGTTTTAATCGGACCTAGGCTAATTTTTCTGTGTTGTGGGGGTTCGGAAGCTAGATGGCAGTATTTACCACTGATTATTTATTTCATTTTTTTATTAAACAGTTTACAACATTCGTCTGTTGTATAAATCCGAGAGCTTTAGCGAAACAAATAGAAATAATGCCAATAAACCAGTGAAGGAGGATTAGCGCGGGAAAATGCGACCAGCGCCACTCACATTTATGAGCCTGTGTGCGCTTATACAGGCAACCTCGGTAAGTTTACTAAACAGAATGGCGCATATCCAGACATGTGCCAATGGACGGTAATTTTATATATCGTAATATTGAGCATTTTAACTTACGCAGTGCACCTTTAAATTCTACACATTATCATTTTGGATAAACTGCCAATGAAAGCTGTTGGGAAAGAACAGAATCATGACACTATTTGAAACTGATTAATTAAACGTTTGAACCTGGAAATAGTCAAGAAGTCACGTTTTTTGATAAATCTCATTGAAAGAAAAAACATCTTTTCCATTCAAAAAATACACAGATCACCTCTGTCTTGTCCAAAAAGGCTGAAATGATGCGAGAAAAGACCAAATTACTTGCGTCTGTGCCGTTTGTTTTAGTTTGAATACCAGCTTCCACCTTTATCATTATGATGCGCTGTGATTGGTCATCTTTAACCACTGTGATTGGCATGTTTTGTTTTAGCTGGCCCTAAATTTTAAGTTTAAGATTCTTTTACTGCATTATGTTTTGGGAAGATTCTTTTTTTCTCTGGGTTTGTTTTTCGCTTCTTATTTGATTAAGTATTTACAGATCATTTTGTGTTGCTTAGCCTACTCTACCAATAACTTTGAGACAGATATTAATTCTGATTATATTCAACATGGTTTCTTGCTTTTGTAATCTACATCCTCTGACAAATATTGGACGTGTAGTGTGTTGCTTGTTTCACATTTGTTTGTTTTAAAAATATAGCATGCAATGTTGTGTGTGTTTTGTAGTATTGGTGTATAAAGTAATTAAAAAGAAAAAAACAGGATTGTGATCATTACAATCTCTATATGTGTGCAGTGCTTTAGATTGAGGACAGACTTGTGCTGCTGTGGTGAGGGTGGAATAGATGTAATCTGATGTAGAGAGAAAAAGCATTCAAGGTCAGATGGTTGTGTTATGTGTGACCTGCTTATGCCACAGTGAACCCAACCTCAGCGTCTGCTCTTCAAACCAAAAGAAAAGTGATGTGAGAAAACAAGCTCTCTGTCCATCACACCTCTGACCTTTACTGGGAACTTATGTCCTGAGATTATTTAAAGACATGTTTCTTCTGGTCCTCTAGTATGTCTGAGTTTTTATCATTTCTTTCACATAAAATAATATTATGTAAAACTATTAACTTTTAAATTGCTTGCATACTTTTTTAATTTAGCATTATATACACAAAAGTCAATAAATGTGTCACGTTTCAGGTAAATAAACATTAACAAACAGTGTCCTGGGGTTTATTGCTGCTTGCGAGTGTAACTGTCTTTTATGGTAACAGAAACGAGCTTCTTGGGTTAGCCTGGTGCTTACTGGTGTTTTTTGTAGTTTGATAAAATATTTGACCCATATAATTTTAACACACACAACCTATATTTTCCTCTTCCTATATTCTTAAGCTGTAATTGTAAATGCAGTCAAACACAAATTCATGAGAATGTTCACGATGCGCTGAAGAATTTGTGAGTGTAATAAATGTACGTATTTCTGTTTTGCAGCATAAAATCAGATAATCTAGCCTTAACATAACATATGGAAACAAATTGCAGCTTAACATTATCCGGTTGATTTTGTTAAAATTCACTTGCTGGTTGTGTGACTCGTCGTGGCATATGTGCTAATCTGGCCCTGCAGTGGTGAGTTCACAAGCCCATCAGCCACCACTTCTCACGTCCACAGAGACGGTTAGTCAGCTGTCAGCTCTCACTGAGGGCACAAAGGAGTCTGGGACATGGACCATCAGAGGGAAGGACGCAGCACAGCACTCAGGGATAAACAAGCTCACAATGTCATAAAAGCAGAACTCGCCGGCCTGTCAGGTCGTCTTTACATCTGAGCACAAACGTCACAAACACAACCTCTGCTTCCACATCGAAAAGGGAAATGTTCAAATACATTCCATGGCCTTGCAGGAAAAATATCAATCTTGAACAAGTGTATATATACCAATGAATGCAGACACAGGTTGGTGTGTGCCTTGCCCAAAGACACACAGACATGTATGTATGTATGTATGTATGAATGTACATACATACATATGCTAGAAGTAACCCTCACAAAAAAGGCTGACAGCAGAAGAGAACATTGGGCCTAACAATCATCTTCCACAGGAGATACTGTTACGTAGTGATGAGCGGACAGAGGCGGATGTCTTTTTCTGTAAACTTAGGAGCTCACATTTTTATTGAACGCAGCACTGTGAACTTCTTTTTCTTTTCCATTTCATTAGTCGATAAGATGGAACAAACCGCTTAACATCTTGTGCACTCTAACCCTGGGCTCTCTCAGGCTGCTGCTGTGTTGGAACAGTCCTCTCAAAGAGGATAGATCACACAGTGGGTAACAAAGTGCAGAAAGACTCTAAAAATACATCAGCAAGCTACCCAATAAGCTAGTGCAAGTCGGCGTTCACCTTTAATGCCAAATTGGCTCTTTAGGTTGTTTAAGGGATGGTCCCAAACTCAAGAAAACCCAGTCCTCACAATGCCAGCACCACCACTTCTAGAAAAGAAAGCACTTACAAGTTTTCACGAGTAATGGAAAGTGAAGGCACCTGACCCTAGCTACAGTATATTGCTTTACATGACTCTTATTCCTGTTTGTGATGTAAAGTATATGCATTAGTGCTTCTTACTTGGACATGGTGAGGGCTAGGTTGTAGTTGGCCATCTTGATTTTGTTCTGTGCTTCCAGGTGTGTCATCCCGTCTGTGCTCACTCCGTCAATAGCCACAATAACATCGCCCTGTATAAGATTGCCCAGTGCTGCTTTGCTCCCTGGGGTGATCTGAAAACACAAAATATCATAAAAATTGTTTTTACATTGTTTTGAATGTATTTACCTAAAAGCACAAGGTATATTTAGGTTAATCCTTGTCCCAACCAATTGTGGTTGAATTACACAGCCGGCTTTAAAATCACAGGTCAGCGCACAAGTGAATTACCATAAGTCAATACCTTTTTGGAGAAAAGCTGAAAGGATCAAGTTTATTGTTTTCCATGAAATAATCAATCAAATGGGAACAATCAATAATGAAGTGATGAAAGAGCCTTTTAACCTAAAAAGCCACCTGAGAATAGACTTGCTTTAATGGAGGAAAAACAATGTTCCAGGAGGCTGACGTTCAGATAACTAAACAACAGCACACAGAAAGTGTGTGGAAAGTTTAGAGAGCCACGACTTTAGTTGAAAATGTAAAAATCAGTATCTTCTTTTCTTTTAATAATAATCGATTGTATTAAATGCACTATACTGCACTTTTCTTTTTTTTTTTTTACTAAAGCATACTATTAATGTACCTAAATGTTTTGTTTACTAAAACGCAAGTCAGCATGATATTGTTATTAGCTAACTGTCACCAGCATACAGACATAGCTTGGTTCTAAAAGTTCTAAAAAGTGCTTAAAACACACGTTTCAGAATGTATTAGGTTAGGGAGCAAAACAAGTGATGTAAAAAGGGTAAAATTCAACATTTCTGCTTGTTTACTTTTTATGGAAGCAAAAACAGCAAATGAATGAATAAAAATACAATGCACATTAGCATGAGATCCTTCAGTTAAGTACAAACCCGAGCAGCTGTCCACAGATCTAACCCTCGCTGACTCACATCGACACACACGCCGCCCTCGTCACTTCTCCTGCTATTTCAGTCCACAACCTCTGACCTTTGCACCTGGAGAACGGAGCTGCCCAGGGATAAAGAAGGAGCCAGCAGTGGTAATCTGTGGGGTTTGGACTCCAGTGAGGGCCATTTAGGGGCACAATTATGTCACAGTGCAAAAGGGGAAGAATGAATGATAGACAGTTACAAATGGCACTCATCAATCCACAAAGACAATACACGCTAAGCAGCTGTGAACAAATGAATATTACAAGTATCCTTCCTGACTCGTGCTATTATTAACAAAACAGAATACAAGTGGTAATCCAAAAGTATTTCTAGTTAAGTTGTTTTGAATGGTATGAATGCTTATTAAAATATGAAATGACTTTTTGGATAATTACAAGATATTATGCCCTAAAGTTACATGCACCTGTTGCATTGCAGTGATGCAGAGAGTTTATATGCAAAGTTTGGACCTCATAGTCACTGCTTCTAACCCCATAAGGAACCAACCTTTTTCACTAAAACGCCTGGATTTTCTTTGGTAAAAAAAACAAAAACAAAAAACAAACAGTAAATCTGGTGGGACTAGCTGCAGTCAGACAAAACACTAATTTGAGTAAAATTTGGGTTTTGACAATTTTCAAAATTTTAAGTAACAAAAAAATTAGTTTTAGGGACCTAAAATAGGTTTTAAAAGCCCATTAAAAAGGCACAGAGTCATTTCAGCTAATTTGACTGTAACTAAGAGGGTTACATCAACTAACTAACTAACCCTTTCTTCTAAATATACAAAAGTTAGTTTATTTTGTTGAGAAAACTAGGAAAAAGGGTTACATGTCCCCTTGGTGCCTTAGGTGGTTAGACTTTAAAGAACATGGAACAGTGCTCGGTTTAAGGAAATAAGCATAACGCAGGGCCAGACAAAGAGAGTGTTATTAAGCTGCTTTGTTATTATTGTAGGTTCTTAAAAATCACAATCAAATACCCTCTTAATACATAAATTGCAGCAGGAGTACAGGGCAGGTTGGGACAGGACCATGACTCGCAGGTTGTCAATGATGAAAAAAACAGAACACTGGTTTAATTCTGTTGGTCAAAAAGAGAAAATGTTGTAATCACTGAGCTTTGTTATATGAATTATTGAAACTGCAGTGTTAGTTTTAAGCTGACAAATGAGCACATGCTGCTATAAAAGGGGGTCGTATCTGAGATGAGTATGATTCATCTGCTGAGCACTCTGCAGACCAGAAGAGAATATTGGAAACGCAGAACTTTGGGACAAACTCAGATCTCTGTGTGCTTGGATGGTGCTCTCTAGTTTCACTTTGCTGTAAAAAGATGCTCTTAAGCTGAAACTGCAGCCAAAGGAGAACATAGATATTAACCATGTGTAGAAACTAGTTGAGCAGATTTAAATACTATTTTCTGGCAGCATGAAAAGAGATTGACTTACCAGTTACAACCGCAAACAAGCAATTCTTTCAGATTTCTAAATGAACAAAACTTTATCTTGAAGTCTGTCTGAGCTAAAAATAAAAATGTAATGTAATGCAAATGAGATAGCCTGGTAAATACCAGCACAAACACACACGGACACAAAGGCAAAGGTTAAATAGCCCTGTGCTCTCTGTGACTCACACACCTGACATTTAGCCTGAATGGGAGTAAATAGGCGTGAATCAAACATGGCCTCACAGAGTGTCACACTGCAGGGAGTCATTCTGGCTCTCTGGGACACCTCCAGGACACCACTCTCCTGTTACCAGGTTGTAGAACGTGAATGTGACAATGTCATAATATCACATTGTGGCCAAGAGAGCGTCATTTCTATTAATAACATTGTACTTTACCATGAAATATCTAAAAGGTCACTTCACACACAATCTGGTGATTTCTATAGTGACTAGTCCCATTCACTTTTTAATTTTTGTACAAAAACTGCATTTAAACGACACACCAGCTCTGGATGTGTTATGTGTTTATGTGTTCACACTCAAGCCTGGGTGTGTGCTCGTGACTGTACTGTGTTTTTAATGGGAAAACTATTCAGTGTTAGACTTCACTCAGACTCTGGTTTTGAACTGAGTTGGACTCAAGTACATACACAGGAAAAGACCGTGTTCTGAGTCTGACTTAGGTTGGACTTTTTGGGCAAATATCTTCTTATGGAGAAAAGACACCACCAAAAATCTTGCAGAGCGCAGCTTTAAAGGAGGATAATTTACTGCACTTCATTGTATTTTCTGAGCAGACAGAAAAGTAGAAAATACTTTTCTTGTGGATTTAGTTTTTTTTTTTTTTTTAAACACATTAATGTTGACAAGTTCAAGCAACAGGATAGAACTGTGCGTATGCTGGACTCTTCATTTTACTAAAAAGCAGTTATGATCTTTATCTTCAGAATAATTATATATTTTCAATATAATTTTACTTCTTGTTGTAAATGATGAAATTACATGAAAATGACTTAGCGACCATGTTTTACCTTGGGCCAAAACTGTCAGAGAAATTAAATACATATAAATGTGAACATGAATGAATTTTTACTCCGACTGACACTTATTTTGTTTAATTTAAAAGTTGTCTTAATTTATGTAGAAAGAAACTTTTTCAAATGACTTTTCAGCAGTACAGCTTACCAGGACATTGACTGAATAAACACAGGGTTCTTGTGTTGCAAAGACAACAGCAGCTTGCTTCATGTCTTTGAGTGTGCAGACAGGTGAGAGTGTGATGTCCTGTGAGTGAACTGATCTGTGCAGTGTCTCTCTTTGTGTCAGCTGACAGCAGCATTGTTTTGTTCACTCAGACACACATTATGTCCTCTGGGGACACATGCATCTGACCTGGACTCTACACAACCCGGAGGTCTTTCACAAACAGCAGCATCCACACAAGCTCTCTTTCTCTATCCAAAATCACATAGTTATTTTTTATATGCTCGATGTATATGTTCACAGAGTCCATGAGAGGTGTTAAAATGTAATCTGTGTTATCCAGGATTACAGCTAAACACAGTTAGAGTTAGAATACTGTTTAAACTTAGCATTTTATATTTTGGTAACAAGAATCTTCATAAGGCAAAGCAGTGAGAATGAGACTTATAGGAACCAGATTTAGAACCAAGTCACTTTTTTGCAAGTTTCAGGTGGTCTCAAGTAATTTCCACACAACTCAAATACTGAGTAATATGTCTTGTATTTCTACAATTTCATTGATTTCTTTTTTTATATACTGTATAAATAAATGATCCACATAAAAAAAAAACATTTCTGGTCACAAAAAGTAAGTGAGAAGGGCAGTGTGTTAATATCAACACTATTTATTATTGGAGGAGAATGATCAAGTCGTCTCAGCTCACAGAGCTTCAAGTCCCAAGTTACTGACTTTCAAGCTCAAGTCAATTCCAAGTCATGTCCAAAGTTACTGGCCTTCAAGTCCAAGTCAAGTCCCAAGTTAATGACTTTCAAGTTAAGTCAAGTTCCAAGTTACCGACTTTCAAGTTTGAGTCAAGTCCAAGTTACTGTCTTTCAAGCTCAAGTCAAGCCCAAGTCAAGTCTTAAGTTACTGACTTTCAAGCCCAAGTCAAGTCTTAAGTTACTGACTTTCAAGCCCAAGTCAAGTCTTAAGTTACTGACTTTCAAGCCCAAGTCAAGTCTTAAGTTACTGACTTTCAAGCCCAAGTCAAGTCTTAAGTTACTGACTTTCAAGCTCAAGTCAAGTCCAAGTCAAGTTCCATGTTACTGACCTTCAAGTCCAAGTCAAGTCCGAAGTTCCAAGTCTTAGTTTATTTTATCCAGTCAAATCTCAAGTCATCAAAATAGTAACTCAAGTCTGACTCAAGTCCATATCACAACTTGCAAGTCCACACTTCTGATAGGAATCGTATGTACGATTTTTATGTCAAATGTCAAAACGTTAAAAGTGCTATACCTGATCTTTGCTTCCTTAAAAATAAAAACAAACAGAATTAAATCATTTTAAGCTACCTCCATCAGTAGTATGTTTTGCTCAAACAACAGCGCAAAACATCACATTTTCTTTGATAAACAGCAATGAGAATAGTGGGATATTCAGATGAATAGGGGCTGCAGGCACAGTTTGTGATAAAATGTGTTCAGTCCAGCAAAACGAGTGTAAAAATAGATGACAAGTGTGTGTGAGCATAAAGCTGAGTTAAACAGAGGCACTAGATCCTCACATGACCTTTGTCCACAGTGTCACAGAACCACGATAACTGCATTTATATCCAACTCTTCAAGACACCCAAAGCATCTCACACTGCATTATTCATTCAACACTCGACTGTGACAAGCTTATATTAGCCACAGCTGCCCTGGAGCAGACTGATGGAGGAGAGGCTGCCAATCTGTGACCACCTCTGTCTTTGTGTCAGGAAGTTACTTTGAAAATGCAATAAATTACTAAATAGTAAAAAAAAGTTGCAATACTGTCTCTAAATTTGTATGCAATGGTTAAATGTGGGTTTTTGTGTTTTATTTGTTTGCACTTAAAGATATAGGGTTAGGGTTGAGATTAAATTTGACATGTCACATTTCAAAACAATTAAGCTTCAACTAAGGACATTTTGTAAGATACAAATTTGTTTTGAAATGCTTAATATTTTCTGAACATCATTACTGAGATAGACTAATAATATTGAGATACTGATCGCCTGTGACTTTTATCATGCACCAAAGACATGCACCAATGTCTTTGGTGCATCCTTCAAAGCACCAAAGACATTGAAGGATGCATTTGACCCATTCTTCAATGTCTTTGGTGCATCTTGAGAGAAACAGTGAAGTGTCTTGCCAAAGAACTGGAGCTGGGACAATTTAATAGTATCCCATCCATTTAGCATGTTTACTAGCTTTATTTTCAAATTGTGCATGTCTTTAAAACGACAACTACAACTTATGTCAGTTTGCAAACTGTGCAATGCCTACTTCTGAAGACAAAACAATGCAGCAGGCTTCCATTCAAGAATAAAGTAGCCCCAAATCTTCTTAGCTTCACGGTTCAGAGCGGTTTCCACACTTGGTTGCTCTCTGGTGAAGTCTAAGTTTGCCTGGGAGCTGCTCACACTGACAGGACCAGGGCTGTATTTAGATCTAACACATGTTTTGCCACTTATAAACAAAACTACTACTAAATAAAGTCAATTTTACTCTGGAAAAAGTTTTGCTTATGAACAAGTTTACTTTCTAGTTCGGGATCAACGAACTTCTTCACATAGAAATACAACAAAAATATTTTAAGGCATTGAAGGGGACCTTATTTGTAAATCAATTTTTCTGAGTTTGTAATTGTTTTGATTCTGCCTAAAAAGGCAGGGTTTGTTATAAAAAAAAGGCGTGTTTTGTTATTTCTCCAGCATATTCCACAGGTCTGTTTACAATTCTGAGCAGTTTTAGATCAACATTGTGTTTTACATTAAACAAATTGTAGTAGTTACTGATCTAGACCGTGGAAGAGTGACCACTGAGTCGTGTTGAATCTATGTGCACTGAGTTGCCAGTGTGTGGGTCTGGTGTAGGGTGTCAGGCTCAGTGGAAGTGGGTCAGTCAGTGTGCGGAGTAAAGTAGGCCACTCTGCTGCACAGACAGGCCCACATTGTTCAGCCAGAGAAAGTCCCCACGTTTGTTTAAAGTAATCCAGTCAGCTCCATCAGCTGTTCTACACAAGTGATGTAAGAGAATAAGAGAACTGCATCTGTGTTTGTTTCAAAGCATTCAGGCTAATTTTGTGCTCTTTGTGCGACAATATCGCCAGAACTCACATAACTCACATAAAATGCATCATGTAAACCCCAGAAGTAATAAAACATGGTTAGTCTGACTATGTCTTTGTAAAATGCAAGGTAAGCAAAGAAAACACTGACAGGCTATACAGAAGCTTTAGTTTTAGGAGTGCAGAGTTACCGATAGGTCAGGCAATATTGTGATAAAAATCGAATCATGAGCCTCTCGTGACAATTTGCTTTTTTGATTCAATCGTCATTGTCATTTCCTTTTTCTCTCTTTGATGCATCTGTCTGTTCAAGTACAAACAGATTTGCCAAGTCCACTTTTTTACTGAAACTTTGGGCTTTTCTTTCAAACAAATGAATTAATTGTTACAGAATTTTGAAGGTTATTTCTCTTAGAAAGTGTTTCAACATTGGTCAGCCTTGAACAGCTGAGTTTACCATGACATGAAGAAGGAACTTTCTGAAAAAGCACATAATTATATTTACCATAAAGGCAGTAGGAAAATAGACAATCTACGTGAATGTGATAAAATCTAAATTGTGATCTGACTCCAGGAAAATCTTGATATTTATTTTTTCCATATCACCCAACCCTAGAGTACACAGGACAAGTTAATAGTAGTTTCAATGCATTTCTTATGAAAGAGTGTCATCAGAGTGCAACCGTGAACAAAACAGTTCAAGGCAAAGTCATGAAATGAGAAACAAGATAAGTTAAAGTAGGCAGCAGAGGTGTAAACAGGAGACGCATCAGAAACAGGATCCAACCGCCTCAGCAGGATCTGAGCTGAGTCAGCTCAGTGTAACTTCAGCTCAACTTTCAGCACAGCCAACTGTACAAGCAACTGTACGAGAGCCTGGTCTCAGGGAAAGCCTTCTGACGCCGGGTACAAGTGTACGTGAGCCTAGACCCAGAGAGAGTCTCCTGATACAAAGTACATGGCGCCTAGCCTCCTGATTCAACTGTTCATGAGCCTAGACCCAGAGAGAACCTCCTGATACAACTGTACATAAGCCTAGACCCAGAGAGAGTCTCCTGACACAACTGTACATAAGCCTAGACCCAGAGAGAACCTCCTGATACAAGTGTAATGAGCCTAGACTCAGAGAGAGTCTCCTGACACAACTGTACTGTACATGAGCCTCGAACCAGAGAGAACCTCCTGATACAACTGTACATGAGCCTAGACCCAGAGAACCTCCTGACACAACTGTACATGAACCTAGACCCAGAGAGAACCTCCTGACACAAGTGTACGTGAGCCTAGACCCAGAGAGAGTCTCCTGACACAACTGTACATGAACCTAGACCCAGAGAGAACCTCCTGACACAACTGTACATGAGCCTAGACCAAGAGAACCCCTGACACAAGTGTACGTGAGCCTAGACCAAGAGAACCCCTGACACAACTGTACATGAGCTAGACCACAGAGAACCTCCTGACACAATGTATGTGAGCCTAGACCCAGAGAGAGTCTCCTGATAGAACTGTACATGAGCCTTGACCCAGCAAGCTTCCTGATACAACTCATGCCTTCATTGGTGCTGGAACATCAAGAGCAGTCAAAGAGTTGTGCATCAAAGGAAAAGGACAAACTGATGTGTTTTTTTTTATGTGTGAGAGAGAGTAGCAGAGCACATATCAGTGCATCTGCTAATAAAATTTGTGAAAATTTCTATGCTGTCAACAATAATATGGCTTGCTTTTGCTCCTCACTCGCGTGTTTATTGTTGAATGCTTGGATTCCAGGGCCTGTGTGGATGTGAAGATGAGGCACGATAGACAGAGAAGTCTGTGGGGAAGGATTTGTGAGTCCCTGGAAATAGTTGGACAGGTTTGAATATTTACTTCCAGTGGCGTGTAAATCAAGTACTCCAGCTTTATTGTATTATGTATTTGAAACTAATGTAATATTGTTTAGACAATATTCCTGCTTCTGTATGTTCAGAAGAGCAGGTGGTGGTGCGCAAAAGATGCTGCAGCTCGGCAGCTCTCTCCAAACAGAAACAATGACAATAAATCTTTCTGTTCAATGACACAAAAGAATAAAACTGAATTAACAAGAAGCTTTGAGTTTAAAAGGGTAATTAAGTGCAAAAATGCTGTATTGTATACCTTTATAAAAATGTAAGTTAAAAGACTGGATTTGGGTTCATACACAGTATGAGAAGATGAAGTCTAATTTAAACACTGATGTGCAACTATAAAGACGTAGAACACCATATCCATCCATGATTGACAGGAGCTTGTGTGCTTCAGCTGCATCAGTCCGTCTCACCGTGGACTGAAAACCTCTTAGCTGCAGCTATGTCACTAATACAAACAATGAATGGCAGATGAGACCGAAGGCTTTGCAGACTCAAGTGTATTAGATGTAGTTATTGTTGAAAAATAAATAAATGGAAAATGCAGCAGCGTTTAGAAGCCAGCACTAGTTTGACAGACGTGGGCTTGTACATGAGACAAAAGTCTATACCAGACAAGGTTAAATAGGCTGTCAATAACTGGAGATGGAAATCAATGGGACTGCTTTGTCAATAATAATGTCAGCAAACAGTGTCTCACTGTCACAGTCAACAGCATTGTTTTTCCAAGGAGTCAGATAGAGATTTACTTTCTCTGTGCAACAATCTCTGTTAAAAGTCAAATATGATGAATTATTTGGACTGTTTTGACATGCTCTAGTAGTGAACCTTTAATTTGACATTTTATGCATACAAAATAAAAAGATGTAATACAGCAGACATGACATGACATGACATGACAGTATCTCACAACTCCAGCTGTGTTTTTAATGAGGAGGCAATGTTGTGACATGATAAAAAATTCAAAAACAGCTAAGACTACTCGCTTGAATAAAAAATATGTATATTTTTGTTCCTTCACATATGGGCAAATCGACTCAACAAATATTCACTTTATAACACTTCTCATCCACATATTTTCTGAAAGCATCGTTTGGAGTGAGCAAAAACACAAACTAAGCCACCATGATTCTGTTATTATGACCAACATTTTACGCATTTAAAGTTTACAACAACAACAACAACAACAACAACAACAACAACAACAACATCAGACAAACTTAGTGGAGATGGGTGAACAAACGAGACATTATTGAACATAGACAGGACCTTGAGGACTAATTTCCATCTGAATAGATACATTAACAAGATACCTGTGCTAGGGGGAAATTGTTTGAAGTTACTTTATTGTAAATAAATTGGGTATAGTCCCTTTAAAATATTTTCTAGTTCTAACACATAACTTATCCAAGATTCATAAGAGAGCATAAGATTACAATAATACAAAACAAAACAAAGATCTATAATATTTGTCCTTCAGGAGCTTTTTCTTTACAGCAAAAAGTGTATTTCTAATTCTGAAATCAAGAATCAGAATTAGGTATTTTTAGCAGCATATTCATCTGTTTCAAGTCAAGAAATTTGCCATTGGAGTATTTTCAAATCTTTTTAGCAGTTTGTCAGAAATTAAACATTCTTAATCACTTAAGCAAGTCATTCTAATCTGGTCAAAACTACTGAATTAAAGAGGCACATGTATATTGAATTCTGCATTAAATAACAGATGATTTTTTTTACTGTGATTTATACCATGGGTCCACAACCAGGAGCCAACAGCCAGCAACCTGTTCATCATTCATAGCTCCGCCTCTTCACAGTGTTAAACGCCACCTCTTTATAGTTTTAAGACCCGCCTCTTTACAGTGACAAGTGTTTGTTTTTGAAGCTACCTCAGTGTAGAAATCTCGATATCAGATACTGTATGTATATCACACTTAGTAGCCTAAGGGATGTGGGCTGGGATAGGGGGTAGGTGAAAGCAAACATTTTCTGAGCTCTTCAGTTGCAGGACAAACATGAACTCCAAAATCCAACTTTGATGAATCTCAATAAAGTTAATTTAATTTAAAGTGTACCTATTATATAAACTCCAATCCACTAACCATGTTATAACATTGTTCTCTCATTGTTAGATTACTCACAAGCCAAGTATTTGGATTGATTCATGCATGTTTAAGTAATCTTGTGTTGTCCTGCACCTGATGCTACCACTTTTCCCCGCCCAATTGTCTGTATATTCCTGTGATTACTCCAATAATTCAGATTCAAGTCAAAATGCAGCATTTAAAATAGTCATGTACCGTATTTTTCACCCTATTGAGCGCGCCTGAATATAAGCTGCACCAACTAGATTTAAAAAAGAAAAATGACAAAGTACATACATAGACCGCACTTGTTAATAGTAAGTCTATGAGAATCTATATTTTGCTGCATTGCCGTATAAGCTGCAGAGTTCAAAGTTTGTGGAAAAAGTAGTAGAAATTACGGTAATCACTTTCCAACAATAAATATAGATAACTTGAAATCTGCTGGTTGTTACAGTTACATTAAGAGGCGGGGCTTATTGGTTCTGCGGTTTTGAGTCAATAGAAGGAAGTCAATGAACTTATTTCTATTTCTAATCTGTTTTAAATACATTTTCTGTCTTATAATGAAGAAAATGCTAATTACTTATCTACATCTATCATTACTGATTACTAAATACCTGGAAAAAGCACAGCATGTCCTCTTTAATATGCACCATTCATCAACTCAAACAAAGCATGCCATCAAATTATTAACGTATCATTGCGGATAGAACATTTGAACGCCTTTAGATAGATTTGTACAAGCTGCTGGACTTACCCTAGAGATTGTCAGGGGCATATTGAAGTCCTTTCCCCCCTGTAGCCTGAAGCCCCAGGGCCCGGGACCCGGCAGTGACACTGTGTAGCAGCTCATTCTTCTTCAGACGGGACACAAGACTGAAGTAAACCGGTATGACACAGCCTGCAGCAGCTAGAGAGACCAAACACAAGATGTCAAACAAGAGAAAATGTCAATAATACAGCCAGTACCGGTGTAAAAAGTGTGGGACCTGCCTGCTTGGACGCGGCAAAGTGACAGCCTAAGAATAGAAGAAGATAGCAGTGTGGCATTGTGGGGGAAGCAGGGGTCCAAAGAGGAGGGGGGGTGGACTTATATGGCATGAAAGCGGACACCTGGTATGCCAGGCGCGCTGTGATTCACCAGAGCTAATATAGACCCACAAGGATTCTTCTGGAGCACCTCTAGCCTGGTCTGGGACGCTCCACTCAGACCCCCCTCCACTGGCCAATCAGGAAACAGCACATTATCTTTGGTGATGATAAAACAAAGGTCAACCGTGAAGTGGTTTCCAGAGTAAAAGGGCAGCACAAGATGGATTGTCCATAAAACTAGATTTACTGTATATTGACAAAAATGTGACTTTATCTTGCTATTACCTGACTAAAACAATCACAAATGTTGTTCATTTTAGGTGTTTATTACATTGACATCTGTCGTGTACATAAGCTTTACTTCAGGCAGAGCACAACACAACATGTTTTCAAAATGTATTAAGATCAAATTGCTTTAAAGATTAGATTACAATATTAGTAAACATACCAACAATTTCAATTAAAATATATGTCACAAAAACATTATTTATGGCTTAGTTCAATGACAAAGATGACCTGCAAAAGCAGTGATGTGGGCGAATGAAAAAACAGGATTATACAGTATAAGACTTAAACCAAACTGTTTTTGGTGAAGTAGCGACATTATAACTTACATGAGTAAATTATGTGTTATCTGTTGTTCTGTTTTATCTTCTAAGCGGCAGGACAACTATGTGTAGTGTCCAGTCCATTTGCTCCTCACAAAAGCCTGACAGAGTAAAGTTTAGAGTGTGTAGAAGCTGCTGACAGGTGTTAACAACAGTGGGAACATTCAGAGGAGTTGTCTAAACATGGAGCATACACTCAATCCCTCCACACAACGCATTCAGAAGATGTGATTTATTCTATACCTACAATATAATAGCTTTGTGATACTAGAGCTGCACCATTTGAGAAAATTATCTAATTGTAATTTACAACTCAATTTGCTTTGACTGATTTATATCATTATGAAGCAGATTTACTCTTAGTTGAGTCCAATTTCTTGACTGCTCTTCCATTTCTGCTCATACGGTGTCTGCATTAGTTTATATACACAGTTTTTTGTACTTTTTGAAATGTTTTCTTGCTTGTACTTGTAGTGTTTGAGTGCATATATCGGTTCGATGCATGTTCACAATAATCAAACTCCTAGGCTGATTTTTAGTCGACCTAGAGAGACTAGTGAACATTAATATAGTTTAACTTCTACCCAGACAAAAGCCAGGCGAAGCTGACATTGTGGACAGATGGTTGGCTCCTCGTGAAGTCTCAGTTATGACAACAACCAATATAATATGGCTCTTAAACTATGCAAACAATTCATATGTTTATGCAATACTATACTGACCATTCTAACAGATACCTTTCAAAGCCAACCAAGTAATCCTGTAGCCTAAGAAAATATACAAGCATGTTTTTAATACATTAAAAATGTAACCTATAGAAACTTGAAGAAATCTCCGCCAGCTTCTCTCCATGCAGAAACTGTTCTTTTGGGCAACACTGTGGTGCAGCGGTTAGCGCTCTGGCTTCAGAGCAAGAAGATTTGACTCCCAGGCAGCACAAGGTCTTTCTATGTGGAGTTTACATGTTCTACCTGTGTCTGCGTAAGCTTTCTCAGGGTACTCCGGTTTCCCCTACCACTAAAAACATGTCCAGTTATGTTTTTTCCTCTCCCCTCCACAGAACTACAGATGGAAAATAGTTGTAAAAGCTAGAATCTGGTACAAGCATATCTGTCTGTGCTTATTGTAATTGTACATTGTCCTATCAAACATAACCTTTAACCTTTAGCAATAGTTCTGTTCACCTTTTAGATATTCCATGGCAAAAATGTTATAAATAGGTAAAATGTCTAGAATGTCTAGACTTGTCTATCTCCACAAAGAATTCTCTGAAGCACAGCTTTAACTTTCCTTTTCTCACAGAATAATGCAGGTGACTTTACTAGAAAACTAGAGTCACTTCATAAAGACTCCTCAGAATAGATAGTAAATTCATCTTTAGTGCCATAGGCTATAGTACCATGTAGATATGCACAAGTGCCATTACATGAAGCTATATAAAACTAACTTGGCTTTCAGTGCCAACTCACACTTCATTTGGATAACTCTGTGTGTGTTTTATTATACAAAATAGACCAAATAATTATTATTTCAGTAGTGTGGTACACCATATTAACAATATCTCACACCCACGGTTTTGCAGTTTTAGGGAATGGGGACTTTATTTATTTATAGAAGACTATACGTGTCATTAGTATACTTAAGTCTAAATGCTGCCAAAGATTTGTCTACATTGTGCTGATGAAGGTTTGTCTGATGCTCAGTTTGAAGGAGTGTAGCCTAACTTAAAGGCGTTCTCAGTGAAAGCTTCACACTTATGGAACTCTTTGCCTTTGGAGTTTAAGTCACTATCAGAACTTAGACTTTTCTCCACAAAGCTCAAATGCTGGCTTAAGGAAAGGCAACAATGTGAACACTAAACTGGATGTACAGTTGATTGGGATGTCTTCTTTTATTTCTACATACCTTTATCTGTTCTTACTATGTCTTTACTAACTTTCTGTAAACACTAACAACAAAAGCCTAACCAGGGACGGGGCTGTAAATTAGCCAATGCTAGAAGCCTTATGTACATGGACATCGGCTACTTGCTAGTAGCAATGTTTATTTGTACTGTCCCTGTCAAATAAATAAATAAAAAAAAAAAAAAAAGGGAGTGGATTATAATGATGCACACAATGATTGCCTACTTTACGTGTGTTCTGAGTTGAACTGTAGACTACACCTTTCTCCAGATGATCTGCACCTGCTGCTGTCCCGTCTCCTACTCCTCTCCGCAGAAACCAAACTGCTCGTGTTGTTTTCTGAAAATGGGAAGCTATGGCCTTTGTCAGCTCTAAAGTGCGCAAAGAGCGAGTGAAACGGTGCCGCACCGGGAGAAAGTATGAACCTGTTGCTGCTGGTTCCGCGCGCGCTTTGACTGCTCATTATAATATAAGTTATGATGTAATTAAACAAGAAAAAGACAAAAGACATAACACCTTGTGTGTCCTGTTTGTGGCGGTACCGTACCTGACCGGACAAGGACCGGAGGACACGTCCCACTGTCCGGGGTAGAGCTGCTGTCCCCGGCCCGGCCTGAGCCTGAAGCGTGGGAAGAGGAGAGCACCAGAGGGTTAGAGAGGATTTTCATTAGAGCAGCTTTTATTTAAAGAGACAGTGCTTCAATAGAAGAAAGTCCTCACACCAGTGTTAGGCATCTATAGCTCCAGGGCATAATAAACAGGTAAGTGTACTTTAGTTTTGCCTACTGGTGCACTAAAAAACATAATAACTATAAAACTGACAATTATTGCGGGATGAGGTATATTATTCTGTATGTTGTCGTGGAAACACTGTTACTTTAGTTAATTTATTTATTTACTATTGTTTCCAAAATAATAGCATAAAATATTCTCATTAAGAATATTCCAAAGTGTTTTTTGCCATTTCTATTAAATTTTAACGTTATATTATTACTGCAGAGAAAGGTATGTGGCCCTGTACTATAAATGTTTCAATGTCTGATCTGACATTTAAATCAACACACAAGCCAACTCATCAGAATTATGTTTATTTGTAAAAAATAAATAAATATGTTATTAAACGACATTTAAAACAGGAATTCAATATCTCAATACGTCATCTGCCAAAGTCCATCTTTATGTTCACACTACAGACATGAACACCTACAATGAGTTGTCTATGTTAAAACATCTGTGAAGGTTACTCAACTATTGGCCTAAGGGTCAATAGGTTGTGTTCATGTTCTACTAAATACTGTTGAGAAATAAACAGTTTTTATTATCAATACTCTTGTACTTTGCCATGAATTATCTAGAATGTCATTTTACATACTTTCAATCTGGTGACTAGAGTCATTTACTTTTTGCATTACAGTATTAGTTTTAGGTGGACACCATCTGAATTAAATAGTATTATTGGTTTGTGGAACCTTGTGATGTCACGTGAACACAACCTATTAGCACATTCTCTGTAGGTTTAAGAGTGATAAACATTTAGCACTGCTACATGTGTTATATAAATAAATATAAATAAACCGTCATGCCATTTAGAACACATTTTGAAGAGAATATTACATCCTTTTGGTGGTGACCCACAAAAGGTCTCCAGAAACAAGAAGCTGAAACCAGTACCGTACATACTCTACGTTTATGCATACATTTTGATTTATTTTTGGGGTTGCACTGATCCAGCTTTTTCAGTTCGGACACTCGATATCAACTGATACTTGTGTAAGGACTGAAATGGCTTTTGTTTTTCTTATCAAAACATACAGAATTTGGCCATTTTGTGTTATGTAATTCTTATTTATAGTACAAGTCACAACTTAATCTGAATATAATGTCAAACATTGTAAGATATCTATACCAGCCAGTAAATTAATCTGAGTATGTCCAATTAAAGACGTCACAATCTTAGCAGCTGAACTGATATCATGGAGACGATACTCGATTCAGGACATTTTGCTGGATAACACAGATAATCTATCCCAGAATTGGATAGGTGCATCCCTAATTATGCCCACCATGTAAAAGTGTTTTGAAAGTGTTTTTGTGAGATACTATTCTCTCAACTCTCAATGAGTCTCCCATTTTGTGTTGTCACTGGCAGATCTCTGAGCTCTACTGCACTGTTTTAAAGAAAATCATCCAGACTTGTTTGGGCCCTTTCTGCAGCATTAGCTTATTTTACAACAGGGCTATTACACATAAGACCGGGGGGCCAGATCTGACCCTCCAACCAGGTAAATCCAGCCTGCAACCCATCTTTCAATTAAAAATATTTGTTCTTATCAAGTTTAATTTTAGGTTAGCACTACGTTACTGGCCTGTGGCTTAATCTTAGTTTAATTCTGCTTGTCACATGGTCCTGGTTTAGACCTGGTCTGAGTCTGGATCATTCTTTGTTCTTTGCTTGCTTATTGGTTAAAAAATCAAATGGCAAAGTAGAAAAATGTTGACTAAATCTTTTGGATTTTTTTTTATCCAAAAATGCTAACGAAGGTGTTGTTTTACAGTGTTGGGAAGTATCTCATTTTGTGTGAACCCCAAATTGTGCAAAAAGTATGGCCTCACTTACACCGGCCCAGAAGTCAAGGCTCGCTAAAAGAACCGGCCCTCAAGAAAATAAAGTTGAGTAGCTCTGACATACAAGATCGCTTTGCTTATTCACATGGTGTCATTTTTCTAACTCAATTTGTATCGTAGGAAACACATGGCACTGTTCTAAAGTTCTAATGCATAAGATGCCAAAGAAAAATTCAAGAGCACGTTTAAACAACAATAACAAAGCAAATATTTCATATCTGTCCTTTAAAAGGTGTAAAACTTGGCACATTCATAATAATGAAAACACAACATATTTCAATGAACTAATCCAGTCTGTTGTATCCAAAACTGCTTTTACAAACCTAATCCCTTTTCACTCAACACCAATAACACCAAATCAAATTCACTTTCACAATACATCATAAGCACACAATAAAATATGCTTAGAAGGTAAAAGGTCGACTCACATAAAGCAATGCACAGAATAAACAGGATTATTACAAGACAGAAGGTAAACAAAGTGCTGTGGCAGGCTCATAAAGCAGAGAAGCTTTTAATGCTGGGAATATAAGATCTGTATTGTATTCTGGCATATTGTGATTTTTTTGTCTAACTGATTCGCCTCTTTATAGTGATAAGCATTGTCTCGTCATAGTAAAATTTGACTGTAACAACCAACAATTTTAACTTACTTGTTGATTAATTTGCATTTTTTGAAAGGTTGCAACAAGACCATTTTAAACCTTACATGTTTTCCTTGGAATCTCCATTTTCTGAGTAATCATAATGCTTTACTGAAAAATGTCCATCTCCAATGTCGTGCTTTTGTCTAGCCCAAATATTTAAACCCCAATGTAGCCTATTTGAGCCAGCAGCTGGTCAGACCTTAGTCACTAACAAAAATCGCAAACATTACATATCACAAAACAACAGAAAAATACATAATTCCTTAAGAATTTCTTTTCCCCCAAACAATCAGCTGTCATCTTGCTCCAATATCTGTTCAGGAACCTGCCCCACAGAAAAAAATACATTATAAATATTACCTTTACTATTATTTGGACGTCTAAATAAAGCTTGTTGTTCAGTTTTGATATACTTTTTAAAACTGTCTGTCTATATAAGCAGCCTTAGTTCGAATCTGAAGTTGAAATAATTCCTGATGTAAAAGTGGTAGCGCAGTGAAGCACTATCCGACCCTGAGCTGCTGGGGGTCCTGGAGCAGGCAGTTCGTGAGCTGGTTCCTCCGACGGGAAGAAGGGGACTGGATTCTGACGTTATGACGATACTCGGGATCCGACCAACCCTTCCTCTTGTTATGGGTACATCTGCAAAATCACCATTCTGTCAGACAAAATGTTATTGATCATATTAGACTTAGAGCTTAACATAAACTCTTGAGTATGTGTGCCCTCTGTTATTTCTGTGCAAAAGCTCTAAAGTCTCTCCAATGGTTTCTAATATCAGCTTTCACTTTCATAACAGTAATAAACATGACACGTGCGAATGGCTACTTTTGCGTTTGTTACGCTTTTTACCAAGATGCCCTGATTTTATAGACTATTTTCTTATTGCATCTTTTTTTCTTTTTTCCAGGAAGTGTTTTCTTCATTGTGTGTGGCTAGCTCAAGCTGTCATTCACTCAGAGCTTGGAAAAGGCTGACCAGTGTTGCCAGATTTTCACAGAGAAACAAGCGACCAACCGTTTGAAAAAAAAAAAAAAAAATCCAAAACAAATGACCTCAATCTTTTAGTAAAAAGGTTTTAAAATAATCTATTAATGAAACATAACCTAAACTAAACATGCATGTTTTGGAGGTGGGAGGAAACCGGAGTACCCGGAGAAACCCACGGTGACACGGGGAGAACATGCAAACTCACCAGAGAGAGTGAGATGTTGATATGGTCCGAGCCAGGAGTCGAACCCACGACCTCTTATTGGGAAGCCAGAGCTCTAACCACTCTGCTACCTGCACCCCATGTTTAGGTTAATTGGCATCACTGTAATTTCCCTTAGTGAATGAATGAGAGAGGAATGTTTGTCTGTCTAACCTGCGACGAGTTGGCCACTGTCCAGGGTTCCCCGCCTAAGGCCCAAAGTCACTGGATAGGCTCCATCACCCGCGACCCCTAACGGATTAAGCGGTAGAAAAATGAATGAGAACATTGTGTGTTGTCTTAAACAAGTATTAATAATATTGGCTTATTTTAATAGTATTTCTAACATTATTCAAAACTATAAGACATGAAAAAATGGGGCTGTGAATTGCCAAGAGCCTGATGATATGATACGTATCCTGATACATGTTTATCCTGATACAATACGATACGTATCAAGATATATTTTACTGACCAAAATAAAAAAAATATATAGAAAATTATAGAAAAGTATTGTATTTTACCTGTAAAAATGCTTTCAGCATGTTTTGAGTACAACTTTGATTATGTTATGTAGAATAACAAAATGCAGAAGCAATGTATTTTCACTTTACCTTCAAGTGTCCTGAATAAGTCATTTTTCAGCTTAATAGTTTCAGCCTTAAAGCAGCAGGCCAGGTTCATCAGTGTAAAATTGATTATGAGTTTAACTATCCCGATACGCTTCTCTGTATCGATACGTGTTTTGCCAACAAGTTTGTCATGATATATCCCGATACATCGAGCACAGCCCTAAATCTATGTTTCAGTAAATCAAATCTGAATCATGTATAGAATTCACCTCTGTTATGACGAAACATTCAAAATTTATAAGACAGAAAAAAGAAGCCTAAGTCGCTAAAAAGAAGTGAATTTAACACTCTAAGGCTGATCAATAAGAGTTTTTTTTTTACCAAACACAGATGAGCTCACGATTAAATTTTTATCACAATATTGCCAGGTCCTAAACTAACTGACTCAGGTTGTTTAAACTTAGAGTTTTAGCTTGGATTTTTCAGAGTCAAGTTTTACGTCTCTGCATTGTATTTCAAATGAACAACTCAGACATCTAAAGGATAAAGCATAAACAACAGTGGATTCTACGAGCACAAACATAAATTGGTGGCTATGTTCTAACTCTCTCACTTTCTCATCTCTCCTGTCTTCTCTCTCTCTCTCTGAGCATAAGTTTCTACACCCCTCAGTCTCGTTTGATGATGACATTGACAACACTCACTGTGGGGATGCTACTGCGCTCGCTCAGGCCTCCCATGGAGAAGTCTGTGTCGTAGGACGTCTGTAAGAATCACAGAGACAGTGTGATGAAGCAGCAGTGAAAGTCTTCCGTGTTCTTCACATTATCTGTCACATGAAATGCCACAGCGGAGATTCATGTGCCTGAATTAGATTGTACTCTGTCCCTGTGAAGGGGTTTGAAAGGGACATTCGTCTTCATTAATTTTTATACTCAGGTTATTAATAAGAAGCTTGGCATCAGATGAAATGACAAATGATAATATAAGAATTAAAAGTTTTTGCTGTCTCATTTTTGAATTACTACAATTATATTTTAAATTATTTATCTGCTGCACATTGTAAAAACACTTAGTTATAATCCAGGTTATAACCATCATTAGTTACTCACAGTTATATTTGGTTTGATTCATGCATGTTTGAGTAATCTTGTATTGTTGTATGGTATTTTACAATGAAGAAGCAGCTTATCAGTTCTGCAGTTTTGAACAAGAAGTTTTGTTTCAATTTTGAAATTAGTGTTTTATAATAAACACAATGTAAACTACTGATCTACACAGGTCAGAATTAGTCTTAAATATACATGACAAAACACAGCAGGTCCTTTTAAACTTGTCTTCACTCTAAGCATCCATCTCCCCAAAACTAAATCTTGTACTTCCTGAGGAGCCTCTCCTAAAATCTTTTCTATTTCGAAGTAACAATGCAACCCTAAAGCATGGTTTTAGCTTTTCATTTCAAAGAGATTATACAGTTATTATTCCACCTCCAGAAAGATACGTGTCTTTTTAAGATTGTATTTTTGAGCAATAAATGTGAAAAAGAAAAAAAAAATCAGTCTTTATCTACCGTAATTAGAAAGCATTTTATCAACTGCAAAAAGGACAAAGTCAGGCCTATTCAACTTAAGGTGTACTCGATTTTTTGCAAGATATTAAGCATTTCCTGTACTTTTTTTTTTTTTTTTTTTTTTTTTTTTTTTTTTTTTTTTTTTTTTTTTTTTTTTTTTTTTTTTTTTTTTTTTTTTTTTTTTTTTTTTTTTTTTTTTTTTTTTTTTATTTTTTTAGAGCTGATTCAGCCTCGGCAAGTTAATTCTGAGTGCCTCTAGATATTTTGTAGAGCACTTCAAATCAAGCAAAGGCAAAGCAGTAGTTACTAACATTACTGAAAGAGATGGATATTTTGTACAAACCTTAAAATTTGGCAAGCTATCTAACTGGACTAAGCTATTCATTGTTGGTCCATTATTATAAAACTGTGCTAAAAACTAAAGAAAATTATCAATGTACTCTATTTAAAGTCACACTTCAAAACATTCCAGATAAAGCAATGGTAGATGTATCCTCAAATAGAAACATGACCCATTGACAAAGACTCAGAACAAACCTTTTCAAAGATCCCTGAGTCGTGGCTCTTGATGTTGGCCTTGAAGCTGGAAGTGGGTTTGAAGTCGGCGTTCTCAGCTGTGTCTCTGCTGATGTCACATGACACCTGTCGACTGGCCGGTCTGGAGCTCATGCTGGACAGGTCTGCCTCAGTGTCTGTCAGACCCTAAATACACAACAATACTCCAGTCATTCACACCTGTCAGACACATGTGCGGCGCAGATGTTTCTTACAGATTCACTGTCTGAGGCCGAGGACAGGCGAGACTTGGCTGTGCTCTGTCTCCTCAGGTGAGAGCTGTTGTCTGAGGTTTGACTGGTCACAGTGGAGCGACGAGTAGATATGAAGCTACTGCTGGTGGAGCGCAGGTCACGAGGATGAACACAGAGCAGGGTCCCCATGAATGGGATGTACTTAGCCAGGGCTATTCTGTGGACGCATGAGAGAATAGTAGTGATAAAAGCACCACTATCTGTCATATCTTTATACTGACAATGACACTCCACATTTGTAAAGATGTAAGGAATACAGTATATGGTCTACGCACAATGTCTTTATGCTTATAAAGAAATAGTCCGAGTGCAGCTCTTGGGCTTATTCAGAAACATCTGGACCTCCTCTCTTTCTCTCTCCCTTCTTTACAGTGGACCTGCGTGGAACTGTCAGTGCATGTCAAAGTAGAGCTTTTTAAAAGTTTCTTTTGAAAAGCTTTCCGACTACACGATTCTGTGAACTAGAACTTCATATTGATCCTTATTTTGTGTGAATCTGCCTTATATCCACAGAGAAAAGGTCTAAAATATCCAGTGAAATAAAACTGCGAAAATATCAGCGGCACAAATTGCATGAAACGGTGGAAGCGGCCCAGAAATCTTCAAAGTGATCTTGACAGCGTTTGCTTTTGCATGAATGTGACATAAAACAGAAGTTTAGACAATGTCCTGACAAAAGTGGGTGCAGCAGCAGTTGTTTTCTTAAAGCCCAGTTTTACAAGGGCGGAGCTAAGGGGGGTTTTGTTACTGGAGCCCCTAAATCTGATCTCTATAGAGGGGCGCTTTTTTTTTCTTTTTTATTATGGTAAAATTACATCACATAATAAGAATATCAAATCTACAACACACCAAAACACAGGAAATTGCAAGAATGTTTATTTATTTAAATTCTCCTGGTGATAAGTGTTCCCCAACGCTCACATGGCCACAATCTTAATTGATTGAGATCTTAATTGACAGTGTTGGAGATCACAGACTTTAACCATACACTTTTAAAATGACAAAATAGACACTTCCTCCTCTGTGCTTGTGCGAATTTGAGTAGTTGAACAGCAGTGGAAAAAAATACCCCACAGAGCGTTAATTGTATTTTCTGAGAGGCTTCAAATAGCTCGTGCTCTATCACAGCACCTACAACTTTAAGAAAGGCTTAATCTTAGAGGTATTTCTCTCTATTTTTACAAAACAAGCAATGGGGCGCCATCTTGAATTAATCTTCCAGTTGATATTATACTTTGATGGTTTTAACGTGTATCTAATACATAATTTAAACTTTGCCTATCAGTTTGTGTGGTCTATCCATCACAATTTGCCGACCATATCACTATCAGCAGCTGTCTCTTCATTTCCTATGCTTAAAGAACATTTCAATCAGATTATAATTTGTCACATTAAAGCTCATGCAGTGAGTCTAATTCTCCCCAGCTCAGTTCACATTCAGGTTAATTGATTATAGTGAGCGCGGTGTAGGACTGTTCTATTTTAACTGATAGATAAATTGATTGCTTGGTGATGGTCGTCAGTGAGTTACCTGTACTTCGGGTGTGTGATGGCGTAGATAATGGGATTGTGGATGGCTGAGGCTTTGGCGATGATGGCAGGCACAGAGTTCATGTAAGGAGTCAGCATATCTGCATACCTGCAACAAGAAGGGACAGAATGAAATATAAAACCAGTTCAACCCATCAAATAACGCTGGGCAATATTGGATTTTTGATAAAGTTATGTAATATTGACTTATTCACTATATAAACGTTTTATCCTGACTTTAAAAGATGATTGTTATTTTCTTATTTGAAGTAAAACTAGACATGTTATGCTTCTTCTGTTGGAAATACATACCTTACCAGTTGTTTTAAGCATTTATGAACTCAATACCTTTATATGACGATTAGAAAAGGCTGTAACATTATCCTGTCTTTTTCTGCCAAACAGTTTTTGTCAATTCATAGCTTAATTTCAGCTTAATTTGTCTTTTTTAGACAATTCACCTAAGTTAATCTTCCAGAATACTTTTATAAAAAGACAAACAGCAAAGCTAATCACACATTTGTCACATACTTGTCAAAAAAATCACAATTAGATTTCATTCCCTGTGTAAATAGCTCTATTAAAAATACTGCTGCAGGACAATTCTTTCAACAAACACATTTTCAATGAACCCGTAATAGTTCCAACTGCTGTTACAAGCTTGAAATGAAAAAATGTGCTCAGAGTCAAGACACAAGTCCTTGAGACTTGTGAATCATCAAACAAGACTGAAGGAGTAATAGCCAATAAACAAAGAAAGTGAGAGAGAGAAGGAATAGATAAAGAGAGAGAAGAAAGAGAGCAAGAATATACTATACATTACAATCTTTATTTTGCTCCAATTATTGTTTCATTTGTTCATCCTTGATTGATTTTTTGCAGCTCGTAGTTTATCAGTCTTGTTCAAATATCTCCCATAGTCGAAAATTCATTTACAGTGTTTATCTTCGTTTAATAATATAAGGTTAGTTCACCCTTATCCAGAAAGTTGGCATGTTATTGTTGTTATCATTGTGGCAAACTGTCATTAGCATACTAACACGCCTTGCTCCTATAAGTTGTGAAAAGTGCTTAAAACACAATACTTCTGTTTACTTGCGAGTAAAGCGGCTTTAATACAGTTTGATAAATGTACCCAGAAAAAGCAGTGAGGGCCACAGCAGAGTATGGAGACCAGGAAATAACGTAGAGAAGAATGACGATAAGAGCGATCTTTGCCATCTTCCACTCGTTCTGAATCCGATGGAAGCTCTTCACCGAGTCACGCCCACTGTTGTAGCTCCGAGTGCTGCCGTTTATCTTCCCCACAGCACTGAGAAACAAAACTATTATTGCAGACATCTATTTTTAAACTCACAAATCTACAAAACTTAAAGTTGTGGTGCAAACTGCAAAACCTGGAAGTAAGAATTTCAATCAATAAAGTTCCAAGCTCTCACATATCTTTAGGCACATGGTAAATATTCACATGCATTTTTGGTTGCAATCACTTTTTTTTTTTTAAACAAACTGCAAAGTAAAACTGGTATGGGCTACTCAAGCACAGCCAATCAATGCGCTGTTTTTGGGCTCTGCTGTATGGCAACATACTTTTTGACAAAAGTATCCGAGCTTTAAGGCAAGTGAATGAGAAAAAATCTTAAATTTAAAGCCATCAATGTGAAACCTCTGCTGCACATAAATGTAAGAAAAAAATAAGGCATGTTATGTGTGTAGCCAAATCTGAAAAATGCACAAAGCCAGATTTAAATTCACTGGTTGATTTGGTTAGCATATTAACCATATTTATTAAGACAATTTTAAATATTTCGTTTTTAAGTATCTTTTAAACTAGGTATCTTTTTGATGCATTTTTAGACAAATAAATCAACTGAATTAGATATTAACAAATCCTTTAAAACCTTCAAAATCTTGTCCAGTTTTATATTCTACACTTTAGTGAGTGTAAAAACTACTTTGAAGGCTGATATTGCTGTTTCTGTGCAAGGAAATGTAAAGGAGACCTATTGTGTAAAATCAGTTTTTCAAAGTTTTTCGCTTTGTTATACCTGCCTTCTCTCATCATTAGTTTACTCAGTGTTTTATTAAGAATAACTCCTGCATGTTTGAGTATTCTTGTATTGTTCTGCAGCTGATGATTGAGTGCTCAGAAAAGCCCTGTCTTCACCTACCACCTATCCCCTCCCCACTTAATTGTGATTTTTTTTTAAATGAAGGAAGTAAATCTTTCTATTTCTAAGCTGTTTTATGTCAATGTTGTGCTTACAATAAACAAAATGCTAATTACTGATCTACATATATTATAGTTTATTCCTAAACACAAAAAATACAAAAATGCAATAGACCTCCTTTAAGTGAAAACAACCTCTGAAGTTACATTGTCCCATATTCACCTTATTCCGCTCTGCCCACTTTTCTGGACAACTGTGGTTAATCTGTATAATTCAGTCGCTGGGTTTATTATAATTTTTTTGACTGTCAACTGTTTGAGATTCTTCGCAAGGCAGACAATCAAACATGTTTGGTACCTTAACAGAGCTAAACAGGAAGTGTGCTGCCAAGAAAAGTGGTAAAATAAGGTAAATATTATCTCTATGAATGATATATGAATGATAAGTGACTTTCGCCTTAAATGTGACTAGAACATGTTATTGCACTTACTGGTTAGTGGTGCGAATTGCCCTGAAGATGAAGTAATAGCAGTACATGATAATGAAGAGAGGCAGAAAGAAGACAAAGATGAAAAGCAGCATTGTGTAGGCTCGCACGGATGGAGTGAAGGTCATGTAGTCCCACGTACAGGAGGTGAGCAGACCCTCAGGCACGTACGCACCTGCACACAAAACACACAGCAAGTCAGGCCTGGAAACAGAGAGTAGACATATAAATAAATAAAATGTGCCATAATAACATCTTTTTACAAACACCAAAGTGAAACTCAAAACGACCACCTAAGTGCTAAGTGCAGTCGGATTTTGTTGTGTTTTCATTTACAATAAACGTTTCGGTGAGAAAGACAAAGCATACTAATGTACAGCAAGAAAGTCAGGAACCCACACTTTAAATGTGTATGACATAGGAATAGTATATGACACCTCTCATTGTATGGAAATGTATCTATATTTATGTTTGTATTAATATTAAAAAGAAGATAATATTCTATAGCTGCTATTATTCTCATCAATACATTTCTATTGATCCTGTTCCATTGTAATATACACAGAAGGAGAAAAAGTTTCATATTTTTTTTTCTATGTGTACATTTTTGACATTATTCAGATATATAGTATCAAAGTTTTCTAGTACTTTTCCATTAAAATACTAGTTTTAGCCACGCCCCCTTTTAGCAGATTAATCTAGATGTCAAAATCCTGTGGACAAGAAAAATCCATTTTTTCTTCATAATTAAATTAACATAAGCTTAACTTCTCGTCTTGTTGATTTGTTGTGACAATTTGTCCAATCAGCTTTTTCCAGCGGCTTTCAGAGAGAGTTTTTCCAGACTCATAAAAGTGTAGAACTCAATTCTGAGTGCGATGACATGACTGACTGTGGCTGCCAAATACTTCACTATGGCACTACCAAATAAATAACTAGAACAGTATTTTTTCATCATCAGAATGATCAAAGAGCCCTCACAATTCCTTCAAAAAAGTTTTTTCCCCATCTGGAAAATGGGAAATAGCTTAGTCAGTCTGGTAATAAAACTTACTGTCAATCCCACTTTAAACTTTTGAAACCAATTACATACAACATTTTCCCCAGACAATATCAAATAGTTAACTAAACCTATCTTTGGTGGTTTTTTTTTAGTCATGAAATATGTGTCTTAATAATAATTGCCTTTTAGTCTATTGTCCTTTACAAACATTTACTTGACTTTACTTTTCCCAATAAAATACTTTAAGTCTTTTGCTTGTTTACTTACTCCAGCCAAAGAAAGGAGGCAGACTCCAGCCAGAGAGTACAGCCAGGCCGCGATGAGGATGAGGACGGCCCTTTTCCGAGACAACAAACCGATGGAGGTCAAAGGGCGCGTGATGACAAAGTAGCGGTCGACAGCGATGACTGTGAGTGTGATCATGGAGCAGATTCCAAACAGAGCTCCACAGAATGCATACAGCTCACACGCTGCAAGAGAAGACCAACAACAGCTTTGCAAGATCATTCTTTTATTTCACTCAGGTTACCTCAAAATATTTATAGACTACTTTCATATTTTAGTTACTTTTACACAACTTTTAAGTTAAAGAGTAAAGATGAATAGCTTTCTGTGCTTCTGACTATACTTTGATGGTCTGTTCAGTCAGATTTACAAACATTTCTCTGTCTATGTATGTGCGTTTGTGTTTGTGTTGTGAATGTGTGCGTGTCTGCTGCCTCACAGCTCGTGGCTCTCACAAATGGAGAACATTTGCAGAGAGAAGAAACAGTTTCTGACACAGTGTGTTATCAAAGCACATGGACACAAGCATGTGTGAGGAGATAGCATTGAAGCTCGCCTTTAACACACTGTGTAGGTCACGCTAAGCAGACCAACAGACACATCTGCAGGCTGCTTTGACACAGCTTTTAAGCACTGTGCTGCATCATGGCACAATGCATTGTTACACTTCATTAACCCAGTGGGTGTGAGGGGTCTCATCGTACTAAAATTTCAAATTACATTTTGATACTATGAAATGTATTTAGTTCCTGATACTGAACTTATAAAAGGTTCCTTTTAAGTTGGTGTTTAAAATTGCAAACAGTTAAAGGTGGGGCAGGTGATTTTCACACTGCAAACACAATTTAGGTTTTAAATCTGAAAACTTTCTCTCATAAATTCTTCAACACATTATTACATCAATATGTATTAAGCAATTTTTGACATAAAATCCTCTTTTTTCTCTTTAAAAGTGAAACTCGAGAGGACCGCGCAAGCTCAGCCAACAGAACGCTGCATTTGCTCTGATTAGAACTTAAATTCTTAATTATTTGATTCAGAGAGTACACTGGGGTCTATTTTTTCACAAAGTGCTACATTTATCATTCACTTTTTGGTGGAAAACACAAATTTACTTTTTTACATCTAAAAAAGTTAGCTATCCCAACTTATTATAGTTTTAAATTAGTGCTGCTAATCATCAGGGTAAACGTCCTGTTTATGTCACATATGATCTATTTTAATCATGATGACTATCCATCTCGATACTAGTCTTGATACTGATTTGTACTTTTGACAACACTAGTGCAAAGGCAGAGCTGGTTTAAGCACCTGTTCTGTTGATTTATTTGATGAGGGTTGTGCATACAAATGAACATTTTCACCAGTTTCAGGGAAAACAAGACGATTAAAGCAAATAGGCTCATTTCCAGCTGTGTTTCTGACAAGGCAGTCACAACACTATCACAGGAGGCATTATCACAGTTGCTCATGTCTGAGAGTGACAAATGCAAATGTCTGCGATTTGGTGAAAAGAAATAGAACATCCTACAGTTTAAGTAAAGTAATCATGTGGCATCTTCAGTCTGTGCAGTACCTTTCTCCCCAAAGATCCACTTCTTGTGCATGCTGGTGGTGAAAAAGATGGGAGTCTGGGTGACACACATGAGCAGGTCTGTTATTGCCAGGTTAATGATGAACATATTGGCTGGTGTGCGCAGACTGCGGCTCCTGCAAACACACACATACATACACAACTGTTACACAAAACAGCTCATTACCCTCTGCCTGCCTTCACAACACTCTCTAACTCCCAAGCTCTTGTCACTTCTAATGATTCCCCGAAAGTAAGTGCTGTGTCTAGACGCTTAAGGATAAATTATTGGAAACATCATTGGCCTTTAAACATGCTCGTGCATATTTACTCTAGCATTTCAGGTTTTACAACTAGTCATTAAAAATAGCAATAATATTCAAATGAATCACATTTTGGAAATATGATTATTATCATAACAAATCAGGTGTGTAATTTAGCATTTTCTTAATTAATTATTCACAACTAAAATTAAGGGATGTTTCATTTAAAATTGTGTGGTCACATGTCTTAGGAAAATGTTTGTCACTAACAATTATGTCAAGTTGATTAAACAGCTATACTTTTTTGATTAGTCAATTTGTATAGCAATTATTTCTACTCAACACAACTAATTTTTAAACAAGCAAAGGTTGATACATGACAGAATGACAATGATAAAAATCAGAAAAAGTTTTTTTTTTTTTTTTTTTTTCATTTCTGTTTAGAATGTTTTTTTGCAATGAGTTGGCCACTGTCCAGAGATTTTTCCCCGGCTAAGGCCCAAAGTAATGGGAACAGGCAGCAGATGTTTTATTAGAAATTAATGAATGATGAATGATATTATGTTTTAATAGAAAATGAATGATGACCTGCTTAGTCCAGTTTACGATTATAGTCATCAAATGATTACAAATATTTTCATGGTCAGCTAGTCGCCTAATGTTCCACACACCAGATTTAGTGACAGATGTGTTCAGCTTGCCAGATGAGCTGTTTTGTTTCGTCAAACACGAGGGATGAAGCTAAATACAACTCCAGGTATGCTTTTGAAGAGGGAACACTGGGTTTCTTTCATGAATGTTTTCACAGAACATTTTTATAACTTCCACTGTAGGATGTTGACAGAACAGAGTCAGCTACAAGCATGGTCTATGAAGCCAACTTCTTTATTGTGCTGCATTCACCAACATCCAGCTACCACCAATAAAGTCACTCATTGTATAATTACATAAATAATACTTAAATATGCACCCTCTAAACACTTATATGGACACACATAATGACACATAACACTATGAAAGCAATAAGTAAAAAAATTCATATGACAAAAGTCTGTCTCTTGAAGCTTGAGTGAGTGTTTTTTTCACGCACACATGTAATTTGTATGAGTCGTAGGGTCGAGCCTTAATTATTTTTGAACAGTTTTCTTTGACCTTGTACTAACAGAACTTGCCAAGGCGGCCATTAAAAAAAGCTCCAAATGAAAAACCTAATTAAAATTTAGTCCAGCACTTACAAGCAACGTTTAAGCTTCAGAAAGAGTGTTTCTTAAAAGTCCAACATATTTAAGATGACATGCTAATCACCAAAGCCTAATCACTGTCTAGCATTTTGTTCAAAACTCACTGCAACAAAGCCAAATTGTTTTCAATTTTGTTTTACATTTGAACTGAATCATTGTGAGCGCTACAGCTACAGTAAGGATTAGAGCTGTTTATTTGAGCAGATTTCATTTGGGCTGAACTCATACTGTGCTCCTGACTGTTGCAACGCGATAGACCCTTCCTACCTGCTGAAGGCGTAAATGACCAGGAAGTTTCCCACCATGCCGGTAATGCCGATGGCCAGGATGACGGAGCCGATGGTGTAGTGAGCGTGGTCAGGCACATCCACCGTGGGAAAGGGCCATTGGGCACCATGGCCACCTGAAGAGATAACAAAGCATTTATGTCACACGTTAGACTTGAGGATGGTGAAATGTCGCATTTGCATTTAACTGGTTTCGAAGGCATGTTAATCATCCACAGTTACACACAACTAAATTGAAACACAATCCATAAATGAATAAATGGCCATCCAACAAAGGCTGCTGTTGTGCATAATTTTGCACATTTTGTTTTAGTTATTTCACAAGTAAACAAAACAAATATTATCTATTTAAAAACTAAAATGTACTGCTATTTCATTAAAAATATATAGATAGATGCAAAAATATGTTCATTAGGACCACTAACTAATGGTGCATTGGGGAACTGGATATTTCCCACTTCCCACTAGTAAAAATGCAGTGGAACGCCACTAGAAATGGTAAATACCACTTGTAAACTGAGACCTGATCGAGGGAATCCCACATACAAGATAAACATCACCACAAAGTGAATCTGAGGAGATTAACTGCCACATAAACAATGTAAACAATGGTCATGGCTATTAAACATTGCTTTTGTTTAGCTTAAAGTTTAGCATTAGCCATAATGTTTACATACATGTTGATTACTTTAGAACGCTTTGAACTGGAAACTGGTATCTGTCAAATGGGAAATATCCCAGTTCCCAGTTGCAGGGAACCTGGAAAGAATCATAACGATTATTTTAAAGTTGACTAATCAGTCATTTGGTTAGTTGATGAATCAAAAGATTGTACACAATGCATTTTAAAAGACAGAAATATGGTTGCAAAAGGCTTATGGAAACAAAGCAGAGTACTACAAACTGAGCGTCAAAATTTTGTGTTGCCTGAAACTAAAATATACAACAAGCTGGAGGAATGGACAAATATTTTCAGTTGTTGTTTAAGCTCTGACCTCACATTAGCATTCTAACATTAAGGAGAAAGTAAGTATGGTGAACAAAAAGATTCAGTGCCTTTTGATGACTAATACCTAAATGTCCTGTACATGAGTCGTTTTAATTAAACTCCTCATGTCAGGAGGCACATCTCTTCATCGTCTCCCGTTGCCACGTTAACAGCATAAATTAAAGCTCCATCAGAGACATATCAGGCGCCGACATTGAAAGGCACGCTGGAGGTGAAATGTGACTGGGACTGTGGAAAAAGCTTCATTAAAACTCCCCATGTCTGTACTTGTACGTTGAACCGAGACAAAAAACGATTTATGATTACAAATTTCATCTCAAGATACTTAAGGACTTGTTAACCTGCCAGGTACAACTGTGATTTTTTGTTTTAATTTGAACAAATATAAGCAATGTTTATTGGGTATAAACATGTTTCAAATTTTGCATATACAGTCAAACTATAAACACAAACGTCTCTTTATCTAATACTTAAATGCACTTTACTGTATTTTTCGCAGTACAAATACATTGTTACAGGACATCTAAGCCTACACTGTATTGCTGCTCTCACTGGCTGCTGCATAGTTTCTCGCCCAACATGTTGAAACCTTACAATGTGACAAAAAGTCTTGACAGAGTTACAGTGACCCACAGACATGAAAGGTAAGCACAAATAATCTCTTATTACCTGGATCAGTCTGTTTCCTTCTGCCAAAGTAGACTTTGCATCTGCAAATGAAAATGTAAACTCTATTTGGAAATGGATACGCCTAAGTCCTGGTCACATCAAAAGCCTGTACACCCATGAGGAGGGTGGACAGGTTGTGGTTCTCCTATGGTGGTTTAAAGTTTTCACACTGGGTCTAAGGAGAATCTAAAAACAGGAGATGCTCTAGATCCTAGGACCTGATCCTTCTCTCAGAGACTGCAGGGGGACCTCCAAAGATTGTTGACACAGCAAGAAAGAAATAAAAGAGTTTGAGATTGTCTTTACATCATTTATTGGATTAATCTACTACTTTAAATCTATACTAAGTCTACAGTTATCATTTTGTTCTTTTTACATCTAAATCTGAATTATATGGATTTGAAATATTATTGGAGGTCTTCGTACAATCTTCATGCCAATAGAGGGGCCATTGCAATAAAATCTTTGGGAACAACTGCTCTAGGACAATTATCCATTGCAGTGAATGTCAGACAAACTACATTGGCATTATTGACCTTTAATTGTTTCATAGTCCACCTTCAAAGTTTAAAGTCCTCAAACAGTTTCATGCAACTCATATAAGAAACAATTTTGTTGCTAAATGCACTAAAATTCTTCTACACTAATTCTATTATATAGGGACAGAGGAACATTTGTTCTGGATGGTTCAGTAAAAACTCAGCTCAAGTGAACCAAACATGACTGCTTTAAAAAGCTTCAAATTAAATGTTTTATTTTGCATGCCTTTCACAAAGAAATGGAATCTTAATTAAAAGTATAATTGCAAGTTTAATCACTTAGAAAAACTATGTTTAATTGCAGCACTACATCAAAGAGTGGCAAAGTGGGCGGGGCTAAAATGTCCTTATCTCATGTTTCAGAACGAATAGATTGTGTTTAATGTGTCAGATGGATTGGATGGAACTGGAGGAACATTAGGCATTAACACAGAGCTAACACTGGCCTCACACACGCACTGACCCATAAAATGAGATCAAATGTTGCGCTTGAGTCCTTTAGAATGCACATGCTCTAACTCTACCACTGCCTTGTGTCAGAGGGGGAGAGAGAGAGAGCTGTGACAGTGACAGACGAGCTGTGACAGCAGTGGAAACGCTCAAGGACAAAAAGCATTATAGGTGAATACCAACAAATGGGTTTAAACTACAGTTGGACACAAGCCCCACAAATTCAAATGTATTTTATGTACAGTATGTATGATTATAATTTGTAGGTGGTGTCTATGTCCTCACTTAAAGGTTCTATATTACACAAAACTTGTAAAGTCTTTACACATTACAAGAGTTTTGACCTGTATTACAATGTTTGCCAACCACTTTGACTGAGACAATTTGTAAAACAATTCACACAGAATTCCAGTCAAAATTTCAGTTTTTCCAAACAAAATGTCGTGCTCGTCTCTTTGCAGCTGAAATGCAGCTTTATGGACCTATATACTTCACTCTCTTAAAAGTACATAATTGGTGCATCTTCTTTTTGCATTGCTTCACTCTCTGTCACTTTTAAAAACTAAAAAAGAAAATCAACCTCAAAAATTGGCCCCTGATATCAACTCGACTGACAAAATTAAATGGCCGAAGAAAAACACATTTTGGTCGATCTCTAATGTTTTCATGTATTGATTTGACTCTGCAAGAGTTCAGTCTTTGATTCACACAAACAAACTTCATTCACAGTGAGGACCTTTTCTTAACATTCTCGATATAGAAACGGACAAACTGCAGCAGAAGAAATTTTTGAGCAAAGAAATGAACATAAAAAAAACAGAGACACTGATTTGAGCAGAGACTGTACAGACACAGACACTATTCTTTAGTCTGATAAAAGCAGTGTCAACGCTTTTCTATCTGACAAATACTGCAAAATGCATTCCCCTCAGAATATATTGACAGGTTTTATATAGATAAAAGTCACTCAGGATACAAAACTTTCATATATTCAATTCGACTTGATCTCTATTGTTCATCTGAAATCAAAACAAACGAGGCTGCTTACGAGTTACAATAAATGAAAAACGCTTTTACTGTGACCATTGAGCTTTTTTGTTTCATGTGCGTCATGCAAATATTAAATTTGACCAAACTCACAAACGAAGAAGTGTGGGATCTGAATCATAGGGAAATATTATGTAAGCTATCGTGTGACATTTCCATTATCACATGCATTGCCCTATTGTATTATGTGGATTTTATATAATAGGTCAACTTATTTATTTATTTTGTAAGATGATGAAATCTTGCTAATATAATGATTATTGCATGCATTATATTATCACGATTTTATGGTTTATTATTGGGTAAAGAAACATTTAACCTCCAGTCCTATTAAACCTCAAAATGTCTACTTTTGACACAACTCAAAAATGATAAAGAAACTTCACTCCTATGTTAAACATTTAGCCCAAAAATCAATTATGTGAAAGAAGAAAAAGAATACTGAAGTGTGCCTTAGCATCAAATATCACAGTTACATCTTGCTTCAATTCAAAACCTCAATCGACCTCACTAAATCTTCAGTATCCAAATATTTTCTGTCCGACCGCAAAGTTCTGGCTCTGGGATGTGTGTTCGCATTAAGTGTGGAGAGGCGTGCCCTGTCATAAAGCATTCAACCACCTCTACTGCCTTCAACTCGGACCAGATCACAAACCCTATGACTCACAAATCTGACAGAAATAAGCACATTCTTTCAAGCAGCTGCATCTCCCCGTCAGCGTTGCTTCCTATCTGCGATGTGTGGGTAAATGAGTGGTGTGTAAGTGTCAACCTCATTAGCAAAGGAAAGGAAACACAAATGAACTGCCCAGCGCCACACGTTCAGCGCACTGACCTGAAGCATGCTCAATAGTTCTGATTACACACTGACATTTCCAGTTTTAAGTCATTTTAGAGGTGAAGTCTTTCATTATTTCAAAGGCAGAATTTACATTTGCTTAGTCAGAATGTAGCTACAGATGGCTCAGGCACTTGTTAGAGAAACTAATGAAGGTGCACAGACTTCAAGTGGATTCTTCTGCATTCATACATAACCAGTTGTGCATCTGCTTCACTATGTGGATGTGAAGTCATGGCTATAGAATATATAAAATTACTCTTGGCTTTACCTGCATTGTACTATGTTTGCTGACCCTCCAAATATTGATTTCAAGTCTCAGGATATGTGGACCAAATATGACTGAAATACAGTACATGGAAACATGTGCCTGATCATTCACAGCACATAAAGCAAAATCAAAGAATTTGGAAACAGTTTAGAACTCAAAAAATGCTCTGCATCCCATAAGATATTTCAGGTCAGTCCTCTTATTCACTGTTACAAGCACAAAGAGCTTGTGAACTAGAAGAGGGATTATCTATTGACATTACTTTCTGCTCAACTGAGCATGCTCCCTGTAGAAAGAGACGCTGTCAGTCTAATTGGCTGGGGAAACTTCTTTGATTTAAACAACAAAACAGGACAAGAGCTAACCTGAATGTAACGGTATGAGGTCAAATTTCATTCACAAATGCTGAATAAGCAACTTTTTTTTTCGCACAGTGATAAACTTAGTTAGCTGACAACAGCACTGGCAAATGTTGTGGCTACAGCTTGTGTCAGCGGCAGCTCTTTTGCGTACTGGGTGCGCACGCATCTCACGTGTTGATAAACTAATAATCCCCTTATAAGGAAGCAAATTTCACAGAATTACCAAGATGAAGTGTGACACATTTCTCCACTAATGAAGATGCAGATGCTTCAGACTTTAGTCATATTTCTGTCCACAAAAGTGCAGTATGAGGAACAGTGAGCTGTGCTCAGAGCTCACTGGAGGGTTTCATATGGTTTGTGTCTTAACATTTTTAGGGAATGAGTGTGCGTAGACCTTCACAGCCTGTTGTATTGACTGTCCAGGCAGAATCCCTAATTAGATTTATGATGCCTACAAGTACAAAATCTATTTTGGAATACATTTCAGGACAACTGGGACAGGATTTAGAATCAAAAAAAATTTGGAATGCCTTGAACTAATAAGTCACACTCAAAACTTTGCAAGTCACTTTTACAGGATTATTTCTTAGTTATTTTATTGTTGTTTCCATTAATTCCCATATATTCCAGTTAATTCACAAAATTTCCCAGCGATTGAAATGAAATGTGTGTTAGTGGTCTGCTGTCCACTCACTTGTCTTGAAGAAGTTTAGAACAAAGACAAAAATGTATGTACTTTGGCTTTAAAAATTACATACATACTGTTTTTTTTTTCAACTAACACATAACAATAGTATTGTGACTATCAAATGTTTAATTTTGTACCCTGCTGCTCAGTGCCATTACAGTTCTGTTTTTTAAAGTGTCTTTTTACATTTGGCTCAGGCATCCATCTTGAGTCTCGTTTAAGCAACACATTAACATAACGTCCTAATGAGAAGTGGAAGCTTGTCAGACGTACACGTACATCACAGTGACACTATCAAAAGGTCAGATTTTTCATTACAGTCTTCTTACAGATCTGACAACTCATCTAATCGGAATATAACCATTCCACACGTATATGGAAAAATAGGACAGAGGCCCAAGCCGTACAGAAGGATGGTTAGTTAGTTGGTTGGTAAGTTAGTTCATTGATCTCCATAAAATGAATTTTTGGAAAAATATCTCCCATAAGAAAAGCCAGATGACACATAGGTCACCGTGAAGTGTACAAAAAGCACTTAAATCAGGACAAAGCTATAATCATATCATTCTTCATATATCTTCTTTAACTTTCGAAACTATGCAAAGTTTGGGATATCACAATATTATTCTGCGGTTGATTTTCCTACATTTATGGATGCATGCAGTGCTAATTACAAATAAAGCCACACTGATATTTACTGTGAATGCTCAGCAAAGACTAAAACACTAAAAAGACTAAAAAAAAACAAAATAAATAAATTTGACATTGCTAAATAATAAATAATAAAAGAGCCAGGGTTTCTCACATGCTTCAAACACCCAACAATACATAACCATCATCATGGAGACTTAGACTGTATAATCTGATATATACAGTCTATGAGACTTACAAAGATATTTAACAAGGTAAAAATGTTAGTTCTGCTTTAAAAATGTGTTGAAAAATGTTCCGGTTGGCTTGAGATAAGTGAATGTTTAAATCGGCACCCCTTACTACTGTACAACCCAAAAGCATTGAATTATTAATGAAAGTATGGGAATAAAACGAAATCAGAGCGTGGCATCAGCTGCCAGCTGCCCTTGTCAGTCTGAATTATATAATATACTGTACCTTGTGTACAAGCAACTGACCCACATTTACTGAGTCTGTAATTACAGTCATCACATTCTGATGTGGATGTGATAAAGCCCTTACACAAGCACATTTTAGCAGTCACTTATCTAATTTTTTACAACTATAGCCATTGTGATTGTGGCTTTCTGGTTATTATTAGAGACTGAAGTGAAGGATGAGCCAAGTACATTTATAATAACAGTAATTATAATCCCCAGTCTTTTTTCTTTTTGTGTTAGACAACTCATCATGCACACAGTGAGTCACATATTTATATAATGATTTAAAAACGTAGACAAAGAAATTCTACAAAGCTCTGTAATTCAGCAAACTAAGGTCTAATAATATGTATATCAGCCATTTGAAACTGAATCATTTTGTGATCTTGTGAACAGATCATATAGTCTTACAGCCCATTACAAAAGTCCACATTCAGATGCAGAGCTGGACTTGTATGTGCTCTTTGAATCATTTCCTATTCTGTCTTTCGACAGCGCTGCACTGCGGCGATCACTGCTCCTGAGGAGATGCCCCAGGTTAGGGTTAAATGCAGAGGACAAATTTCCCTACGGGACAATAAAGTGTACCTTACCTTATACCTTACCTTAAATGTTCCCAACTCACACAAGAACAGAGATAACTTAAGCACAGATCATACCAGCAATAGCAAACAGGACTTACAGTACATTTGAATAAAAATTCAGTGTTGTGGAGAGGAAGCAATATTTTCTAAAGACCTGGCAACATGAGAGCTGTCAACAAACAACATGCTGGAATAGTTTCTCACCGGAAACAACTGTTTAGAGTCAATATTATGAGAACTGAGAGGATCTGAGGAGTTTATTTGGTAAGTGTTTTCTTTGAGTTTCAGTTTCAGTTCACTGTAGTTAGCATGTACACCATCACAACATTGTGAACATTACATCATGTATGTTCTTTTACTGGTGGTGACTGTAAAGTGATTGTGGCTGTATCTCTCACACATTGACATTCACCGAGAAAAAATCTGTAAATGTTTAGCATTGTGCATAATTACCGCAATGTTGTGCATATTAATGAGGTAGAAGTCTAATTAAGTAGACTTCTGCTACATAGGTAATTTAATTCACTTAAGTAGCAGAAGTCTATCAAAATGACTTCAGAGACACAATAAATAAACCCAGATTAAAGTTAATAAAGCCTGGCAGATGTTTCATAATCAGCTCTTGTTAAATATATCAGCGTATATTGACTTGGCACATCCACTCATTGTTATATCAATATTGGTCCCCTAAAGTCGGTCGGGCCTTATATGGAACAATGCTTACCGTAAAGTTGGATAATATGAACACAAATTAAGTTGCAAGCACAAGAGAATAATCACTGCTATGTTTTTGATTCATGTATGCCATGAATCCAAATGTTTTTTTGTTGCATTCGGAATTACAGTTTAGTGATAATTACACTAGAAAAACGTGCTTGTTTCTAAAAGTGTTTAGCACACTGTAGCAGTTTTAGAAAAGTTTGTATTTTTTACTACACTAAGAAACAAGCTTCACACAGGAGAAAGTGAGGACACATAAGATGAAAAGATGAGATATCACCTCAGTGCAGAGATAAGGTCAGACTGGTGAAAGAGCCTTTAAAAGCAAATCCTTCACTGGCACCTGTCAGGTTATACTGATAATAAAACCTAATTTAGGGTTGTAACTCTTCAATACTGTTTTATTGAAAGTGTTCACATGCAGCATAATATACTTCCTACACAGACACAATTAAGTGACTGATTAACCTGTTTTAGAGTTGTAACAGCTTCATTTGGTTACTTTCTGACTGTTGCGCGTATTTCAAATAGACTTACACAGTTAAGTCAGCATTTGTAAACAAACATACGTAACGCACCCATCGCGAAATAGACATTGACATGTGGCACAGTCACACAGCAGTCTTTCAGCAAAACCTTGAACACTGCTTCTTACTTTACATGCTCAAGGTTGCATAGACGTGTGTGGATCAAACAGTACAGTGCTATTCCAGAAAACATTAGCTGCCTCTCTGAATCAAATCCTTAATAATTGTTTTAATTGTAGGGAGAGAATTTTAGCCAAATAAAATCACCAAAACATACGGATACCATGCATTTCAAAACCAAGCCGAATGTGACTTTACATGCCTATAATAATATATCATTTCAAAATGCTTCTCTCTTTTCTCATTGTTACCATCAGAAGGTAAACCACTTCGTCTCCAAGAGTTCTCCTTGATGCTGTCCTTAGTGAACTGTACTGACACCTGCACACACTCAAACAGAAATAATGTTTTGCTCTATAACTTATCAGCAGGTTCCGTTCTCCCGCAACACATTTACAGTTCCTGTCAGTCAAAAGCACATTTTTCTCTGCCTTTGTCTCCTTCAATCCATACTCGTCTGAGCGCTGACCTCTCATCACCCCAGATCGTTGGTCCGTCTGTAAATCTTGTATCAGAGTGGAAACAGACTGTTCCTTGTTTACCTCACACGTACAGCTCATGCAGCTTTACTGGCTCAGTGAACACAATCAAAGGGAAAGTGAGAAAAAACAATGTCCACTTTGCTTAAAGGAGAACTATTATGCAAAATCAACTTTCTTCAAATCAATATTTTAATCAGGTTACAGTTGTTTGCATTCCCATTTATTCTCTCAAAGTTGAAAGCTCGGGTGTCAAACTACAGTATTGTTCACTGAAGTACCATATTGGCATCATGGTGGTCATCAAAAGGGCGGCTGACTCTGATATACCTTATGTACATTTACACTACAACTAACATCATGCATTTGTTTTTGGAATGGGACTGTCAGTTTTTCATAATAGGAAAATTTGGTTTAAATTCAATGCCTGGGTAAAGTGAATCTAAACGCATGGACATTTTTGTGAAAACTTCAAAATTCAAATTCATTTTGCAGTTATGTGTGCAAAAACCATGACTGTGCTGCCATGATGGTGAAATGTATCATGGCATTTTCAGTACATGTCAAGGCTACATTTTCTCGTTTAGACAAAGTACTCACATGAGCTCATGTGCTTCTGTAAAGCAAAGGCTTCATATACTGTATCTGCATGCAAAGTTAAAAAAAAAGAATCTTGAAGTGTATGTAGCAAATAGATCTGTGCTGCACAGCCTTACCAGCTGTAAACCTCACCGCACATCAGGACCGCTCCCACACAAACTCACATCACTCGCCAAGCTCGCCACCCATTTGCTGTTAATCAATGTATGTTTACACCTACTGGGCATCCCTTAAAAAGCCTCTGGGCATCTACCACTTTTGTGCCTTTTGGGAGTTCAGTTGTGAGCGAACTAAGTCTAAGATAGTGTGTTTAGCCTCACTTTAAACACCAACGCACACAAATAACATACAATCTGATACATTTTCTCTCCAATGAAGGATAAATCAACGCTGCACACTATTGCAACAATTTAATCCATGGTTGTGCGCAAAAATGACAGAAAAATTGTATGCTGTTTGGTTTGAACTCAGAGCACAAAGACAAACACTGCTTTGGTCAGCCATTAAATGATGTTTCGCAAAATTAGAATCCTTTAATGGGTGATTGAAACAGCAGAGCGCTACATCAGAGGGCAAATCCTCATGATAAATACAGATCTATCTATCTTAATCCTCATGATATCAAAGGAAGCGCAGCGACTCAGGTGCAAAACAGAAGCTCTAAAACAGACTGGTGTTTTACTTAAGACATGTAGAGTCAATGATGTGAGGCCGGATTAGACTGTGTCAAGCTGTGGAGCAAATCTGTGGAGCTGATTCATGGGTTTAAAATAGAAATGGTAAATAAAGAACAGTCAGAACTAATGGAGCATACTTATGGAGCACATTTGGATTCAGGATTTAAGTCAATTACACAGTTGATACCTTATAAACTAAATTATCTATTATAGGCTATATTTATTTATAATTTATAACTTATGTTGCATGGTGAGCATTTAAATTGTTTTGTGAAATTGTTTTGTTTTGTTGAAAATTTTTTTTTTTTGTGAATTTTGTGAAGATTCTTAGACATGAACACACCTGATAATATTTATATTAAAGATACATAATTTTTATATTTTGGTGTGGGCCAAAATAGTATTTTTAACACTAGATTCATGATAGACCACAAGTCTAAATATCGTGGTGTTCAGCACAAGCATGTCCTGCATGGTCCAGGGCTGTGTGCTGTGTCCAGGTGGATTTCCCTTTATGATAATGAGTGCTAGACAAGCCTCGTTGATGAAAGATGGCCACTGCTTTGCGTCAATGGCTGCGCTAAATGGCGCATTGTTGCGATTTACCAGGGTCGGATTCAGAGTCCCTCTCTCATAAGCATAATATGAACCTATAATAGAGAATTTTTTGTGGGGCAGGGTTTGGATATTGCGCACTTGTGACCCTCATGTTTTCAACGAGACAGAAGAACATTATATAAAAATAAACTTGCCATGCTTTTTATTTTATGTTTTGCTAGGACTAAAATGAACAGGAAAATCTTTCTTTCCTTTGTGTGCTTGCATCTCTACAAAATAAACTTTTATTAGGCTTCTGAGAGTTCTGTGGAGATGTTGTTATTTTGGCTAAAATATTCTACTGTATGGCATATAAATTATGTATTTATATGAATATTGTTCCAAAGTATGACTTTAATGCACTTGATTTTCCACCTCCAGAAAGTTACACGATCACTTAAAGCTACAGACGTCTAATATTCATTGTGAATAGGGTTGCCCTATATCGGAACAGCTCAGCACAATAGTCTTGCACCCTGCATGGCTCATCCTCGTCATCTTCCCACGGCGTTTTGAACCGAAACGCCTCGCCACATGACCGCACAGCTAGGCCTGCGTGATCTTCATGGTTTCTTACACAACAGGCCGAGCGGAGCCAGCTCAGGTCGCACATACGGATCAATCACTTCACCACCACTGGCTAGAATCAAAGACCTCTCACCAACACCTCTGACAGCTTCACAAGAGCCAATGATGCACTCTGCCTGGTCCTTTCTGCATCAATACATTGTACGAAACACCAGATAGTCCACAAAGATGAAAGTTAGTGTCGACAGGGTGGTAAACGCTTTCAACAATAATAGCGTGTAGAACAAAAGTTGGAAACAGCCTTGTGCTAAATTCAAGGTATTGCCTTCTGCAATGTTTCTCAACCAGGCGTCTCCATACTAGGACATTATTAGTGCTTTAGTCGTTTATTTGATCAATTGGTTGAAGCCGTCTTAGTCGACCAAAGTTTTGTTAGTCGATAAAGTTTATGTAGATTATTATTATTTATGCAGATTGACAGAAATGACACATGCTAACTCAAGATTTGGGCCGTGGTGCCAGATGAGCGTCAATGCCCATATTTGCTACTCGTGTGTGTATATCAGAACACAAGGAAGACGCAGGCTCTTTAGTGATGTAATGGGCCTAACAGACTAAAGCAATACACCCCTCTCTCCCTCTTCTGGCAGGCCACAACGGTCATGACACATCTTTTCATGTCTCATAAGTGTGTGACAGTGCAACACAATTCTGGTGTGAGCATGCTTACACACAGTACACTGAAAAAAAGAGTTCTCAAAAGGGCAGAATTGTGATAAAAATCAATTGTGAGCTCATCTTTGTGACGATCTGCTTTTTTGATGAAATCGTTGTGATTTCATATTTCTCTATTCAATCTGTTTGTTCAAATACAGACTCTTTTTCCTAGCCACGCTGGTCAACCATTGTCCATTGTGACAAAAAGTGAGAATTTTGTGAAAACGCAGTACATTGTCTTTATCTCAAAGACAATAAGAAAAGAAACAGTCTACAAGGATTGTGATAAAATTTAAATTGTGAATTGGCTCCATGAAAACTGTGATTTTTTTTTTTGCTATATTGCCTTGCCCTACCTCTGGGGATGTGCTTGCAACTCTGAGCAAATGTGAAGATCCGGTCTGAAAAAGACGATAAGGCAATATTACAATTAGATGAATAATGCTCATACCTTTTAAAGACCGGAGTGGTCCAAATCCACTGAGATAACTGCTTAAACTGTCAGCATTGAAACAGCATGGATTGTTTTCATGTCACATTTTTCTCTTTTAGTGTTTCCACAAATAGCACGGCCTATTCATCATCATAAGACAGTTGCTATGTGATACAGACTGGTGATGCATAGGCTAGTTACACCTCAGCCTACTGCTGCTGTTTTAGATTATGGAAACATGTGGAATGTGGATGAGGCTTCACACCTGGAGTAATGTAATTACAGGCTCCACAGAAAGCAGGTCTTTTCTGGTCTTAACACTTAGCCAAAAAACAGCCATAGGCTGGAAGATCAGAAGTTTTACACTGATGGTGACCTTGTGAGCTTGACCTGGGGCTGAACTCATATCCACTTGTCAATGTTTGTACAAGAGGCAACAGATCGTGGCCAAGCCATGGGGTTTTTGGAGATGCTTGAGTCCTCTGAGGGATTATTTACAGATTATCAGTTTGAGATGAGTTTGGAAAAGTAGTTTGGACTTTTTCCCACGTCCTCTGCTCCAAAATGGGTTCCACTAAGGCCACACAAAAGCTTATTAAAGTGCTGTTAAGTAAGTCTACATGTTGAATGAAGGTTGAACAAATCACTTTAGCTTTTTCGTAACAAGGCAATTGTAAATTATAAAAACCTAATGATAGACATCATTAGGTCATATTATACAATTAAGTCACTAAAAGCTTTCAAAAGTCAATCTTGATTAATAGGTCTTTATTTATTATGATTTTATTACTCTGCTTGTTTGAAATTATTATCCGGTAATAATTATTAGTATATAACTGTTAGTATATTATTATACTAACAATTATTGTTTTTCTTTCTATTGCTGGTGGATTTAGAGAGATGAATAGTGATAAAATAAAGATTATAAGTACCTGTGCTATCAAAGGCATCAACGTTATTAGAATTAATGTGTCTCAAATGTTAGCACGGTCTGCCAAAGTGTTCCTGAACAGGCGCCAGGGGAAACACAAACTTTGAGAAGAGCACGAGTGAAAATCTGCAGAATCCACTCAGCGTCAGGAGCAGTGACACCGGGCAGAGAAAAGTAAGGTTTAAAGAGTCTCAAAGATGCAGCACACTGGGGTTCACACGCACAGGATTAGTCCCACTGCCAACCGCATGCAATTATCACACATCTACCTGAATGTGCAAGAGCCTTGCAGAATTTCAACACTTTCAGAAACAGAACAACAAGGCGGTCCAATGTGACAATAAAACTTAGAAAAAACATGAGTTATTTAGAAATATACAGATAAGAAGACCAATAGAAAAAAGTCAGCTTTGTTTTCTAATGGGCAATGTTTTACTGGCCTAAACATTTCCACAGTTATTCTTATTCTGTTCTGCACCATAAATACAAGGCTGTTACAAATCTATATAACTATCTATACAGAAACCACAAAATCTTTCATTTAGATGTAAAGATATGAATGGCTAACAAATTAAGATAAGTTATAGTAAAGTTCATTAAATAACTTTTACTTCTATAAAAACTGGAACTAAATGCATTTGTCTAAAAGAAAATTTTTTTGTGTGGCGTAATTTTGTAAACTTACTGTCATATTTCAGCCTAGTTCTCTTCTGTTTGTCCCTTATTATGCGTGCTCCTGCACACGGACTGTGTGGCATGTTCGGTTCAGTATACGTATGTGTTTCTTGCGAAGTTCCTTGAATGATCTCGTATTATGACTGGAAAGCCGTATCACACCGCTGTGGTCCTACTCCGGGGTCAGTGTACAAGGGTCTAACAACATATACAATAGGCTAAGCAGGGTGTCAGACATACGGCCCATTTTTAATAAATATAATTATTTATTTATTTTTCATTGTGACACGGCGCTGTGCTTCTGTGCGCACCAGTAGCGTAACCGCATCTCACTAGAGGGGAGCAAGTGAAGGCTTGGTTCGATTTTGAGGTACAGAGCCTTTTTCAACCCTCGTTGGACAAATGTAGCTGTCGAAAAAGAGGAAGGTGAACATCGAGTGTCTGATCTCCCTGGGAAAATTGACTTATTCGTATTTTTTCACGGAGATGAATGGGAAACCGAGGTGTTTGGTGTGCAAGCTGCTAATGGCTATGCTAAAGGAGGAAAACAATCCGCCACCACGAAAGTCAGCATAGTGTCAAATACAGCAACTTGAGGGCGAACTGAGAAGACAAAATTTACGAACTGCTGCTGGGACGTAACGGACTCGGGAGGTTAGTGATGTCGCCGTAAAAGCTGGTTACTTGATCGATAGCAACATCGGGTCTGCATCAAAACCATTGTGTGGGTGTGAGTAGGCATGGGACGATATTAAAATTTGCACTCACAATTATTGTGACCAAAATAATCGCGATTAACAATATTATCACGATAATTTACTAAACGTAAAAGTGCACAAATTTAAAGTCACTGAAAAATGTATTAGCACACAATATGTATGTGTTTGAACAACTACTTATTGTATTTTGGGCTAAGTACAATCAATAATGATTCAAAGTAGAACAAAAGTTTACAATTTTGAGCCAAAATCTACTAACTTTGTCTCAGAGTCATTAATTAACTTTAACACATGAACCTTTTCTTGGTTTAACCATAATACAGCTTCTTACTGAGTTCACAGCGTCAGATTTTAGATGTTCTTATGAAGCCACAAGCGCGCACCTGCTGGTTTTATTGCGATTACGATTATCACGATTATGAAAAAACGCCACGGTTATTTAATTGCGGCCCTTAATTATCGCAATTAGCGATATTTTCGTATACCGTCCCATCCCTAGGTGTGATTTTGTGAAAAGTTGCATACATAAGGCTGCAGAAGTCGTGTGCTCTCATAAACGACAGACATTCGCTAACATCAGTCTGTCGAGGGTTTCAGTGTTAGCACCAGATTTAGACGATCAATTGAATCGCAAAGCAGAATCATTTGTGACATTTTCTGTTGCTGTGGATGAGCGCAGTACAGACGTCGCATAACTGGCGGTATTTAGGCTACTTGTGGTGTTGACGAGAGTTTGAATGTTACGCAGGAGAACCCTTGATGCTCAGGGAAAAGTCAGGTGTTGTGACGTTGTTCAAGCAGAAAGTTGTAGCCGCTGGAAGTGTTTTTTGGACGTTTCACTGTTTATTGCACCAAGAGGAATTGTGCTGCAAGTCTGTGAAAATTAATCACGTAGTTACTGTTTTATTAAGGTGTTGACTTATTCAGCAAGTTGCCATGAGAGTGGCCTTGTTTTCCTGGTTAAACTGGAGGTCTAACTTGGCTTTGAGTTCTGTCATTGATGTGACCTGGAACATTTCTTACATATGTTTTCTTTATTGTTCAATCTATGTTGTTAAAATAGTCCAAGCTCATGCCTTCCATGTCATCTGCTCTGCTATGTGAGACATGACAAACATTGTTTGAGCTTTTTTTGCACATATTTTGTAAACTATTGTGATGTGTTATTGCACACTTGAATTACTTAAGCCTCAGCTTGTTACTATTGAAGAAAATGTCTTTTATTCTGTATTGCACTTGTTTTAGCACATTTTTATCGATACATTTTTTTTGTATTTTCAAATTTATGTCATGATTTTTGTATTCCGGCCCACTTGAGCTCATGTATAGCTGGATGCGGCCCCCGACCAAAATGAGTTTGACTGGGCTAAAACATTTACAACGATGGTTGTAAATAATGATCAAACCGAAGGACAAAACTTAGACAGAGTTTCTGAGCCTTGATGTGTCAGTTCCTGATTTGAGTCATTGGTCTTAATTGTGGAGAAGAGGTGCATCACTGGTGACAGTGATCAGGTGGCCAACCTCATCATGTTCAAGAGGGCTCAACACTGATACATCGCGTCCAGTTAATGCTTTATTTAGCAGTTCAAATGCTGTTCTTTCTTTGGATGCTAAGCCAATTGCTTTTCTAGTTGACCAGAACACTGATTTTTTTGCTTATTACTATAGATTAAATGTCTTTCATGGCACAGATGTGTGCATTATACCAATACCATGGCAAGTTTATAGATGCTTTCTGCACATGGATGTATTATGTTATCTGGATTGGACTCCGCCTCCTCTTTTTTTCGTGCGAGAGGCGATACTGCAGCGGTTGGGCTCAAGAAAAATTTCCCCATTGAGCGTCAATGCATTTTTCGTCACTTCAAACTGCACCTACAGCTTTAACAAAGGTCTCATTTTGAAGGTATTTCTCTCTAGTTTCACAACATAAACTTTAAAATTTTTTTCAATGCCCCAAACGCGTAAACAGTGTTTAGCCTAGCTTACCGCTTTGCCCGTGCAATCCCCGCTCAGGCCACCATCGCTCTAATTGATCAGAACTGATCACGCTGTCACTTTTCTGACGTCACGATAGTGGCAGGCGCTAGCCCGTATTCAAGAAATAATTCGGAAGAAAAAATATTTTCCAGCGCCACTGAGCAGAAGCCATTGAAAACAACAGGCCGCCATCTTAAACTCATCTTCCAGTTCTAATTATACATCCATGTTTCTGCATCCATCCACAGAGGGTCATGTGACTTGCTGCTACTAATGTGTAGCCTACAAGTTTTGATGCCCTTCTTCTACCTCCACAGCCATGTGCAGTCCCACTTCTCCAGGACAATATCTCACGTCCCTGAAAGCTGATTGCCTCTCTAGCTCTGTTCGCTGTCCTGTGAATATTGGATGTGATGGCAAGCTTAATTCAATGTTTGTATTTACATTTGCCATGCTTGGGACCTGGAACAGATGTTTCCAAAATCAGCTTTTGACATAAAATGTTGAACAACAAATAAAGTAAAAAAAAATTTAATAAATAAAGTTAAAATATGGTGACTTAAAAGGCTATAGCCTACTTAATTTCTCCTTTCCTAAACCATAAAAAAACAAACATTAAAAGAGTAGCTTATTTTAGGCTTGTTATATCAACCTCAATGTTTTGCTCACTTAATACTTTCTGAGCCTCAGAAGGATTCACCACAATGTGTTTTAAGCATTTTTTCACAACATTTAGAACAACCACAATGCTGAATAGATACTTCAACACTATATATCTGTGCTGAGGAAAAAAAAAAACATAGACTAATCAATAAGAAAATGATTGCTACCTGCAGCCCTAAGCCAAAGCCGAAGCCCGAAAACCAACAATAACATGCACCTTAGTCATATAAGTCCTGTGGAACATCTTTCCTTAAGTCTTGACCTTGAACTTGTCTGAGGTCTGTGTGTGAATCAGATTGTCAGCAAAGCAAAGCGTGGATCATATTTTCTAGTGAGCCATGTTGAGCTGAAGAGAGTTTAGCGGGACACTCATGAATTGAAAGCAGAGTTCACGACTTACTTTGGCTGAGCTGCGGCCACTGGATTTATGAAGTCAGCTTTTATGTAGTCTGCTGCAGCGATGTATAAAATGTTCTCGGAAGATCTGTGAAAATGCTGCTCAAGTAATTAAATTGCCTTTTTGAGAGGTTTATAGGGATTATGTGGTACTTTGCTGCATAAGGATGACAAAGATTGGACAATAAATCTTGTGAATGGAAAAGATGAATCTTGTTGCTTTACATCTACCAGGATATTTTAATAAAGCAGCTAAAATATCAATTCATTGTGTATTATGGGGCTGCAAAATTAATCACAAACGAGTCACAATTTGAAAAGTGACAATTAGCAAATCAAGAAGACTACAGTTTTTTGTTTGTTTGTTTTTGTGAGTAAAAATTATACATATTACGCTTTTGAGGCAAATATGATTAGCCTTGTTGATCCCATTCTTCAAACATCCTCCTGAGAAATTTTTTTTCAATATCAATGGTATCTTTTTGATATGATTCCTTGTCGATTTTTCTAAAATAATGTTTTATGTATTCAGTTTTATAAAGCTTAACTCATTTAAATATATTCAGACAAAGATGTAGACTGTGTTATGATGATTATGAATCAAATATAGACTAAGTGTAAAGACTTAATTTCAGAGATACAGGCAATCAACACATGTCTCTCTCATATTATTTAGTATGCTGTGTTTCCTATACAAATAATTGCGTTAAAGCCTTGCTAGCTGCAAAGAAAAAGAGGGATATAATCAAATAGATCTTGTCTGATATGCTAATGCTGCAGAAATGCTCAAAACAAGCTTGGATGGTTTATGGACTTAAAACAAACATTACAGAAGATTTCAGAAATCTACCAATGGCATCATAGATCAAGGACATGGGCAATTATAATAAAAACATATTTTTTTATTGTTGGAAAGTGACCACCAGTACAGGACAATTTTGACTCTTACAAATTTGAACATACATTTTTTTTTAAAATGTCAAATAAATACAGACCAGAGACAGGTGGCAAGCAAATACAGGACTTTTCTGAGTATTATCTAGAAGTCTTTAGTTGACATACATGTTTTTCATTTACTTGGCTAACAATTTGTTTTGAAAATGTCAGTGTATATTCTTCTGATAAAATTGTTTGTGACAGCTTAAGAGAAAAATGGTTCCAATCCCATGACAAGTTCAATCAAACTGTAAAGGCATCTACTTTGGTCCATGTCATTCCCCAAACACCACCCAAACAATGAGTGGAAAACTGGCACGCCGAGCTGGCATCGGAACACACACATCCATGTTTAATCAATCCACATTAGCAGAAGCTCAAAAAAGCCAATAAGGCATTCCAGCAGCACCAACAGCACACAGCCGCACACATGGGATCAATGGTGGACACATCACAGAAGCAAATGTGCTTGGGGAGCCCTTATCTCACCTGTACGCCAGCCCCACAAGGACTTAACACCTACCTCAGCACTGGAGGAGTTAAACATGAAGTCTGGGATGAGATAATGAAACATCGCATATCAAGAACGTGCATACGGTCAGCAAAGGACAGAATGTGCCTATAGCGCCACTCGACCTCTTGTTGGACAGCTGTGCCAGAAGAGAGCAGATAAAGCAGCATTTTTTTATGATGGAGTCAGCAATGTAGAAAATACAGGCAAAACTAATGAAAGAAGTTAATTCTTACAGTTCACTCTTTTGAAACTATGGATGGATAAAATATCAGTTACAGTTTTGGCAACAGCTGGGTTTATAGAAAAAAAACCACACAAATGTTTATTACAGTATGTTATAACTCAAATATATAAATAGTGTTTTTATTTTGTACAAAAAAGTTAATTTGGGATTTAAAAATTACGGAATAAACAAACAGCGGAAGATTAAATAAAAAATCTGCCACAAAACAATAGTAAATGTAGAGGCAAAGACCCAATGTCACAAGCCTCTAGGTTACTGAGGTGCTTAGTGTCTTGACACGTGTCCAAAATGACCACTAAATTACTGCACTTTAAAGTATTTATTTTTCACATAAATGCAGCAGGTGCAGTATCCACATAATATCCACTTGTCACACACGGTCACGGTCAAAGCCTGTGGGCCTCCACACACCATCAGAAGCACCTGCTGCAGGTAGCCCAGCCCTTATAAGAGGGAGGAGAAGTGGTGTTGACTGCACCACCAAGTGGCTGGAGGTCAAAACAATTAAATAAACAGTACCAAAATGGCTCCAACAGTAATATAAAATAAATTAAAGAAAAATTGTCATTATCATTCTGAAGCAAATCTTTTAATTCACATTTTAACATTTTAGAAGCAATATTACGTTGTTGTTTTTTTATTTTATTCAATCTAAATTAAAACTAAAGTTTTTGTCACATTTGGATTCTATTTTCATTAGAAAATTTTGATTTAATAAAATTTGTCACAAACTTTGACAGTGAGAATGAAATTTGGCAATTATTGTGAATAAATGCTAAATGGTGATAATTGGTCTTACAATACTCAAAAAAAAAAAAGTGAAATTGTGACATCGCTATTGGAATCATTGTGTGTTTTTGTCATGTATTTAGTAATAATAAACTATACCATATCAGTAATTATCATTATTCATTTTAAAACAGAAAATTGATCTAAGAGCTTAAAAATATCAACAGGTCCATTGACTTCCTGTTCAGAGCTATTATGCCCTGCCTCTTCTGTGTAAAGTTTAACTGTAACATGTAGCTGATTTGTGGCTACATGACAACAATGCATGTTTTATTCAGATTTATTTTGAGTAATCACAAGAAAATACAGACAAATGGGCGGGAATGGGTTGTAGGTGAAAACATGACTTTTCTGAACACTCGAGCATCAGCTGCAAGACAATACAAGATTACTCATTACTCTCTATAATGATGAAAGAACATTGTTAGTGAAAACTGGATTTTGCACACGTCCCCTTTAACACATGTGATAACCCTAAATGTAAGTTTTGAACTTTTAATATATTGCACAGTCTCTCATACAGTCCAACAATGTTTAACGAAGGGCACTTACAATAAATCTGAATGAAATTGTTTTACAGTTTTTCACTAATCAACAGTGAAAACTTGTGAAATGACCATTTAGATATTTCATGACAAAGTACACTGTTATTAATAGGTAAAACTGGCTCTTGCCCTATGTTATTATCATCACATTTAGAGGAAAAACGCAGCCCAAACAAGACAGATTCTGATCATTACTTGGATGGGAAACCACTGGAACGCCAGCTGCCACAGGAGGATGACTAGAGAGAGTTGTCACTGTGTCCTTGGGCAAGGCTCTCAACCCAGTGTACACTGAGACCGGGGCAACTTCGAGTGCCTTGAAAGTTAGAAAACTGCTAAGTAAATAAAGAGCTTACGTTTTGTGTACTGTATGTATGTCCTAAAACGCCATGTTGTAGGAGTAAGTGAGTTCATTCAGTGATGTTCTGTTCAATTGATTAGATGTGGGAAATGTTCGATCACATGTGGAGTTCCGCTGTGAAACTATGGCCTTCACTGCACTAAACAAGGGTCAAATGTGTGTTTGAGGTGAAGATTTGCAACTTTAATGTTGTTTGCTCATTGAATACACGTAGCTATGTTTAATTCCTTTAATTTTAATTTCATTTAAATAGGTTTTAAACATGTTTAGCTTGGATTCTGCTCTTGAACCGAAAACACTTTGTTCCACCTTGTGATATCATCAGCACTTATCCACATAAACTGAGGAATTTTGATTTAAATCTCAACTGAGCAAAAGGTAACATATTGTAGTGTAATGTTGAGAGAAACAATGCAACTGGCTGAAGGATTCTGTTAACATTACATTTTCCATTTCATAAAATCACATGTTGTAACAGCGGATTCAGAACTTACATAACTTATAAATAAAATCAAAGTTACTCAAAGATGTGTGAATGATACTGAAATATAAATCAAAAAATAAAAGCAAGGCAAAATATATGCTTCATCGGACTTCTATGGGCTTTAGCGTCCTATTATTTCATATATGACTTTTTCATTCAAAATATATCATAGTTTAATAATCATTTCAATGGCTATGTTGCTATGCCAAGCTATGTTCTGAAATTCAGGGATTTACGATGATGATGCCTTTTAAGTAACCCGGCTCTATCAGATGAATTCTAGTGATATTTGGGATTTTTATAAAATCAAAAAAATCTATCTGAAGAGATCTCCGCTATGCAGAAAATAATGGCCACCACGATGAGTCGGACAAATCAGTAAGCAGTAAATGCTTTTCTCTCAACTGGATAGAACAAAAACACGTAATTGGCTACTTCTGCATTGAGAAGATTCGACAAATCAAGACTCAAATATTGTCCTGATGTTCCTTTTTTCTCAACGACCTTTAGTAGGAGTCTACCTGGATTGATAATTCAATTCAATTCTATTCTATTCACAGTGATGCACATTATCAGTCGGATGAGCCAGGTTACCTTTTCAGTGTTGAATGAGGAAATGTAACAGAAATTTTGGATCACATTTTTTAAATGTAATATGTTTGTGTTATGAAAGCTACAGTATGGTATGATTTGTACCAACAGGGCTGTGCCATCCATCAAATTTCAATTAGAACTTTGACCATCGCTCTAATAATGAATAACAAAACCTGTATAATCAAGAAGTTCTTAAGTCATAAGCACATGCAGTGTGTATGTCAACATTTCATTCCTTGAATGAAAAAATGCTCATATATAAATCCTTTTAGTCTGTTTTTTTAGATAGATAGATCATTGACATTTATTTGTTTTTCACTCATTCATTCAAATGGAGCTGGGGACGATATAATCGAAGTCAGAGTTGGTAAAGGGCCACATTTTAAAATACAGGACTTACTATGGTATATTCTATATAAATAAGCATTTTAGGCTATGTAATTGTAAGTAATTTGCAATATTCTAGAGCATTTTAGAAGTTCACATCTCAGTGATATATGGTTGGTGGACCACTATCAATAACAATCAGAAATCATTCTTGGGGCCACATGAAGTCGTCTGAAGGGCTGCATCTGGCCCCCAGGCCGCCAGTTTAAGACCCCTGATTTAAGATGTGTTAATGGTTGGATTTCTCTCTGCGTAAACAATTGTTTAAATAATTGTTTTCAAGCGCTCCTAGGTACCAGTAATCCTAGTCTTTATGTAGAACTGACTGTTAGAACTTTATGCTATTTTAGGGCTGGACGATCTGGAAAAAATTATAATCACTTTTTTTTCTCTCATATTGATTGTAGGGCTGCTTGATTATAGATAAAACAATAATCACAATTACTTAGTTAGAACATAAATGAAATCACAATTATTCAGGCAATTATAAGCTTGAAGAGAATGTAGAGCATCAGTGCAGCTCAGATAAAAAAGAATGAACTGTTAAAATAAAAGTATAACACGTCTCACAGAAATGGTCTGCTGAAAATCTATTGTACATGTAACAAGGAAGCATTTGTGAGCAGCTTTTCCACAAAAAAAAGGCATGCCTCTGCTTTAGTTAACGTAAGAGATGATGTTAAAACTAATGATTACTCGATTATTCATTTGTTGCCGATAATAGCGCTAATAATTGTAGTTGACGTTTGAGTAATTGCACTGCCCTATGTGATAGATTTCCCTTTTTGATTCAATTTATTTTATCTTTTCAAAAACAAAAGAAAATTGCTTCTATGAACAGAAACAAAAACTTATAACCTGTTCCAAACCATTTTTAGATTTTCTATTTATCAATATTCTGCCTCACAGTTTGACTTCTGCTCCACACTACAATTTTTTACTGACAAAGGATTGGTTGCTGATCTTTTGATTCAAAACCCACAACCAAAAAAATTGACAACTCAATTCCCCAGCTTACCATATCTTAAATATGTTTTAGGTCAGGTATTGATTAGGCTAATTGTATAGCTGAAAGCAATTTCCTCTCACAGTATTTTTCTTTTGCAAATTATTTGGACAAGAAAAGCCTTTTGATTACTTTCTATAATGAAAAAAAGGTAACGTGATCACAAATCGTCCATAAAGTAAAAAAAGCCATGGTCTACAAGTTACAAAAGCATCATCATGTACAACATCATTTGTTTTGTCCATTTGACTTAAGATGACAGTTTTAATGTGAAAATATAGAGACGTTTTTAGTCTAAGTTGGATAAAGCTCTTTGTTGTCATCTGTTCCACAGCTTACAAAAAAATCTGAGCTGTAATCTCTAGAATGTTGTTACCATTAAGTTTTTCCTCTTTAAAAATGTAATTTCAATAAAACAATAGAAAAAAAAAGAATAAGAAAGTAACTCACTGTTGGGGCCATCCCGGGCATCTGCAGCTCCACAGCACCGCGAGCCTCCAGAGCCTCGGAGCCGTTGGTGCTGCTGCTCCACGCGGCCAGAGCCAGGGTGCAGTTCGGGAGCTCGTGGTCAGCGCACGCGAGGATGCTGCCGGTGCTTGTGTGGTGCGCGCTTTTCTCTCCCGCCTCGTCCATCCTCCTGGTGGTGGCGGTGCTGCTGCTGTTTGTGTGTGTGCTCGCCCCGGTCTGCCGCTGTGCTCGCTCCTCCTCCGGGCTCTGGTTTGCTGCTACACCCGTCACCGGTGCCCACACAACTGGAGTGAAGAGGAGAGCTGCGCAGGGCAAGAAGGTGAAGAGTGGCGGACAATGAAGAAGGTGGGGTTAAACGTTTAGAACAGGCGACATCAATGAAAAGTACAGGTTATTTTTGACACGGCTCTGCTTGAATGGGCGATATTTTGTGCCTGTGTTTACTTGAATAGGCACCAAAGACTAAGCGATTACAATTCTTACCTCGACTCGACAGATATATCAAAGGGCCTTATCAATCACTCTGCTCTTTCTTTAGTACAATTTATGCATAATATGAGCTGTCGTTTGCTTATAAGCCTACCGTCCAATATTTATTTGCTGATTTTTTTTATTATTATTTTTTTTTTACGCGGGAAAGCACTTCTTTCGCGCGCATGTGCAACGAACGTAACGTAACAGGTGATAGGTCAGTGCAGGTGATACGGGCAGTAATATAAAGCTGGAGACTGGGAGACACCTGCAGATCTGAGCTGTTAATCTGAACTGCAGATATACACCTTTCTTCTTCTCTGCGGTTTATTTTTGCCGAGATAACGCCACAGCTGTTGAAAACGCCACCTGCTGTTGAAATGTATAACTGAGGGAATGTGCTTAGTGCATTAACTTGTTAAAAATAAATACATTTTGGTACATTTTAACTTAAATAATTTTAATATCTTTTCCCACAATGTGACTGGATGGTTCTCTGGCCAGCTAATGCTAGCTGATAGGACTTCCAGAGTGGATCATAGGTCTGGACTGTCCACCGGCCAGAGGCTCACAATAATGCGATGCTACCAGCCTGGATGCCCCCCAGCACTTTTCCAGCACACTCTTACAAACTCTACCCAGTTAAGTGAGCATTTGGGTCGGGTGCACTTCCACGTGGTACCAGATGAACGCGTATTGTCTGTCCGGACATCCTGCTGCATCTCCGCTTGTAAACTTGAGATCGGTCTCCACAAACACGCATCACAAACACGGGCGCGATCCCCGCAGCAGCCCTGTGCCTCTGGTTCTGTCCGAGGCTGTGACCCGCGGCAGCCCCGTGCCTCTGGTTCTGTCCGAGGCTGTGACCCGCGGCAGCCCCGTGCCTCTGGTTCTGTCCAAGGCTGTGACCCGCGGCAGTCCCGGTGTAACTAGTGAGGGGTGCACGTCTCGATGGGGAGCTTGTTTCGACACCACACCGGTGCCTAGCCTCTGAGCCACGGCAATACGCCGCGGGATCATTGTGCTTGAGCTCGGGGCATAATGTTGAATTAAAGTAAGAGTGGGTTCAGGATGATGATTAGGTTAGGGTGAGGAAAAGGGTTTAGGTAAAAGTTAAAAAAAAAAAAAAATGTTTGTTTGTTATTTTAATAAAAAAAAATAAAAAAGAAGATTTAATAGCTTTATTTAAATTTGTTAATTAAAAAAAAAACCATAATAAACTTCGTTAAAAGCACACTGACACTTCCGCATTCCGTTTTGCTTCATGGTGTGGATCTGCGGTTCAGACCTGCAGCTCAGATCTGCAGGTTCTCGTGGTTCTCCCTGTCTGCAGCTATACCCTTCTCAATACGGGAAGTGTGCTCGGTTAACATTAAAAACTCGTCTTTCACCAAAAGTATTTGTAAAATGATCTTTTAATAGAGGTGTGGACTTGCAAGCCGTGATTTGAACGTAAGATTTGAGTCACAGTTTTTAAGACTACTTGCTAGAAAGCCTACTTGACTTTATGAAATGGACTCTGCGTGGAATAGGCCTAATAAAAAAATAAAATGGGATAAGTAGTGTAGGTGAATAAAAAAATCAACGAAAATTGTGGAAAATAGGCTATGTCTATTGCCTACTACATGATGTGGACTATTCAGTAATATGATGTCAAGACCTGAAACAAGTGCTTTAAGTGCACCGAGATGCTGGTACTCAGTCCCACCACTTTTGCTGGTACTCCCATTTGAGTACCAGCACTTCTCAGCACGTCCTCTCCTTGATTTGAACAGAAGCACGACTTCAAATGAAAATGAGAGCGTAGCACTTCTTTTTTGACAGCACCTGCACTTGTTTCTCCCCATTTAAAGCACAGCTTGATTCTAAAATTAGAACGCTTGAACTTTCCTTGGGACTTAGGCTACTTGTGCAAAAAAAAAAAAAAAAAAAAAAAAACTGTTATAGACCTTCTCAGATAAAACCATTTGTTAATACTAAAGATTTACAATCTCATGTCTCATTTGTTTAAAAGAGACCATCTGCTATTCTGTAGTAATTTGCATTTTAAAAATAGTTATAATCGAAGTATTTGTGTAAACATGCATTAAAGCATAAAGCAAAGCATCATTTAACATGGCACACAAGGGCCTGCATGATCTATCCATCACTACTTATTTACTTATTGTTGTTTATTGAGCATGAGTATGATATCAAAAAAGATATATACAAAATATCACAATTCAGCCATCAGAATATATACATATCACATTCAGTGTTCACATGCTCAATGGGAGTGGGAAGAAGTATAAACTTATTTAATCCCCTCCCTTTTTTTCTTTTATTCAACCTACTTTACAGGGATAATTCATTTACTTCCTGTTATTACAAACAAAATACGTATACAAAATAATTGCTATTGTCAAAACAAGACTTTTTATTTATATATATATATATATTTATATAGGTTTATAATACGCCTTCTTCAAACTTGTATTTATCAAGCACATTTTGTTTAAAAAGCGCTTTAAATCTACACAGATTAGTACAGTTTTTAATATTATCTTCTAGACTATTCCATAGTCGAGCACCACACACTGACAAACTGAAACTTCTTTTTGTTGTTCTTATTTTGGGTATTTCAAAGTTCCTCTGTCCTCTGAGATTATAGGTTTCTTGTCTATAGTTGTGGGTGGCAATAATTTGTTTTGCACTTTAAACATAAATTTTGCAGTCTGCAATTCCACAATGTCATGGAATTTAAGTAATTTTGACCGTATAAACAATATATTGGTATGATCTCTATAGCCTGCTTTATTGATTATTCTTATTGCCTTTTTTTTGTAGTATACATATGGGTTGGAGTGAAGTTTTATAGTTATTGCCCCAAATCTCAACACAATATGTTAAATAAGGAAAAAACAATGAATAATATAAAATAATAAGTGCTTCGTGGTCTAATACATATTTAGCTTTGTATAAGATAGATAAGCTTCTAGACAGTTTATTCTGAACATGCCTTATTTGTGATTTCCAGCTAAGTTTATTATCAATAATTATTCCTAAAAATTTATTTTCTGTTACCATTTCAATTTGCTCTCCATCAATTTCTATATTTTGTACACATTTGGGTTTATTTCCAAATACAATTAATCAATTTTATCGATATTTAGTGATAACTTGTTACACCCAAACCAATTCTTTAATTTAATCAACTCTTTTGTCACTTCTTCCAAAACTTGATTTATTTTCTCTCCGGATATGAAAGCATTGGTGTCGTCAGCAAACAACACCAATTTTAATACCTTAGATACTTTAATAATATCATTTATAAACAACAAGAAGAGTTTGGGGCCCAAAATTGAACCTTGTGGAATACCACAACTAATTTCCAAGCACTGTGATTCATATTCACCCAACTTCACAAATTGCTGCCGTCCCTGAAGATAGCTCCTCACCCAGTCCAAGGCTACGCCCCTAATCCCATATCTATCTAATTTCTTCAGCAGAATCGAATGATTTATTGTGTCAAATGCCTTTTTTATATCTAAAAACACCCCCACTGCGTATTTTTTATTATCTATTGCACGTGTTATATCTTCTAATGTATCTGATATAGCCAGTAGAGTTGACCTATGTGTTCTAAAACCATACTGTTCATCTGCTATCAGTGCATATTTTTTGTAAAGTTTTCCAATCTATTATTAAACAATTTTTCTAAAATTTTGGAGAATTGTGGGAGAAGGGAAACCGGCCTATAATTTGTGAAGTCTTATCTCTGTTTTTAAAGAAAGGTATAACCTTTACTAATTTCATTTTTTGAGGAAATGTACCATTTTGGAACGGTATATTGAAAATATACGTTAGTGGTTTTACAATGCTGCTCAAAGCTAACTTAACAATTTTCATGTCTATTCCTACATAATCTGTTGATGTTTTATTATTCAATTTGTTTACAATTTCCACTACTTCTTTTTCTGTTACTGGTGTTAGAAATAACGAATGTGTATTTCTGTCTATCAATTTCTCGAGTCTTAGGTCAGCATCGCTTGTATGTGGCATTTTGGTGACAAGATTGGGCCCGATGTGAACAAAGAAATTATTAAAAGCATCTGCTGCTTCCTTCATATTATAATTTTCTTTTTGATTTATGTTAAAGTAAGTTGGATAATTTGACTGCCTAGTATCATTCTTACTACATAGAACTAGCACCAATTCAGAAGTGTATTATGGTGTTGGTCTGTTTTCAAGAAAAAAAAAAAAACTTCAATCAAGTGCACAATTTTTTGGTTTCCACTTCAAACCACCTTTATTTACAGCACTTTAAAAAAGCAATGATGTAGACCAAAGTGCTGTACATTACACCTAAAACATTGAAAAGGAATAAAAATGCATGGTAAATAAACAAAATCAGGAAAAAAAAACAAAACAAACTTCAAGTGTGTTTTAAGACTTAAAAACATTTATAAACTCATCCTGCCTTTTATACAAAGATAAATTGTGCCAGGGGTGAGGACCAGCCACCCAAAAATCCTGATTTCGTCAAAATCAACTGATCAGTTGACCTGAGAGCAGACTCTGTAGAGCTGGATCAGGTCAAACATAAGGGGTAACACCATTAAAGTTGGGATAACTAACTATTTTACCTGTAAATTTGTAAACTTTATTTTTTCCAGTAAAACATAAATGATAATGCAGCACTTTGTAAAAAAATAAAATAAATAGACCACTGTGTGCTGTCTGAATTGAATAATAAGAAGTTTAGTTCTAATTAGGAGCTGAATGCAGCTCTCTGATTAGCTGAGCTTGGGTGGTCCTCTCAAGTTTCACTTTGTTGTTTATAAATATATATTTTAAGCCATACTTGCAACCAAAATTACTATATGTCAATATTAACCATGTGTCGAAGGATTTATGAGAGGAAGTTGTCAGATTTAAAACCTAATTGTGTTTGCAGTGTGAAAATCAACTACCTCACCTTTAATAAGCGTATTTAAAAAACAAAAAACAATTAAATCAATTTTAAACTGCAACGAACGTGAGAAATATGGCCATGCTTTGTAGAGCCAGTTAAAAGCCATCCAGCTGTATTTTGCATCTGCAACCATCAGGCTTGCAGTAATCTGGTCTTATTAAGTACATGGCTTATACTGTCCTTGGACCACATAATGCCCATCACTGCATAGCACATTGATACAGTAACAGCATAAGCTTTACATCAAAATCAGAAAACATTTGTTTTATTGTTGGATAAAATGAAATGTACAACTGTTTTCTGAAATACAAAAATCTCTGATTGTCACTAATTTCAAACCTCAAGGATTTTCTCAGAAATGAAATTAGCTCAAAGAAAGCATCGCTTGAATAGGTTTAAGAGATTTAAGCTCTTCAAATATAGCGCAGAACATTTGAAAATACTAACCATTGATTGATTGATTTGTTGTTCAAAAAAAATGATGCTGGGAGATACCTTCAACTTATTGTATATATGCAGTATTTCTGCAGTTCCATGATTATTACACATGAAACTGAAGAAACACTGCAAGCTGCATTTAAACACATGTTTAAGTGCCGCTTTTTGTTGTAATACAAACAGTGAATGGGTGTATTCACAAAGATCAGATTGAAATGTGTGAAATGGTCTTTCTTTCAAACGATTGTTAGAAAAATCGACTGACTTGTTGCAGCCATGAAAAAACAGATGTTCTGTTGCTAAGTGTCACAGTGCCAGTACTTACTGTTCCGTCCTTTGTTTCAGCTTCCAAAAGGTAGCGTCTTGTCCTCTTCTTCTGTGTTAGAAATTGTATAGATTTTATACTAATAACAGTCATACCACTAAAGCACAAGTCTTTGTAAAAGAATAAAGGGATAAAGGACTGTTTAGCTGTTTAAAATTAACTTGCGCTTGGTGTCTTTGCAGAAAAGGATGGCGGGGATCAGACGAAGCAGCAGCCTTTATACCAGCGACATGGTACACGTGGTTCGTATGGAGATATATGGGTCTTTAGGTCAGGTAATGCCATTACTTATCACTCATCCAGGAGCATTCATTCACAGCACAATTTGGAGCGCACTCCGCTGTGATTATAACGCTCACTCATCACTATAATGCAGCCAGATTAAGTCCCGTTCTTACACACAAGCATGTGGAACTGTACAAAGGTGTTTACGGATAACACATTTTATACATTTAATGAGCTTTTACAACATTTTTTCTTCTTTGTTAATTTACTATTTGGATTGATTTTTGCATGTTTGAGTAATGTTTGAGTAAAAGAGGCTCAAGGGTTCAGAAAAGTCCAGTTTTCACCTTTCCTGACAAAAACGGCACTAAATCACTAAGTAACTGTAGTGTAGTAAAGCATTCAACACTTACCAAATGTTTCCCACGCAAAAGAATTGAGTTAGAAGTCCATCTCTTGGCTCAAACATGCCTAAAAGCTCACAGGAGTCAGGACCTTTAAAATACTATTTAAAATGATAGTTACTGTTAGTAGTTATAGTATAGTTAATTATAGAGGGATTAGCAGTCGACATCACTTTTCGCACTACTGCGCATGTCACCTGCAGAAAGATATGCTGTCTGTCTAGTTGGCTGGGGAAACGGCTTTGATAAAAACAACAAAACAGGACAAGAACTTACTCACAGCCAGAAGAGAAACAAGTAAAAGTACAGTTACTTGTAAGAATATTATTCCAGTAAGAGATATATAAACAAAAGTGCCAGAAATGTTCAAATGCATTAAAAAGTTACTCAAATAAATGTAACTGAGTAAATAAAACCCTTTACTGACGCCTTTGTTAAGCCTGAATAAAGTTAAATGAAGGTATGCTTTTGACAAGGAACAATCACATGGTTTTAAGTTCAGTAATGTAAATACCGTAATGTTCGCACTTTGAACGCATCTATAAAAATCACACCAACTAGATTTGTTTTATATAGAGGTCGCACTTGTTAATAGTGAGCTTAAGAGAATGAGAATCTATAATATAGGTACATGGTTGTATATTGTAGACCACGGGGTTTAAAGTTGATGAAAAAAGTAGCAGCTTATAGTTTGGAAATTATGTTAAAACACAATTACATAATGTGTCCTAAGCCGTACTTTCTATGTCATGGTAGGTCTTTCTCATTAATATTTTTAGATTCACCAAACAAGTAATTGGTGAATCTAAAAAAATAATCTCCAGACTGTCTGATTGATTAGCAAGATAATTGTTCATTGCAGCCCTATATTTGTATGCTTTGTTGTTCTTTCACATGCTAATTCTTGTCATCACTAACGAACATAATGGCACCTGGAAATGTCACAGTTCATCTATTATTTAGGCTTTGTTTGCTAGCATTTGTAAAATCAATACAAAAATCAATACAGACATGAAATTATGTTGACCAGTAACAGACCAGTAACTAATTAGTCTAGTTTGTTGTCCTTACACTTGACAAAGATATTTTTGTACATACCGTATTTTCGAGTACAACAGAAAAAAATGCATCTTTGTATGTCAATATTCTACTTAGCAGTAGAACCATTTTTAATCCAGCGTCAGTCACACAGACACAGTGAGAACAAGCAAACTCCACGTAGAACAGGAAGGCACAGAAGAAAAATTAAACCAAAAATAGGGCTGCATTAATGCATGTTTCAAGTTATAACTCGCGCTTAAAACAAAATGATCAATAATTAATAAAGCTACTCTACCAGCTTTATTTAATGATAAAAATACACTCTAAAAATTACTTTTCAGGCTTGTTGTCGTTAGTTACCACTGCACCTTCACATATTTAATCACGTGGGTACAGTATATGTGCTTAAGATATGTTCAAAAGTCATTTTACTGAAGCTCAAAGTTGTTTTATGCACACTTGATTCTCACTTTTAAAACTCCAGTTACGCACAAAACAAATGTAAATGGTGTGTTCAGAGATGTACAAACAAAAATCCAGTCGGTTGAGAAAAGTATTTGAATAAATAAATGAACTGCAAATAGGCCAAGGGCATTCAGATTATTGTTTGATGAAAAGAGTACAACTAATAATGCTTTACAAATGCTGTTCACACTGCAGGTTGAATCAGACGTGACCTAGAATGTGTTTATTATGGCATTGTGCACTGACTGACCCAGGCTGCTTGAACATTAAAGTTTTTATAAGATTTGATTTTAGAGTCTCCAAATCAGCAATCAGTGCCAAAATGCTACAAGTAAGTAAACAAATCAGGCAGTGGTGTGAAGTAAAAAAATCCAATAAATCTTCCCTGATATGCTAATGTTGCATAAATTCTCACACCTTTGACGTCACAGATCTGAGACATTTGAAACAGTGTTTTCTGAGGCTCAGAGAGGGAGAACAACTGTAGCTGTGTTTTGATGAGGAAACAATGTTAAAACATTTTTAAAAACTCTAAATGCATATGTGTCCTTTAAAGCCCACATGACAGATGATTATACTATTTTTACGAGTATGTCACATGTTGGTCTGATAGTGGGGCTGTGCAATTAATCGAATTTCAATTTTAATCATGATTATTGCTATAATTATTTACAAAAATTGAGTAATCGTGATTATTAACCGTGACTCATAAGTGAGTTTGTAAGCGCTCAGTTATTTCCTTGAGTTGTAATAGTAGGTCCCAGACTGTTTCTTACAAGTGTGGAATACATTCACAACGCTCCATTTTTATAAGATAACTCACTCATTTCATTTGATTTGTTTACTCTCTGCATTTAAAGAGTGCTAATCACTCTTTCTAACAAAAAATAATTTGAATAAGCATGATTTCAATTATTCTTTAAATAATCGTGATTATTATTTTTATCAACATCGAGCACGCCTATCATAATTTTATAGTATCAAGTTACAATTTATGAAGAAACTGATGATTCTAAAATACAATCCATTCCTCACCATCAATCAAAAGTCATGAAACAATGGTAAATGGACATATCAGACAGCTTGTCAGTGCATCCACACTTTGAAATAAGCATGTTGGACTGATCAGTATTGGATGGAGACGTTTTTAGCAGCCATCTTCATATTGGTTGCTTAGTGTGATCTGGTGTGTGTGAATGTTTTGTGGTGGTTGGAGGGCTGATGGTGCAAAATGGCATCTTCAACTGTCAGTCACCAGCAGTGGCTACAATACTAAAAGTGCTATTAAATCTAATACATTGTTATTACTTTAAATATTAGCTTACACAAATATAATCATCTTCACTGAGTTTTACTGAAAAAGTATAACCTGTCCTATAAACTTTATTGATTTCAGTTTTCATTAGTCATGAAAACTGAAAACAATGAAAGAAGTGAAAAACTCAGTATTTTTAAATTTCCTTACATTGCAAATGGTTCTGGTCTGTATCTGTCTATATGAACTAAACCTGGAGATAATCTCAAATCACCAGTGGGTTTAAATGTGTCATTCTTAAACAAGTGGAAGTAGAAAGGCTTCAAAGTTGTCATTTGGGCAACATTTCCGAAGATCAATACATCTCGACTCTCACCCGAAAGTCATTTTCGGATTGAAAATGACTGTTCAGATGACAACTTTGAAGCCTTTCTACTATGGATCACTCCTGGACAAATGAGGGATTAGCTACACTGTCTGAACAAGTGGAACTCAACTACAGTGCCTTGTATTCACATTTCACACCCTTTGAACTTTTCTACATTTTCTCTTATTATGACCACAAAAATCATATTTCACTGAAACTTTGTGTGAAAGACCAACACTAAGTTGCACACAATTGTGAAGTGGAAGGACAGTCATACATGAGCTATTTTTTTTTTAAGTTCAAGGGGTGTGAATACTTTCGCAAGGCACTGTACATTCACTCACATATATTTTCACATTCACTCATCGGAATTTACACAATTACATTTACATGAGCGTTTTTAGAGAAGTTTTTCCTTCTCAGATTACATTTTTGCTAACTTATTTTTACTAACACTTTGAGTACATTTTGTTTGATGTAAGAGAGTAAAAAGTGTGGTCACTCTACAGATCCAGCTGCTTTCTGTCCGAGGCGAGAACTGAGGTGTAGACAGTTTTCTCTCTGAACCTACAGCTGTGGGTCATCCAGATTGTGTAAGAGAAAAGACAGCAGCTTAATGCAGCATGCATGTTGGCCTACTGAGCCCATTGTAACTCTTTTATCAGCTCTTAGCCTAAATATGGAAAGAGACAGATTAACCTCTCCTGCCCCTAAAACGTCCACACAGATTTTTGAAACAACTTTTAAAGTCTGTTGGCCACTTACTTTGAATACATTATTTTTGCTTTTTGTTTTTTTTTAAGCTTTATGTTTTTGCATAATGGAATATTCTCAGTTGTCAGCATTGTTTACAAACCCCATGATGAAAAACTTTATTGCTTTATTTCATACTGAAACTTTTAAAATGATAGACACACTAATATGATATCAAGTTACTCAGGAGTGTTCAAACTTTTTTTTTTTTTTTTTTTTTTTACAGTGGGTCAGGTTTTGAAATGGAGTGGAAGACCATAATACATGCAGGGAAGTGAATCATTCAAAAACTTGCATTTGACCTAATTTCAACACTTACTGTAATTTCTGCCCTATTGAGCGCACCTGAATATAAGCCGCACCCACTAGATTTAAGTAAGAAAAATGATAAAGTACATATATAGGCCGCACTTGTTAATAGTAAGTCTATAAGAATCTATAATTTTGCTGCATTGCCTTATAAGCCGCATAGTTCAAAGCTCATGAAAAAAGTAGCGTCTTATAATCCAGAAATTACGGTAATTAAACATTCATTTTAGGTTTCATTATTTTTTTTTTGTTAATTCAACATGTTTAGGAAAGTATTTTTGATATTTTTTTCTTTCTTACTGTAATTTGACTTAAAGTGTGTTTTTTTAATCACATGTTTAGTTTTATAACATTGACTGAGCATACTTGAGTTAGAGCAATTCTGTCAAAACTATCACTATTGAAAAGTTAGGCTGAAATTTACAACATAATATTTTCTGTTGTGTAACTGTAAACAACATATGACATTGGACTCTACATTGGGCACATACAGTAAGATAAGCAGTAAGATAGATACTCATTTAAACAAAAAATACACTAGAAAAAAGACTTTCGAACACTGCCTAACAGAATTTATTTCCATGACATTTTGGTCCTTCTGACCTTCGTCAGACAAGGACCGAAAGAGTGAGACTGTGTGTGGGAGGCTTCTTTTTACACAAGTTCCAGCCTCGTGCCTCTTCTCCCTTTTCGCCTGTCGCCTTTTCAGGTGTGCAGAGTCTACCTTGAAACACTGTATGTAATAAAGCGCTTTATTAAAACACACTTAAATTGCAGTCTTCCTTCACATCACACTCAGTATATAGATACAGACCTTTTTAAAAATGTATATACAATTCTCTGTCACCTTAGATGGGACCAAATTTAAAAATTGGGCTCTGGCTCAGAGACAATAAGTAATGAGTCACTACTCCAATAACATGCAGGTTAGGGAACGCTTGGTGGTGGTCGGAGGTTGAGGCGCCAGGTGTTTAAGTGCCTCTGCTGAGCTGCCGCAGGGCTGTTTAGCATCACTGAGTGGGGAGGGGGGTTGTTGTGAAGCGCTTTGTGACCCTGTGCCTGTGAAAGTGCTATACAAATAAAGCTACTTACTTACATGTTTGTATCACACAGTAAATGGTCTCACCCAATGATACACAAAGTGTCTTGCCTAAGGACGCAACAACAATTTATGAAGCTCAACAGTGACCGCCCACTTACTGGTTCAACAAGTACAAACTCCCATGTTAAATCTCTATAGTGATTTAAGAAAATTAAAAGTTTGAAAACGTCCTTGGGGTCAATCAGCTCTGTGGTGAGTCCTGAGCAAAAGACCCACAATTTTGTTTAAAATCTGTTTCTGCAGATATATTAACTACTAAGGGACGTTTGGTCAAATTTTAAGTTATAGCTGTGCTGATTAGATTGAAAACAACTGCGCTATTGACCTGAGTAGCACATACTAGCTAGCCCACGATATGCCTTTAGGCTCTTAATATTTACATTTCTCAAATTGGCACTTTGCAATGGAGCATTTGACTTTCAGAACCAGGGCAATCCTTCACTGTTGAGCTCCATAGCCGCAACCTCCAGCTGCTGTATCACTCTAAATGATTTCTTTTTATCTGAAGTGAAGAAATTACTACATGACAGCATTTCCTCCTCAAATCCTCCTCAGTGGGTACATTTTATAAAAGCCAAAATTGGTACCACCATGTTTGTTTAGTTTGAGTTGAGCACATCCACCCAAACGATACATGTTCTGTGATGGTTGAATGATGGAGCCATTTCTAAATCTCCAGTTGGACTCACAAGATTTTGTGACAAAAACCACATGAATTGGCAAGGCAAAAGTTAAGATAAAACAGTTTGAAATAGGACTGATAAGTGCGTGAGCAGGTGTTTGACTGTTCACATCCTCCACAGTCTCATTCTGATTTCTTTCCGCTAGAGTGCTGTCTAGGCTTTTCTTCACCAGGACTTCTGCTCCACTGGTGAGAGATGCACCACAGGGTGATTCCACACACAATGCTCCTAATCCTGGGAAAGCAGGAAGTCAATCAGCTAATTTCATTGATTCTGTCTGCAAATAGTTACATAACTTTAAGGCTGCTCCATGTGTAAAAACAAGAAATACTAATGCAATATGATCTCAGAGTGGGAGCCTTTTTGGAAAAATGAATCACCTTTCCTGTTTGGGGGAGCTTTTCAATGGCTGATTGTAATATTGTAGCTTTTGGTGCCATAGTCCTAATCCTAAATTGTCTTCTCTATTCATTTATATGCACTGATTGCTAAGTCCTGTTTATAAAAACAAGTCCTATTTAATTTAAAACACCACAGTTATACTGTATGTTTCCTAGTTTTGAGTATAGAGGATATTATCCAGGACAGTGTTTCCCAGCCTTTTTTGAGTCACGGCACACTTTTTTAGTTAAATATTTTTTCACAGGCTATAATTTTGCACAACTTAATAACTTGTTTGCAAAGAAAATAGAAGACACAAGCAGAGTTCTAAACTGAAGACATCATTAGTGAGACTTAATTTACACCAACAAACACATTTTTTCTGACTTTGTAAACATTATTACATTTATTTCTATGTATTTGTATTTGTTAAATATCAGTATGTGCAATTAGAGAAGACTTGGCCCAGTTTGCAATGGAATAACAGACTTTAATCATTTACAACCAGGATGTAAAATTATAAGCCAGAAATTCTAAAAACGTTTTATAATAAGGGGACATGAATTCATTGATTATTATCATGAACTCATGATACGTTCATGAGAAATTAATTCATCATGCATCATGATATATTCATTAGGGCTGTGGCCGACCAAATAAACTCTTGGTCAACCAAAGAAGTGTTCTATCGATCGATTAATCTGTCAAAAAGGGAGCGTGGATAAAGCTCTTAAGCTAAAAAATATTCTTTTTTGTTCTGACCTTTTATCTGACTTAAACTAGACTTGAGAAGATCACAAAATCAATCAATCTTTACAGAAAATGAATAAGAAATATGTATAAACATGCAGATTAGACCAATGATTCGGTCCCAAATCTTAATTAATTCACCCCTTTTCATTGCTGTTCAAATTCAACTGTACATAAATGAAAGAATAAGCAGACTAAATAAAATTGGATATTATCAACCGATGAATCGATAAACGACCAAAGGACTACAGTCCTAGTATTCATGCATTGGTTCTCCATGAGTCATCAAGAATTATGAATTCACCATAAATCATCATGATTTCAAGTCGTCTCATTAATAAATTATTAATGAATTACAACATTAATCTATGTAATCAACTAACATGGAAATACTGTTAGTTAACAATATTTTTTAAACCTACCGAATTCACTTATTTTTACTAAAAATAGTTGTTCATCACTGGTTGAAAGTCTTTCCCCTTTTCCCTTTTTGGAAGACACGAGTCGCCAATGCACCACTGAATCTCCAGCTATGCTCCTCACCAGCATCCTGACCGAAAAAGGGTTTATTTAGTGTGTCTGTATTTTAAAGTTTATTTCTTTGTATTTGAGTCACAAGGCTTCCATTTTCTCTCAAGTGCGTTTTCAGAAAACATACACACAATAACACAACCTCCAATCTTCAAGGATTACTGTCAGAGCAGCCAGACACAACAGCATATTTACTGGAGATGGGGCGAGACGGGATGGGAAAAGACATTGGTTTTACAAGAGAACATTTTGACATAATTTACAATGAGTTAAAAAAAATCTGTCTAGATTATAAAGCACACAAATATATGTATTTCAAACGCTTTACGTACTTTTTAAAGTAATCAATGGCGTAAATCAGGGTAAATACTTTGTCATGGTTGGGTTGCAACCTGCAGGCTGAGAACTATAATGTGTAGACTATATTCCTCTTTAAAACACCACAGAACAATGACATTTGAGCTGATGGAAAAATCACACTAAAATTGTAAAACATATAGAGTCTCCCTCCACATGATTCAGGTCACAGAATGTAATCACATAACATGACCCAACCACACACTCAGGCATGTGAAACCTGTCGATGTATGTGTGTGTCCACTTTAGGCCTTGATCAGTAAGCCTGGCCTTTGTTTGGTAAAGTTCATTTACTAAAAGAGCTGTCTGCCCTGCACACACACACAGGCCTCTGGGTCAGTGTGATTATTGGAAGCGTCCATTATGAACAGCTGTTTCATAACAGCATCATGTCCTTCAGCAGAGCAGCATACTCTTACTCATGGTGTCAAGTGTTAACATTATTTAACTGTTGTAAGTCGGGCTAAAAATTGTTTTCTATGATAAAAAGCAGGTTCACTTAGACTTCACATCAACAGATATTCACAGTTCAGGTTGGAGCCACAACCTGAACTGTGAATATCTGTTCTGCAGTCAGAAAGGCATTGGACATGATTATAGGATAGTTTATTATTAGGATAGATTATTAGGATAGTTTATATCAAAATTGTAGCTTACTATGAACAAAATGAAAAAAAAAAAAAAAAAAATTAAATAAAAATTATTATCATAATAAACAAAACTAATCAATTAATAAATACATATTTGTTGTATACCGCTATGCAACAAATATTTCACTAATTAGCTAAACAAACAAACAAACAAATATAAATGAATAGCCTATGAGGTTTACAACAAATACTTCATTAATAAACTAAATCAATAAATAAATGGGTTATGATAGAAGTATGTACAACATATTTATTAATTCATTTTAATGGTATCAACAGTTTCGAATAGAACACATAATACATTGTTTACAGAGCTAAAATACTTTTGTTAGTCCAAAGAAATTTACCATCGGTATGAATTGTAGTGCCTCTATTCTAACTCTTCAGAAGAGGGCAGTGTTGCACACTACTCACTGCTCAGCAGAAGAAGAGAAAGAAGGCTTGACGTCCCGCACGTGGCTGTAGTGCAGCAGCGCGGGTGTAGGTGTGTTTGTCTTCTTGTCTGTCTGCTTGTTTCCTCTGTTTCGTATGCTGCTCAGTTGCACTTTCTCTAAGCTTAGACTTTCTGTTAACTCTGTTCTGAGGCTTATCAGCAAGATTCAAGAATGTCAGAGGAACTGCGAGCCGAGTTGGAGAAGTATTTGCAGAACCTGAACATCCAGACCAACTGCGTTGAACACCCAGCGGTAGCTAAACGTGTCTCTTTTAACACTAACACGCCCGTGGCAAAAATGAATCACCAGTAAAGTTATTTTAGAAGAAAGTAACTTTGGCGTTTACATTAATTTCTAGTAATAGTCCGTAGTGTCTTCTGTGACTGATACGTGACGTTGTTTTTTTGTACGATAGCGAAAGAAAGATCAAATAGCTGACGTTTGGGTCGTGTTTGTTTGCCGACGAGAAAAATCAACTGCTGTACGTAAAAGCTTGCCAGATGCTCTATATGTTGATGTAAACCTGTCTGGTGAGTGAAGTTTAAATAAAGTACTTACGTTGTACGTGTCCCTCGTTTGGGTGCCACACACGATGAGCTAGTCGACCCGAGAATAAAGTAGCATATCCGTGCATGGTGCATAATAGGCTAATACCATAGCAGAACTTTTTGCAAGTGTTTCCTTTTGTCAAATTAAATCCATTCCCGAAGTGCTGGAAAAAAAACTTTAAAACAAAATATGGAGATAAAAAAGAAAACAAAGTATATGCCATATGTTTTGCCATATGGTGTCTCTAGAGCAAGTTTCAGCTGTTGCAACACAACACATCCTCAACACTTTGTTCTTTGAAATATACAAAACAACACAAACTAGACAGGAGACAATACACGTGGGTCACAACATTTAGGTTTACATAGTAAGTGGCAAAAATGTATGAGTAAGTGTTCAATCGACTGATAAATAAATTAATCAGCCATGCAAAAAAATAAAAAAATAGGTGTATCTTTAGATGTGGCCTAAAAAGTGACTGTTCAGGTGTAGACCACAGTTTAGAAAGGCCAGTTCTTGTCAGAGTTGTAACGTCAAAGTTAGGAGAGGTGCGGTGGTGGAGCCTGAGCATTTAGGACACAGACAGAAACACTTTATTAAACTAGTGAACACTTATTGTCCACTTAAAGCCCTTCTCTATCCTAAGCTACAGTAAGACCAGTGGAGGAGCATGTTTGCAGGCAATGCCCTGAACAGACTGAAGGATTAGGGGGAAGGATTTGTTCAGTATATACAGTAGCACATAACAACCAAAACATTTGTGTGGAAAGCACATTGTTCGATGTTCTGCTTGTTTATTTTCTGGTCTAACTTGACCGCAGTGCCCTTCTGTGCTTGATTATTGCAGGTGTTCACGGTGGAGCAGATGATGCCTCACCTAGAGGGAGTGAGCGGAGCTGTTTCTAAGAACCTCTTTCTGAAGGACAAGAAAAAGAAAGGTCTCTGGCTGGTGTCTGCTCGCCATGATCGGCAGGTAGTGTTTGTGTGTGAAAGAATGCCTACTTATATTTTTGGTCATGGCCAGAAATGGGTTTTAGTAGCCAGAAATATTTTTACCAAGCAGTGTGAATGCTAACTTTCTATTTAAGACAGCCTCTTCTCAGTCAGGAAATGAATGTTTGACCATCAATTCATCACAGGTAAAACTGGAATAGCTGGTGTAGGTAATGAAACAGTGGAGTTATAATACTTGACTAGACAGACTCTTGCCATTGTTTTGGAGCAGCAGCAATATTGTAATTGAAAATTATGTAAAAATAAGCCACACAATTTATTTTAAAGGGATTTGAACAGTATGTGTGGTCCTAATAATGCAGAGCTTCACCTGTCTGTATCAGGATATTTTCCTACTACATTGTGAATAGAAATATTCAGCCTTTTATGCAGAATTCTATTGTATGTGTGTGTCATTACACTATATGAACACAACCACTGATTGTTGTGTTTACTCCAGAACTATATAATGAACGAAGAAATTAGAACCTTAAATTCAAAATATGTTGCTGCTGCATTAATAGTTAATATTTAATAGTTAACATTAATAGTTCGGTGGAAGATAAGTAATAATGACTGTACAAAAACTAAAAAGTTCAATTATCAAAGTATTTAAGGAAAGATTTTATGAAAGGCAATCGTCCTATTAGTTATTCTGAATGTATGCATTGAGCTGGAACTGTTGAACTAGGCTTTTGTTTATAAAGGCTACCATGGTTACCCACACTTTAGTCATTATTATAACCATAGACATTGAAATATTGTCTATGATTATAACTCAATGAATGAAACAACTATAGTACATTAACATTACAAAATTATTTTCAGTAGTCACATAAAACAAATTCTTAACTACATACAGTAGTGAGTGATGAAAATGAATAGAGCTGATATTGTAGGTTTAAAACAATGCATCCAGCTCATCAACCATAGACAAAGAACCTCATCAGCAATCAAAAGACACCACAGGGGCACCGAAAGTATGATTGGAGAATTATTTATTTTTAATTTTTTTGCTTCGACCAGGACATTGCTAAGTATCATAATAAGTCAGCTAATCAACCAAACTATGCAGCCTAGTGTTCTCCTTTGTTAAAATCCAGGTCTGTGTCATTGTGCTTTTCTCAGGTGAACCTCAATGACCTTGCCAAGAAGCTGGGAGTTGGCAGTGGTAATTTGCGCTTTGCAGACGAAGCGATCATGGTGGAAAAGCTCAAGGTGAGAGCAATGTAAAATGTTGTATCAAAATAAAAGCTGTTTCCCTATCTTTTTATAGAAGCAGAAAACATGTTCATGATATGTGGAAAATTATGTGTTCTGCTGGGGTAAAGTTTAAATGTAACCCTACGTCTACGTAACCCTATGTATCTATGTAGAATGCAATGTTTAATCACAATATGAGCGAAAAAACGGCAACTATATTATTGAGAGTATATCTAAGGCGTCCTAACAATGGCGTTTATAATATTTGTTTAAAATTATTTAAGTTATAGCTGTAAGCTCTGCTTCCAGTCTTCATGATTTATTTTGTTAATACCATTTAGCCTGTTGTAGGATTTTATCCACAATCTGAGTCTATCTCCGTCAAAAAAATGGTGTTCACACAAGCATGTCACACAATTCTAAATTTCAACTTTTCCACAAATATAAGATGTACAATGTGATGTATTGCACAGCCAGAATATTATTAGAAAGAGTGGTTTTACTTTGCAGCTTTAAAAATAATAAAATAAACTTTTGTGTAAGACAAAATGAAAGCTGTAATTTGACCTTCTCTTTTACAGTCTATTCTGTAAAATTGTATCTTTTGCATTTTCTATCACAAAAGCCAGAAAGAGTCAAGTTGTTAGAACTGCAGCTTTCAAAATCAGTTACAGCCTTGGAACTTCTGTATAAATGTATTAGAGTACACAGTTTGTCTTTGATTTTTAGTGGAATCAATGTTATACAGTGCTCATCTAAAATATGACTCGTTTTGATCTTCAAAAACTGCTTTTGCAGCCTTGTGTTTATTGTAACATTTGCATATATTGATAATCTAAATCTTAGCAATGCTGCGAAATTACATTATTATAGCTAAAGAATTGAAATTAAAATGAAAGGTCCCCTTAAAAAAACCAAAAATGCATATAAAGTCTGAAGAACAAAGTTAGTACCACTGGCCAAATCACACCACTTACATCGCGACTTGGATTATTGAATGAGACTTTCCCTTATAGTGAGAGAAAAAGAGCTATCTGAGCCTTCAGATTTTTTTAGCAGGCTATATGAATTTAGTAAGAGTTGTAAGATAAGGAAGTAAAATTTACTTGTATAGTGCTTTTCACAGAGACACAAAGCACTTCACAGTGAAGCTCAGCAAAAGTGATTCGCCCAAACACCTGGCGCCTCAACCTCGGATCACTACATTGTGTTCCCTAACCTGCATGCGATTTGTTGGTGAGGCAAGCGGAGTGCCTGGTGAAAGCCACCTAGACACAGGGAGGAACATGCAAACTCCACACAGAAAGCCCCAAGCCGAGTGGTTGATGTTTTTTCCCCCAGTCACTCCACTGTCTGAAAATTTATCAACAACTGAAGGGCTTTCAAAACAACAATACTCCAAAAGTTGGTCGCAAGTTGCTGAAAGAGGTCTCTAAAAACCCAGAATGTTTTCATGGGACCTGCTGTTGATGTAACAGTGCATGAATCTATAATCTGAAAGTAAATGGTAAATGGTCTCTATTTATATAGCGCTTTTCCACCTTACAAGGCACTCAAAGCGCTTTACAGTCCGGGATCCATTCACCCAGTGTAACAGACACTGAGGCAGTGTGGATTAAGTGTCTTGACCAAGGACACAAGGACACAACCCTAACCCCAACCCTCTACTCCTGTCGTTCCACTGTGGCAGCTGGTGTTCTAACGGTCTCCCATCCAAGTACTAACCAGGCCCTTTCTTGCTTAGCTTCTGAGATCTGATATGATCAGGCTTTGACAAGTAGGTATGTCCACATAGCGGCCACATCCCATGTAAAGTTTTCTTGTCTGTGAGGTGTGGTAGAGGAAACCTTTGTTTTCCAAGAGAAACATCAAGGTTAGATTGACGTTTGCCAGATAAATATTGACAATGGCTAGCACTTTTGAAATTGTTCTTTGAACTGATAAGTCCAAAGTTTATTCCAAGATTAATCATCCATATATTAAAATGATACCAAAATGTTCTGACTAGGACTACATCTAAAATATTCCCCATAATGTTTGCTTTGAATCAGGTTGGCCAGGGCTGTGCCACTGCTCTCTCTCTCATGTTTGACAAAGAGCAGAGTGTGAAGTTTGTCCTGGACCGGGACCTGGTGGAGGGGGAACATGAGATGGTCTACTTCCACCCCATGACAAACACCGCCAGCATGGGCCTGAAACGGGATGACCTGCTTCGCTTCCTCAAAGAGACGGGACATGAGCCTATTCTTCAAAGCTTTGACTAAAGCCAGACTTTTACAGCAAACTGCAATCATTCAAATGGGATTCAGTGGACAGAATGATCTCATTTGACTTCTGCTGGACAAGAAGGGAAAAAACTCAAGTGGTAATCCGAATATGCATACAGACTTGCACACTTTTGGATATGATTTGGACAAAGGGCCAATACAACCTCTACAAGCTCAGCTGAAAGTTCTAGTTTTATTTTATTTTACTTAACTTAAAAAATCCACTTTAAACTAAAAACAGACTTGAAACTTTTACGTACTGTGTCTTCTGTGTAAAACATTTTGTCTATAAAAAACAATACAGTTACAACATCTATGTGTCTGTTTTCATTTTCCTGTTATTGATGCTATAATGTTTGCAAAAGTAAAATGCAATGGCTGAAAAAATACAGCCCACAGAAATACTTTCTATTGTGAAATTTCGTATTAATGTTTTTACGAAATAATGAAATGCTTAAGTCATATTCAAACCAGTTTGGAAAATGTACCCTTTATAGAAACTAAAGAAGTCCTTTCTGAGGATGTGTTGCACTAAACAGAATTGACCTCTAGATGGCATCAACGTCCCTCAATGGACTGAACGCTTTACTATAAAAGAAAAAACAAGTCTAGTTTTAAGTGTTAATTCACAAAATAGATGTCCCGAATTAGCTATTTTTTGACTAAAATCTTAAAGGTAGTGTGACTGAAGGAAAGCTCTCAAAATGAGAGATGTTAAGACTATTAGGTTAATCAAGAGTGGTGATTATATTTATTTAAATAGTTTTAGAAGTTAATTTAAGCATATTACAATCTGTAGCCAAACAAATGCAACCAAATGTTTTTTCTCACTAAATCTTTTTTTTCATTCACAAATTTTGTTTGTTACGTCCATGTCAATCAATTACTTCCGTCTGCTTTTATTTTGCAGGCGTTCACCGGAAGACGCGTGCCTTACAGACGGTAGCCTGACCTGAACTCACGCTCACGGACGTGAACAATGCTGAAGGTAAGCAGCTGCTCGTGCTCGTGACACACTGTCTTCGGGCCGTGCGTGCGTGTCCGTGCGTGAGAGTGATGATCTCTGCTGCCCAAAAGCTGATCTGTGCTTTATGCATTGAGTATACTAGGGAACATGTGCAATTGTGCGTCAACACATACAATGCCAATTGATGAGCAGAATTATTATTGTGGTACAGGCTTTCCTTTATATGCAATTCGAAAATGAATGGGTATTGGGCCAACTTTGTAAATAAGTATTTGTTCTTTAAGAAAACATTGTGGGCTTTGCATGCATTTACTAATACATTAGGCTAGAACAAATCAGTAATTTACATTTACTTTATTGCAGGTCAGTAAACTAAAACAGTTTAGAATAATAAGCAAGTTTATTGACTCCCTGTACAGAATTGGCAGCATTTCTCCCCTGTACAGAACAGCATTTTCAATCCCAATAGTTAAAGTATTCATCCATCTATCCATTCATTTTCTTCCACTCTATCTGAAGTCGGGTAGCAGAGGCTGCAATCTGAGCAAGGATGCCCAGACTTTCCTTTTTACACCCAACACCTCCAGCTCTTGTGGGAGGACCCTTCCCTGAGGCATCCTCCCAGTTGGACTCTTAAGTTTTCAAATAGTGAAAAAAAAAGACAGTATGTACTGTTTGTAAACCTTTCAAGCTCATCCGTCTGTCTTACAAACTCTTTGGCACATCATTAGTTTTACATGCATGTGCGTTTTTTGGTATTGACTCTCTGGTATAACCATAGTAATAAAACATGGACTTTTATCTTAGTTTTTGATGTTTATAATGTTAGTGAAACATGTTTAACTAATTGCTTATTTATTGAGGTGCTTTGGCTTTGTAGCTGTTGCTTAAAATCTGGCATCCCTGGTCTGGATTACATTTCATTATTGATAGCTGAAAATACACTCTGCGACTGAGTGATGTCATTACTGTGTTTTAAGCTACAATGCAGTAATACTTTGCTCACAAAACAAGACTAAAGTTAGCACTAAACCTATGTTTTTTGCATCCAAGCCAGTTTTTGTTAGCAGCCTTCTGATCTGGGCGGTGTAAACTTGTTGTCCTGGGCCTCATGGTGGAGTTTGAACCAAACTCAAACTTTGGACAAACATACATGCTGCTTGAAAAGAAAGTTTTTGAACGTCTTGATTCTGCACCTCTGATTGGCCGATTCCCTCTCCCTCTCTCCCCCACGTGTGTCCTCTGCATCTGTAATGAGCCGGTGTGTATTGTTGCATTGTTGCGTAAAATTAGCAAGTGAATAAATGCTACATAGTGACACAGAGGTTCCCAGGCCTGTGTTCACACGCTCCTGCCACGTCTTTGTAATGTTTGTGATTTTCCGAGGCGCTGAGGACATTTGAGACGGGACGCGTGTGTGTGGAGGGGTCAGGGTCAAAGTTAGGGTCAGGTCAGCACGCTTGGGTTGGAGGAGATGTGGAGAAGAAAGCTGTTAGGAAAAGGATTGGGAATTAATTCAGTTCACTTGAGCGATGTAGCAGCTAGAGATGTTGTCATTATGTATAGGCACTGGCCTGGGGCTGTTTATTTGAAAACTATAGAGAGTTAAAACTTTACCCTGGAAATTCAATAACTTAAAATTTGGCAAAGCACCCTTAACTTAGTTTATAAAGCTACAGAAATCGATTTTAAACAGAAACTCTTCAAACTCTTGATGGAGATTTAAAGGACAAACATGATGCATTATTTTGTGTTGTTTTCTTCCTTCAAACATGCTTCAGGTTACCCTCACTTTGTAATCTCCTGCACCAGAACCAATATAAAGAGTGTAGGACAGCACCCATGACAGTCATGTACCACATCATAAGCTGAGTAAGAGCTCTCTCTACTGACTGAAAAGGAGTAAACAATCAAATCTTCCCCGATATGCTAGTGCTCCAGAAATGTTGAGAACGAGTCTGGATTATTTATGGACTTAAAGGTGGGGTAGCTGAGTTTCACACTGCAAACACAATTTAGGTTTTAAATCTGGCATGTTCCTTTCATAAATACTTATTAATTAATATCTTCATTATTCTGTTAAGACAGCACACAATGGTCTTGTTTTTTCACACAGTGCTGCAATTATCATATACATTTTAGTGGAAAACACAAAGTTTACTAATTCAAAACTAAAAAAATGTGTTAACTCAACTTTAAAAACAGTGTGACATTACATATCAGGGGCATTCGGAATGGTGTTTTGAGAGGAACGAAAGACTTCAGCAGTGCTTTTGACAAGGAGCCAATTTTAGAATTTAAAAAAAAGTTTATTTGGCATTAGATGTCCCCTTTAAAATTAGAGCCTGCACTTGTTGAACCAGGAAGTAGCCGAAAAATGGTTGCAATGTCACAAAATCAAATATTAGTGCTAAGAATATTTCAACACCATAAAGCTGGTTTAGTCTTTTTCTATTAGGGTTGTCAGGACCAAACAACTGTGAAATCTTTAATTTTCTGGCCCGACTCATTTCCCCATGTTTGCAAACAATTTTATGAAAGCCAACTTTGTGAGTCTTAATGTGACAAAAAGGTCTGTATTTGTTTTAATACTGTATAAATTTGGCTGTACAGTTGAATATACTGTCTCATTGCAATTTTTTTCAAAAATATAATATTTAATCACAAAAGTGAACTAGTAGATTTGTGTGTTTTTAAAGTAAGCTCTTTGTTGATTGATCTTTGTTTTCCAGAGTTATATTTTTAATAGTGCTCAGTATTTTTTTTTATTATTGCACTGAATATTTTGTCATAATTAAAATAGTGATATTTTTACATATTGAAATATTTAATAACAACAATAACTAGTCTTTCACATTTGAGGAGATCAAACTAATTGGACAGTAAGTTTATTCACAGGTCCAGAGAAGTGTAAAAACTGGCAATTGTGCATATTCAAAGTCAAATCTGGAATAATGGACATAGCCGAGTTTGTTAAGATACAAGATACAAATATATTTACATAGAAGACTTTGACTATACACTTTTATTTAGTTTTTGAACAAAGTAGTCTTGACTGAAAATTAGCAAAAAAATAAAAATTCATCCCAAGTTTTGGCTTGAAACTTTAATCAGGCTTTAATCCTCCTGTAAAAACTTTCAAAATCTTGTTCAGTCCAAGAACATTCAGTTTTGTATTTGTTTGAGCTACTTTGGAGAATGACTTTGATGACTTGTGAAAGAAAATGTGTTTTGAGAAAATTACCTTTGAAGTTACAATGTTCCACAAAACTCAAAGTGGATTAATTTAAATAATAAAACAAAAACGTAAAGCGCAGATTGAATAGTTTGTCCAAATGCAAACACAAAATGGAACAAAAAGTCTTGCCTTAAGTTATTTGGATTCAATGTATATCTCAAAGTATTCCAAACATTAGACTAGAGGCGAGTGCTTGATGCAGGTCAGGTTGTCCCGGGTCAGCAGCAGCACCAGTAGGAATATGGGACATCAGATAGAACTCTCTTTGTGATTGTGCCTGCTCAAACAAAACCACTTTTATGTTTGCAACCCACAGCATTGTCACAAGTTTATGATATTATTGTGCTTCTGGTGACATTCCAGCTTTACCACATGATTAACGAATAACAGACACGTCTATTGTTGTGCTAGTTAATTTTCATCTCCAAAGCAATCATCATGTGAGACCCCTGACCCGTACAACACCGGCAGCCATGTTTCTAATCACTAATGTAAGCAATATGCAAAGCCAGTCTGGACATATGGCTTATTTGTGGTGACATTGTAGTACAACAGATGGAATTTAGTTGTACAGCTGACACTGCAGGTGAATAAAAAAAAAAATAAATTTATAGCTGTCAGTGTGAAACTTGTGCGGAGATTACTCACATAATGTAAAAGAAAATGTATTGCAATTTTCCCCCTTTTCATGTTTTCATTTACAATCAATCAATCAATCAATCAATCATCAATTAATCATCAATCAATGAACTATTTATTAGAAAACAACCAAGTGCTTCACAACAAGAATACATTTAACAGTAAACAAGAAAAGATCTGAGTTAAAGTTGAATAAAAAACATATCAGCCCAACCATGGTAAAAGCAAGTAAAAAAAAGTACGTTTTAGTTAAGTCTTAAAATTGTCAATAGATTGTGCAGCTCTAATGTGGAGGGGGAGACTGTTCAGAGTTTAGGAGCTGCTCACAAGCCTGGAGCGAGGCAGCTGGTCAGCAGACCTCAGGGTTCTGGTTGGTGCATATCCTCAGATAAGTAAATAAAATATAGAAATATAGACCTTTATGTTGCCAAAATGGTCACCCATTGAAGTAGCTCAAACACAACTTTACAGTCTTGGACGGAACAATATTTTAAAGGTCTTGAGGGAATTTTGGATAGCTTTTTATTGTTTAATTAAACCAACACATTTCTTTTTTTCCTTTTAAACTTTTATAAATCAGGTCTAAAATGAGACCCAGTATTAACAAATCATTCAGTATAATCTTTCAAAATCTTGTTCACTCCAAGAGAGTTAAGTTGTTGTAGGAGCTACTTTAGATGATGATATTTGCAGACCTCGTAAACAAAAATGCATTTCGAGAAAACGATCGTTAAAGTTATAATAATACATAGAATTTTATGAATAAAGTAGATTAAATTCATTAATCAAACATTTTTAGGAATAGATTAATTGATTGGATTGTTTCCAAGCCTATATACTGAGCAAATGGATACGAAAACAAACAAACAGAAAATGAAAAAAAAAAAAAGTTTTGCTTGTAGAATCTCTCCTTTTAATACTAATTTGGCACTGACCTATTACAGTATATTGCCAGAGAAAGAACTCCAGCTGTGTTTTTGACGAAGAACTAAAGTTAGATCGGTTTTGCATACGTGTACTGTAATGTAATAATGTGACGTCACGATGTTACAATCAGGTCCTAAAAATCTCTCGTCTTGCTCCTGTCCCCTCCTTTGCTTGGTTTTCGTCGGTTGGCTGTGGTTTTGGAGGTGCAGCTCTATCGCCTTGACGACCGAGTGCCGTCTGGTCGCCATGGGAGACGGCAGAAATAAGCTGTCATTAGACATGTGTGAGTGTGTCGGCCTCTCTCCGTATAATCATGGAGCGTGTGAGGCTGTGTCTAGACTGCACTGAGCCAATTGTTCGCTTTAGAGCCGTGTGCTTGGGCCTGCTGCTGGAGCTGCACTGGTATGTGAGGGACCTCTACCTGAAAAGCTTTGTTTTATCATTACGTAAACATCATTCTTGTCACTGTAGTGTGATACTGTATGTGTAGGAAGTACTATGCAGAGGTGAGCAAGATCACATTTAGAATATGCACAAAATGTATCTTGTGTAATAAAAAGCTACAGAAGGAGCACAGGAAAATTAAATAAGTGATGCTTAAAACTTTCAAAGAGGCGAACAAAGTTTATTTGTATTGACTTTATTTCACTCCATCCACTATTTTGTCAGTGCACTTCCTGAACATGGCTCCACAACCACCAGTCTGGGACCCAAAACCAGGCTGTGGGCCATCGTCTACCCAGAGGATCTTTTGAAATACATTTTTTTTATACTACAGCCTTCTTCCTTGTTCTTTGTTATAAAAATTTAGAGCCACACAAGCCAATAAAAAGCAAATTCAAGCAATAAGAGGGCTAAAATATATACAACAATCAGTTATATGCATTTTATGTTATTGGTGCTATTCAACATCGACCGGTGAAAATAGTTCTGTTCTGGTCCTTACTAGAAGAACGGTCATCTTAGTGCACTTCTGGTCAAGTCAAACAAGCTGCTTTTAAGAAAAAAAAGATTAGAGAAAGATTGCAGCTTTTTGTTATTCATTTGACAACATTTCACATTTGTCTGGTTATTATTCCTTAATTTTACAAATTTTTGCAAATTTTCTACATTTTTAAGCATTTTTGTTTATAAATATCAGACATAAATATCGACATACAATTAGTTATTTTTTTTGTCCGTAATGCTAGCTCTAAAAGTATGTATGAATAGTCCAAATACTCGATTAAATTATTTTGTTTAGGTTTTGAGGATTTATAGAGGGATTTTTGGTCGATGTCACTTTCCGCCCTACGCTCATGCATAATGGAGAAAGAGCCGCTCTCCGCCTGGTTAGCTGGGGAAACTTCTTAAAAAAACAACGAAACGAGACGAGAGCTGGCTGTTTCAATCAGGTATGAACCGGTCTGAAAACGTCTGTCCCCTGCAGCTTGAGACCGTGTTTTTCTTGCGTTTTTTCACTCACCTGAATATAACTTTTGAGGGTCGCAGATCAAATTTTATTCACAAATGCTGATTTAGCAGCATAACTTTTGTTTTTGCACAGTGATAAACTCTTGACTTAGCTGACAATGGAGCTTTTTCGACTTGTTTCCACTGTTTGTGTCTATGAGCGGCGGCTTTTTCTGCATCGCCCATGATGATAAACAAAAAAATCCCTCTATAAAACCACCTCAAAAGATTTGGGAGTGAATCACTTGCCAAACCTGCCTCTTTAGATACACATGCTTTTTCTAGGACCAAGATAGTTTTAGTCAACTAATTATTTTGTGTAGATTTAAGGATTCATATTTTACACAATATATTTTTTTAATTTTAACATCAACAAAAAGAAGTGAGCTAGCTGAAGATTTGAGAGTAAGTCACTGAGCGAATCATCACGTTTATACACAAATCATGATCATAATTAATGTTAGGCTACATTTACATCTTTTCAAGCTTAGTTTGACCATGATAAATAGTCAGATTAAAGAAACTTTGTTAGTTTGAAAGCTTTTTTTTCTCTTTTAGTCAATGTCATGTCCTGATCAACAGGAAATGTCTTTAGTTTGTTACAAATTGTCTGTTTTTTATATCAAACCAATCTAACTGCTCCTCTCCACTCTCACCCCCTCCTTTCACCCCGTCTTTTACTCCTCAAGCACTGCCAAGTTTAACTGCTGTTTTAAATATATATAATGCTTAGAGTGCCTTGACCGTGGTTTAGCACTTTAAGCACCAAGGAAGCAATTTTTCACCAAGTAATTCCAGGCTCTCTGTCTCCACACTCCAAATTCAGTAACTGGAAAATTCCAGATTTCACACGCTAACAACACAGTTTGGGTTCTTCAAGATTAAATCTGTATATTACTGGATTGTATTTCAAATGAACCACACCGGTAACTAAAGGATCAAATGTTGCATGAAAGTATTTCAAATCTAAAGAATTGACTTAATATGTAAGTGATGATATCATGCCACCATAGAAACGCATACTGTAATTGGACTGGTTCTGCTTTTGCTGCTAAGAAACCTGTTTATTGTGGTGCTGCTAAGATCTAGTAAGCACCTGAGGGTAGATGTGAAAGTCAGCTAACACTGAATCAGAACACACAATCCCTGCTAAGCTCCAAACCTATTTTTTGCCAACTGATAATATGCAAAGACAGACTGTGTGTTGTGAGCTTTCTCTCTTCGTTCCTTGAATAACAGCAACCCTTGGCCGATACCACGCAGAAGGCCACATCTGCACTTGAGCTAAAGCAAGTGTATCTCAGTTAATTGCTTTGGCTGGTGTCCAGAGGAGTTTGTATTCAGTGAAGACACTCAGAGAAACAGTGGTGCGGTGTATGGAAGTGTAGAAGAAATGTGGAGTTGACATTATAGAGCTACATGAGCACAGTACAAAGATGCATGATGAAAATGATAAAAAATCAGATACTAATCAATATTCTTAAGCAGTATTGAAACAAGTATCAAAATAAGACATTCATTTTTCAAAACTAGCATAGTACCACAACAGGAACCTAAGAAACCAAACTTCAAAAATAACAATATAGATATTTTAAACTTAAGATAACACTTTTTTTTTTTTTTGCTAAATTAGTAACCTTTGTGCTTTAAATAAAGAAGTTAGATAAATTAAGTATGTGATGCTTTTAAACGTTTAAAGAGGCAAAGAAAGTTTATTTGTATTGACTTTATTTCACCCAATCCACTATTTCTAATAAATGTACCAGTTATGAAAAAAATAGCCCTGTGAATATTGTCTGAACTAAATAATAAAGAGGCAAATTCAGCTCCCTGATTAGCTGTGCTTGGGTGGTTCACTCCAGTTTCCCTTTGCTGTTTGTAATAAGTGTTTTTAAGCTGTAATTGCAAACAAAAATTAATACATGTTGACATTAACTATGTGTCGAATGATTTAGGAGAAGAAGTCATCAGATTTAAAACCTAAATCGTGTTTGCAATGTAAAAATCAGCTACCCCACCTTTAACTAACATAGTCAACATGATAAGGATCCATATTATTGTGTATATTGTGTTGTGTGATGTTGTAGAACTAATTTGTTTCAGTATAAAAAACAAAAATAGCTTCTCATGCTGCTGGGTAGATAAAAATGTGTTTTATTCTATCAATTAGTTTTGTAAAGATTTTATGAATATAGCTTATACAGACTTTTATCTATGCCATTCAACCTGACTCAACCCTCTCCCTCTTTTGATTAGTTGCCCATCTCTATATTCTCCAAAACAATTTTCTGTCCACTGTAACTACTGTGCCCTTTTAAGTTTGGAGATCTGGATTTGAAACAGTTTTTGTCTGAAAGGTTATGTTCATTTTCAAAGCAAAACTCCACTGTCCAATTAGTTCTACTTCCCAGATCAGGTTACATAACTCGTTCCATCCACAGCACTTCTGAAGTCCAAGTTTTTGTTTTGCTTTGCCAATCTCCTGCTAAGTGTCCTTTAATCTGTCCACTCTGCTGTAATGTGACGCATCTCCAGCGCTCCCTGCTGTGATCAGAGCTGATGGCAGTGCGACAGAGTAGTGCCTTCTCCCAGCACAGAGCGTCAACAACACCACTGAATATTGAATCTGCCCCGACTCCTGCCGCGCCACATCTGCTGCTCTAACCGTCATTTATAAAGCGTACAGATCAGGCCTGACACACACACTCACGGCAGCGCTCCGAGCAGGGATAAGTGAAGTGGAAGTCCCCCACGGCGCGGCGTCTGATGGGCCTAATGCTGCAGTCTGCTGGGGCCCTAATTGGCTTGTTGTGGCGAGTGGAAGCAGGAGATTATACAGCCACAACACGAGAGCCACACGTTAGAATGCCTCACCAAATCAAATGGGACAAACTCAGCAATTTTGTAGAACTTGTAAAGTTGTTGGGTTTTTTGTAGATTTTTATTTCTTTGGTTTGTGCTTTTGTATAGAGGACAGTTTCAACAACTGTTGCCCAAATGAGTGTATGCATACAGCGCTTCGAAGGGAAAGATGGACAAGATTGCGGGTTCTTGGACCCACACTGGCACAGATCTGAGATCTGTCTAACAGAGAGCTTTGATTTTATGTACTTTCTAAATCCTGTACGACCTACACAGGTTCTGAAAAGCAGTTAATATTTGCCAGACAAAAAACAAATTAAAAAAAAATTAAATTACACATCTACTATAAGAATAAATAATAAAGCAGCATTTCGTGTAGATTTACTTTTAAATTATATAAATTAACATATTATACAAAATATAATGCACGTTTCTTGTGGGAGGACCCCCAAACCCCCTTTACATATAAGTATTTATCGTTATGAATCAATTGTTGATGAACAACAAATCTGCTTTATGGTTTACGAAATTACTGAATCAGATTTTGCTGTTGTAGTGAATCCCAAAAGGCTGGAAATGGTAAAATAAGCACTTCAAAATTAACATGTTACATCATATTGTTTTCTATTAATATCTGATTTTAATTAATCATAAAAAATATATTTATGTATGAGTGAGTGTTTAAAAACTTCTGAACTCTTGTAGGTCCATTGTGTACAATAGTTTTTGTTTTTTTTCTCTTTTAGCATTTGATTTGTACTTCTTTTAAGTGAAAAATATAATTTTGCATGAATCAAGAACACGTAATACATGTTGCGAATATTTGCTATGTTATAATGTACGTTGCAGGAAGTAGAGCAATGTTCAAAGAGAGACTGCTCAACTTGCTCATATTTAAATTTAAGACCCATTATGATGTGTGTTTTGGCCTCATGTACAACATGGTTGGTGGTCAACTTTCTAGTATGATGTCATCGTTTATAAACGAAACCAACATGTTAAAGTTGGGGTAACTAACTCTTTTCCAACCTTCATTTTTGTACATTGAAGTCCAGAAATCACCAGGCTTCTGAACATTTCTGCCTTAAATCAGATTCATTGTGGGAGTGCGACTCCATTAACATGAGAAAAACTATGTTGGTTTTGCATCTACTTTGTAATTTCCTTTAGAGCAGCAGATTCCTGATGTGGGAAATGTGTGCAAGGTACAAGTGCAGAGTTAAAGAACAAAAACAACGCAAATAGTGCATCCTGTCCTTTAAACATATCTTTTTGTTCCCACATTCAAAATAAAACAATACATTCTTCTCCTCTTGTTCCAGACAGAATTCCCAGCTGGTGTTTTGCTCCTGGCGCGCTGACGGACGCTTCCCCTTTAAGACATCCAGGAAGCCAGCTCGGGGGCTTGTCCGCTCGTCGGTGGGAGGAGCTACGTGAGGAAACAGGTGTGTGTGCAAACAGAGATGATGTCATTGTGATCCTGCTACCTGGGAGACGGCTGCAGAGTGAGCGAGCGAGCGAGTGAGGAAGCAGGAGATAAGGAGAGAACAGCAGCAGCAGCACAGTGGCTCCTTCATCACTCTGCTCTGTGAGGCTGAACAGGAGGCAGCAGATGGATCTGAACGCAGCCGCTGGACTGTCAAGGTGAGACACTAAAGAGTAGGAGGGTGCAACTAACATTCTGGTAAATTAGAAACTTATATGGCAACTGAAATGTATCCTAGTTGATTATATTTTTTCAACTCAATACATCATATTTATATCACATAATTTTAAAGCAGTGGCTGCCTAAAGTGCTTTGCGAAATAATAAGCAACCAAACAACAACTAAATGTACACTAGATTATGTTTTATAAACTTTTTGCTTGCTGATTGATAATGATGATATGACACTTTAGACCATATATGTACTTGTGATCTTTGTGATCTCATTGGTTAAGTTGAAATTGTTCAAATTGTGCCAAACTTTTGGCTGCACTGAATCAACTATTTAACAAACAAACTAAGTAACTGACAGACTGACTAGTGACATCATGTCACATGAGCTCTTTAGTTTGTTTTTGTGCTTGTCATTTTGAAGCAAATATATCGGTGTTTGTAAAGCTATCTATGCAAAACTTTCATATATATTTTACAACCAGTGTTGATACATTAAAGGTGCACTGTGTAACTTTCTGGAAGTGAAAAGTCAACTACACAGTTCAGTAAAAATAGAAGTACTTTGGGATATTCTGGTGTGATAAATATTTTATGTCATAATGTGAAAAAATACAGTTAAAGGAGCTAGTTTTCCATTAAAACAAACAAGCCTCTCTGGCAGATAAAAGTTCATTTTGTGGCCATGCAAACCCTCTTAAAGTAAAGACACAAATGTTTATTTAGTGCAACAAAAGAAATCTAGATGACAAAAACATGCTTTTCTGTTTTTTGTCAAAAAGTTACACGTTTAAGGTATATTTAGGAATGTGCACATTTAATGTATATTTAGGAAATTTTACAATATAATTTCCATAATGTACCTCCATAAACCTGACTCATACTTGACCTGGAGGAACCTCCACCTGCTTGTTTCCATGGAAATGAGATATAATATTACACAGATGGCATGAAACATCTGTCTCCATGAAAAATGTTGGCTTTATCATGCAGTCGACTTTTCACCTTCAGAGAGTGATATTTGCTGGTATCTTTGTTTGAGAAAACAATTTTGTAATGCAACAAAGACTTTACAAACAAAGTCTTATTTTTATTACAGTCTTTTCTGTGCTTGTCTTGAGTCAGATTTTTTTTTTTTTACTTGTTTTTCAAGTTTTTATTTGTTTACTGTTAAGTTAGTAAAATTTTAAAACATAAACTCAAGTAGACCTGCAACTAATAATTATTTTGGTAATCAATTAAACTGACACATTTTTTTTTTGACTAATGGATCAGTTGTTTATAAAAGACCCGTGAATAGGAGATTTTTACTAAATTTGACCTCTATAAAGCTACGATGCCTCTTGAAAACACCTCTGACAAAGAATAAAAACTTTTTTATTTATTTATGTATTTTATTTATTTTAGAGTAATTTCTGCTTTGTTGGAGTCATAAAACCTCACTGACATGCATCAGACTAGAGTTTAAGTATAGCCACGTAAGCAACTATTTGATTACTAAATTTGTAATTTTTTAAAAAATGGAATAGTCAGAATTAACCAATTCACTTGTTGCAGCCTTCTACTTTTTGTTGCTACTATTTTTATGCATCATGTCTAAATGTCATTGTCTACTGTTCCATGTAATTTTTTGTAATAATGATTTGCCTGGTGTAAAGTATTCAAATGAGCTCTTTTCAGTGTCTCACTGCTGTGGCCAGTGTCATTTTGAGGTTTTACAGTATATGACATCATCATAGATTGTCTTGTATTTCTGATCACAAAGTTTGCTGTCAAACCAGTCATTCTTCTCGACACTCTCAGATCTTCCTTTCACCCTCTCCTTAACTTTTCCAGTACTGCCCAGTTTATCAGCCCTTTTTTAAATGTGATTGTGTGAAGTTTAGAGCTATACCAGGACATTACATTTTGTGGTATCTGCTGGAAGCTTTTTCAAACTCCTCTTATCTATAAACTGTAACATGTTAAAGTTGGGGTAACTAACTCTTTTACTTGTAAATTAGTAAACTTTGTGTCTCCCACTAACTGTGCTTGCAGCCAAAATGAATACAGGTAGATAATTACCCATGAGTCACAGTATTTGATTTGAAGACTTAAAGATTTAAAACCTATATCGTGTTTGCAGTATGAAAATCAGCTCACCACCCTTATTACATATCTTAAATTCCAGCAATAAGTTAAATTTCATACTTCACTCCTCCCCTCAGAATAAAGTCTATGAACTTGTCTTGTGCATGGATACTAGACATTAAAGGGACTATACACTTTTTTTTTTTTTTTCAATAAATTGACTTAAAATCTATTTCCTTCAGCACAGGTATCTTGTTATTATATCTATTCAGGTGGAAATTAGTCTGCAATGTCCTGACTATGTCCGTTTGTTCACTCATCTCTGTTGTTGTTAGCATTGTGGCTAACTGCTGTTAGCATACTGGCACATCTCGCTGTGAAAAAAGGTTAAAACACATCAGGGTGAACAGTTTGGAGGCTCAGAATGGGATAGGTAAGTGAGCAAAACATGTGTACTGATGTACGAAGTTTAAAATGTACATCTGTTTGTTTACAATTTTAAGAAAGCAAAAATCGGGTATAGTACCTTTTACTTTCAGCACAAAATCTAAACTAAAATCACAAAATCAAACCTTTACCAAACAGTTTGTCATTTTACAATATTGTTGTTTAAAGTTTAGCAATTCCACAATAGACACAAGCCTTACAGACCATCCATAAATGCAAATGAGGTTGTAGTTCTTTATCATTAACTGTTAGTAAGCTAATAGTCAGAGGATCTTAGAAGAAGTGTATTGATCCAGTGCTGAGGAGGGATGATGATCAGAACAGCAGAAGACTAGTGCTGCATTTTGCTTACACAACATGTTATGTAACTGTATTTTAATGCTTTTGGCTATTTGCATTCTAAATATATTCATCCAAAACCGTGAGCAGTTTAGGAGCACTTTGTTGTGAGGTATGTGACTCTTAACTAGTCTTTCTTTCATATCAGCTCTTTTATTTGGATTGTAGGCTTGAGCAGGTTTGATAAGGAAAAGTCGCCGCGATGCACTTGTTTGATTTACTGTATTAAGAATTAATGCTGCATGATTTTAGAATTCAGAAAAGCTAATCCAAGAATCTCATGTTTTTAGCGTATTTGTAGAGTTACAAACAACAGGGACAATGTCATTTTTGACTCGGCAAAGATCAATTAATTATTCGATTAATTGCATCTAATCAATGATTAAGTTAATCATTGACTAATTATTAATCAAATAATGACTAGCTGATCTATACTGGTACTTAAACCTGGCAAGAGCTGAGAAAAAAGGGACAAATAGAATGTAATCATCTTTGTGTCCTCCAGAGTTAATGCACTGAAAGATGTTTTAAGAAAGCTGATGTACAAATGAATGTAATCGTTGCTGCAAATGTGAGTTGTGGAAACAGTGGTATAGTCTCCTGCACGTCCTCCTTTTTGTTTTCTTCTTCTTTTTTTTTTTTACTGTGGACTGTGAGGTTGCAATAAAGATTTACAATACAGGAATAGAAATTATGAATAATCTAATGACGAGGAAACACTTTTATAACAAGGTTCAAAGCTCATGTAAGTGGATTTTGCATAATATAGTGTATCTAATATCATTTTATTGTGCCTTTATTGTAAGGAATGGTAGTTTAATATTGTGTGGTCCGCCGTGTGTGTGTAAACAGTAAACAGTAGCAGCTGGGTTTTCTTACATCATGTTTCACCGCCACCTTGATGAGTACAGCAAACAATGATGTCATACAGGAAGTAACTTCTTCACCGGTATCATGTGACCTTTGTTTACATTACGACTCATTCTGTTTAGTTTAGACTCCTGAAGAGACACATTAGTCACTGCGTCTGTTTTTGGCCTGAATGAAATTTAAAATTATGTCATCAAGATTAAAACTGCATTTCTTAATTGTAGTTTTGCCAACTATCAAAACTTTCAAGATAATGAGCTGGCATAATTTTTCTAATAACAAATGAAAGTATTAGAATTATTTTAGTTTTTGAAATTCTCTAAATCCAAGTGTTTCAAATAGTTAAGTTGATTTAAAGTAAATAGATTCATTTCATTGACGTCCTTTTTCCGTTTTCTGGATTATCAAAATATAATATTCAACTTCCAGTCAATTATTTAAACCAAATGCTAGAAGTAATTTTGAGCCAGTTTAATTCAATTTGACCTTTTTATAATCAGGTACTGTAAGTAGTAAGTAATTTATTTCCACCGTTAATAGCTACTATTGCTTCAGTCCAAAAAAATGTTAAATCTGTTAATAATTCTTAAAGGAGACCAGCAGTGTTCTCTCATCATCAGTTGTATTTGGATTGATTCATGCATGTTTGAGTAATCTTGTATTATTCTGCAGCTGATGCTTCTGTGGTCAGAAAAGCCCTGTCTTCACCTACCACCTATGCCTGCCCACTTGTCTGTATTTACTCGCAATTACTCTCAAACACTCAGATACCAAAACATGTGGGTTTCAAACGTTGTGTTTCCAAAAACAAAAAATAGTCATTTAAAATAGCCTGTAGCCTATTAAAGTAAAATTTTACACTGAAGAGGCTGTCCTTTAAAGGAGACCTAAAATTGAGTATTTTATTATAGAAGTTATAAATACATATATTATAAATATCAGTAATCTAATATGTTTATTGTAAAATACAAAATTGATCAATAAGAACTTCTTAAATACATTTTTTTCCTGTTGAAAACTGCATAACGATAAGCCCTGCCTTTTCTATTGTTGGAAAGTGACAACAAGACAAGTTTTCTCTCTATTTTTGAGTAAGTGGGCAGGGCTAGGTGGAAGGTGACTTTTTTTTTTTCAAGCACTGACTGGAGCATCAGTTGCAGGACAATACAAGATTACTGAAATGAATCCATCCAAATATAACTTTGTGCAAACTAATGGTGAAAGAGGACTGTAATACTATGGTTTCAAACTTAGAAAATAACATGTTTTCTCTCTCTTTGAATGTAACCACATCATGGACACAAAAAAGTAAATCATGTTAATGACTCACATGCAAAAACAAAAGTATCGAAAGAACAATTAAAATGCCTTTAACTTTCACAGCATCCATCTATTGTCCCGTCTGTGTTCCCAGCTGAGCGCATAAACGATCTCTTGTTTTAGCTCTGACCTCATCCGAACATGCATGACCCAGCGTACTGGTCCAAACTAATGAGCGCCGCTGCCCTCGCGCTCTTTGTATTCAAATAAGGGGCCGTGTTTTGTGTGTGTGTGTATGTGTGTGTATGTGTGGAGGGAGACAGGCCCTTCTCCTCTCTCCACCGAACCTTTTGTCTGCCTGTCACAGAAAACAGGATGCGCCGGGACAGTAGCATCAAAGAGAGCAGTGTGAAGTGACAACCGGGTCCTTATGCAACCGCGACGGAACGCACATCGGAGCTCGTAGTAAACTTCAGGGACTGGCACCAAACAAACACGCCGAGATGTTCCAAGAATGAGACAGGACTTTCACAAGCAGAACTTATATAAGCGTTCAGGGGCTGGAATTAGTTTGTGAGAGGGATTGAGAGATCTGAAAAATAAAATAGAAGGGAAAACACGGTGTAGACTTGTGTTTGTGCATTGTCTAATGATGTAATTGTTTTGGGATACTTATATTACATGCTAAGTATAAGGATAAAGTGAGACGTGCATAGTCACACATTTTGAGCCTCAGTTATAGGATTCTCCACAAAACCACATCCATGTTTGTTATTTTTATGAGTCTCTAATATCAGTTATATTTTACATGTGAGCAGATGCTTGAAGGCCCTAAAAGTGTGTCAAAGCACTGCAGTTTTAGAACAGTTTTAGCACCCGTTTAACTTTAGAACTTTGGTTTTTAAACCCCCACAAACTGCACACCAAGATCATGTCTAGGGTGTCAAAATATTTTAAGAGAAAACATGCTATAAGTACTGTATGCTGAAGAACCCATAACCAATAAAATGGAGTTGAAATATCATGACAATATATCAAGTCAAGACAATCATTACAAATAAAATTTGTTGTTGATGTCATTTTTTTCAGTAAGAGAGACCAAAATTTTGACTTTTAGTGCACTGACTAATTCAGCATCAAATCTTTAGCCCAGGCCAAATAGTTAGCTTGACTTGAGTAGCTGAATAATTAATGTGCATGAAGATTTATTTGAACACATAGCAAGCACAGCTATTAGTCTTTTAGTTGATTGAATTCTTTGCTTTTTTTAGTCCAGCAAAGTTTTTAAGTGGAGTAATTACTTTCATTAGCTTCATTAGCCTCATGCGGGACAGTTAGAAAGCATTAATTAGCTAATGTGCAGTTTTTTGTGTATTTAACTGTTAAAATGGTTATTTTTAGTATTTATTACCTCATGTGCAGCTGTGATCGATCCGCAGGGATTGTCTTTGGTCTACCAGGAATTTCTTTGATCGACTACAGCTCTTTTTTTCCTGTGTGTTAAATATGTAGAAAAACAGTTTTTAAAGAATTTGAGAAAGCTGAGACAAATCAGCTCTATATGTTGGCCAAAATGTTGGCAGAGCTTATCAGTCATCTGATTCTCCAGTTTCTGCACAATCTGTGTTGACATTAGCCAAACGAAGCAGAATAACAAACAAAATCAGTTGAGCTCTAATTTTAAATAAATGAGCCACTCTCTTAGTCACAAAATGTTTTTGTCATGTGTTTTTGAGTGTATACTTCAGAGAATGATAACCATTATCAAATAGGACAATAGTTCATCCTCATATGAAGATGACTAATATTCTTGTGATGGCATTCACAAAGCCATTGCAGTGTTGATGTTTGACAACAGCTCACTGTCTTTTCCTCTCTCAGTCGTGTTTCTCAAATAAACAAACAAATGAATATTTAAAGGCCACCCCATTAAGTATGTTTCCATCTGTCATAGTCCAAAATGTCTTTATTCCACTAGGAGGCCTGTGTGACAGCTTTCCCGCCTGCTGTGACTTCAAACACAGACAAACTCAACAACACAGTGTCTGCTTCTTTTTCCTTTAGAATATATTTGCTCTATACTCTAATCCTGCCTAAGCTTACAGGAGACATACCGCATAATGTTTTGAAAATGTAACCAATATAATGTCTCAAAAACATGACTTACCATTAAGTGTTTAGTTCTGAGCATAGGGTAAAACTTCTGGTGCAACTCTTCCCAGTTCCCACATTGATAGAACTTCGTTTAAAGTGAAGGTCACCCCTAAACTCAGCCCTCAAAGACATTTCAAATGCAGCAAACTCATTGAAAAGCACTGGGAAAAGGGCAAACACAGGGGTTAGGGAGAAGAGCAGCAGTGTGATTGGATTGACAGCAGGTGTCTGCTATTAGTGCACAGTTTTGAGTGGGCAATACACGCTGACGTCACAGAGTCTGGAGGCAGGCACAGCCTGTTTGTGACTATTTTGACCTGAAACTTGCTAGTTTGCTTAGTTTACATTAAAAATTGCAAAAAAATACTGAGAACAGTAGGCAATGCTATTTAAACACTATTGCTATTTTGGGCTTAACAGCCCAAAAAAGTTGTTTTAGGATATAGACTCACTTTAAGAGAAGTATTTTTTGGTTATTTTAGTGTATTGTGTATTGTTTTTGTATCAGGTATTTTCCTTACCTGCTAGTTTTTCCCCCTCATATGTGTGTCCCCAACTAATCTTTTAAAGTACGGTGAACAGTTGTTGCCTCCCTTAGAAACAACAGATCTCTGACCAGTCACACTATTGATCTGTGACGTACGTTGGCACTAACTGATTGCGCCCCCTAGTAGCTATTACTACTCCACTGATTGCTATGTTTATATTGGATTTCATCTCTGTCCAGTGTCCACAGCCTCTCACTGATAAACCTCTCTTGTGCAGCTTCAAAAACAGGCGTTCCCTCTGCGCAGCTGGAGCTTTCCAAAATATCACTGAAAATGTGGCGTCAGCAGCTTTTATCTGATGATGCCCATACGTTCGGCTCATCTTGTTTTCTAAAGCTGCACAGTTGGCGTCCTCTCTGTGAAGTGTGAAAATGAGGACACGTTCCATCATAAAGCGTAAATATGATCCTGTTTGTGTCATTAGAGCACTCCTCAGGCTAGTGCTGTACATGTGAGAAACAACAACACCGTCACGAGATGCTTTCTATACGTTTGTTCTATAAACTGAAGTTCATCACATTTGTGTCTGCAGGGCTTCTCAGTCTTGTAGAATTGTTGAACTCTAGATCCATAAACGATCATATTCTGTTGTGTTTTTTGCAGTACATTTAGTTAAAGACACATCCTAGAACTGTTCAGTATCTTGAGCTATGTACTTTTTTAACTTTTTAGTTGTTACTGCAGCAAAACATCGAATCTTATATTTCAAGTGTGACAATCCAAGTCCCTACTGTTTAAGATTTAAATTTTAAATCATGCTTTGTAATGTCACTTAAAAAGTACATTTTTCATTATATCTTAGCCCCTATTTAAAGGTGCACTGTGTAACTTATTGGTCCTAAATAGACTTGAAAAACAGCAGGTTTTTATTATTTAGATTTCTTTGTTGCACAAAATAATAAAAAAAATGCTTCTTTCCTTTGAACATTCTTGCATGATCACAAAATGAACTGTTATTTGGCCTGGAGGAGGGCCCCTTCATGTCTGTTTCTATATAAAACTGATTAGTGTAGCTCTGTGATTAACATAATCAAATAACATAATAGGTAACGATTTTACACATTTTAAATAGTATTTGATCATTAATAAAGGATGTAAAGCATGAAAAACTGCTAAAGTGAGAATATTTTCTTGAATCAAACCTGGAAAAACAGCTAAAAATCTTCTTGTTTATGACGTCAAAGTGTTGGTTCAGGAGCCCCAAAAAACGCAACCGGCGACTGTCAAAATTCACAACCTACTTTCCAAACAAACAAACAAAAAAAAGTCCAAAGTTGCTATAAAGAAGCAGACTTGGCAACTCTGATTTAGACCCATTCAGAATGTCTCAAAGTATGGTTTTAACTTTCTATTTCTAGCGAAATGTGTTGACTTTTTCCGTCTTAAAGGACAATTAAGCTTTTTTCCCTCTTAAACATGCTAAATAAAGCACTATTGATAGTCCCTTGTTTCTCATGTCAGGAATTGAGTTAGACTTACATATGGTGGCTGCAAAGAAAATGACACAGGGGAAATAAACTGCCATTTTACCTGTTACGCTAATGCTGCAGAAATACTAAAAACAGCGCAGAAGCTCTCTATCTGTGACCTCACATACCTGGGTCATTCGGAACAGTGTTTTTTGAAGCTGAGAGGAAATATAATCGTATCTCACAGACAGAACTCCAGCTGTGTTTGTGATAAGAAAACAATTGCTCAGTATTCAAGTAATTTTTGCATAATACATTTGAATTTGACCTACTGACTACTATCCAATAAATTGTAGTTTTTGAGTTGTCTCTACATAGTGTATCATTTATCAATCACTATATTTTTGTCTCATACCTGACCAGCTTACTTTTTTCCTAGTGTAATGTAAGAAATATTCTGTGGCAACATTTATCTGCCCATCTTGTGCGTATTTCCCTTCCTTAGTTTGCAGCCGGTCTGACCACTACAGCTCTTGTGGTGGAACATTAAGAGGTTTCCAGGCCTCAGAGATATGGGCTGATAGAGCAGTGAACACCACAATGTGTTTGATGGAAAAAGAATGGATTCCTGTCTGCTTTGGAGGGCTGTTTACATGAGGACTCCCTTGGGTGACCACAGGACAGGGTGTGGTGTGGTCGTCCCTCCTCTCCGTTTGTATCTAGGTTCTCCAATACTTTTCTTTAGCTAATTTCTAAAGTTGAGACACTGGTTTGAGTCACGGTTGTTCTAGTGAGTGCTGAAAACATACAGTAAATACACATAGTCCAATTTAAAGAACTAGACAGTGACGTGGATAATGTTTACTAAGGGAACATACTGTATTATTCTAAATCAACTTTATTAATCTTTTAAGCTTGATACAATAGCATTTCCTCATCTGAAGTTTACTCCAAGATGTGCTTGCATTGTTACATATTTTATTTAGGTAATCCTGTATTGTCCTGAAGCTGAGTAACCTGACTTATCAAGGTGGATCCTCTTGATATTTGTGACTTGTTGACAATCCATTTGGAGAAACCCCTGCCGAATGATTCAAGACAATTGCCGTCAATGACCATTGTGGTTTTGGTGGAAGCGCCAAAGCAAACCCAACCAAACATGGCTGCGCTGGTGGACAATGGTGTATTTCTTCAGGACTGTTTTGACTTTTGAAAAACGTGCTCACAGAGGAGATTTGTGCCGTTTTGGTGGGAAAGATGCCTGTGCTTTTCTCTCAACTTTACTGAAAATATTATTACTCACTACTTCCTCTGTTTTGACCAGTCACCTTTAGGTATTCGCCATGACATAAATTTTTTTTTTGCAGATGTCTTTCAGCATTCCAAAATTTTTTGAAAATTACTGCCGTAGATGCTTATAGTTTATAAAGTTGACTTCTATTTGTAATTTAAGCAGTTTTAATTTTTGTACCCTATGTTTATTATAGCTGAAAATGGCTTTACTTTATCTGATCTTCTTACATGAGTTGGAATGTGAGAAGGTCTTGACTTATTAAATGACGTAGTTGTAGTAACACCCAGAAAGTTAGGAAATCTTTGCAATCAGACTATCCAATGAGAAATAGTAGTTCATAGTTACACGGCAAAGAAAACTTATTGAACCTGGTATTTTCCTTTTGATCCACAGCCAAAGCTATTGTACCAAATGTCCCTAATGTTCCATTCAGTCATGTCCTGTGTTTTTGATAAACACCTGATACTTCATTTACCAAACCTTCATTGCTGGAGGATTACAAGTTGTACAGTCAATGTTTCTTATTGCCTTCCTTATTGTTTTGTCTAGAATGTTTCACAGAATGCCAAGGGTGTTTGGGTTCACTTTGGCGCAAACCACAATGCAGGGCTGTGATTGGTCCAGACTCGCAGTGGACGTCTTTAACTAAATAAAAATCTTATTTGTCACATTAAAGGGGCACTATGCAACATTTTTTGTAGAAGGTCTGTCACCTGTGTCCCTGGTCACATTAAAAATAGATGTATTTTATCCTGTACTAGACCCTAAAACATTGCCTTAAAATTACCTGAAATGAAAAGAAATGTATTGTTTATTTAAAAAAAATAAAACAAATTATGTGCACAAGTCAGTGAGATATTGTAAAAAAATAAATAAATAAATGATAATAACTACTGCAATACTTAATTCAATCACTGTTTTCATTCTAGATGTTTCTGTCTCATAGAAATTCTCATATTCCAAATGAAATTAATTGTCGACTAAAACAAATTTTGGACAACTAAAACAACACCAGTAAATTCAACAAGCGTATAAAAGTTTTTCAAGGTACTTTTGTGATTATAAGAAAAGTTAAATGACATTGTGTGGAACATTCTAAACCAGGGATGTTTTCCACATGGGGCTGCATTTTGAAACATAAGAAATCGAGGGCCATAGCAATGAAGTGAATCATTCATAATTTTGCATTTGATTTAATTTTGATAAACCCTCTCACTTTTATTAAGGCATTACACAATAAATTTTGGTTTATTTAACAATGTTTGTTATTACAATTATGATAGCTGAACTGTTCAAATTTGACAGTTAAGGGTATACTTTTTTGTAAATCGAGCTAATGTAGCAGGTACAAAGGTATCAATACTAGATACTAAAAATAATAACAAACAGTTGGACCTTTTCCACACAGTTTTAGAATAATCCTACAAAATGGAACAGACAATTTTATCCAACGCTGACCCTCCACATGTTTCTACTGTGCCATCTGGAACCCTGCAAATGAATTGACTGAATACAAACTACACCCGCTGTTGTAATTTTATATAACTTCTCAATTTGCAACCAGACTAGACAGCTGAAAGTTTTTCCTACAGCTATGGGATGGCACTAAATGGATGCAGATGGTTTTGCTTTGTCAATCCCCACAACTGGAAGACAAAAGCTAAAAACATTTTTGTAGACTGCGCTACAAGCACTTTTAACAGACAACTATAATAGTCTAAATCTGGCTGCATTTGGGTTTGCTTGTGTTTAATAGGAATCGTTCTTGGGAGTTTCCATGAGAGGAATGTTTCGGGTTTTTAGCTGCGGTTCATATCTGTCCTCCACCCAAAAGCACTGCCCCGGCTCCACAGGACACCCAGCCCCAGTCTAAATCACCCTGTGTTATTTTATTATCAATTTATTTCCAACCACACCACACTGTTTGCTCGGCGTGTCACATATTTTATCCTCTTGTTTACACAGAGCTGTTCTTATGAAGCTCTCCTGGCCCGCGTCGCAACACTGTTTTTATAACAGCATTAGATGTGGTAATGCAGAAACGCAACATGCCATTGGACGTGGTAAGAAACAGGCTGTATTGGAAAACTGGTGCTTCAAAAGATGAAGTTTATAATATGTAGTCAGCCAAGAAATCACTAAAAGAGAGTTTAGGTTCAATGACACATATTTTCTTCTTCTTTAAGTTATTTACCATGTCATAATATTGCATCATCATCAAAAACAGACTTTGAGTTTTGTCTTTTAGATGCTATTCTTTTTCCTATGGGCCTCAAAAACATGTCTGCAGCATTAGCATATCAGGCAAGATCGTTTTCATTATTTTCCCTATTGAATTTGCTTTGAGGCCATTAGAAAAAGCTCTAACTCAATTCTTGATGTGGGAAATACAAGACTGTCATATATGTTTTTTTTTATGGATTTTATTACATAAAACAGTATAGCTCTTTGAAAAAAATCATGTTAAGATCATAGGATTGTAAAAACTAATTGATTATAATAATAGAGCTTTTACTTTTTCGGTCAGAAATACATAATTTTTTGCCCATTGCTAGAACATCCATTTACTTAAAAACACTACTTGTGGTACAACACAATGGCACTTTGTCGTCATCAGTGCCCGTGAAAAAACAGGCGGATAACTGCACACCATTCGCGTGTTTATTCAGTTGTTAAAATATCCGAAGTAATGATCCATGGACGTCATCATTATATAGCTATAAAGCAGACAAAAGCATAACATTTCTTCTTTCTTCCTATACCTGAGATATTTGTCACGTTATAATGATGTTCCCGATTATAAAGTTGTTTTTGTTTTATTGAATTCACAAGTAATCCTGAATATTAGGCTATGTATATCAGCAAAACTCAATTGTTCTGTCCCAGTTTTAAAGGTTACAGCTATCTTAGCCTCAGTTTAAATGGTTGACGATGGCAATACTGTAGAAAAATCTTAACTTTCTTTGTATTTGTGATTTTTGTATTGTTTTTGTTTGTTTACTTGAGCTTATATCACAAAAGTGAAGTTTATGCAAAGGTTAAAACATTAGTTGTAGCTTTAAATACGCAAATACAAGACTGAAAGTAATGAAAAGGTTCCTGTGAAGTAGTGTGGAGCACTAACAGTCCATGACATCACAAGGTGGAACAAAGTATTTTCAGGTCAATGGCAGAAGACCGTATAAAATATAGGATAAAATGTGTGAGTGATCCAAAACACAACTCCATGTATGTTTTAAATGAGCTAACACATTAGTAAGAGTCAGAAATAATACAAAAAAAAGGTATTTTGAGAATACAATCTCAATCAAAGTTTTTTACAAGTTGTGCAAGCCAGACCAACTTTCTTAATGAATTGGTTGTGGGTGAAATCCCATCCAAGCTTCCATCCGCAAAACTCAATCCAATGTGGCCAATCATAGTTGTGTATTTAAAGTGGTGTGGCCAGTGGGTGTGCATAGATTTCATATTAAGCTGGCCAAGTTTTATCTTTATGGGCTGGTCTTGTTTTGTAGAAGCTGTGAGTTTTAGTCGATATTAAACATGCTGTTTTTCTCTCTTTTTTGCATAGAAAAAAATCGATTAAAGCAAGACAATTTTTGACGATTATAATGATGCTTATTGTGTTCTAGTTTCAGTATTTGTCCTACAAATGCGTCAAGCGAGCATGTCTATATCTCAGTATTTTCAGTCTTGATCATCATAGCAGATATTGTGTAACGCATTTGAAATTATTGATTTAAGATTCACACTTGTGAAGTTCCTACAACCTGTTTGTTTCCAACCAAATGTTTTACTGAAATGTTTCATAGAAACATTTATCATATCTCCATAGAAACACAGCAGGTAAAGTTTGATAATTGCGATTTGATAATCTGAAATATACCAGCATCTTTACTGCCGCGAGGGAGTTACATGCTGCATACTGGAATAGATTGCTGCTCTGGCATCTCTAAGAGACATAATCTCTAATCTCAATTTAAATATGTTGTTTACTGAAAAATAGTTTGTCCACCAGTGTAATTGAATAGTAGTCTTTGTGTAACTCCCATCACTGGTGATTGTGGCCTCTGTGTGGGCCGGTGCATTGTGCTGTGGTGGGCTGAGGTGAGCTGCCAGTTATCGACTCTGACATGTCCTCCTGTGTCTGATCTGATCCATATGCTGATCAATACTCACTCAGAGGGAGAGCGAATGAAGGCATGCTCACTGCACTGTCAGCGCCCAGCCTAACCATCACAGTCTTTTACTCAGCACCTGTGCTGTATGAGAAATAACATTGCACTGAGTCAGTGTAAATACACTCTGAATAGCCACAGCTGAATGAATGCAGAATCTGCAATATTTACAATGCAATGAAGGATGTACCCTTAAGTCTGGTTTTGTGGTTTTAGCGCAAAGGTTAATTCTTATTTAGTTAGCGCACATCCAAGGGCTTCACCCTTATCTTATATACTATCGTGATCTAACTACATAAAATTTGGGATGTGATGATAATTGTGTGCACTACAGCTCTAACTGTGAAAAGACAGCTACAGATTGTGGCTAATTCCAACATTTTTGGAATTAGCCAAAGGGGTCCCTGTCCTGGGCGCCAGCGTCTTAAGGGTCCAGAATGATATCCTTTTCGTATTAATTTATATTGTGTGGGGCCCACATCAGCCAATCTTGCCCCTGACCCACACATTTATGTCAACGGGGCCTGTTCGTGTCCACAGTTTATGTTTTTATGAGTTTTTTCTGTTTACAATATGTACAAGGCTGTTACAAATTTATAAAACTATTGTTGACAAGGTTTGACAACATTTATTTTGGAAAATCCTCCATACATTTTTAAAAACTTTTTGTCACAATGCAAATTTGAAGGCATTTTGCTTTGCAACTTTCTTGTAGTTCACCTCCCAAACTTCGGTAAATGCAAAAATATTTTTTCTAAAGTAGTAAGCTATTATCAGTCATGTCTTTTTAAGTCAACCCTGCAAAAACATCTCAAGGATGATAAATTAACTACAAAAAAATAAATTAGGCTTTATTCCACTTTCAAAAAAGTGTTCAATGTAGTGTTTACTGATGGTCGAAAAACAATGGCATTAAACATGAAGTGGTCTTGCAAAAGCTACAAGGCCAACAGTCTGAGCTAGCATATTGTGTTATATTGCTTACTATTATTCTCTCCGTCACATCTTTATTAATAATGATAATAACCGTGAAGTGAGGCGCCGTGTAATGACATTAATAATGCATTAATAGATGGCGCAGTTTCGCAGACAGATTTAGCTAAACGGGTGACATATCGTCACCCTATTAAACTAATGGCCTAAGTCATTTTTTGGCAAAAATGAGTTTTTGGCCTAAATCATCTCTTAGCAATACTGGGCATCTCTGAAAAAGTTTCTGAAATGTTTAGTTAGAAGGATCATGCTTTTTGTGCCCAAAAGGACAATGGCCTATGTCAAGAGGGAGACTTAGGCCATTTTATATGTGGCCTAAGTCAACATATTGGAATAATTAGGATAAAAAGTGTGACTTAGGCAATTTAACAAGCATTCCTTATGGCAGCTGCTTCAAGAAGAAACAGAATCTATAGCACAAAATAAGCTGCAAAATGTGTTTTTTTATTAGTTTCTACTAGTGAATGATTAGGTTTACAATTATAAAGGCTTGTGTGGTAATATAGTACAAATTTCACAAGGTATAGTTTAACTACTAATTTGCATTAATGCATGGGATCTGGGACAGTACCTCTGGACTGTCAGACTAGGGGGTGGTCTGTCTATTATAAGGAAACCTATTGTGTTTTTTTAGTAAGAAACTAGAACGTCTGCAGATCAGTAATTTACCTTATATTCACTATAAAACACAAAAATGATCTAAAAAGGCTTGAAAACAGAAACAGCTCTATTGACTTCCTGTTCAAAACTGCAGAACTGATAAATCTTAAAATGAAGAGGCGGGGCTTAACTATAAGAGGCAAAACATTTTAAATAACTAATTATTATTGTTGGAAAATTACTATGGGACAGTTTTGAACCATATAAGCTTCACTTTGAGTATTAATCTTTTGAACTATAACAAGTAAATACAGGTAAGTTCTGAATTAATTCAAATATAACTTTGAGTAAACTAATTGTGAAGGGAGGCCATTATAACAAGGTTAAAATATTTGAATAATACATTTTATATAATAGGACCCCTTTAAGAAGGGGCTCTGGAAGACTTGGATGGTGGTCCCTCTGTTTGAGAAAGAGGTAGAGTCAGTCGTCCCTATAAGGTCTGCTCCAGGGTACTCGAGAAGAGAATCTGACCGATAGTTGAATCTTGAATTCAGGAGGAGCAGTGTGGTTTTCATTACGGTCGTGGGAACACCAGCTCTATACTCTTCATAGAGTGCTCGAGGGTTCATGGCAGTTTGCCTCAGTCCACATGTGCTGCTCCAGAGAAGTGCTCCATTCAGTGCCCTGTTCTTAGGGCTGTCCAGTCCCTGTACGACCAGAGCAGGAGCTGTGTTCAGCTGCTCTAAGTCAGAGCTGTCCCCTGTGCATGTTGGACTCCCCCAGGCTTCCCGTTGTCACTTGTTCTGTTCATTGTTTTTATAGACAGAATTTCTATCTGCAGTAAGGGAGCAGAGCTTGTCTGGTTTAGGGACCACAGGATCTCATCTCTGCTGTTTGCAGATGATGTTGTTCTGATGCTCCTTCAAACCAGGACCTGCCTCATGCACTGGGACAGTTTGAATCGAGGGTGAAGCGGTTGGGGATAAAATCAGCTTCTCAAAATCTGAGCCCATGATTCTCGACTGGAAAAGGGTGCCTTGGCCCCTCGAGGTGGTGCAGGGTCCTGCCCCAAGTGCAGGAGTTAAAGTATCTCAGGGTCTTGTTCATAGTGAGGGAAGAATGGAGGTGAGACTGAGGAGGATCGGTGCAGCGTCTGCAGTGATGAGGTCGCTCTATCGGACCATTGTGGTGAAGAAGGAGCTGAGTTGAAAGGCAAAGCTCCATTTACCATCAGTCTGCGTTCCAACCCTCACCTATGTCCATGAGTTTTGGGGAATGACCATAAACACAAGATTGTGGATACAAGAGATTGAAATGGGTGTCCTTCACAGGGTTGCTCGGTGCAAGGAGGAACTCAGAGTAGAGCCACTGCTCCTTCACATTATGAGGAGACAGCTGAGGTGGCTTTTGCATCTATTTCTGATGTCCCAGCCTGTTTTTGACTAGCCAAAATATTTCTTTAACCAAACACAAAAAAGCACAAAGCAATAATACCCAAGTTTGACAAATCAAGATAACCAAGAATGATGATTTCGATGAAACACTGAATAGAACTGGGATAGGTATAAAAACTCAAAAAAGAAGGGCTGGGCAAGTGAGGATAGAGACATGCCTACTCAGGGTCGGATTAAATTGACAATTGGTCGATTTAGGTTAGAGTTAAGTATGTTTTGAGTTTACTTTATAAAAGACAGTTGATGGTTGAGTTTTCAGCTGGCAAAACCAGACGTTGGAAATGGGTTAAGTTCAAAAACCCAGCAAAGAAGACCTGGAGAATGGAAAAAAGGGTCTGACTCCTGACCAGTTTACTTTATGTGGCATTTGTATGATTTAACTCAGAATAATTTCAGTTTTGAGTTTGGATTATGGACTGAAAGGGCTGTTTAGGTCAGATGTAAAGTTGCCTAAGTCAGACAAAAAAAATTGAAAAAATGGCCTAAGTCACTTTATTCTTAAATTTTAAATAATTGACACACAATGTTTTATGCATGTCAACAGTCATCCACTGTGAAGGCCTTTTTGGTTGAATATTTAACAAATATCATATAGTCTGGATTTGGCGAAGTTTTTTGTGATTTCCCAAAAACTTGAAAAAATGACTTAGGCCATTAGTTTAATAGGGTGACGATATGCGAGGAGCACACACAAACGCACGTGACTCTCTCTCGCGCGCACACCCTCTACTTCCCTCGCTCGCGCGCACTGCTGCAGGTAGTAGCTCCTCCCCCTCCTCTAGCTTCATTGGCTTCGTTCATTCTGCTGCCGCTTTAAACCACGCTTTAAACACACAATGCCTGCCGCCTCCCCTCATCCCAGCACCAGCACGGACCAGCACGGGCGCTAGGACTACTCAAACCGTAGGTGAGCCCTCTTTTCTCCTGCATTTATCTCACTCTATGACCGTCCTTGCCCTCTGGTCTTTCCGCGGTTCAAAACCGAGCGAGTTCACCGGCGTCAGCGCTTACTACGTCTGTACCGGCTACACCAGCCTTGTGCTCGTAGTAACGACGTGCTAGCGCTACCAACTGCGAATATCCCCTGCAATTCTTTCATTGTTTCACGTTTTGTGACCTAAACCTTTGTTTTATGAATGAATTCTAGTCGTCTAATAGCGCCGCGTTGTATCCATTGCTCCCCGTTAAGTTTGCTGGAAGTGATGTAATGTATGTAGTGGGAAAAGCGAGCACTGCGTAGACGTTGCGTAGAGACTTCAAACAATGTGTTATAGCCAGTGAGAACTGTCTTGTTACTGTTTTTGCAAATTACAATACACTTCAAACAAGCTACCATGCTTTTTTGGAATTCTGCCTTTTGTCTGATACATTTCCAGCGGACAGATATGACGTTTTCCACAAAGAAGACTTCAATAAGGACCATTTCTTTGGGAGCCTACTGGTCTAACGGAAAGGCTGGTGTAAAGTAAGTTTTCATGAATCATTATAGGTAAGAAACAGCGCACACTTGTTCACAGAAAGAGAGGAGGCTGGTACAGCACTACATCTGATAATGCTGATTCACAGTCACAGATTTGGGAATTGCTTGTTCCTGAAAGTATGAACTGACCTCAGCACGCTGGACGTCGTCTTTAGGTGGAATTAACAACTTTATTGAGCTCTTTTCCCACGCAGTCTCATGCATTTTTGTGTGAGTTCCTACTGCTGCCTCACAATTACCGGTTTGGATATCAAACATGAATCATCACTTCATATTCTCAACAAAAACATCCTTTGACAATCTTAAGAAGAAATTTAACTTTATAATCGCCTTTTGATGGAGGATGGGAGGGATTTTACCGCAATAAATCAGATATTTTGTGAAGGTAAGGAATTGTTTTGAAATCCTTCTGGTGCGTCCACAGGTTTTAAATTCAAGGAAGATTATTCAGCAGTATTCATGGGAAAATAATGTGTTGAAAGAAGAGGAGGAGGTGCCTCGCCAGCCCCCCCAGTCTGGATGATTTACTGTTTATTCACTGGGATGGTGGAAGCTGCTGCCGCCCAGGAATGTGAGAGAGAGAAAATTAGAACAATGCAGCCACAGCGGGGAACGTAATGAGGGGAAACACTGCGAGACTGAAATAATATGAAGAAGAGACGCAGAAAACATGAAGGCAGCCCGTGGTGTCTTGTCAGAAGCGTCCCCATGGAGAGGTGTAACAAACTTCCTCAAATGATTTTGCCAGTGTTTACGTTCTGGGAAACTTTAAGAGAATGAAAGTTGGTTCTACAAAACATGAGAATTTAGTGGTAAGTATTTAGAGATGGGTGCAAGACAACTGCCTACAAAACTTTTTCCCGCTTTTTGATTTGTCCCAATATGTCAAGAGTTACCACAACAGTATTTTGTTGACCTGACAGATTTTTATGCTGGGTGCCTGTTCACATTTTGAAGTGCACTTTATTTGCTATATAAATATCATAAAGTTGAAACCATGCCACTGAATAAATAAACCCTAGCAGCGTTTCTTCAACTGTGGTAGTGGCTCCCTCTGATACTGTAGTTTGATTTTTTTTGTTTAGTTTTTGAGCAAATCTGTATTTATGTATTTATCATTTTTGGGTAAATCTAAGCGCTAACTTATACACAGTTTAGCGTCCAAGTGATTCAGTCTCATTATGAAATAGGTTTAGTTAAATTTAGACCAAATTATAGACATTCAAATTTGACTCTTACTCATAATCTGCCCTATGACATCAACACATTCTAAATAACAAAATTACAGGCCAGTCATACAGATCTTTTGCAATGAGACACTAATAGAAATCAGCAGATTCAAAATGTATTATGACCTTTTTACTATTTCATTGAAAAGTATGATGCTATTAATAGGAAAAACTGTCTCCGCCCACTATCTGGACATCATCTTATTCGAGAATGTGCACATAATCCTTTGGTAAAAACATTAATAAATCTCTTATGGTCTCTAATATTATGATCAATGTAGCAACAATGGTTTACTAATTGATTGGAAAATTAGTATCAAAATTAAATAGTTTAGCAAGTCCATAAAAAGGACAAAATTTAATATTTTCCCACACAATTTTAAATTTTGAACTAGCGACCAGAACTAGTAAAGAAAGCCTTTATTTTGTTGCGTTGAAAAAAAGATTATTTGACCTAGTCCCTCGAAAACAATATTTTGAGATGTTTATATGGTGACAACACCAGCCTGAGTCACAGAAATTAGTTATTCAAGCATCTACAGCTGGAGTCTTATCATCGTTATAAGATTTTCCCACAAGTGCAAGGAAAAGCTACTTACAATAGATATGACTCGACCAAAATGACTAGGATACACTTATCCAACTTTTTCAGTTCCTATTTTGATAATTTAGCTTAAAGTATTTGCTAGATGTCTGCTATAGAGGTTATGCAGGTGACATCACAGCATTCTAACTGTGAGTGCTGAGTGGCAAGGATGCATGAGAGTTAATGTAAAGAAAGGACATTTTCTCTTGTAAAAGTTCAATAAACAGCTAAAACAGGAAAATTAAACTACAGTTTGATAACAAATTCAACCCACCACAAGTCTACTGAGCATTGGTTTTGTAACTGACATGTAAACAGAGAAAATCAAGTCAACAGTTGTAGCAAAGCAGATAAACTTTAGCTTCTCACATTTATCAGACATTGAAATCACACACAGTTGAAGTTTTTACCTTTTTCTTCTTAAAAAAGATGTTTTTGAGTCCGTTTGTTGCAGTTAAAATGTCCTAAATCATCAACTGTTTTAGCAGACAAACTTGCAGCTAACAAGCCGTTGCCACGACAACAAAGAAATACATTGAAGAAATGCCACTCATTCTAAATGTTGCTAAGCAAAATGATGTCAGTGCATAACCTCTATTGACCAATACCAGTGTAGAAACTGAAATGGATTTAATGCTTCTCAAACACCTGGGTTTTGGATCAACATCAGGCGGCAGTAGTCTCATTATGTCCAAACATTCAAGGATTGGTGGCAATATCGGTGTTTTTCTATCCCTAAAAATGATGCCATCGCTCATTTATTGAACAATAGGTCGATATTGTAATTATTGTGACCGGCCTGCTGCCAACAAGGGATTCGCATGGGCAGTTTTGGATAAAGGTCACATGTTTGGGTTTACAAAGACGTTTAACTCACTGCTGGCTGCTTCTTGTTTTATGATATTTTCAAACCTAGTTAGGAAGTTGTTTCATTGTTTGTGTTTTATGTTGGTGGTATGTTGACATTGTGTAATTACAGAGTTTGCAGGCTCAGTGGAAAACTTGGAATGACAAGCTATTGTAGTCTGTTGTGGTTAAGTTTAGGGATGACAAAGGAATTTGCTCCAAAGTATTGCTTGTCAGTTACTCAAGTGTTGTGGCTGCTGTGATGTTTACTATTAGCAGTGATAGCACAGGAATGCTAACAAGCTCTATCCATCACATAGCTCTGCCTGACCTGAAGCTTGTCCGTGCTTTATCGATCGGATTTTATTTAGTTTACATGCTCTTTCCAGTTTTAGCTGTTATTGATTAACAATCAGTCTAGTCGGTTTGTAGGATATTTATATAAATTGTTATTTAAACCAGAAAAAAACTCAATAATCAAACACCCAGTGCCTTGTTTGTAAAAGTTAAGTGGGTTGAGTAGAACTTCAAAATAATGTCACTCAAATAGTATAATGTTGTAGTCCTCAAAATGACTCAAGTTGGTTAGAGTAATTTTAAGACTAACTGTTTGGATGTAGTATTTTTTCCAGTTTGAAGAGCATATCATTTGGTCATAAGTCATAACATTTCATGACATTGAAATGTAATGTATAAGGATGCCAGAAACACATTTTTTAAACTATGGCTGGACATTATGTCAACTTTCACTATATACTGTGAATGTTACTTTGAAAATATACAAAAATTGAATATCAAGCAAGCTTTAATTATTAGGTATTTAAAAATGGACTTTCACTCAAACTTACATGATATTTCTCTGCATTTGTGATTTTTTTTCCCAGACATTTCCAATAAGTCTGAAAGGTAATGTCTCACCTACATGAATAGACGTATGTACTCTTACTTAAGTAAAATTATTACTCTATTATATTATTACTCTATAGTATTAGCCCTGTGCCAAATACTTATGCATACAAATTATGAAAAAGTTGCTCAAGTAAGTGTACCTGGCACCCTTTCTACACATGCTTGTTTGTAAACGCTGTTGCTTCTCAGTTAGCCTTATAACAGGGCCTCTTAAAATATGTCTTCTCTCATCTCAGCTTTATAGATTGTTTATCATCGTCCATAATAGCAGGTGTTGTTTATATCCGTTTGGTTGAATGGAGCACATATGGCAGCAGAAGTTCGGTTCGTCTCTAAACACAAGCCGCCGGTTTGGCACGGCACTCTATGGTTCAGTTTGTGAGTCACTGAGACAGTCGCCAAGACCACTCCAGCAGTCCCAGCGAACAAGCGGCCAGTCTCTCTTTAAATCAAGCGCTGAATGACAAATGGTACACCTCAAATATTTCTTCAATCTCAACGTCTGAAAGTGCATGAATCACTGAACAAAATCTCTCTACTCCCTTTACAATAAGAGCTACAGGGCGCATTTTAGGAAGATTAATCACCAACTCTGATGACTAACTTTATGAAACTGTTAAGATACACATATCTCTCTTAACACGGTGTACAGCACATTGTCTCAAATGTCTGTATCAGATTTGGAAGAGCAACGGTGGCAAAAAGCAATAATGCAGTGCAGCTAAAACGGGTGACTCATAAATCAAGGGTTGCATTTTAAAAAGTTGGGTTCGGATTATTTGATTAAGCTTCAGTAGAAATTCCAGTTTCGTCACTGCTGTGCCTGCGATGCTTAAAAGTCAGGATTTAGTTCACAGTTCACAATTTCAACACATCCTGGGGGGTACATTAACATTTGAAAGACTGATGAAATCGTTACAGAGATACTTATACGTTAATAATCATAAATGGGGAGGAAACTTATTTGATTTCAAAATCTCAGCTGTAAATATCAGTGATGCTCAGATTGATTCATTTGAGATTTTCCAGGGCAATATTTAACACAGATGTTTGGCAGTTAAAATTGATCTTGTCTAAATGCAATGTTTTGCTGCTATTCAAAAATTAGATGGGTCTTGTCACTAATAAAACATCTGTAGATTGAAAATGGCTTCAAGATAATTTATAGAATCGAAAATGTCTGATCTAAAGACATCATTACATTCTACTACAACCTGTTCATTTTTTAGTTGTTCCGAAAACATTACATATCAGATTTATGAGAACTTTAAGTAAGTTTTCTCTTTTTTGTTTTTGATTATGCACTTTGGGTTTGTTGAAAAAACTTCCATTGCAGTTTTCTTCAGTTATTTCAGCTTTAAATTCCAAATCCCTATCATTGCTACCTTGAGTAAAAAATAGTAGATATATGATGATTTTTTGGGGGTTGATTCATTCACACAAGCTTATTTACTCACTAGCTGTCCCAGAGGTCAGACGGTGCATGTACCTGTCACTGTTTTCACTTGTCCTTGACTCCAGACAGAGTCTCGGAGGGAGCCGACAAGCTGCTAATTCCTCTTTTCACTGACGCAAAGCAAGTGAGTGAAGTGCTCCACATTCCCAAGTTCTCTGAGTTATTTTGGTGAAGGGCGGCTGTATATTCATGAGCTCTCCTTTTAGTCATTAGGGCCCAAATCTTACCCCGACAGGCTGCCAATGAGGTCAGCCCATTCTGCAGCCTCAGTTCTAGTGCCCAGGCTGCTTCTCTGGAAAGATATTTTTTCAATCGGCAAGTCTCTTCAAAGTTTAATAGAGAGAAATGGATGAGCCAAAATACGGATAAACATGCTAAAATACACTCAACTGTATTCTTGGATTTGGAAGTCCTCCATGCCTTATTGAAGGATATGATTTGCTAAATTGCACTAAACATGAGCCCTGTTAAGATTTATGATGCTCTGACTTATGAGGCAGTCACAAGTAAACATCTAGTTTACATCTAAATTGGTCGGAAATCTTTCCGTCTGCCCGCTGCCACAACATGTTTCCCGCCTCCGTATTCTTATCCCCTGAGCTGGATCTCTCTCCTCCCAGCGCTCCCAGTAGTGCCCTCAGCGCCATCAGAGCCCAGCGCCAGCATGGAGCCGGCAGCCAGCCAACTTTGAGAATTAGAGGTGATTACAACTCTGCGTGTGTCTGTGTGTGTGCGCATGTAGGGCTCTGCGACAGACTGCCGGCTTGTTATATAATCTATTTTACGCCAAAACAACTTGAGAGAGCATCACCAGGAAAAGAAGCCTCCAAACCCAGCAGAACGCTCCAAGTGGCTCCAATTGATTAGATACACAGCTGAGATCTGTCAGGTGCACTTTTGATTTTAGCATAAACATATTTCTTTCAGAGATCAGGCCCAGCAAGATGGTCCTCCCATTTGGAAACCTGAAAATCTGGATTTTTGTGACTAGGGTGTTAATCACAAAATAATTATATTACATTATACATTGAAATTAAAATAGTACAGCAGTAGTCAGTAGTTTAGCTTTAACTGGAGTGTATTATTTAATAAAAAATAAGGTTATTGTAGAGAAAATGCCCAGAAACTTCCAACTCAGCAAATGCTTTATTATTTTTAATCTGTTCCATAAAAAGTGAATTCATAAAAACACACATTATATAGTGATTGCCAAACCTACTTGATTGATAAACTAATGTTATTTTTATATCTAATAATAGTTTGTTTATCTACTAAAATCCAGGAAGTGTGTTTAAAAAATAAATATTAGCGTTTGACTAACTAACACAACTTAACTGAGGTGATGCAGTTAATCAGATTTCACTTATGACAGACATGATTATTCCACTAATCCATTATAATAGTTGTGTTATCGAACACTACTTTAAAAAGAAAAAAATAATTATTAAATGTCATTATTACCAAATCTTGAGTGCGGCATACAGTTTGTGAACATTTTTACCGACTATCATTTTATTTGTTCACAGTGATGATTACATTTATGACTTAAATAATAATCAATCATATTTTTTGATTCCCTCAAATTCTAAAACTCTTCAAAGCACATTGAGAAAAAATATTGGAGGCTTAGAAATAGGCCGGGGCCATTTCCAAATCAAATCAAATCAAATTGTCAATTATTTGGTGGTGGGTTTTGAATGGAAAGATCAAAAAACAGTCTTTTGTCAGTAAAAATGTGTAGTTTGGAGCAAAAATCTAACTTTGATCCAGAATATTGATATACTTATAGTTTAAAAAAAAAAAAAAATCGAATAAATTGAACATTTAAAAGGTTTTGTTTATGTTTCTGAATGGAATTTTTCCTTTGTTTTTGAAAAAAAATACTCAAAATCGAATCAAAAATAAAAATTGATCAATATGAGGAAAAAATAATCGTGATTATATTTTTTGCCAGGTCGCCCAGCGCTACTTAGAATGCATTTGATAAGTGAGCAAAACTTATGGACTGATGTTAAAAGTTATTCAATATTTTAAATATGTATGTTTATGCTTTAAGCAAGGTAATATAATTGTGCAATGTGAAGTTTGACCAAGCCTAGTTCCACATCTCACAGTCCCATTTGTACTGTTGTGCTTACTGCTTCAGACAATTGCTCCAGTGGCACTGAGAAATGGGCCAAATGTAGAGGACTCATTCTCATTTCAAATGCACATTAATACTTTTAACAAGTAACTTTCTAATGTCCTTTCCTTAAAAAGACCACCAGTTTCCTTCTGAATGTTTATCCATTCTTTATCCATTTGCTACAAACCAAAGAGTGCGTTTTCCTTTGCTTGTGTAGTGTTAAAGGTGCGCTGATGAATGAGGACGTGTCTCCGCAGACGTGTACACAGAGGGTCTAATCCACACAGACAGACAGAGTGTGATCAGGCTAATCCTCCTCAGCTCCTCTGCTCTAACCCGACCTGCACTTTACCTCACACACACCCACTACACACACAGTATACACACATACACACACTCCTCCTGGGCCTGTCTCAGGTGAACGTCTCACTGTCACTTCCACTGTTATTACTCTAATGGCGCGTGGCACTTTGACTGCGCTGGAGTAAGGCTTGCTTCAGATATGGCGTCGGCGTGGTTCTGTTTACAGTTATTCATTCATCAGCATGTATGATGGTTGGGAAACTGTAAGAAGAATATCATTTCCAGATAGAAGAAAAATGTCTGTTTTTTTGAAGTTTAAAATTATTCTAATGAAAGGATTTTTCCTCAACAAAGGAAGCAAGTGAAAATCAATGCTTACCGGTTGGAAAAACTGAAAATAGGATGAGTTTCTAAGCGTTTTTCACACATTTACGGAATATAACTTTTAATGTTAATGACAACTATCATGCTCGTGCCTCTCTTCTTTTATTTTTTTTTTTACAGCTGCTTTTGCAACATGTCTACTGGAGAAACAAATTGTTTTAATAGTATTGTTGCTCTTGTAATAATTTATTTAAAACGGCGTAGTTACAGAATCCAGTCAGTTGATTTCTTGAGCTAAGCTGATAAAAGCTATGGCAAGATTGAAAAGTAGTTGATTTGTGTGTATGCGTAAAATATTATGCTAAATCTGTTTGGTGTCTTTATCCAACTTTGTGTCTAAACTCCCATGAGCTTAAATTATAAATATGTTGCATTATTTGCACCATCCTTCAAACATGCTCTAATAAAACTGTGTAGTAAAGCACACAATTTATGTTTGTACCACATTTAATTTTTAGTTAGCGCTCCATTTATGCCTGTAAAGGAAACAACAAAGTGCATTCAAACTGCCTGACGTGCTAATATTGCAGAAATGCTCCCAGTGAGTCTGGATCATTATGGCTTGAAAACAGTGCAGAAGATCTGAGATACTTATGTATGAGATCACAGATCAGGGACATTCAGAACACTATTTTCTAAGGCTCAAAGTGGAAAGAATAGCATCTCGCAAACAAAAATGCAACTGTGTTTTTGATAGGGAAGCAAGATTAGAAAAGGATTAAAAACCCAGAAAAGGTTCATTTGCATATGTGTCCTTTATGTTATTTGTGTCCTTACTTTATCTTTTATTCATAGTTCACTTGTAATTGTTCCCTTTTCCTTGTCCTCTGCAGATCTGACTCCGTGGCCTTCTGTAACATTTTCCTCATGAACTGACGAGGAGATGGTCGACCGGACGCATGCAGCGACATCTCATTAGCACGTGTCACCTTGTCAGAAGAGGTCAGAGGTCATTACACATTTAGCCGTCCACTGGAAAACACTCGGATTATAACTGAAAGAAGATTTAGCTAGAAGTGAAATAGTTTGTCGGTATGTTTTTGCCTTCTGACGCTTTCTGAAGGATATTTTATTAGATGTTGCTATTTTAGCTTTTTTGGACTACAGTTTTTTACCTCCCTCTTTTATCTGGGAGGAAATGGGCCCAGATTTTGCAATTCCTGAACGGACTATAGTAAGTTGATTGAAGCTGAAGAGATGGACGGCGCTAAGATGTCGTGGAAGAGGAACTATTTTGCGCCGGGCGTCGGTGGAGGAAGCGGTGGCATCGGAGCAGGACTGAGCACCGGCGGGGGGATGCAGGAAATGTTGACACCGCGTACCATGTCGTCCATCGCTCCCAGCAAAGGGCTAAGCAACGAGCCGGGTCAGAACAGCTGCTTCCTGAACAGCGCTCTGCAGGTGGGTGGCAAAAAGCACAATTACAGGTGTTACTTAACAGGTAAAGGGATTAAGAGGATGAGCTCTGTTGTTTCCTCATTGTCAGATAATCCTGAGGAAAGACAAGCAAAGGTAATCAATCTGAATCTCTGGAGTAGGATATAACTGCAACCTTATGTGACCCAACTACAGCTGACAAAATAATTAATCAGGATTTTATTTCATCACACCCTTAACACACCCTCCTAAATTTAAACCTATTGAAATCTAATTGAGCACATTAGTCACAAGAACAAATTGAGAACAAATAAATGAATCTACATACAAAACCGAGAGTTTGCTTAGAAGCAATTGCAGACATGTTTGATATGTTCTAAAACAAGTTTTTTTTTAACAATTTAAAAGAGACTAGAGAGTATGAAATCCGTAAGAATATTCCAGTGTAATTAAGCTTTATATAAAAAAATTACTTACTTAACATGGCTCATGTCAGATGAATATATGTTGAACTTCAATTTGAGGTTTATCCGTGTGAAACTTTCTCCACTGACAGCGTTTGGGGAAAAGTTGGGACGTTTAATGAAATACTTCAAGCTGATTGGGTGACTTCACTTATCAGATAGTGCCTATCTTTAGTGTGTGCTTAACCAATCAAAGCACCGAATCATAATCACGTATCCAATGTGCACATGGGATACGTGATTATAACACACGGGACACCTGTTTGTTATTATGTCAGTAAATGCTAATACTCTCTATTCCTACTAAAACAATCGATAGCAGTAGAAACGCGTACATACACAGTAGCTGCCATCTTTGCTTTGCTTGATTTAGGCACTACTTGCTGTCGTCTTTTCCCAACAGCCTCCCTCCCACCTGCTGCGATATGATTGGGCAGTTAAACCAGCGGTTCGGACCGCAAACATTCAGGCTGGGGGCAGGTGGGGTAACAAACGGTTTCTCTGACAAATATTACAAGAGAATCTATCTGGCTGGACAGATTACTTTTTTTCTGTTTTTTAATTAAATTGTTTTTGCTCAAATTTGCAATTGAAAATGCCTGAAATATAGCATGATTCACTTGTGTCATACGCAAACACAATTGGTCTTATTTAAATTCTTTATTTTAAAAAATACTGTTTGTAGCAGAAGAAAAAAAGAATTTTCACAAATCTTTCTTAAAAGTCTGAACTGAAAACACACCTTTTTACTGACAAAAGATTGACTGTGAGTGGGAATTCTAAAAAAGATTAGAAATGTCTAAATTAATCAGCTGCACATCCTTATTCCTAAGAAATGCTCCTGCTGAGAGTTACTGTTTCATCTCATACATTTCCAGTCACTTGGTATGACTAACTTTGTCAGTTGCATTCTCGTAATGAAGTAACTTTTCTGTTCCGTGGGAAGGCAAAGGCATGTAAATTGCTTTGGCTGCTGTTCCAAGGTCTTTACTGTCAGATCTTAGATGGCTTTACTTTTCACTCGCTCCATCTTCATGTTCTTCAGTTTGCTCAGGTCAATTTTGTATTCTCTTCTACAATAAAACAAAAATCAAGTTTAAAGTTGTTACATACAAAACAATTTCTCTAATCACTGCATGAACCCATCGTAGTATGTATTGACTTGTTGATTGTGTAATCTGTTTGTTCGTCTGTGTAAGCCTTGTACACATGCAGGTCTACCACAGTGAGCCAGACAGCCAGCCAGTCAGACGACTCCACCTTATGCCACTGTGGCCTGTAATCACACAACAGCTTTTTAAAGAGCCTGGTGTTAACGTCTGACAGCGCGGCCACACTACTGCTGCTGCTGCTGCTGTAACAGAGGCGGGAGCAGTCATTAAGCCTGACTGACTCTTAACTCCAGGTGGGAGGGTTCAAATGACAGAGAGGGTGAAGACACAAACACCCATTAAAGGCTTGCTCTGGAACTGACTCTTCCAGCCGCACTCTGTAATGCCAATCTGTGTGTATATTTCATCATAAATAACTGCACTGCAAAAGGTGTGTATGTGTGTGGGTCTGTGTGTGAGCTCACATGGAAAGTTAAATCTGGAATATTATCAGATCATTTGCAGGATTATGATTGATATTTGATATTTTTTGAGCCAGATCTAAGCGTGACATCCAACATTTAACTAGCTGCAGTGGCTGATAAGCAAAAATTGCCTATTCCAATACTTCACGAGCCACAAATGTATGTTAAAGTTACTGTACCCATTTTTTTTTTCATAACCAAGCTGAAAATCAGTACCACCCTGTGCAAAATAGATATGTCTACTATCCAAGAAATGTGTTTAACCTGCGCTTTATCACACTAGCTTATTGACGTCAGGCAACTCTGGCTTCTGAAAGTTGCTAATGGTGAATAATTATGCGCCTCAGAATTCATTAGGTTGCTGAGAAAACATTGACTGCTGTAATAAGAAATAAATAGTTCTGTTTGTTCAAGTTTTTTGGGTATAGCACTTTAATTTGAAAGAAAGATTAAAAAAAACAAATGCTTATTACTTTAGTGAAAAAAATAAAATAAAAATGTAATCATAATGAAACTGAAAGATAAATGTGTGGCATAATGTCCAACCATATACAGTATTTAAATGTCCAATGTGAATGTACTGTCACTGTCGATCAGTTCTGGAAGCAACTGAAAGCCAGTACTTTAGTTGTATATGCAACTTATGTAGTTAGAAAGCAATTTTCCATTGTCCCGTACTAGTAAAAACTAAAACACATTTCATTTTTCACTGTAATGGGCTGAACGCACCCAGTTATGACCAATTATCTTTCAGCAGTGTAGCATTTCTGTTATGGTAGAGCTGTAGTTAAGTTTGGATTGATTGATTAACTAAAAATTGGCATTCATTTTTGTATCTATTGTGCAATAAAGGTACACAACATCTTTTGTTATTTACATTTACTCACAATTAGCAGAGAAACAAACATTTTTGCTTAAGAAAAAAAAAATCAATACTTCATTTTACTCATTTAGTGATGGAAATTAAGCTGCATGAAAACTATTCACAAAAGTACCATTTTTTTTAAATCTACTAAATTATATCTAACTGAGTAAATGTAAGCAAGTACTGCTCACCTTTGCTATAGTCTTGGCTTGAACCATGTGCACAGTGTCATGACTGTATCACACACATTTTGGCTTGGCTTTGCTTCAGGAATCGATGTCATACTGGCAAATTCCAACATTTCTATAATTTTTAATATCATGGAAAACTTGGAAAAGTCATGGAAACTTCTAATCTAATTTCCAGGCCCTGAAAAAGCTTTGGAATTTTTACTTGTTTTGGAAAATGTGGGTTCAACATATTATGGGTTCAGAACTTTATTGGAGATAATTTGCCTGGTTCTGTTGAGTTAAGATAAAGAAACGTGCTAGTATAAATTGAACAGTAGGTACACAGTGTTGCTTTTTGGCCAAAAATTAAACTTAAATGTAAGCATGTTTTTCTAGTTTAGATGTCTTTGTGACACTAATAAACAACAAAAGTCTGTGTGCTATTAAACAGAATTTTTTTTTCACATCCTTTGCTCATTTGTTTTAAACTGGAAATAAAATAATCTAAATTTGACATTTTATTGTAACAAAATAGTTTGAAGCCTAACATTTTCACTTTTTAAGTTTAGAAATTCCTATAATTATTGTCTTAAGCCCTGAATGAAGGCCAGTAATTGATTCAAATGTATGGAAGCACAGGGAATTGTTTTGGAGAAGTCATGGAAAACCTTAAGTTAAATACTGTATGAATCTTGAATAAAAGTGATGTATTTTAGACAGCAGAGTCTGACCCAGAAGAGACCAGACCTGGCAGTAGTAATCAGAACAGAAGCTTAAAGCAGTTGCACAGACGGCTCAACAATGTGACAGAGAGAAAGTGAAGAAGAAGAACATTTTAGTAACAAGCAGCTGAGGGCTTCATCTCTCCATGACATGCTTTTCTCGCCATCAACTCCATTCATGTCTATAAGCTGCTACAAAGAGGCTCACATCTGGAGGATTTTAGGCCTTAGTGTTTTTTTAGGGCCGCGTTTGCTTTTGTTCCCGATCCCACCGCTTTTCAGAGGCTCTCGCAGGTATTCAGCAGTCTCAGTACCTGGATTGTTTGTATTTTTACTACAATGTTTAGAAAAGTGGAACTGTTCATTGTGGTTGGAATTGAGTGACAGTTTGGCTAAACAACCAAACTAACACAATGTGTGATTGTGCAAATTCTTTTACAAGAAAAAGAAAAGTATTTTATTATTTCTGCCATGTGTGAGTATAATTACCGGAAACTTATTCAAATAGAATAACCTGTAACCTTACAAATAGAAAAGCTCTCAGTGAATATGATCCGGACTTCATACAAACAAACTTCACCCAAAAAATCTGATTCAGAAATTCAGAATGTATTTTTATTGTCAGTGAACAAAACAAAATTCACAAACAAGAAACTTGCTTCAATGTTAATGTGCAACATATAGCACTGATGATAATAATAAAGAGTAAAAAGATTAACTATGATAAATAATATTTAGAATAGAAATATATAATACAAAGTATAAGCATAACAAGTAAATTAGTATAGCAATAGTTCAATCTGTCAGTGCAAAGAGATAAGGTGATGTTTACCTAATTAATAGCAAATCTAAATCCAGTTGAAATAAAAGCACAAACATTTTCATCCACAAATGTTTTACACAAGATAGTCAATTTCTTTTAAAATGTGTCAAATCATGTACGTTGGTGCCACCACGTTTTGTCGACTACAGCAAAAACAAACAGCACATGAAACCTATAAACATGGATTTTCAGGAGCTTGTAAACAAAGGTTGCTGACAGGGTTATTAGCCCCGCCCACTTCTCTTATTCAGATGTGGAATGAATAGCTTTTAACTAAAAAAAATATGTTTGTTTATGCAAGTAGTTAGAGGTTGATCCTTTTTTTGCACAAGAAGTGTTTCCCTTAACTACAAGAACTTAAGCTGGAGCACACATCATTTGGTCTTTTTTTTTTTTTACTTAGGACAGTCCCATTTCTAGTGCTTGGAAGCTGATTTTTGCATTATAAAAATATTGTTTCATATAAAGCTTAACAGTCAGAAATTGTCATATTGTTGTAGTATTTTACACAGTTGTGGAACTCAGCTTCTTTTCTTAATGTGAAAGCGCAGAATTCTCACCTGACTGTGACATATTGGCGCTGGTGGGAGGGACAGGATGGAGAGCACAAACAGGCCCAAAGTGCTGACATTACAGTTTCACACAATCCAAAGATGGAGCAGATTCACTCCACAGAGGGGCCGGGCCTTTACAGACTCGTTCTGACCAAAAACACCCTCCAAATCCCTCTGAAATCTCCTTCTGAGATCTCCAGGCTGGTCAAAACTGCACAGATGAACACATTCCTCTATAAATGCATTCTTGTGGCTCTGCAGGAGAGCTGACTCGCTAGACACAGATCAAAACAAGGCTTATGTGAGATGTTGTGACGCACCTACAAAGAAAAACATTTTCAAGCTTAATATGAAGCACAACTTATCCATAACATGAGAAGAAGGAAAACTTGGCTATGTCTCTATCTGCAGGTTAAGACTAACAAATCTAGCTGGAGTACAACTAGGGCTGGGCAATATGGTAATTAAAAACAAACTCCTATTCACATGGTTGTTGTCAGTCTAAAATGGACATCTATAACTATAGCATCTTAATAACTTCGTAGTTTATAATTATAACTGCAGAGGGATTTTAAATAAAAATGTAGCTTTTATGCTAGTGACTAACCACAGAGCTGATTAGCTCAGAGCACATTTTCAAACTTTCATTATTATTTTTTTCAAAATCCCTGCGGGGGTTTATAATGGGAGCTTGTTCTTCGGAACCAAGGAGTGGGAGGTCACTGTTCAGCTCTATTGGTCAACTTTTGTCATAAGAATTGGTGATCTGAAACAAAATATAAATCGCAGGTTTTTTTTCTCCCGTATGGATTTACCTTGATTTTCAATTAAAATTTCCTTCCTCTTATTGAAAGCCTAGACACCAGCTTTAACTTGTACAGTAACAAATCTTGTTGACCATGTGCTTCACTGTTCTTGGGCAACAGAAAACATGACATGATTGGTTGATAATCTTGGCAATTAAAAGAAGTAAAGTTAGGGTTGCGCTCTTACAATCATTCGATTGTTGTCATGCTCTTGTTCACCCCTAGGTAAACATTTTATTAAGCGCTCTAGTTTGAACAATCTTGTCCATGTTTCTCTCTATTGAATGTCAATGAACACTTTATTGTGCATGTTCCAGTTTTCTTCTATCATAGTTCAAGTTTGAGATCTTCGAAGCAGTTTTTAAAGGACTAAATGATCACGTCTTCTGAGCGTTTCTACTATCAAAACACATTAATCATAGCTGCATGCTTAGATTAGGATCACGGGCAGGCTAGGTTTGTTTATCTCCCTTTTCTTCTTTCTTCTGCTGCCACTAGATATCGACTACTCTTTAGAACCTCTACCGCTACTCTTAATAAAGAAATGCCTGACTATATGCGAAGTAAATGACAATAACAATACAAAGTATGCAAGATATTTGTCATTAAGCATAGAATTTTCACCTCCCTCCATGAAAATTTAAACCTTTGCCTCCTTAGAGTCTTATGACCTCAACAGCCTACTTTTTCTGACGCATGTTGTTTTCCATGTTTGCCTGTGGGCGTGAGTCCTCAGAAGGTGACACATGCGTTCACCTGTTTGTCTCTGCGGTGCACACTTCACACTCAATATGACGCTCCATCACACATGCCGCAAACAGGAACACAGCCTTCTGCCTGTAATAGGTTACATTCACGTGACATAACATTCTGCAGTCCCTACTTTGAATAACAGCTGGGGATGTGTGCACATTTGGTAGAATGAATTGTGCATAGTTTTGGTCACGGGGTCTGTCCACATAACCAAAACTCGTACAATGTTAATATATTTTTAACAATATTCTGAGAAAATAGTGCCATTATTCAACATAGAACTTTTGCTTTATGGAAGGTTAGTTATGGAAAACTTGGAAAGTCATTGAAATTTTTAATCTAATTTCCTGGCCCTGGAAAAGTTTTGGAAAAGTAGAAAATAGGTTGGGTTCTGAATTAAATTGTTTTAATATCTTTTTAGTTTGAAATTGGAATTAAAACACACATTTTGGAACTAAAATTCAACTGAATCAAGTGAAGTTAGCATTTTGTTTTCATAGATTTAATTTAATTTTTTTTTTGGTTAAAGGTGGCGTACTTGGCTTTATAGTTGTAAATACATAAACTTAGTCTTTTCTACTAAAAAGTATATATGAATAGCAGCAGTTTGTGATAAAAGGAGATTATTGTTTAAAGGATAAATAAAAATAAAAGGCATTTTATTTCTCCTCATGAGCCAAAAGCAACACACCAATTGGCTTTGCTTGAGTTGTCACCTCCAGTCTCTTTTTGTCTTCTGTAAAAAAAAAAACAACAACTAGTTTTTATGGTTTAATTGCAGACGGAAAAAAATAATGTACATGCATATACCATGTGCAGAAGGATCTGTGGGAGGGAGGAACTAGTTGGACCTTGCTTCAGTTTGTGGTGTGAAAATCAGCTACTACACCTTTAATTAAAGCCAGTTTTTTGATTAAAACATATGTGTAAATGCGTACGTTAAAGAAAGTTATGGAAATGTTAGGAATCCCCCTGAATCCCTTTTAAAATGAACAAAAAGTAAAATAAAATGTGCAACAACTAAAGATGGAAGCGAGAGAAATGTTTAGTAAACCAGTTCAAATTAGGAAAAAACTGTTAACTTTAAAACTTAAACTTAATGACATCACAAGGTGGAACAGAGTTGTTGGAGCTCTGGCAATGTACACTAAGCAAAAGCAGGATTATTGAAATATTTGTGAATGAAACAACACAACTTGGGCCATATTTTTGATCTGGTAGACGTACTCTAACATCCATAAAACATCATGGGAGTCAATGTTTTCTTTATATAGGACCTTTAACAAAATCTGTGACTACAAAAATGCATGTTCATCAGCTACATTTATAAAGATTTAATCAACCGACTATCAAGTTCTACTGTATTTTATATCATGTAAATGAAATCTCTCTTTCAGGTTCTCTGGCACCTGGACATTTTCCGACGCAGTTTTCGACAATTATCAACTCATAAATGCATGGAGGACTCTTGTATCTTCTGTGCTCTGAAGGTTAGACTTCTTACCTCTAAAACCGTTTATTCCACCACCACCACACCTCTCTTCTTTAGGTTAAATGTGCTTTCGTCTTGTTTTTCTCCAGAGTATCTTTGCACAGTTTCAGTACAGCAGTGAGAAAGTGTTGCCATCCGATGCTCTTAGAACTGCGCTCGCCAAAACTTTTCAAGATGAGCAAAGGTTTCAGCTTGGAATCATGGACGACGCTGCAGAATGCTTTGTAAGATATGATGTGTGGAATTTGTATTTTTTACTCACCGACGCTGCTGAAAGTTGATGTTTTTTAATATTATTTTTTGCTCAAAATGTGTTCTTTTAGGATTTATTTTGGAAGGTAATTTATATTTTCATGCTAAACAATCCACAAGGAGTTATCTAACAGCTTGTTGCAGTTCATACTTTTTACACTGTATGCAATTGTCTTAAAGGGGACATATACAAAATTAACTTTTATGAGCTTTTTGCCTTGTTGCAGCATTTTTCTTCATTATTAGTTGATTCAAAGTTGTATTTGATTGACTGATTACTTCTTAGCTCCGCCTACACAGCTACTGTGAGATAACTATGAAATTAAGACTCTGAATGACGTATTTAGTGTTCTAAAATGTTACATGGACATTTTCAAAGGAGACCTATTGTGTTATTTCCATGTATTTTGTTCATTGCAAAACACAAAATTGATCTAAAATGGAATCTTTAGAAATATTAAAAAGTTTACCGTACTCAATTCCAATTTGGGACCCTGTATCAGGCTTTCTGCAGTGTCTTAAAAAGTGTTGGTCCTAAAAATGTTTGCACTGGTCTTAAATTTCTTAATGAAGCAGTTTCTGTTAGATTTTTTTTTTATCTATTTTGCACTACTGCAGCTTTGTTAGAAAATTCTCAGTATTCTCAGTAGTAATATTCTTCTTTATAATATAGCACAATTGGTGTTTCTTCTATTGTTATTTAGTTGATAGAACAAATGGAATGCTCAGTTTGAATTTAATTTATATTTTAAATTCATTGAAACAAATTTTATATCTTAAGAAGAATATTTTATAGCTTAAGAAGACCTTTGGAAAAGAAGCATCATTACTGTCACGACACGCGGATAGGTCCTAATTTGAATGTTTTGTATTCTTAATAACTCTTAATTTTAACTTCTTCACTGAAAAAATCCTGCTGTATGTTTTCCAGGAATCTATTTTTTTTTTGGAGTAGGTAAATACAGTTAAGTGGTCAGGGTTAGGTAAGTGAAAACAAGACAGGAGAATAAAATTTTAATCAGTGCATAGATCAATCCAAATACAACTTTGAGTAAACTAACAGAAAAACCTTGTTATAACATTGTTACAAATTTTACATAGTATGCAAATCTGCTTGGTACGGTAAAATGTCACTGAAGAGTTTCTATGCAGCCGTTTTGAACAAGAAGTCAATGGACAGATTTCTGTTAGTAAGCCATTGTAGTCTAATATTGTATTTCGCAATGAACATAAGTATTATTTGCTAAGTACCTGAGAAGGCGTAATTGCTCTGCTCTTAACAATAGATGTGTCTGTTTGTCTGTTTTGTTTTTAGGAAAATATTTTGATGCGAATACACTTCCACATCGCGGACGAGAGCAAAGAAGACATCTGCACAGCCAGACACTGCATTCCTCATCAGAAGTTTGCCATGACACTCTTTGAGCAGGTAAATCAGTTTATTTTCACACTTTTCTTCCCAATACCACTAGGAGGTGCTGCTTGTTTAGATAATACAGCCTTTTGGAAGCTCTGTCACACTCACTTCTCTGTGTATATTCAGTGTGTTTGCAGCAGCTGTGGAGCTTCCTCAGACCCACTGCCCTTTATTCAAATGGTCCATTACATCTCCACCACTTCTCTCTGGTAAGTCTCAAAGCTCCAGGTGAATTCAGGACACGCACAACACCTCATCACCGCCTCAATGTTGCCTAGATACTTGTAACTAAGGACAACACGCCTAATGCACTCAATGACACAGGTGATTCATTTTTGAACCGCAGCAGACCCACACAAGCCGTCCATGCACATTTGATTGGGTAATAATTCAATAACAATCAGGGTTTGGACAGTCAGGGAAAACTTTGGAAGGTCATGGATATTTAAATCAAATTCCCTGACTATGGACATTTTTTGTAATTTTAATAGTTTGAAAAGACATGGAAGAAGTTTGCTAACATTCCAGAAAGGAGGCAAATGAAGGGCAAAGGTCAAGTGGAAGGTGATTTTAGTTAAAAGCTGATTACCACAGATTATAAAATATAAAACAAATGTTTGGCTTGCTTGTGTGAATGATATTGTAGACTCAATTTAAGATTTTTACATGTACTGTATGTCTGTTACTGAAACCACACATAAATATGTTGTTTGCATCCATCTTATTTAAGTTGGCCCATTGAACGTAGAGAGTCCATCGTAAAGCAAAGACAATACTGCTTTACGATGGATTCCCAACTGTTTCTCTATTTTCGTAGCAACCAAGCTGTAAAGATGTTAGAGTCCAGGGAGAAAGCCACTCCGAGTATGTTTGGAGAACTCCTAAGAAATGCCAGCATGGGCGACCTCCGCAACTGTCCTGTAAGGAGTGTTTGTCTTCACAGTATTTTGTTCTGTCAGTGTATTTTAGACAGGTGTTTTTCTCTTCACAGAGTCAGTGTGGACAACAGCTGCGGATGGCCCGGGTCCTTCTTAATAGTCCAGAGATCATCACCATTGGTCTGGTCTGGGACTCGGATCACTCAGACCTGGCTGAGGATGTTATTCACACCCTTGGAACATGTTTACGTTTGGGAGATGTAAGGATGAAGACAGTTTTTACATAAATCCAAGGCTAAATGTTGAATCAGCTCTGCAGTGTCTGACAGAAGATTCTGCCTTTCAGTTATTTTACAGAGTGACAGAGGAGAAGGCTCGGCAGTCAGAGCTCTACCTGGTGGGAATGGTGTGTTATTATGGGAAGCACTACTCCACATTCTTCTTCCAAACAAAGATTCGAAGATGGATGTACTTCGATGATGCACATGTCAAAGAGGTATTTGTACAACTATATAACCATTTTCTAGAGTGTGCAATAAGTTATTTGTGCTTTTAAATTTTATAATATTAAATCAGGCAAACACTGGCTTGATCTTATGATAGATTTGTTGCAATAGATGAATCTAATGTATTATTTTTCCAGTGCATAGTGTATAAATTAAACAATTACATAAAAGCTGATTATGCTGCAGTTTGAAATAGTTTTTTCATACAGCGCCAGAAAGTTGCATTTACTATGAGTGTTTTCAGATCAGAAAAAAACAAAACTCTAGATCCAATCCAGACTTAATTTTTTCCAGTACTTTCATCGCGCTGTTTGCAATTGGACTTTAAAACGTGAACAGATGCACATATGAGAGAACCAGCTCTCTCATTAGAGAGATCTGATGTGAGGGCAGGGGAAATTAAAAAGTAGTATTTATTTATTTAATTTATTTTGTTTATTTAAAGAAACAACTGAATAGGTGGAGCAGCCCATTACATCATTACTATCATAATCAGCCTTATGATTAGGCCTATGCAGCTTGGTAGTTTGTCATTAACAATACAGGATAATACAGTAATGATGAACATTATTATTAGAATCTTATCTTATATAGAATCTTTTACTGTCAAACACAGCTGCTTATAGGTTTTTCTATTAACAGCAAAAATGGCCACAGCATTCCTTTCTCACCAGTATTGTGGCTAAAAAGACCAAGTCAAGAAGCATATAAAGGAAATGAGTTCATGTAGCCACAGTCCTCTCTCTGTGTCCTTCCTCTTCACTTGTGCTTTAGTGGAGTGCATTTTCCCTGTCAGTGCTGTCATCTCATAACCGTGCTCCAATGAGAGGTCTGCGGCGGTGGGTGGGGCTACTTGTCAAAACAAGGATATCCCTCATTGTTTATCCATCCAGCTGGAACGGAGGGCGTGGCTTCAACACTTTTGCTCACACTGCACACTCATTCTGTCCTCTTTGACACACACAAACTCTCTCAACACCAAACACATACATGAGGCAGCGGCTCCACAGGGCAGCAGTGTGGATTTTTGTTTTGCTTTGAGCTTTAAGTCAAAGTTACGAGATTGGAACTTTTGGCGGGACAGGGTTGAGACAGGAAAAACGCTGGATTTTGAACATTTCACAGCTGCGTTTGAAATATTTAGCTAAGGCTTTACAACAGTTGGCTCATGTAAGGTAAAGGATTGCAGTATTATCTTTACTCTATTGGTTTTTATGTCAATCAAAATCATTGTTAAAATTTTCTTGAATGTACTGTTGTAAATGAAAGTGAAATAGGTGCAAAAAATAATTACAATATTTAACATTTTAACTAGGTCTTTCTAGCATTTTAAAATAAAAACACTATCGTCGATATTAGCATTTTATCTATGCTCAATGCCAATACTACATTGGTCACATCCAGTTTAAATAAACCTAAATGGTTTAAATGTGCTGAAATTAGAAACTTCCCATAAGCATTGCTTTTGCTCATTGGCTCTTTTTCTATGCACTTGTAGATTGGTCCAAAGTGGAAGGACGTGGTGTCGCGTTGCATTAAAGGCCACTATCAGCCTCTTCTCCTGCTGTACGCTGACCCCCGGGGGACCCCAGTGTCAGCCCAGGACGTCCCCTCACGTCACGACCTCCACTCCTTCAACAAGTCCTGCTACGACAGCGAAGACTCGGGTAACTACAACACAGCTAGGAGTCGTAGTAGTAGCACAACAGCCCGCGTACAGGTAACTAAACCGGAACTGTGCTTGTTTTAGTCGTAGTGGTAGTACTATGACTGACGAGCCTGGCTTCACTTGAGCACAGCTAGTTGTAGTAATGTGGTTGTGGCTGTTGTTGTGCCAGCATGTGACACAAGTGAAATATATGTTGTTTGCAGTTGTGCATCAGACTTTAATTGAAGTGTTGATGTAACTTGAATATATGTCTAGATGAAAAAAAAAACTCCAAGTGTCAGTGCTGTTATATTGCAAGAAGAAATATAAATTCTTGCTTATATTTCACTTAGTTGCAGGAATGTTGAGATGCATTGATGGACTAATCCTGCATGAAAAAAAAAAAAACTACAAAAACAATTAGATATTGTGACTAAATTTTGCATTTTCTCTTACTAACAGTTTCATGCACCATTCTAGACCAGTCAATGTACTTTTTTTGTATTAGCTAAAGTGAATTTAGTTAGGAAGTAAATGAAGTGACGTGATTTAGAAACATTCCTCCTCTGACCAGGACGAGAACCTTCCATCTCCAGTGACACTCGCACAGACTCTTCCACGGAGAGCTACACGTATCGACAGCCCTCCCACTCGCACCATGAGTCCCTGGCCAGTCACTACTCCTCTGACTCCCAGGGAACAGTCATCTGTGCTGAGCGCCAAGACGGGCCCTGTGCACCTCATTCGGCAGTTCAGATACCATAGGTATGGCATCAGCTCAAAGCTTAAGGGCATTTTAATAGTGTATCATCTCATGTCATGTGCTGTCCGTCATTGTGCTGCATGGTGGTGTAAATGTGTGTTACATTACTTGTCGTTGCCAAGGCCACGTGACGGACGCTGAGCAGCAGCACTCTCTGAAGAAGGAGGCGGGGCCGGGGAAAAGAGGCGGAGCTCTAGCCGCCCATGGCGATCTAAACCTGACCACGAAGCTTCTTTGGCCGGTTACCACAGTGAGGGTAGGCAGTGCTGGGGTCACTTGGGGTAGCTTTGTAGACAAAAATGGACAGGTCTATACATTTATAAATTTTCTTTGTTTCAATTTTCCTAAAATACATTTAAAACCTGTTCATGTAAATTCATGCCAGTACATTCTATAACATGAGGCCAGCCCGACAGGAGTAATTTAAGATAATAATAAATGAAATAAACATGTCCATTGTGAAGCTTAAGTCCATATTAAAAAACATGTGTCTGTTGATGGTTCATTCATACTTGTCTGTGTTCTTTTGCATGTCATGCATGGTTTAGTGATATTGTGTAGATGCCAGTGTTTTACCATCATCATTGCTCTTATTTTTTATTATAACCTCTAGGAGAGACATTAAAGGAGCAGCAGGTGCCTCGTAATCGTCACAAACCCTCTTCGTCATTCTCTTCATCCACCAGCCGCCTGCGAGACTTTAAAGAGACCATGAGTAACATCATCCACAGCCGCTCCCTCTCTGCATCCTCCTCATCTTCTTTACCTTCTGCTGCTGCCCCTTCAGTTGAAACACACTCCTCCTCCAGCAGCCTCCACCCCACAGGCAAAGCTGCTCCTTCTTCCTCCACCAAAGTGCAGGACTGGGAGGCTGACAGCACCAGCAGCGAGTCCAAATCCAGCTGCTCCGGAGGAACAGGCAGGTACCGGCCGGCCTGGAAGCCCAAGAGAGAGGCCCTGAACATAGACAGCATCTTCACACGTCGCAGGCAGGCGGGATATAGTCCTCTGGGTGCTGCTGTAACTGACGACTGCGGAGCTGCTGGTTCAGAGGAAAGCGCCGTATTCTCAGCACAACCACAAGAGCCATCCAGACCCGGCTCGTCCAGAACACTACCAAACCGCAGCAGCCTCAGAGGTGGGAGTGCAGAGCTACCCCCTCCTCCTCCACCCCCCAGGCTTATCCAGCGCATGGAGAGTGGATATGAGAGCAGTGAGAGGAACAGTAACAGTCCTGTCAGCCTGGATCTTAACCCTGGGGACAGGTAACTAAATATTCAAGTTCTTGTTTTTGTTTTTGAAGAAAAAATGCATGACAAACATTTTGTTTGTAGGGAAATTAGCACAAAAAGACTCCCTCTTCTACTTCTTCCTCTGGACCCTCATGGAAGAACAATCGATCAAAGAGCAGTGGAGCTCTCCTGCAGGATGTCAGCTCTTCTAATAGGACAGGTACAATTCTGCAGTTTATATACACATATTTATGTGTCTTAGCGCATAAAAATATGATTCTAAAATCAGTCTCTTTATTGCATAGAGCCCTCCACGGGCCGCAGTGAGCTGGATGAGCTGCAGGAGGAGGTGTTGAAAAGAGCCAGAGAAGAAGAGCAGCAGAGGCGTCAGGAGAAAGAGAAAGAGGCAGCACTTGGCTTTAATCCCAGGCCGAGCAAGTACCTGGACCTAGACCAGCTGCAGATACAGGGTATGAACCCACACTGCACAGAGCCATGGAACAACAGGGAATGTTCCTCATTTAACAGCTGAAAGACTCGCACACAAAGAATAGTCTGACCCTGCAGTAGTGCTGCTGTGTACTCACAAACAGCTCAAACATGGATCCAGAGAGCTATTTACATTCTACAAATGGACATTTTTACTAAATTACAATGATCCTTTAAAAATCTTTTTATAATATTATAATCTACAAATTGTATCTTCTCAGGTAAAGGGGACCGCTTTGAGAGGTGTGTCTCTGAGGCAGAGCTCCTCTTGGACCAGTCGGTTTGTCTGGAGCAGGCAGGAGAGGTAGCAGCTGCACTGACAGCCGTCAATGAAGCTGTGTGTAAGTGTTCTCCCACCATTATGGACCTTACAACCAACAACGGGTTTTAAGTTGAATGACCCTGGTCTACTGTAACGGTCAGGACAGAGGGTCTTAGTCCCCTTCCAGCAGGTTGCTCTGTGTCGTAGAAATGGCATTGAAACTGAGCTGTGGTGTTTCATTTTCAATACAGTTATTTTCTAATAATTAAATGATTGGTTATCCATAAATTTATTTTTCCTTATTTACTTTTTCATTGCATTAGTTCTGACAAAAAATTGATGAAGTAAATTAATATCTGGATGTAGTTTTGTTTAATTTGTAACAGTATGCATGAGTTAAGTTGAATCATTTCATAAATTTTATTTGAATGAGAATTATTCCAAACACACAGACAATACACATGCTCATCTAATTTGACTTGTTTTAATTTATACTTTTGCATGTACTCATCTTGATTTTTTCCTCATATACTTTTCTTTTGTTTGGTTGTTTTCTCCATTTTGCTTGATGTGGATTTGTGGCTTGGCTGCAGCCAAACTGCAGTCAGCAGCAGCTGAGTCTGGAGCCAGTAGTCACACGCGGCTCCAGCGCTGCATAAGGAGAGCCCGCAGCCTGCAACAACGCATGACACTGCAACAGCGCCACTTAGAGGCAGGCAGCAGCAGCGCAGAACAGCCACAGCACCAGACGCACAGGTACTGCTGTAATCCCAGTAGACTCTTCAAAGGGATCCAGTGTTCTTCAGCCCTGACAAGGCAGGAATAGGAATGTTTAACCTTTAGAAAACTCTAACCTCAAATCAACAACAAATGCACAGAGTCTAAGAGATGGATTTATACTACTTATTGCTAAGTGAATGTAGAAAAGTACACCCCAATCTGCAAAGTTTGTTTAGTTTGAGTCTTGTCCATGGGGCTCAGAGCCTAGTTCATGAGGATACAGGTCTGTGACTCATCAAAGGTGTGAAGCATGTGTACGAGCTGTTAACACGCCCCAGGAAATGAACTCAGATCACACATGTGATCTAACCATCTGCCTCAGACATACGGCAGGCTCACACTACGTAACCGAAGCCCCGGGCCTTTAATTCAGGTGGTGCAGGTCATGTCGGAACACAAGGAGGTTCTACTCTCTCACAATTCTTTCAGTAAAAAGTGCATTTATTGTCAGTATATCGGTCATGATCACTAGACCGCACTGTTCTAAACTTGTAACACCAATACAAATCCAAACTTTTCTTTCTACCAGTGAAAAGTCTGTCCCGTTCCAAGTACTTCTGACAGATGGACAGAGTAGCGAGACGATCGTCGGTGACGATAAGCTGGATCCACCCCCATCTCCATCTTTTGCTCAGCTGCTCTACCTGAAGATTATCCATTACTAGGCCTTCATCAGACTCCCCACAAGAGGACAAGAAGCATGCAGGATCCTATTCCCGATTTGGAAAACCTCTTAGCAATTGCCGCTCACTCCCTGCTCTGTGTGTGCTTACCGATGATCAGAAGGAGCAGGATGAAGAGAAGGACAATCCCCCTCCTCTTTGGGCTAGTACTCCTCCTGCTCCTCTGTCCACGTCCCACACCAGGACACCTTCACCTGTGTACACTAACGGCATGCAGCAGCACATCAAAGAACATTCACAAGCAACATATTCAACTTTAGCCCCGCCCAACAATCCAACACGAAACTGGTCATGCCTGCAGATCAACATGGCAGGCGACTCACAAACAAAGTCTCTTTCCTCTCCGTCCAGTGCCGTGCCTCCCTGTCAGAGTTTCACACAGCCTGACTACAGAGCGTCTACTTTACCTGTGGAGCGCTGGGCTGAGAATGTCAACAGATATTACGGTACGATGAGTCCACAGGAGAAGGAGACAGGAGCTTCAGAGGCTGCAGAGGAGCTGTCAGAGTTGGACTGTCTGTACCAGGCCAGTCTGCGAGCTCCCAGTGTCTACGGCGCTGGCTCTCAGCAGGCCGCTAACAGGACAGGTACTGCCATATGGTGTCACTCTCACCTGTATGATATAAAACAGTGAGTGTGTGACCAAAGCCTTTCTCTGTTGCCCTGTAGGTGTTAGAAGGATACCATCAGGGTCTGGACGTTCCAAAACACCTACTGCAGAGATTGAAAAATATGCGTACAGAACACCACCTGTGCGCAAGGTACAGAATGTTTTGCAAATTAACACATTTCAGGATAATTGTTCAGTAGTTCTAATTAAAATGTACAAAAAATAAAAACTCTGAATTTTGTAAAGTATAATTCCTTTTCTAAACTGCAGAAGACTTGTATTAATTGGTAAATTTAACAGTAACAAGCAGAGTATTTTAACGTTTTTTTGTTGACTACTGACAATTTGAACTCTGTTTTACTGAATTACTAATCAGATTTTTTTTAAATGAGGAGAGATACTGTATGTGGTAGGTGAAAACAGGACTACTTGTGGAAGCACTTTTAACCATTTTCCTTAGAGTAATTATGTGGACACAAACCTTGTGGACAAAAGCTACGATAAATGCCACTGCTTACTCATACAATAGAAAATGGGGTGTTTGTTTTTTGCAGGTGCCAGGTGAGGATGAAAGTTACAGTGCAGACAATCTGAGAAGAATCGCTCGCAGTCTGAGCGGGACAGTCATTGGGACACGTTCCCAAACTCATGGTCCATCTCAAGCCTCTGTAAGTCACGATAAACATGTTCAAATCGTCAAGTTAGCACTACACTGCCACCTTGTGTTTGATACCAGAACTTCAGTATACTTTATCATTCACTTGACCTTGCTTTTTACAAATGTTAATTAATGAAAATGAATATGTTTCCTTACAGCATGTTTACTTTAAGCATTGGTAAAACATATGAATAGATCTAAACCAACTCTCATTTGATCTGTGCCTTTTAAAGATGTTAAACTAATCTACAGCTTTAGTAAGAGTTCAATGAAAATAAACTCAAATGAAAACTCACTGCAAATAGGTAAAAATAAAAGTCATCAAGTCATTTATTAGTCATTTAATTGTTTGTCTTTTATATTATGTAGATTTTCATATAAAAAACAATGTGTTATATGATGTCTCCAAGTAAAACTCTTACTTGGAGACAATATTGTTTATAGTACAATGTCAAAAGTGATCTTGCCAGGAATACAGAATCCACACACTGTCAATATTTTTATGAAGGTGCGAGTCTGATCATTGGTTTCATCTTCCTGAATTAAGTGTAGATCAGCCAATCAGGGGCATGCACGGTCTGTCTATATCTGAACAAACACTGCTGCTTACGAGGAAAAAAGAAAGAGAGCCGAGAAGATTAGCTTGGTTCTAAATGAAAGGTGACTGCATTAGTTTGAATGTGATTGCAGAGCTTTAGATGAAGATGTGAGTTGTCTTTAGTGCAGAGCTGCAGTAGAACAGCATGAGCACAGCACAGAGCAGGTCTGTGTAGCTGCTGAGTTAAGCCATCATGTATTCAGCCCCTGGATACGCCTCGGGCCAGCACATTAAACATTGATAAGTGATTTAGTTCCTCCATTAGGCTTTTAACCCTGGCGCCGGCCGCCTGATCAGAACTGTCAGTAAGACTCAGATATTGGCACTTTAACCGATGGGAAGAATTCAACTCATGAAACCACCCTAGGCTCTGTCTGTAGCTCGATATTTTTCTGCCGCTCAAACGTTCAAAGTGATAAATGTTTGACGAAAGGAGAGATTCACCACAACACTGAACATCTTTTACAGCAATCTCAGCTTCCTAAACAGTAGTAGTTTAAAAAAAAAATGAAAAATTAATGTCTATAATGACTTAATGTGTGTGGATTTTGTTTGCATAAGATCTGGTAAAGTGGAAATATCTATTGTGTCATATATAACTCTGCAGTTTTCATGGAGGAGCGCATATCAAACCAGCTGAGTACCACAGATCAGTGTTTAATACTGCGTGACAGTCTATTGCTGTCATAAAATTCTATTACCATTTCTGTGTCATTTTGTCTGTGTTTCCCCCACACATTTCACTCATCACTTTTTTGCTTTTGTTGTTTTTTTTTCTTTTCCTGTGCTTATCAAAGGACTTTCCAGTGTCCAAACCCCTCTAAGGCAGGTGGTGTCGTCCTCCACCCTGCCCCGTCGGCCCAGTACCTCCTCTGTCCATCACCACGCCCCCCTCCCTCCACACCCTTCACTGCAGACCACTCCCTCCACTTGTACGGCCCCTCCACCCTGCACCTCCTCCACTGCACCCCCACACGCAGCCAGCACGGACCCCCTCCTCAGGTAACCACCTCCATCTGCACCTCCACAGTCTCCACAGTGATCATGGTCATGCTGTTGTGTGCTTTTCTTTTATTCTTTGGTTGTTGCTGGTTTGTTGCAGTTCTATTTTTACTTTCATTTTTCATGAGCTAAACTCAAAGATATACAACATTTTCAACGTACACTAAAGACCTTTTTTTTTCTCAAATATCGTGTACACAAGAAAGAAAATGGCTTTGATCTGTATTTTTGACGGATCACGATGGACAGTCTGAGCTGAGGCGAAGCCCTGCGTTACAAATAGAATTTGAGGGAAGGTGCAGTGTCCACTAGAGCTGTTGTCTGGACAGTGACTGTTCATTTCTCAAAAGGAGTTTTGTGTAAAATGTTATACATCATTGAGTGTTGCATTTATGTTTTTCTTCAGTATATACGTATTATCAGTATAAATATTGTGAAAGGGAGAAAGATAGTTTCTTTACTGTACTGTTTTGTTGAGTTTGTAGTCTAATAGGTCTAGTTTTCCCTTAGTTTTGTAGTTTGCTGTTAGTTATTAGGTTTACTTTGATTTATTTATTTATTTGCAGTCCATGTTATAAACACGACATTTTTGCAGTATATTAAGACAAAAGAAAAACACCTAAAATGAAAAATTGATATTTGTAGTGAGATATGACAGCAGTATGAGGACAAATATGACTGATTCTGCTATGCAGCATTTGTTAGTCTTGTTAAATAAATGTTTTGTCTTTTTTTAGGAGGATCGTCTCTGCAGCAGAAGCCGTTTTTGGTTATGTCTGACAGGTACCAGACTGTCCCAGGTGAAGGCCTTCACAGCGTCGCGTTAAACTACGGCACACTGCCCCGAGCTCCACGAAGACCTCCTCCATCACCCACACTTTCTCTGTCCAGGACCAGGACTGGCTCCAGCACTACAAGTCCTCCAGCTGTGAGCCCTCAGGGCCTGTATGCTACCCTGTCCCATCCTCAGCGCTCACACAACTCTTACTACAGACAAACATCCTTTCATGGTCCAGTGAATGGAGCCGCTCACCTCCAACAGCCTCAGTCCTTCCAAAGCTCCGGGGCCGGTCCAGTCCAGCCCCGGCGCCTGGACGTGCCGCCTGACAACGACTGGCGTCATGACGTCCGCCGTGATGTTCGTCATGACTTCCGCCAAGCCTCCCGTCACCATCAGCTGCACAGGAGCTGTCAGCTGTGCTCTCTGTGTCGCCACATGCCTGCTGAGCCCATGAGGCCGTTCTGCTCCTCCTGTGGAGCTTACATGACTCGATTCCGCCCCAACAGCTGATCACCCTTCACACACTTAGTTACTTTACACTTGTGCCAACATACAGAGTTTGTGCAGACTACAACATGAAGGAACTACCTTTATCTGTTTTCTGTATTCTTTCTGAAGCCAAGAGAGTGAACTGATGAGATAAAAGCACACACAGTATACAGAGGCAACTCTAATGTTATTTATTTTCTTTAGCTTGGGCTACTGTATCAAATGTCACTAGTTTGAGTTTCAAAACAAGAATGGTATTTTAAAAGAAAATATCTTGAATGTTATTTACCATTTTTTTAGTGCATTGCCACTAAAACTAATAATTTCTGTCTACAATGATGGTGATTGTTCATTGTACTTTCTGATTTGGTCTTTAAGGAGTCTGAATGTAACGCAATAGGGTGCCTTAAATATGCTTTTGTTCCATTTTGAGCTACATTGGCCTTATTCTAGTTCATTAACATGATGTAACCTTTATATGAGTGACATTAAGACTGCACACGGTGCAGTATCTGTTGATATTTACACTGTTAAAGACTAATAATAATCAACTATTTTATTTTTGTAGCTTTGTGCATTAGATATCTAACCTGAGTGTAATTCTATATTCTCTAATGTAAATAGTGTGCTCCCAAATCCCTTTTCCAGATAATAACTAAAACTTGAACAGCTAATATTTAGCATGTTATTTAGCCTTGTAAATGTGCTGTAAGGAGTATATTTATATATGCAGATGCAGTCGTTGAACTGCAGTTACAGTGTATTCTGTTCTAGTGCACTTAACAGTGTTGCAGGTAGATTTTCTTTTGGCTTGTTGCTAGTTACGACACTAAGCATCTCCTTTGTTCAGGGAGAGTTCTCCGTTGATTATTGGACTCAAGTCTGCTGGACGCACCGTATGCTCTGCACAACATGAAACAATTGAAAGTGTACGATTATGAAGAACATGCTGTTCAACAGTGCATTTATGGACCTTCTGTTGCCAACAGCATCATGACAATCCCATTGGTCATTTAGGCTTAGAGCAGACTTGAGTTTGTTAACATGTAAATGATTCATATGTGGACAAAAGTTATTTTTTCACTTGATCATGTCCAAATAATTTCGCTTCATTAGAGTTTTCTATTGTTTTATTTTTGTGACATTTGTACGCTATTTTTTTATTAGACTAACAAATGTATTTTAGTAGAACGTCACCACACTACATGCTACAGCTGCTCTTCTGTCAGAAGCTTTTGGGTTTTAATTATGAAGATGAACATACTTTCTATTTTCTAACAGCCTATGTTAAAGTTAAACCAAAGAAAAGATTGGCACAAAAATCCTTTTTTCTGTTTCTTCTAGAGGAGCAGTGCTTCATTTTGGTTTTGCTGAGTTATTGACCAGATTTCATCTGTGTGTAGTGTTTCCATGCTGTGCAGATCACTTAAAACTTTTTTTCTTTCAATAAAGTTGTAGCAATGACAATTTTTGTTTTGTCATAATTATGTCTCCTTACTCTTTGCTTTTGTTATGAAAGGAACGTTTGTTTTTTTTGCCATCCTCTCAATGTTTTATCAGTCTGTTCCAGTTACGTATAACTAACCCAGAGGAGGTCCTCTTGAAAGCATCAGCAAACTCTTATAAAATAAAATGTGTCATTTTTGGGTGAAAAATTGGGACCACTGCCATAGCGGATTAAAATGTGAAACATAAAACAATAAATAATTATAAGCACTAGGACTGCTTTTTAATCAAATGAAATGTATTGCCGTTATGAGCAACTAGGAAAGCGTAAGCTTGCACTATTGGTTATCCTCACCTTTAGGTTTAGTTACCTATAAAAGCTCAAAAACTCAAAATAAAAATGTGGGGGGAAAAAATGAGTCAAATTTTGCCTTCACAAAATTCTGTGGATCACAAATTAATATTGTTTTTAGCTGTGAGACTAGAATCCTGTCACTAACAGAAATCACCAGAAAATGTAAAGCTAACTTTTAAATTGACAAAAATGACTTGTTCACATCCAGGCCTAAGTCCTCAAATTCTAAAACATGATCAAAACCAAACCTATTGGCAAAATTATACTAGACTTACTTATACTAGGTCCATTTAGATTTACCCTTTGCCTCATATCTGTTATCTAATCTATTATTTTACTGTTTGATTTCAGTTTTTAGTTTTACAGGACTCAGAAGGCGTTTTTCTGTTGTTGCTTTTCACCCTGCAATGTCTTTACGCAGAAAAGACACAAGAGGGCGGTACAAACCTCCATCTTAGAGACACGAGCCAGAGCCAGAGCAGGACCAGAGCACATGCACCAAGGCCTCACAGCTTGACCACACTACACAGGTCTGTATTCATCCAAACGACTCTATAAGTAATGCCAAACATCCCGTGGTTTATACCTCCTGTTATGTTTACATCAAACTATAATTTATCACCAAAAAAAAAAGGAAACTTTGAGATTATTCACAGGTATCAGTTCTAAAGTGTTTGCAAAGGCTCTGCTGTGTGGTGAGATTTGGCCTGCAGCTTTGGCGTAATACTTTTGCAGCTTCTTAGGCGCTAAAGAGTTATGGGCCTCATAAAAGAGTGTACGAGTCTGTGCGCTTCCCCCTCGCACTCACACAGTTAAGTTAATGTACGATATATTAAATGTGATGACCAGTCCTGATGCTGATGTTATTTCCGTTTCATTAACCCGCTATAAATTTGACGGTGAATAAAGTGAACAGTGGGGACTTTTCCACCTCCTGGCTATTTACAGCTGGGTTCCTTGTCCAGATTTGTGCTGTCAATAAAAGAAATGCGGTAACAGAATCCGCTGAAATGATTTTGTTTCCAGGTGGAGGGTCTGCAGAAGTGCTGGAGGATGCCACCCACTGGGAGAGGTGACGGCCATTTGTCTTCCGCCTGCGTGTTTGAAGGACACTTGAGGAGAGGCTGAGATTACTGTACTTGGCAGTGAAGGAAAGAAACGCCAGCTGGAGGATGCACAGTAAGAAATGTAGTGGATTCATCTTTAAACTTAACTTAGTTGAGCAACATTTGATTAAGACAGGGGTGTAACAGCAGTATTCTGAACTTTTAGTGTAAAAATAATCAGAATGGGCTCTTACAGGCAGTGTTGGTAAGTAAAATTATAATACATTATATATTACTAGTTACAGGGCTAAAATGTAATACTGAGTTACACTACTGTGAGTTACTTTGAGCTAATCACACATTTGTTAAGACATTGTAAAACACTAACCCTGTAACATTTGTTTACTGGTTAATTTGTGGAAATGTGGCGTCACAACACATTTTCCTCATAATAATTGACTCACCTTTAAGCCAAAACAGTAATTTAGTGGTGTTTTGGTCTTGAAGTGACGTTTTTAATAGAATATAAAAGCAATTAATTTATATGAAAGTAACTTGAGTTACTCAGATTGTAACTAGTAATATACTGTATTATCAGCATTTTTATAAGTGATGAGTTACTCTACTTAGTTACTGAAAAGTGGAATATATTAGGGCTGTAGTTCTTTAGTCGTTTAGTCGATTAATTGTATTGTATTAATTGTATTAGTCGACTAATTATTTTTTCAGATTATAAGTAATTTGTCTTCAACAGTAACAGAATCATTTGAACTGCCTTTTTTTATCTAAACACACTGTTTCTTCTTCATTTCCTGTTTAAACTATAGTTTTTGCATGAACTACAGAATATTATTGTTCTTTTTGAGCAATATTTCTTGCAGAGGTTACAAACATTTCCAACTTGATTTTGATACAAATGAATAAACTTACTTCTCGATACCACAGAATGAGAATGCCCTTTCAAAAGTCAGATTTTTATTCAATGGACTGACATTTTCAACACATAATCCAAGTTTATGATCAAACATTTTAGTCTCAAACCAGTTTTGGTTAAAACTTTTCAGAAAATGTGATTTTTTTTTATTTATTTATTTTTTTTTGCAAAAAATATCAGTTTGTTTTTAGATGTTTGTCCTGTTTATGTTATCGGTATTTGTTCAAATGAGTATCTAATTTCGACACCAATTTTAGCATTGATTTGCAACATTTTTGACAACTCTACCTTTAGCTTCAGAGCCTTTGCCACGCCCCCTTTTTAGTCGATTAATGGGTCGATGGGACATGTTTTTAGTCAACCAAGAATTTCTTTGGTCGACTACAGCCCTGGAATATATTACAGTAACTAGTTACAAAAAAAGTAACTAGTTACAAACTACTTTTGTGTTGAGAGTAACTAGTAACTAGTTTCTCCCAACACACAGGCGACCTATTGTGATTTTTTTTAATATATAGGAAGAAACTATAGCATGTGTGGATCAATAATTCCCATTCCAGTCACTGTAAAGAACAAAAATTAAGCAATCTGTTAAATCAGTATATGGTACGACTTGAACGCTCAAGTGTGGCTGTGAGTGTACTTTCGTGGATGTGTTTGTAAACTGAGTCTGCAGCTGAAGTGCTGCTTTGGATAAACATTTTCAGCACTAGGCCTGACAGTATTTTTATTTCTTATGATTATTTATGCCTATTGCTATTTATTTATTTTTTTTATTGCTGTTTTATTTTGTTTTTAAGGATTCTGTGAAACAGTATTTTGTTTTTATGTGCTCATAAAAATGACGAATAAGTTGAATCTTGATACTAGAAAAAAAAAGGCCCCTGACTTAAAATGCTTGTTTTTGTTGTTGTTGTTGTTTTGGAAAATAGAATTTTGAAACCTACACTTGGAATTTGAAATCATGCATAATCACAAGTAAATACAGACAAGTGGGTGGAGATAGGTGGTAGGTGAAGACAAAGATTTTCAGACCACTGGAGTATCAGCTCGACACAAGATTACTCAAACATCCATGAATCAATCCAAATACAACTTTGTGTAAGCTAATGTTGAGAGAACACTGTTGTAACATGGTAAAAACTCAGAAAAGTAGATTTTACATAATAGGTCCTCTTTAATAATCTTGGATACAAACACATTTTTTTTATTTTACCTGAATTGCATGATACAATAACTTCTATTCCCATTTGCGTATTTTAAAGCCGTGTTGAGACCATCAAATGTTCTTATACAGCTTTGTGAGTAAAAAGTCTCGGTCCCAATCCACTCGGCCAATTGCAGAAACATGAGGATCAATCTGGATCAATCTGAACTGGACAGAACAGAATGAGACTCCTCGTGTCTATGGCTGAGAGAGAAAATAGGGCCCTTATGTGGTGTGAACCCTGGGGAAATTACCCTCCAACCTCCCAGTTCTACTCCCAGAACATGTGAAAGTGTTCAAATGTATAACAACCTTGCTCACTCTTGCTTTACCGAATCAAGAATTGTATACAACTTTTGCAGCTAATCACATTTTAAGACATATAAGTTTAATTGAAAATACAATGTTGAAACACAGCTAAAGAATATAAACACGCAATAAAATTTGATACACCTAGCCAATATTCAGGTAGTGTAATAACGTTACACACACTTGTGATAAATTGTTGTCATGGCTGTGCAGTGCAGTATAGAACAGAATAAATGCAGATAAAGTGATTTAAGTAACCTAATTGTAGATAATTACAGGTGGATGACGCGCCTATGACAGGTTGGACTATTTATTAAAGGATTAAAGGAGACCTATTCCTCTTTCATCAGTTTTTAACCACAATATTGCAGTTTTCTCATCATTCGTTTATTTAAAGTTGTGTTCATGTATGTTTAAATAATCTGGTGTTGTCCTACAGCTGATGCTTGAGGGTGTACAAAAATCCCGTTTTCACTTGGCTGTGTTTATTTGCAATTATTTAAAAAATTCAGATTCTGTGTTGGGTTAAAAATGTCAATGTCACTTTCCAACACAAAAAGTATACCTAATATAATATTTGCTGCTTGGTACAGTTCAGTTTTATACTGAAGAGGTGGGTCTTTGAACTGGAAGTCAGTGAACCTGTTTTTATTAATAAGTCCTATTGGATCAATTGTGTGTTTTACAATGAACAAAATGTAAATTACTGATATACATCATAGTTTATTACTATACCAGGGCTAACATCAATATATTTAAGATTTAGAATTGGCTCTGTACACAGAAGTCAGTTGGCTGGTTTATGTTCAAAATAGCTAACTTCTGTACTTGAGCATTTCCTGTTCAATTCATTTGTAAGGGGTTTCACTCATCAGTCTAAAATGAATAAATACCAGTACTTGGAAAATCAGTGAGTTGTGATTGACATCTTTGAAAACATGTTAAAGGCTTTACAAATCAGGAGAATATTTCACCAGAGGACTCTTGGTTATTTATAAAGACACATGTTTTTGTCTAAATGCTGATGCAAGTACAGAAGCTCAATCAAACAAACATAGAAAACTGTTTTTTTGTGTTGTCCATTGTCTGTTTGAATTGTGGTTTGTTTGTGTTGTTTGCCCTATACTATACTGACTAATGAGCACAAAAAAACAAAGCAGAACAGGTCAACTATATTAATAAGTAAATTATTTATTTAAAAAAAAATACTCCAAGCCAAAACAGAACGGGAGAAGGAAGGAAGAGAAATACTTTGTGGAAATTATTCCTTTTTGTTTCCAGGCACATAACTTGAACATTGAGGAGTGACAAGTTTGGCAAGAAAGTAAAATAATACCAGTTGGAGCTGCCTTGTCAGCCTGAGGTCCTGCTGTTTCCAGCCCAACTATAAGTCATTGGCCTTCTGCTCATGGCACCTTCAGAGAGTCTTTGTTATGTGACACAGACAGTACACACTGCGGCTCTTGGAGAAAGTGCATAATACATTTGGTAGGCTTTAAAAAAATCATTATAAGTAGGCAAATTTATACCTAGACCTAAGTGCCACTTAGTCCCTGTTGTTTGTGTACAGCCACAGTCCATCAGAATAGATTTTTTTTCCTATTTAGAGATGTATTTTGGGAGCTACGGTTTGTTTTAGTCTGAAAATTAATGAAACATTTTCAGACATAAGTTAAGTGTACAGTGCTTGTGTAACCAAAAGGTTCCTGGCCTGACTAAAAGTACCTGTCTCTGAGCAGGAGCTAAAAACTTCTCCAATAGCTACAGTTCAAAGCTAATTTGTGAATGCTATTCAAATGGAGATTGCAACACAAAGTACCGGGGACTGAAAAATGTTCTTAAAGAGGGAAAAGAGGAAAATTGGAGCAACAATGGGGACATTTTGTTATTGTTACTCCAAGATTTTAGGTTACTCTTAATTCACGTTTCTTATTCCCACTCTGGAAAAGTCATAATATTAGCACGTTACTGCCTCTCAAAATGCATGCTTTTTCTTTGCCAATTCAATCCTTCATATGTTGAATTATTCAAAAGGGAATTGAATTAAACTTGTAAGAATTCAACCAAAGATGAATAATGTGTGTCATCTTTTCCCAATAACATAATGTTGGGATCAACTACATCTGCATTTAAGGATCAACATCTACATCAACATCTTTTTTTTTTTTTTTTCAAATAATAAAAAAAAATTTAGTTATCAAGAGCACTGTGTGCTTAAAAGACAAATACAAAAAATGTTTGTTTTTTTCTATCTGTGGCTAGCTTGGCCTAAGGAGCGTATATTGCGCCACTGCGCTGTGCGGCAGAAAAACGCGATCATTACGTTAAGGCAACTCACACATTGTAAAGCTTTTGCTCTGCCTATTTTTACCCGCCTTTCTCCTCAGTAGGCCCAATAAAGTAGGCCTAACACAGTAGGCCTAATGCAGACAGTGAGTCCGGTCTCTAACGCAAGTGTGTGAGTCAAAGCCATTGGATCATGTGTTTTTGTCAAAGCTCGGGCAGCTTGAGCACAAGCAGCTGGGGCCATGGCCAATTCCGGCTTGTTTGCCACGTCCAGAGGATCATGTGGCCTCACGCACAGACTGCGGCACCTGCACGTACACTTCAGCCGCCAAACGGCGAGCTTTCACCCCACAGGACCACAGGAAAGCCCACGTGAGCCTGATAGTGGGCAGCTCCGTTTGGTCCATATATTAAACATCTTTACTCATACATCAAAACAGTTCTAATGAAGATAAAGTGGAGCTGTGTGCATCAAACTGACACGTGTGTCCTCAGCGGTTTGATGGAAGCGTATGAGATTTACTGCGCCATATAAGACTTATCTGAGGAGAAACTTTTCACATTTAGTGTCCGTGACGTTTCCACGTCCTCAGGCCGCGGAGTTAACAGGACGTCTCTTGTTAAAGAGTGAAGGGAAAAACCCCTGACTCCACACGGCTTTGTGTGGAAAGAGATAGAAATACGCGTGTAATCAGACGCTGCTGTAGATGAAGGCTTAGCATATGATAGGTCTACTTTTTATTATTTTTATCGCATTTAGATTTTTGTCTTGTCAAAACACTGGCGACCCCATTTCCGCGCGCATTTACAAGATTTCTTCAAGTAAACTAACCCCATTTAATTGTAGACTACAGAAATATAGACTGAAACATAATTTGTTTCAAACATCTGAAGATGCGCAAAAAGCAGGCCAATAGTAACCAAAAATGCAACGGCTAATAACTTTCCAAAATGACAGCTTTAAGTGACAAGAATAAATAAGCCTGGCTATTGGGGAAATGCAAACAACTTTATGAGCACATCATTCTTTAACTAGCAGCATGGCTACAGTAAAAAATCCCCTGCCTTTGACCATGAGCCGAGCAGAAAAAAGGCTTCGCCTTTGTGCTGGACATTTTCTTTGAATGTAACAAATTCAAAGTCACAGTCTTGTGACACGCACAGGCCCGCAGCTCCTCATAAATGCATAGACTCAAGTCATCTCATCTCAAAAACACACTTTATACAACATCCAGGCTTTTCTCTCGTTAGGATTTCCCTAAATGACAGCTTTTACACGTTCTGGCTGAATGTCATGTGTGCGTAAATCTATAAGTGAACTTTGATGTATGGGTGTGTACATGTGTGTGTGTGTGTCATGGGGCAGGCCTGGAGAGGATTTGTAAAAACATGCAGCCCAGCCTTGAGCTCTACAAACTCACATCAGTTTGAAGACTCAACTTTTGCACATTTCGCAAAAGCCGCACTTCATTGACTTGGGCCTTCTCTGTTTTGAGTTTGGATGTTGCACAGGAGGTGGCCTCATTTTTAGTTTTTTAATATTTGTGTTGTTATTTTTAAATGTAGGACTTTGACGACCAACACCTGAAGAGCATTTCTAGATCGTTTTCCTCACGCGTCACTACATCACTTTGACTCATGTATTTGCCGAGCTGTTACAACTTCTCTTCTAAGTCTGACTTTGGCACAATAGCACAAGCCTCGAGCTTGCTGGAGCATGGCAACATTTCCGCCAGGAGACTGTCTGAGTACAAGAGTTACTGGCCACACGGCTCTCCGGGCAAATGGAGCGTGTACCAGCCCCAGCACAGCGGCGCTGCGGTGCCTCAGCCCTGCTTCAGCTCCTCGGCAGAGGCAGTGTATCACAGGGAGCAGCTCTACGCGGCCCAGACCATTCACGCGTTCACCGCAGACACACACGGCTTCTCCGGGAGGTTTCCTGCGCACGAGCCGGACACACCGCTGTACCTCAGAGCTGTGAGCAAGAACAAAGTTTTACCTTCTGCTTTTGACCCGTTTTTGATTACACTGACGAGGGAGATGCCAGAACACCAACGAGTAAACACACGGAGAGGAGAGTGTCCAGGCTCGCACGGCTGGACGAGCTGTCAGAGCAGCGAGAGCGCCGAGGAGAAGGAGACCGGGGACGGTGCGCACGAGGACGGGACAGAAGAGGACCAGTGTGAGGCCCTGGTGAGTATATGTGTGGTCCTGAGCTATACACACACAAGCTATCCAAGGCTTTCAGTGTGATACTGGTACCAGAACAATTATCAGTTTACAACTATATCATTCATTTTTAAAATAGAAAACAGTCTTCAAAATGTGACCTGAACCGAAAGATGAGGCACATCAAGAGTAGGCCACGGACAGGTATGAGGCTGGCACAAAAAAAAAAAAAAAAAAAAGATAATTTATTATGATTATGATTATTATTAATATGCTGCAGTTTGTTTTTTGTTTATTATTTTCTGTAAATGAGCATAAAAGAAAAAAAACATACTAGCTTCATGTGCTACATAAACATGAAAGGAACATTATTGTGCCTACATTAAATGTGTGGCCAGTGATGAGAAGTCAGAACCTATAGATCTGTACAGTATTAAATGATGGATCTTTAGTGCATTTAGTGGACATGGTCTTTTAGATGCTCCAATGGGGATTTAAAGTATTTTTGGCTAATATATCTTTATGGGCATTTAGCACTGATGCTGCAAACATGGCGGATCCCCATGGTAACAATTGTTTTTTTTAATTTCTTCTTGAACTCTGTTGTATGTATTGTCATGTTCAGTGCTTTAAGTGGGTCGAGATGCACCAAAACTCTGTACCAACACCAAAATGCACTTCTCTGAGCACCTTTAACAGTCCAGGTCTGTGTGAACAGCATGTGTGCTGCAGTTAGGCTAAAGGTTTGCAAACAAAGGTTAGTTCTCAGAAAAAAAAATGTGCACAGTTTAAAGGTGCGGTAGAACTAGAAAGCTAAAATTACACTTTCTGAATGGAGATGAATACATTCTATGCCATAAAATGAAAAAAAAAAAAAAAAAAATCTGCTAAAGAAACCAAATCCAAATAATAAATTATTTTGTGGTCGTGCAAGCCCGCTCAAAGTAAAAATGCAGATTTTGTTAATTATTTAGTATAACAAAGGCATCTAAATGACAAAAATATGCATTTATTGAAGGTTTTTTTTTTGCCAAAAAGTGGTGAGGTGCACATTTAAATATAGAGGTCAGTTTTTAGATGCAAACATTTGTGTCAAATGGCAAAATGTGAAATTTTAATACATATTTTTCATAGCCACCGAAAATTACCAGTTAAAGCACTGGTCATGTTGAACTTGAGGCCATGCAGTGATTTTGTCACATATCAAAGTAATATTTTAAGTGTAATTGTGTGCTAACATTTTTTTTGCTGTGTCTTCTTCAGCAAAACCTTGTGTGAGGAAAAAGCGCTGTCCTTACTCCAAACAACAGATCCGAGAGCTGGAGCGAGAGTTTCTTTGTAACGTCTACATCAACAAAGAGCGCCGCATGCAGCTGTCACAGCGCCTTCGCCTGACAGACCGGTATGTGAGCATTTAGACTGAAAGATTATCAGTTATATGTAACACAGCAAATGAAACCGCATCTTTAAGTTACTGGCACTGACAAGAATACTCTTCTTGGCTGTAAAAGACAGTCCCTGTAGTGTCTGACCTGCCACACCTGGACAGAGCAACTGATAAGAAGTTTAGAGGTCACTCTAGGTAAATAGGTCCAGCCTTTGAAGACCTTACAGAGATTTTAAGAGAACATCAAGCTTAAGTGCTTCTAAACCTTCCATAAATATAACTGTTTCATAACTGCACTAATGTAAAATGTGTTAGTAATCAGTCTGTTTGGCAAATATGTCTCAGTATAAATCCAAATTCTATTATTAAAAATATCAATTGTAAATCAAAATTGCAATTGAAATACTGATCAGAAAAATTATTAGATTTTTTTTTCCCAAATAATGCAGTTTTACTGTGTGGTGTTTTCAGACATTATAATAACTGACTAGTTTGTGCCTGCAATAAAAAAATAAGTGTAGTCCTGTTGAGCCCTTTAGAAAGACAGGCGACTAAAGGTAATTCAACATAAACCCCTTCAGCTGATGAAATCAGGCCCACAATGCATCCAAACATTAGATATTAGGGTCAGTATTGGAATGGAAATTTTGTAGAAAATGTTGTATTTTTCCCAAAAAATGTAATACAGTAGTAGTTTTTAATCATTATCGAAAAAGATCTAGTGTTGTGTATATTTTGGACAACCTCAAATAGGGATCAGTTGTGGAGAGCCAAGCACCTCTGGTTCTTAGGACAAAAAGTCTGTTCCTTTAAGTTGAATAGCTTTGTTCCAGACATATAGGGTAAGACAAAGTCTGAGTCTGACTCAGCACATTGTGCTATAGTGTTCAGTAGAAGGCTAAAAGAGGCTTCAACTGTAAGTTGTAACTGTAAGACGCAATGAGAGAATTCTGAGACGAGATGACCGAGAAAACTGAAAATGTTAGAGAAGTAAGTAATTAATCTTTATTTGTATAGCGCATTTCACAGACAGAGTCACAAAGCGCTTCGCAGAGTGATGAACCCCTCCCCTCCCCACTCAGTGACAGTAAACTGCCCTGGGGCAGCTCACCAAAGGCGATTCGCTTAAACACCAGGCGCTTCAACCTCCGACTGTCACCAAATGTCCCTAACATGCATGTTATTGGTTGGTGGGGAAACCGGAGTGCCCGGAGGAAACCACCCAGACACGGGGAGAAACATGCTAACTCCACACAGAAAGGTCCCGGGCCGTGCGGAAATCGAACCCACGATCTTCTTGCTGTGAGGCAGAGCGCTAACCGCTCTGCCACCGTGCTGCCACATTCTATTCTTGAGAAATTCAACCATGATTGAACTGTGTCTCTTCTTGTGTTAAAAGCCTGTGTTGTTTTGCAGACAGGTGAAGATCTGGTTTCAGAATCGGAGGATGAAAGAGAAGAAACTGAAGAGAGAGAGGATGCAGTATTACACAGGATACCACCTGTTTGGATGAAATCCACATTGTCTGCGCTTCAGGAGAAGCTTTGGTCTAAACGTAGTGCCTTCTTGTTTCTCTCTTTTAATCCTTCCTCAAAATCTTTTCGTATTAACTGTGTTATTGAGTGTGCACATGGTACTTTTAAGCTCTTTATGTTTTTTGTAAATGCTGCTGCTGTTGGATTACAGGCTCTCCACATTTTCAAACATTAGAATCAGTATTGGAACGGAATGTCTGGAACGTTTTCTGTATTTTAACTATTGAAACAAGGATGTTTTGTGTGACACTAAATTGTGTTAAAAGTCATTGTAATAATGGCTGAATGATTGAGTCGCCATGGGTTACACTACTCAGAAGTGGAACTGTTTTTTGTCAAAGCACTATTTCAATCTAATCTTTTTTTAACAAGATTTTTTTTAATTTAAGCTGCAAAGTGAACTGTTTTTTTGTTTTTGTTTTTTTGCCTAAAAATGTTCTTTTTGAATTCTTGCTCCAAATTCTTTTCTTATTGTATTAAATGTGTAATTGAATGTGCACTTCTGTTGGATTACAGTCATTTGGTTAAAGGCTTCAGTTGTAGGACTTTTATCTAAACACAGATCTAAACTAATCTGTGGAATACAATCAAGCATATTTGTTGGGTGTTTTTTTGGTCCATAATACGGAAAACTAAATTCTTCAGTTTATATCAGCAATGTTTTTAGAATTTTTTAATGCTAAGTTCACAATATTGTGTTTAGCGCTGATATAGATTTTTTCTATTCTACAAATAAGTATTGTTCCTTCCTCTTTGTTCCTCGTACGTATCCGTCAAAATGAACGCACACATAATCTTTGTACAGCACTGATCATGGTTGAGTGACCTCTGCAGCTTCTGAAAGTCAAACGTTTATGCAGATTGATGTGTAAAAATAATTTCTTTAACATAATCAGATTTCTTAATGTTTACAGAAATAATTGAAGCACTTAAAGACAAGCACAGACAATCACGTTTCATTAAATCTGCATTGAGATTTGTTCTGTTACTTTGTACTGTTTTATAATGTTCCTTCTATGTAATAAAACACAAAAGAAAAAACAAACATTGTGACTTCTGTTTTGTTTCCATCTAAATTTGTTCTAACTACCTTTTAAAATTATTATTGAAGTGTCTAGTCTATGTGAAGTGTCTTGAGTTAGATGTAGAAACAGCAGGATTTCTTTGTCAACAAGCCGCTTTTAAGTAAAGACTGAAAGGCATCAGACCAACAAAAGAAACACATTAAACCTCCTTTTACACATTTAGCCTCAAAAAACTGTGGACAAATTCAAATATTTCATAATTGTAATAAGTACAACAGCATGGCTTTATGCACAAACTAATGCAAATAGAAGGTTTGATTAATATTCAAGTATTTATAATAAACATTACTATATTAATACCTAAACTCACAAAACATTCTTCCAAAAATAAAGAAAAGAAGACAATCTGTGTGTTTCTGAGTACAATGCACAGATGATTAATGTTATAGTTTTTGGACTGAGAGTTACATTAAGAACTTTATTTCATTTTATTCATCTTGTGGTGACTGTCTAATCCCACTCTATGCCACTTTTCCTGTTAATTACATTGACTTTGCTGTGAAATATCAAGGTCATTTAATAAATTTTCAAGCTGGTGATTTTTTTTTTATTTTACAACAGATACACCTTTTGCCAGCAAATAAAGAATGATGTGATGTCATGTGAATGCAGCCTATTTAGTATAAATATTCAATATTTACAGTAATATGTTTTAGTAACAGTGTAAAACAATTTATTTTCAACGGCTTACTAAATGTAATATTAAAAACCTTTTAAAATATACGCATACTTAAAATGTAACAATCACTTTCAGTAAAAAAGAAAAAACGTGTTTATCACCTCTAATTAATTTTTACGTCTATAACCAAATTAAGAATGATTACAGTTTGTTTTATTTGACATAATCCAGCATAAAGAAAGATTAAAGCAAAGTACTACAGACAAAACTCATGTTTGTTTTTGTTTTATTGTATTCCTTTTTTGAGAGTTCTCTCACCATACAGACTTTAACGTGGAAACACCCCAAAAGTAGTGACATTTTATTACATCCACTTCTAGTTCTATGGAAGCACAAGGCCATTTTGAAAATACATTTTCCTGCAGCTAAAGTAGCTCTAAGCACCAAACTGGGACTGAACAAGAGTCTGAAGGTTTTTAATCTTAGTCATTTATAATTCTAAACCTTATTTAGTAAAGATTGAAATCTAAAAAACGTTTTGTCAAATTTTGAAATTTTTAACCTAATTTTCAGTCTATTTTCAGTTCATTTAAAACAGAATAAATCATTCATAATCCTCTTTTTTAAAAATGCATTTAGCATAATCAAATTTTAGAAACAAATTTAAACGTGGCTAAATACATTTATCTATTCTAAGTCGTTTCAGCAATTTTTTCTACGTAAAAAGCATTATGAAAATACAACATGATGACAAACATTCTTCTTTTATATATGTGAAAAAAAACTATAGCAGATTTAACTTTAAATGTCAGATGTTCTCATTAACCTAACTACTCATTCAACTAAACAAAACCCTGATATCCCTGAAAAATACAAAAAGAAAGAAGCTTTTCCTCCATGTTTTGCTGCTAATCTATAATTATATATATAATTCATCATTGAGCACCTTCATATTTTCACGCACACACATGTAAAAGTAGTTTTGGACTCTTTCTGGTGTGCGACCCAGACTTTGAACAACATGACAGCAGTCTGCAGAAGGAGTCCAAGGCTGTAAATGAACCTTGAACCGCAGCAGCACCACAACAGAGCGTCACAAGTGGCATTTCCTCTGCTTAATACCTTTATGAGGGCAATAGAGACAGTCTGCTGCTCTGCTCTTTGTCTGCTGCATTTGTGTGTGACGTAAAAGCAGCACAGGACACATGAAAGCCCACATTGTCTTTGTTTGAGCGCCTTAAAGCACAAGCTAACGGCCTACAATAAAGCACAAACGCTCACTCAGCCTTTTCCAATCCCACATCCAGACGGGAAAGAAATGAATTCATTTTAAATAATATATGCCTTAAGTGTCACTATTATTTCTTAATCTTGCTACAACAAAATATGCATTTTTTCTTAATTACCTGATACCACATTTTAGTTTTGTCATTTGACTCTTGTTTTACTGTAATAGACTATACTATATTTGTAGTACCAGAAGCATTAAATAGGCTTGTTTTACTTTATAATGAACCCTCTAAGTGTCTGAATCTTTCTAAACAGGTCAATCAGGCTTTCCATCTCCAGACTTCAGATTCTCTGTTTCTGATAAACTAGTTTACACAATTTGTGTTATATTAAATTCTGCAGAGAGGCTTTAGTGTACCGTCTGTGTGTTTACTAACTGGATTTCAAATGAACAAAGCCAGTGCCTAAAGGTTAATTTCTGCTGAAAAGATACCATCTGAAACCTTAGGGCCTACAGGCGTATGTACACTCAAATAAATGACATTGATCATTTTACTCTTGGAATGACTTGTATAATAGGAAACACAGCAAAACTAAAGTCCAATAAGATAAGGCAAGAATCAATTTTTCATTGTAATTTTTCTACTCCGGTTTGGGAATGATCCTGTCTCAGCTTTAAATGAATAAAATAACATTTATTTGTCCAACAATGGAGAAATCTAGTGTTGCAACATGCAATAAAAACATACATAAAAAACAAGCTATTATTTCAAAATGTTTAAAATAAACTTAGATTTAACTCAGATTTAACGATACTGTGTAAATGCACAGTAAAAAGTTACAAAAAATGTTTGGTTTTTTTTGGCTGAGCACAGAGCAGCGTTCGACAGAGAAAAAAACTCTGGTATTTGTACAATATGTACAATATGTGATATGAATATGAACAACTGCAGCACATGGACAGAATAAAAAAACACAGCAAATACAAGGTTTCATTTTTACATGGAAAGTAAGTTTTAAAAATAAAAAATACATTTAATCAAATAAAAAATATAAGCAGTGATTATTATTATTGCTTTAATAGTTTGGAATTAAATATATATATATACAGTAATTAAAAAACAGTTGTTTTAAGTTAATGTTTAATATTGAGTAAATTGTTTCACAAGGAGCTGGTAAATAGTAAAAAAAAAAAAAAATTAACAAGTAAACATCCGTCTGACTCAACCAATGCATTTATTTTGTTTCACCGAATAAATTTGAAATTTGTATTTTTGTTAATATTGCTCAGTCTTATTCTGTAAAAGGTTGTGTCACTTAGATGTCTAAAAGACAATCTAGAGTCATTTCACACATTTTCAATCTGATGTATTTCACTTTTTGTGCTACAACCAAAAACTATGATGTAAATAAGGTTCATTTTAGCTGCTAAGGTGTGTGTGTGAAATAGTACTGGTCTGTTCAACGTTGTGTGTCACGTGAATAGAATGTAAGATTTGAGAATGAGAATGTATGACAATGACAGTAGATGGGAATGAGCCCATACAATCTGGTGTGGTTTCTGTTTTCATTTACATGCATTGTCCAATGTAACAATAATACAACTAATGTGGGTAAAAGTGTGCTGTTATGTGTGTCTAAATCCACACAGCGAATGAGGTCTGATATTTAGAAAGTGTGAGAGTGTGTTTGTGTGTGGAGCTAATGTAAGCCACAACAGCTGCATTTGGCACAGGATCAGCGCTGTCTGAAGTGACACATGAAAATACTGATAGTAACACAATATAGAAGACGGATTAGAGGAATTCTGCTGCATTAGTCAGAGACTGTGGAGACATTAACATGGCACCTGAAGGACCCTGGGCCTGCTCAGGCCCCACTTTCACCTCAGAAAACACTTCTAATGAGGACAGGTGTTTCCTATTTGAGGTGGTTATTGCTGCTGCTAAAATAATAGTCAGTAAAGAACGCTTGGGCTGAAGGTTAATGCCAAAGTCAAACTTTATGAAGACTTGACTGCGCTGTTAGTCACTCTGAGTTTTTACTACACTTTTTAGTAAGATAAATAAACCTTATGACCTTTCACATCACTTGTTCTGTTTGAGAAGTTTATTTGAATCTTGTTATTATGCTGTTTAGGATTATTGAACCGTGTTGTTTAAATAGCCTAATGACGTTTTAAAAGTCATCACTTCATATTCTTGATTTCCCTAGAAATCCATGTCTTTCTCCTGACTGTAAAAGTGCATCACCTCCACTTTCCTGAACTGGAATTCTGAATATTACATTTGTCCTCAAAGGCATTAGATGATTAAAGATGAAGTTCCCACACCAGCAGGAGGCGCTAAATATACACACGAGGCAACAACCAAGGTCTACGTGAAGTGTTTTGAGATGAATCCAGTCAGATTCAAAACCAGCAGACCAGACTTCTCTGTCCACAAGCCCAGCTCTGTGAAGTAAAGGCTGAAGGGTCTGTGAAAAAATAAATAAATAAAAAACATCAAATTTCTCTTAAATACATATTATCTGATTTAGACTCAAAAAAACTTTGAACCTAAAAATGATCACAGGCTAATGATGTTAGCCATCATAAAACACAAAACGAGAGACTGACTTTAAAGCAACGCAGCTTACCTGCCAGTGCATAGAAGCTTTTAAGGCTAAATACAAATCTAGGTAGCTTAATAAGTTTAACAATTAGTTTATGTAACATGTGCCGCTCATTGGTTAAATTCTACATACGTTTTGCCAATTTGGTGCACAATTTCTTAAAGACATTTGTTTAAATATATGAAATTATGTTTAAATATAAATTATATATATATATATATATATATATATATATATATATATATATATATATATATTATATATATATATATATATATATATATATATATATATATATTATATATATATATATATATATATATATATATAATATATATATATATATTCAACCCACTATATTACCTAAACCAACAGCCACGGCGTATTCTACAGTTGAGCGTTTTTGCGTTTTTAAAAGGCACGAACAGAGACTGCTGTGATCATATGCGCAATTGTGCACAAAATGATGGATGTTATTTTTAATTGGATTAGATTAATTAGATAGATACGTGATTTTAGGCTAACTTTGTAATAACTACGCTATTACCAGCCCAATGCGTAATAGTGCTGTGTAAGTTACTGTGAGATTGTAATACATTAAATATCACTAGTTACATGCATTTGTATTACAATATTACTGTCTCAAATATGTAACCGAGTTACACTACTGTGAGTTACTTTGAGGTAATCACTTAGAGACATTGTGCAATACTAATCCTATAACATTTACACTTGATTACTGAATAATTTATAGAAATGTGATGTTACAACACCCTTTCCTCATAATATTTATTCAATTTAAGTCAACAGACGCCACAGAAAATTTTCTACACGTTTTACTTATATGTTTGATCTCGTTTATAATAGAAAATCAATAAAATAATATATATATATATAAATGTAATTTGAGTTACTCGGATTGTAACTATTGTCAATATTTTTATGAATAATGAGTTGCACTACTTAGTTACTGAAAAGCGGAATATTACAGTAAGTAGTTCCCTTTGTAATGAGTTGGTAATAGCCTACCTCAACAAGCGCCAGCCTTTAGTTGGACACAGCCGTGAGCTGTAGACTATTGAACATGAACTGTATTAGTAATAAATGTAATTGTATTAGGTGAAAAAGAAACACATGTGTTCACCTTAAATATTTACAAGACTCTTCTTTTGGCACATAGAGGGCCGTGCGTAATTTGTGCGTAATTGAACAATAGGCTTTTACTAAATGCAGTCTAATGAAGAACATGTTTTGATCCGAGTGGTTTTGTTGACGGTCATATGAAGGTTACAGGTTTTATGCAGTAATTGGCCTGTTCGGCGTGTGCCCAGTGTAAACATGCCCATCTGACAGTCACTGGGATCAGCCGTGCCAAAGTAAAGATGTGTTGTATGTGATAAAATAAAGTAGTCATGGGTTATAGGTTATGCATGGTGGAGGAATGTCCCATAGACACACGTAGACACGCGCACACGCACACACTTAACCCACGCTCGTAAACATCTTGGTGCTTCTTTTTTATTCTCCTTGTAAACCCTTGTTTGACGAGCAGAGTATTAAAATATTTCGCCTACATCCAGACGCATCTGGCAGCAGACAGTAGGCCTACTGTCACAATTCTGCGCACAAAAGAATCATTTGATTTATTCCCCACACTGGGTAAATACAGTCCAACCATGTGATCCAGCTCACAGCCAATAGGCAGCCGAGGAGAGGCTAAGGGCAGGAAAAAAAATTACTACCATTTTAGGGGAGGATGTAAGCCACTATAGCAGCCCATCTAAGGTTTTACAGTCGCACTTAAGTGACTTTTTATTGAAATAATAAAATAAACATGTCGCTAACGAATTATTATTCTATGATGGGGCTCCAGAGCGACGAGCCGTACGGAGCGCACTTCATCCAGGGAGGTGTGCAGGGTGCGACGGCCAGCTGCTCCAAGCCAGTCCGCGGCGGTGACGAGGAGGAAAGCCCGGGCTCTCACATTCCGGATTTCTCTCATTTCTCAAACAAACAAACGGGTCTCAATGGCTTCTCTCCTTGGGCGAACACATCCACTTCTTCGTCCTCGTCTTCTCCGCAGCTGCAGTCCACTATCCCGGGGCTTTTCCATCCACATCCCCTCCTGAGCCACCATCACGCCCCGCAGCATGCGTATTACGGCCCACAGTCTCATCCCGAGCACCTCGCCCCTGCTGCGGCGTCCGAGAGCAGGTTTGTCCGCTGTTGGGAGGGCGCTCCTTCTGCACAGGAGTCTGCGTTGACACAGGCTTTCCCCGCGTGTCTCCCCACGCAAAGCGAGCTCTCCAGTCCCACCGCGAACACCTACGAAGCAGTCAAACCAGAGAGCTCTCCGCCGTCCAACCCGAGCCCCGAGGAGTCCAGCTTTGCCAGTCCGAGCGAGGTCGTCCTCGAGCGGCTTGGGACCGCCGAAGAGCTGGGCAGAAAGCCCGAGCCCAAGAAGGAGAGCGAGGAGAGGAAAGCTCCAGCACCGCCGCAGTCTGAGCCCGGTGAGCACAATATAAGTTTACACTGCTCAGGGATGTTTATTAGACTTTACAAGTGCTAATTCAGGTGTGTGCGTGAAGAGGCAGCCAAGAGCGAGGAGTGCGGCCTGTGAAGGAAGGAAGGAAGTGTGTGTGACTTTTATTGCCCTATAAATGTCTAGTAAACGACAAAATATAAAACTTTATTGTCCATTAAAATAATTAAATTGTTATTTAACAATTTGTCACGATAGAAAGTGCACAGGTTGGGACTAGTGCTACATTTTCCACTAGACGTATGGACGAAATATAGTGAACTTATATTTTTCTTCAAATGTTTGAAATTTTTTCTACCGGACCCTAACGGATTAAGCGGTAGAAATGAATGAATGAATGTTGAAATTCCACAATCCTATTAAACTGAACCATCACAGCTGCTCAATGTAGTTTTCTTTAACAAGTGTTTACATAAAATTTGACAAACACTGAGAATTATCCGTCCTTAAAATACATTATTTTCAGTCTGCTAACGTGAAAATAAGAAAACAGTAAATGGTAATAAAAGATACGATATGCAGGCTAAGAATTTGATTTAATTCATAAGCAAAGTTATTGCCTCTTCTATTCCAAACTTTGCAATGAATTGTATTGTCTCTTAAAATGCCCTTTTTGAAAAGTAAATATATTCTATATTTCGTGTGTGTTCAAATTGTAAGTTAAGTTAAATATGTTTGAGTCTGTGTGCATGACCACAGAGGGCTCAGTTGATACTTGTTGCTCTGGTCTTGTGTCTATAATTTCCCAGCACTTTGTGGCTTCGTCACTATGTAAGTGGCCTGTAAAGCATGTCATATCAGTCACCATAGAATTCTGCAAATGAGATTCAGTTTGGCCATTTTTCAAATCTGCCTCATGACTTACTTTATTTATTACACTGCTGTCCTTCCAAAAACATTTTCATCTTTGTTCTATACTGATAGGATCCATAGGCATAAGTGTACATCATGCCTTATTATGCTAAATTATAAAAACGCAAGAAGGACAACAACAAGCAGAAGCTATAACTCTTGTGCGAGGAACTGAGCACTATCCTAATTTATAGAGCTGTGTTTTAGAGTATGGTTTGGGTTCCTAATGAGCCCAAAGTTGCAGGCTCATAAAGTTGGTTCCTGAGGCCATTCTTGGCTTTTAATGTCAGTGTTTGAAGTCGTGCAGCATGCAAACACGCAGATACTGGAGGCGGAGAAAGTATGTACTGGTGTGTGGTTACACTCAAATGTCTGTCTCTCCTCTTCAGCAGAAAACCCATCAGCCAGCTGGATTCACGCCAAGTCTACCCGGAAGAAAAGGTGCCCATACACTAAACACCAAACCTTGGAGCTGGAGAAGGAGTTTCTCTACAACATGTACCTGACACGGGATAGGCGCCTGGAGGTGGCAGGACTCCTAAATCTTACCGAGCGACAGGTGAAAATCTGGTTCCAGAACAGACGCATGAAGATGAAGAAGCTGATGATCCGTGAGAGGAGGAGTATGAACGAATAATGGCACGGCCGGAGGAGATGGAAGCTGCTGGTGACACTAAAAACTCAAGTGCCCGAAAATGTGCACCATCATTAGCATTACCCGGCATGGTCAGCAGTTAGGACGCTGCCTGGGTAAAGTCAGTGATCAAACTCTGCAGGGGAGACCAGGGTGGGTTGTAACACTATTGTTCTGTATGTGGGTCATCTGCATAGAAGAAGCAGACGTCAGAAGATTATCTAGCTCAAACTATCTCATCTGTTTTTAATACAACGGCATAGTTTGTGACAGGAGCCAGCTTGACTTAAAAATAACAGTAAGTTGCAAAGTCGGTTTATTTTAGTGGGAGTTACGTTGCAAAAATACACGTCTAGTCTTGCTTAAAATGACTGAGATTCAGAATTTATATTTGGATTGAGTTGTTCTAAAAGGTTGCTTATGTAAAGTAGGATATTTCAAGACTTTTCTGACTGGTTGCAGCAAATCTGACTTAAAACAAGAAAACACACTGGTAAATGTTTTTTATCACAAAATAGTTGTGATAAGACAGTTGCCAAATAATTTGAAACAAGTCAGAACCATTTTCAAACAAAAAATATTGAAGCCTTTCAGTTTGCATAAATGTCTGAAATTTAGGTTAAAGTCTTAGAATCAGGCAATTTCAATACAATACACTTTTGCAGTGTAGGTTTTGCAAACATGATTATCTGATACGTGCAAGGGATTTTTGCTAATTCCTTATGATCTGAAGCTATCCACGAGTCTCAGGCTGAGGAAAAGTCTTAAAATTATTGTATACTTCCTATATGACTAAACATTCTCAAAATGGCATCTACTTTAGTCTGAAATTCACAAATTCCTGAAAAACTTACAATTATATAACAATTACTCACTACTGTGGCTGTCATGATTATTTCAGTGTTCGAATAATGAGCTACTTTAAAAGACTGAAACATGGTGGTGACAGAAAACTCTTAATTCTTGTCTTTTTTATTTAATGATGCAGCTATTTGATATAAAGAAAAGGTATTTTTAAATGTATGTTAAAGTCTGTATAGTCCAGACAGCAATTGCAATTAGAAAATAGCCAACTAGTTGTGATTACTCAGTTAATCTTTACAGCCCTTTAGTGGAGAGCTGCTGTGATGTTCTCACAGCTTGAAGTTTTAGAGTTAGGGTTGATTACTAGAAAGAAACCTGCAATTTTCCCTTGCACACTTCAGCAACTTGCCAAAATACACTTTTGCATACTTTTATTATCTGTTGCCAATACAGTATATACAAGTTTACGTACAACATACATAAAGCAAGTTACACAACAAATAAGTATTGAAGGATTAGACAAAATAGAATTGAGATCTGTTTATAATCACAGTTTGATATTTTGCAGATTCTCCTAGACACAAAGTTTGAACTTTGAAGTGAATTCTAAAACAAATCTAAACGCAATCACAAAACTGGTCTTAATCCTAAATTGGGCTGCCCTGTTGAAGGTTAAAATACACAAAATAATTAATTGAATCACACTAGACTCATGGCTTTAACCTGATCTGATTAATTGACAGGAAACATGTTTGATCCAATCACATCTGTTTGGATATGGCTGTATATCTAAAGTGAAAAGACTTGACACATACTTGACTTCTCATAAACTGTCTGCGTTTTCGGCCAAAACATGAATCACGTTTTATGATAAGCCAAAGCTAAATATAAATTCTTGTTAAACTGCAAAACGGGTGCATTCTAAACAGAGATAAATCCCTTGAGGCAGCGATTGTTGGAAATGTATACGAAAATAATTAAGACAAATGACTGAATGGAACGTGATTTGATTTTAAAAGATTGTTGATTGGTTAAAGATCCTACTCCAGTGAGCTTCTAATCATGTTAGAATGTTGTTCCCAAACAGGTTGCGTTCACCATCTACAATGTGAGAAAGGGTTAGGGTTAGATCATGAGTCTATACAGTGGGTTTTTTCTATTAATAACATTGTACTTTGCTATAAATGATCTAAAGAGGTAATTTCACTCATTTTTTTTTATTTAAAAACAATAACCGTGCACAGATAACATTAATCTCACATCTGCAGTCCTTGAACAGAAAAAGTTCCCTATGCCATTAGCCATTAAATATACACTATGTAATTAATTACATTTAAGTTATTTATTGTCAAAATTATGGGGCATTGCACAGTACCAGTTCAAATGCCATTGCCTATTGAATTCACAATACATCATAGCAATACAAGTATCAATTAAATTAATTCATTTTCTATGGCTTGTTGGCTGACTGGAGTCTATTTTAGTTACTTTGGGCCTTTGGCGGGGAATACACAGGACAGTGGCCAATATGTCGCAGGGTTAGACAGACAACCATTCACTCTCTCTTTCATTCACAATGGAAATTTACTGTGATGCCCTATTAACCTAAACATGTATGTTTTGGAGGTGGGAGGAAACCGAAGTACCCGCAAAAAAAAACTTTGTGACACGGGTAGAACATGCAAACTTCACCCAGAGAGATCGTGAGATGTTGATTTGGTCCGACGCAATTCATAATTCATCCTCTTAAAATACATTTTCCTATTTCAATTCACAAAAATTCTGAAAACACTCACAAATTAATAAATTATCATCATGGATCCATTAGTTAACACCTAGACCCATATACGTTTTGTATTACAACAAAAACTGTATAATCAATATTCATTTTACCATCTATATTAAATATGATAATGTTGTAATGCCACGTGAACGCAACCTATTCAGAACTTACCTCGACATAGCAAGATTTTCTGTTGCAATGAATAAGTTCAAATAATACTAAAGAAAATAGCTGCAGCTTCAAAATCGGGCAAATCCATAACTAAAAAGTGATTCTGGTGAAGGTGTGTAGAGTTTACTAACACTTTCTGTGTTACTACTTAATGACGTCACAAAGTGGAACATAATGTTTTCAGTTTGTGGTAAAAAAAAAAAAAAAAAGCAGCCAAAGATGCAGGACTTCTGCGCTAAACTTCTCTGAATTAAGCTAAACTTCAGATTTTTGGACAAGGAAGTAGCATTAAAACACAGATTTCAAAAACGGTATAGAATAGATCCCTTCACATCTGTTTAGCAGCTTCATTAGCCTTTCAAATCTGCAAAACTTTGATCAGAACATCCTTGCTTCTCCTTAGACACAGCAAAGTCGTAAAGTTTTCTGGAATAAACAACCTACTTCCTGTCAGATTTGATTTTCCACAGCCGTTGTCGTCCTTTTCACAGTTTGCTGGTGTAACATTAGATTATGGCAGGCTAAACATTTACCGCGTGTCCTTATGTAGTGCTGTCAACAACAAAGGCGGCGCTGCTCTTGAAGAATTCACATGATCAGATGACAAGAAGCTTTTTAGCGTATATCATTTGTGTTTTATGACGCTGCTGCCTGGAGTGTCTTTATGCGCTACAACCGTCCCCAGTCTCCCCTAAAATATTATTACAAAAGTTATTGACATATCCTTCTTCAAAGCGGAATAGGCTTACTTTTTGATTTGTTATTTTTTTGTTTTTTATAAAAGTGCATGTAGCCAAAATGGGCTTATTTGTTTAATTGTTGTTATTGTTGTAGTCAGTGTTGCTAATATGTACAGTATAGGCTATCTGTTGTTAATGTGGGTCTTATGATATCAACAAAACACAAACCAGTCATGGCTAAGCTACAGTGTGACAACAGTCTGGATCAGTGCCGGCCCGAGCTTTTGCGGGGTCCCAAGGAAATGTATCCTCCTGGGGCTCCTGTAATCACAAGATTTTCTAGTTTCTGATTGACCTAAAGTGTGTATGACATGGTTTCTAAGTTTAGCTTTGTTTTTGATATATGTTGTAAATGTAAATGAAAGTTTGATACAGCGACATCTGAAGATAATATATTGTAAAGCAGAGTTATAGTAAAAAAACTCAGAGGAAACACATTTTATTCACAATTAGAACCATGATTCTGGTGTATTTTTATTTGTCAAAGAATCTACGTGGTGAGTTTTGGCTCTAAGTAAAGTGTCTTCTTCATTTATATTCAAAAAAATCCAAACTTGCTAAGTAGAAACATTTGAATTATTATTTTAGATAGTTTCAAAATGTGTTTTAGCTAGATGAGTACATTTCATACCAAAACACATGTGCCTGTCATGTGTTGGTCTATAAAACCTACTATTAGTCAAGTTCAGGCATGTTAATTTGACCTTTGTTTTGACCACATATGCCTTATTACTTGAAAATGTATTTAAATATATCAAAACAAAGTAACGTATTCCATCTGTCATAGGCACTTTGAGTTAATTGTTGCTAAAATGCAATGCAGCTTGCAAAAAAAAAACAGTTGTGGGGGCCCCTCTGATGAGTTTGGGGCCCTCAAGAGCTGCTCAGTCTGCTATAGTGTAGGGCCGGCCCTGAATCTGATGGTCATTTCTCCTCACGTTTTACCTCCATTTAGCTACAGCCGTCGTACGACACAGATTATTGCACAAGTACTTTTGTTTCTCGTATTAAAAGGAGTTGTGTGGATAGTGTGAACACATTAATGATTGTATAAAACTGTGGACATAAGCATTGTATTGAGACAGTCACAAGTAACACATTCTCTTTGGGGGAAAAGAAGCTCACAGGCTATGTTAGCCTACAGGCCTGTGCTGTGTGTGTGTGCGTGTGTGTGCGCAGGCGAATCAAGGAGGCACACACTATAGGCCTTCATCTAGTCATTTTCAAACACAATATGCTGCTCATGTACCTTTTTGTATGAAATAAAACATGGCTTACGTTGGTGAACAAAGCCTGACTTTTTTTCGTTGCTTTTATTTTCGATTCACATTTAGAGCTGTATTGTATCTGCCAGCAGAGCCTCATCATTAATGCAATCAAACTGAAAATATAATTTGAATAGATGCTTATAGCAAAGACTGACATTTTTGAAGTACTTATTTCTACCATAAACAAAATATGTTGGTGTAAAAGCTGCTTAGCTTAACATGTCCTGCTGAAATGTGATGTAGTATTACCTGTGTTTTTTCTTTAATCAGAATCAGAGCAAGTTTTAATTGCCATTGCCACTGGACAAAATTCATTATAACTTGCTTCGGTACTGATGCAACTGAGCACTGAATAATAATAATAATAATAATAATAACAACAAATAAAATGTAGGCTGTGATAGAAAACACACACACAAAAACAAAAAAAAAGACATTGAACAGAGGCAACTGCAGTCCTTCTCTCCCCAATATACACTTTTGCATATTTTTTATATAAAGAGAAGGACAAATGTGCCCTATTTTGCAATGTGCTATGTTGTCTTAAGGTGTAGGGTACGACCTATATATAGTATAATTTAGATAAATAAACAAAAGAACATACAATGCTCTGGAAGTCTTAAGAAAAGCTGTAAAAGTGTGTTTTGCTATGAAAGCAAAACCCATAATAAAAGCATATCTACAAGAACCCAGTATAGCTTAAATCTTGGTAAGTCTTGTATTTATATGTATGGACAACACACTTTGAACTTCATACATAAAATAATTACATTAAATAAAATTAATTTAATAACTTTTATTTAATTTTAGAACACACTCGTCACACCAGTCCTTTAGCCTACTATAGAAACATTTTTTGGAGTGATGACAATTGTATATGGTTTTGATTGTGGCATATTTGAGCCTCCAACAAGCATTTCAGAGCCTTATAGAAAATGGTGTCTGCTACATCCTGACTCAGCATTACAGGATTTTGCATCAAAAGTGCACATTTATTTCGTGTACAAATTTAGACACAATTTGGTCCAGAGTTGTGCGGACGAACAGACGTAAACATTAGACGTCGCAGGTAGAAAGCAGACTCTATACCTGAGTGCACATTTGTCTCTGAATGTTTAGTCCAAGTCGGTGCAGAGTCTCGTAGGTTCCCGCGTTTATTGCAGCCATATAAAGTGTTGAGCGCTCATCCTACTGCAGGGTCATAAAGCAACAGCATGCATTTGTAGAATAAACGTGACTTTCCCCCACTCACGACGCAGAGACACGCAGTGAGGGCCGTCATAAAGTCATTTAGCCCAGACACTCATCGTCACTATATGGTTTTATTGTGCAGCCTTTACTGCCTCGGAGCCAAAACTGTCCTTCGGAGTGTTAAAGTCATTGTCTGCAGATGAGACCAGACAGCCCCAATCACTTTTGTACGCCACAAAACGCAGGAAATGGCCTTACTGCGAATTAGACCGTGAGACAAAAGCGAACCGGACTAAAAGGCGTTCAGTCTGGAGCTGCTTCCGAAATATGTTATCCTCGGATTGAATGAGGCACTAGAATATTCTTACACAAAAAAGGATATAGAGTAGGCTATTTGGAATATTGAATATACCACAGTTTTAATGTTATTTAATGATACAATGATAATCAAATGTTTTAAGAATATGAAATGAGACTGAATAAAAATAAATAAACAAAGAAAACAACAACGATAATATTATTATATTTAATAATAATAATAATAATAATAATAATAATAATAATAATAATAATAATAATATCAAGAATAATAAAATAATAATAAATACATTTATTTAATAATCACGTTTCCAACCATAATATTTTTTTCCTATTCGAAGAGTTGTGCGTAACGTGAGGCGTTTACGCACGCACTGCACGTTATTGCGACCTTTTTGTTTCACGTAGACTTGTCTATTCTGTTTTATGTAGCCTGTTTTTCCATAATGTTTAAAGTGATGATAAAACGTAATTTTCCCCCAACCTAGCTCTGCTAATATTACTCGCTTAACAGTTTCTTTCAAAGCCTGTTTCTTAAAGGTAAAGTTTTACTTTGACTTGATTAAGAACTGTTGGTCTGTCTAAACTTTTGCTGGCCACCGCTTTAAAATTAGATTCCTTAATTATTTATAAGGCATTGCTATAAATTTCCAGCTACTATTTGTAGTTGTCTTGTATCTTTGTAGGGTAATGCAGAACATGTGTGTGTGTGATGTGTGTGAAGTGTTTAAGCGTTAATAAGCTTATAATAAGCTTTTAAAATATTATAACCAAATGAATACTTTAAAATAATTTAAAAAATATATACAATAATTAAAAAGTAATAATTAAACTAATAAATAAATAAATAACACCATACAAATTTTCCTAAGAAGCTTTACTCTACTTTTTGTGTATGATGTAACTGGGTAAAAAAAAAAACAACAGCAAAAAACAACAGCAAAAAAAAAAAAAAAAAAAAAAAAAAAAAAAGCTATGATACCACCAACCGCAACAAACAAAACTAAAAGATTAGATATAAAATAAATGTGAATAAATTAAAATGCATAGGCCACGTAGATCTACCCTGGTGAATTGTAGTTATATTACTTAATGTTTATAAGTTGTGTGAGCCTTTATTTTTGCTCGTATAATTAAGCAGGCGTCGTGCGTAATGGCCGCTCAGATTAAATGGCGTTCCCTCTTCAACTTCTGCTGTAAAATAAATTCACCACAGCGTAGTTACAATTACTGCGGACCATTTAAAACAAGAGGGAAGGGTGTAGCCGTGTGTTTAGTGTGCTACTTGAGGAAATAAATAGTTTGGTATTGTCCTCAAGGTGACGATGCAGTGCGCGGCTCGTTGTTAGACTAATAGTTGGGACTGTGGGGAAAAGCAGGTCTGGTGAAGCGTCAGGAGTGTTTTAGTTGGACTGAAGTGATGCCCTGGGCTGATCTGAGGCCTACAGCCTTAGATATCAGCAAACTCAGGAGGTGCAGAGGCGGCACGTGTCCACTTGAGGGCAGAGTCGTGCCGCGTAATGTTGAGCATGGTGTTTACGGTGTTGTAAAGTCACTCACGTCCCTTTATTGCGCGGGCCTAGAGTTTTTCACCTACGTTTTAATATGTTTTTAATTTAGATATTTTTGGAACTACTACCCTTGTGTAAACGTGTATGGATCAGTATGTTTCTGTGTTTGAATACTTTATTGGAAAGTTATGTTTTTCTTTTCCGTGTTAAAATGGGCGACGATGGCCATACAAATTTCATTTTATACAGACGCTACGTGATTTAGATGTGAAAACATAGTAAGAAAGTCTGTTGTTTTTATATTTGATTGTATGATACACTAATTAGGCTTATGTCCATGTTCCCAAACCATACACACACTTGCAAAATGGCGTTAAACAGTTGGAACTCACTACAAGGCAAAAATACAAACCCAAGGTGAGATGTTTTAGGCTGTGTATCATGTCTATATCCTTACACACTTACATTAGGCCTATCCTGTTAGTTGTATGTACAAAAACTTTCCCAATACAATATGCCATGGATGCTTGTTTGATTTTTTTATTAATCTAGGTGTAAACCCTTTTAAAGAAAACGTGAAAATAAAAAACGTATATTTTTATGCGTTTTCTCTGTTCCTCTGGATTTAAACTGAAGAAGCCTACATCCTTATAATTATGCATTTGTTATTTACTGCGCAATTCGCGGATTAAAGCGGATGAGCGAATATGGCCCTGTAGAAAAAGAAAATTATAGGACCCAGGTCGTATTTTGGAACCCTGATCTAAATTACGCACAAGCGTATCCGGGCTCTGCGTTTTACGCAGAGAGTGTGTCGCATTAAATAATGTGCATTATGCTTTTTAGTTACAACTGGAGTAAAGTGTTAGTTTTCTTTTCACTTTTGAGTATTTTTAAAGTCCCCACTGTGGGATAAGCGCGAAAGTTCTTTCATAGTTTGAAGTTGAACTATATCAAATTACACTTGTAAAAACTAAAAAGCCACTGCAGCCTACCGTAATCGACTGCTTCTTTCTGTAACCTATACATGAGTGAAATTAATAGTTAACAATTTATGGCTATTTTATAACATATGGTCTCAACGCTATGTTGCCCTACTACATGAAAGGCCCTCCTTCCTTTCCCTTAATTTTCTTTTTTGTGTCGATGGTGTTCGTGAAACTCGTTTTGTATCCTTCTCAAATTTCTCTTCATGATGAAAATGCCCATGCCCTTCACATAGCGCCATATCTGCAGTTTGCACAGTTGAAAATATAGATTGGTGCGATGAGGCCTGTTCCAACATGGCGCGTTCGGATAAATCAAATGTTTGCTGAGGTGAGATGAGCTTTCTCTCGACAGCAGCTGCTGCACACAGAAACACGCACTTCTTCACGCACACACAGACGCAGCTTCCTCACACACGGAGGCCATAACCCGCTTTACGAGCTGAAAATGGCCGCTATTGGCCGCTAACGGTCATGTGTGCGCGTGCGGGGCAGAGGCTCACGAGCAGCCTGTCCTCGCGCACCCAGAGATGCTCCTGATGCCCGCGCGCTTCCATGGACGGTAATCGCATTTTTCAAACACTTCTCTCTTCCGCATTGCAATCTTTTTAATCTAATAGACATTTCACAATAGAAAAAACAGCTTTTATTCAGAGCGAGTGTTGCATTTGCGCATGTGCTGTAGCCTAATATGTGATTTATGTGCGTCAGTGTGTTTGCATGTTGCATCCTCGAATATCCGGAAATGCGGCTGCTATTCTTCTTGTTCATTGGTTAATGTTGTAAAGCAGACTAGACTCTACATAGGTGTCCTGCACTATGTATCTTGGTAGCTATTTATTTGACGTTGTTCTGGCTTTTTAAGGCAGGGAGGAGGAAAATAGGGTAATACAGGCTTCTACGTCAGGTAAGGAAAGACAGATGTGACATTTGAACTTGGCTACGCACTAATGCAAGCCCAAACTCATTCAGATGCATATGATAGGATAGTCCTAGAGAAATAATCTTATCAAGACAGATTTTACTGAGGAAAATGAATAGATGCAAATAGCAAAGCACAAATGTGGACTTTTAGCCTAACAGTATTTGCTCCACAAAGAAATTATAGTCTTTTTTATTTGTTGTAATAACTGCTCTGTCTATAATTTAAATATGCACAAATATAAAATGCACGTGATTTGGTTTGTAGGCCTCACTCGTTTCAGTCTTTTTGTCAAATGGGTCCGTAGACTGTGATGATGTCATAAGGCCAGATGATGGGCAAGATTAAAAGACAATTTTTCCTATTGAAATGTTCAGTTTGATGAGTTCTATAGTGACTGAATGGAACAAACTCCATTCATCTGGATGCATTTACAATATGTAAAATGAACAAACTAATGACACATAATTTACAAAACTAATTGCAATAAAATACTTGCTTAAAAATATCAACATTAGATTTGTTTCTCCATGCAACTGATTTAGCTGAATGCAAAAGATAAGCTGCATCACCATTACAACCCAGCTCATTAATTCTGCAGTAAAAATATTGAAACTAGTTTTTTGAATTATACTCAGAAATATTTCCACTATTAATGCATGCTGCAGGTTTCTTTGTGGTTTCTTCTCACCATGAGAACATGCAAATGCACAGATGGAGGATTCCTCCTCTCTGCGTTTTTTGTTGTGTGTCTGTTTTATGAGAGCAGCCACACAAAGGAGCCCAAAGACAGTCTTTTTCCTTGGTTCTGATTTTGACATTTCCCTCTTTCATGAGGCCTGCTGGGGTGTGAGAGATACACCCAACAAAGACAGTATTTCACTGGTGCTGCTCAGTGGAGCTCAGCTGGCACTCAGTATTTACAACCTACTGCAATGCGGCATGGAGGACCCTATGTGTGTGTATGTGTGTGAGAGAGAAACAAAGAGACAAAGCAGATAGAACCACACTGACGTAAAATGCTCATCTTAGACTGACAGCATGAGGAGCAACAAAGAAACCCAATCACATCCATTGGTGTTGACACGGTTTGTTACCTAAGCTCCATGTGTCTGGCTGTGCAGGTCAGTGTGTGCAGAGCTGTGATAGTGCTGCTGGAGCCTGCGTGCGTACAAAGAAGTCCTGTGTTGTGTAAGTCCAGCCTCTGATTGTAACATTAGATCAAGTATTACACTTTTTATCAATGTAGTCCACTTGTGTTTTATCATGTGTTTCCTTCCTCTGCAGCCTGGAACAGCACAACAAGAGAAGCCCGGTGAGCCCTCACTCATCATTCAGGTAATTCAGAAACACACTGTATTATTCAGATGAATGTGGGAAAGCTGCTCTGGGGTTTAAGGAAGCTTGTATCTGCTTTAATCATTAAAAACAAAACACATATAGATTCTTAAAGATGCCTTTTAGAGTAGAGTGTTTGCTTGTCCAGATGTGTTGTCTAAAACATTGTTTCTCTCAAACTGTGGTATGTGACGGTCTCTGGTAGTACATTAGGCCTACTGAAGTAATATTGGTATCATTTAGAGACAAATTCATCTTCTGTCCTTATTTTTGATTAATTACTCTTTCAAATTATTATTTTAAAGAGAAATTGATGTGACACTTAGGAAAAAATATTTTTCTAAGTGTCACCTGTTCTGTACTAATTTTCAATGCATTTACAGAACATTTGTCATACGTTTTTGGCTTTCAAACCTGCTCTTGAGCATCCCCACTTGGAATCACAAGCACCAGAACTAAAAAATGTAATAAAGCACACATGACTGTCATGTGTCTCCCACGTCACAAATGCTGAAAGTCAAGATATGGCAATGCTGCAGAAACGCTCAAAACGAGCTTGGATGATTGTGTTATTGAGGCTCAGAAGGGAACAAAAATCTCAAAAACAAAATGTAACTAATGTTTTTAATGAGGAATCAGAACAGGGTTAAAATTCAAGAAATACATTTTTCAAGTATATGTCTTTTAATGCGAGAGATTTCAGAAAAATAAAAACCTCCAGAAAAGTTACAACTATACCTTTTGTCCATTTTAACCCTTTAAACGCCAGAGTTTCATTTGGAATTCACTGCAGTAAATCTAGAATCAGACTGATATTTCTATGTATTATTTTATACAGCAGGTTAAGTCTGAAATTTGAAGCTGAAACTGATCAGACTCTGAGAACCTGGAGATGGAGAGCTTTGGTGCTGAATTGTTACTTTGGTGCTACTGCTGCATTCACTGCAGTTATTATCACAAACCACCAGGTGGAGGCATCTAGCACAATGATATGAATTCACAAGACTATCTACAATGCGCATGAAAATGAAAGCCTAACTTATCCCTTTAAGCAAAAAAAAAAAAAAAAATTACCAAATCCACCAGTTGGAATAATAAAAGCCTATATCCTGAAACTTTAACCTGATGAGGCCTATACAGTTAATTCTGCGGATATTTGCTCTTAAATAGGACACATATATTATTATTATTCAGTAAACTTGATGTTAAATTTACACGCTCAAATGTGTTCATCATGACTAACAATGAAGACTCTTTGTTTAAGCTGTAAAAATAATTGCTGACACTAGATGGCGCCACAGACTCGTACATTTCTCACTGTTTACGCCGCACATACGTCACCCCCACCGCTGTTTCATAATCTCCTCCGAGGCACGTTCCCTTCGCCTCCCTCCAGTTTCATCTGGATCGTGAGAATTATTTTTTCCCACTTACCTCGAAGGCACACCGAATAAAGACTCCTCGTGGAGATGTTTTTGTTCTGTCCGATGGCAGCTAGGGGGCGGTGCTGGATAAGCGGCTGTAAATCAGGTTGGAGTGGTTTGAATTTAAAAGAGCAGAGGAGAAGACAGCTTATTCTCATATATCGCTTCCACTGACATAAACACAATTTACTAGGACTATGCTAACGCTTTAGGGATTAGGCCGCATATTGATAAATCAGTTCAGTTCATAGGTTAAGGTTTGTGTTTATTTTCAAACTTCTGTTTATTTGGGTTAAAAAATTGTACAAGATTAAAACAAAACTACATTTAAAAAGCACAGGTACATTTTTAAATTGTGCAAGAAACAAGCTCACACAGTTTTGGTTCAGCTTTCCAACATAACATAATGCTTCCTCCTGCTCATCCACTCTCATTAGAAAAATAATACATAAAACCATTCAGATAATAGTTAAAATAATGTCTATTGACGTTCATGTAATGTTAAAAAAAGAATTAAGCTTGTTCCAAGCTGTGGGAGCAGCATTAGTGATTGTAAGCCTCCTGCAGCCATCCACATTCAAAAGATACATTCTTTATTAACCCCATATTAAGATAATAATGTCTAATAATGCTCATACAAAGCAAAAAACAATAAGATTATTCCAGGCTGCTACTACCACCACCACCACCACCACCACCACCACCACCACCACCACTACTACTACTACTACTACTACTACTACTACTACTACTACTACTACTACTACTACTACTACTACTACTACTACTACTACTACTACCACTACTACTACTACCACCACTACCACTACTACTACTACCACTACCACTACTACTACTACTCTTACAATTATTATTCATATTTATGTTCCTAATAATATTAATATTAATATTATCATTGTGCGTGATGACACTTGTGGTGTGTTATGACACTTGGCACGGAGCACTGCAGAAGTCACAGAGGAGCTGCTAAACAAGCAAAGCGGCGTCCACTTTGACACAGCCACACACGCGCGTGCTCACACGGTCTGCGATGTGTTTTCACAGCGCGCACTTTATGGCTTTATTGCTCCCCATTTACGGAAATCAAAGCAGGAAACAAATGCTCCAAACAGCATTCCAGAAACATCCGGAAAAATGCCCAAACAGCCTTTTGAGTCTGTGGCGAGTGGAAGAGAACGAGAGTCAAGCAAAACAACACTGCAAACTGCTTTTACGCACAGCTTTCCATTTTACGCACGAGGATTTCACGTACATTTCAATATATGCAACAAAAAAAGTTGTGACAATCTAATTAAAAATGCTTTGAAAAAAATCTAAAATAATAATAATGAAAACAGAAAACGTGCAGTTTATAAAAATGAATAAAAATATCAAACCAAACACGTGCAAAATCTTTACGCAAAAAAAAAGAAAAACAGAGCAACCCCAAACAACTGAATTTGCGAGGTAAAACCCCTGAGATGAAAAGGCTCTTTCGTTTGGCGCCATAATGGAATAAAGTGGCTCTTGGTGCAGGGCCTAATAATTTATGAACCCGCGTGGGAGCAAGGGAAAAAAACGGAGCACGTGACGGTAATAAAGTCTGTTTTATTGCCGGTGGTTTGACAAGCCCCAAAATATAACTCAGAGAGAATAGCCGACAGGCGGCCAGATGGGATTGGGAGCTGATATTTGTCCGTAATCAACAGAATGCTCTTTGTGTCGCGGAGAGAAGCGCCGCAGTGCCAGGCGATGCCACCGGCCTGCACGCACTCTCCAAACGGATTTAGCCCGGGCCAGCAGCCGCTTCTGAACGCAACAGCAACAGCACAGCGCTACATGTAAGTGATGCTTTTCATATTTGCCTGCGATATGAAGTTATGAGTGTGCGGGGCAGGGGGCGCGCGGTGCCGAGGGTGGGGGGAGTGAGGAAATGTAATCCTGCACGAGCGAAGTGCAAATATCCACCTGTAGTTCCCGTTTAATTCAATTAGACTGGGACTAGCTTTTTACCAGTTTTTGTCCACATTTTACTGGACTGCTTTACAAACCTGAGGCACTGAAATGATCCCCATTGTAACATTTACGTGTCAGTGCTCTAATATTTAATAAATAATTATCAAAAAGTCACATTTTTGTTGAACCCGTTCGAAAGCATTATTTTACACTGTATGCATTTAATCTTTTTTGTACATTATCTATTTTTTCCTGCGTATTTTTTTTATTTATTTATTTTTTAGAATTTGCAAATGTAGAAATTAATGTATATATAAAAATAAACCGTATGCCCTGCAGCCTCGTGCACCTCATAATTTAATTACAAATGAAATATTGCAGTTTTCTGTATTTTTATTGTTTGTATTTATTTTAACTCTTGTCAAAACGTTAAACTCGTGTGTTTATGTGGTATTGAATAACTTTGTTCTTATAGCTGTGGTTTAGTGTGTGTGTGTTCTCGGCTGACACACACACTGCTCACTAGGGCTCGTGCATGTGCGTGTCGTGCGTATGTTACGTGTGTGTTATGATTATGCAAGCACAAGACGCACACTGCGGCTGTAAAAGAGCCACGCGTAAATCTGGCGCAGCAGTGATATGACAGAACGTGCTGAGTACAGTCACACACACATGAAGTACACTCTGGCATCACGGGCTCTGCGCACACACGCACACACACACACACACAGGTTCTGAAGCCTATCTTTAAAATACTTTATAATTATACACACATGGGAATTTATATACAGAATATCGATTATTAGAGAAAAACAATAGGCTTTTTAATTAAAGATCACAAAGAGACCTATTATCCTGTACAGACCCATATGGGCACTCGGGCGTGTTTGTGTTCACTACGAGTCCGAGCGGTGTCCGAAGCCTGGGCTGGAGGTCACTTAATGTCTAAACCGGGTTAAGGCTGCTGTGCTGCTCGGCTTTGACCCGGCAGAGGGCCGGGGGCGGAGGGGTGATCCAGCGGTCAGCCTGTCTAAGATGAAAAAGTGAAACGACCCTCAAAGAAAAGACACTGTTCAATGGCTTTATATCGCAGCTCCACATGAGGGACAATTTATTCAATAGTTTATCTCAAACTCCCTCCAAAGCACTTTACAACCTGCTCACGCTATCTGAAATAAGAGTCTTTTAAACAGGCTTCTGCACCGCCTCAGTAAACATCAGGCCCGGGTCAGCTCAATATTGAACACAATCCTTCTGATTAGACTTCAGCTCCAAATAAATGATCACTGCGCCTATTGGAAATCGTTCACGCTCCATTAAAACAGTGCTGCAGAGCGGTGGATGAGACTGCGCAAAACCCTGAGAATAATATTGTGTGCGCTCATGGTTCTGTGGAGTTAGAGTTAGGCTTTTCTATGCACTGCGCATTTGTCTTGGGCACAATAATACACTAGAGAGAGAGGGGCAGGGCAGGAGCACTGATGCAGCGGGAACAATGGGCTCGTGAACTCTGGATGGTCCCAGCGCGAGCCCCTGCGTTGCCCTGTCCAGCGCGAGGACTAATGGAACGGTGAAGCAGCGGTCAACGCTTCTGATTGACCCTCTGGCGACCTGAGCAGCTAGGCTACATTCTCACACAAGAATGCTCTTTCAAGGAGCGCATCATCTAAAGGAGCCCAAAAGTTCAGAGCTGGGGCCATTCATAGTGACTCCACCTTAGCCTGCCTGGGATAACGGTGAATAATGGAAGTATTAGGTCAAAGTCCCTTTTACTCGGGGCATGGATTAATTGTCCTGCCTCAATAGATTGGCTCATTTGTATTTACCTCCAAAGGTGCCCTGAAAGCTGCCATGCCATTACTCACATCACACTGAAACACTGGATTGATGTTTACTCTTTTGTGCCGAGTCAGCACAATCTGACTTTTCTGTTGATCATCTCTGGAGTTTACTTCAGACTTTCCACCACCATCTTCTGCTCCAAACGGCTAAGTGCGCACACAGCTGGAACAGGCGCTGCCAGAGCTCAGACAAGGGCCCGAGGCTGAAAAATGCCTGCCATGTTGTGCAGAGTATACAGTAATCAGCAGAGCCAAGACATGCATGCCAGCACTGCTCTTAATGAAGCTTTCCCACTGCTGAAAGACACTCAGCAGAGCATGGGAAGCGCTCAGGTCCAAATAAATCATTACACACAAGCTCATACTTCAATGTCCGACATATATTATTCATTTATTCCAATTGGAACAAAAACTGCACATAGGTCATTCAATTTTTTTGCTTATAACTGGACAGCATCAGCCAAAGCACAAGTATTTAAGTGTATGATGAGGTATACATTGTAACAAGAAAGTAGAATAGTAACATCAGTCTTTGAGGCATTTTCATTTGAACGAAAGCAAAACGTTGCGTTTCCAAATAAAAGTTTAATTAGTCTTAATACAGTGAAGCACGAACAAAAACTTCATTCATAATTAAAGTTATATCGGTCTAATACAAATCCCAATGAGCTTTGTATTAAAGTGCTTTGTAACTTCTCAACGATAAATAATTTGACCTCAGTGTCATTATTTTCTCTCTACAACACAGAGAATGCAAAAAGTTGATAATAATTGATTCATTAGAATTTTAAGCAGCATTAAAATGACATCTGTTCATGGTTTATTAAAGGAGACATTGTATTTTTCATTCTCAAAATGGCTTATAAAAAAGAACGACAAGCACCGCCTTTTATTATAAAATTAAACTAAATAGAGCAGATTTTCAAATTACTCGTGTTTTTGTTGGAAATAAGTTGCAGGACAATTCAAGATTGCTTATACATGAATGAGTCAATCCAAATACAGTAAACTAATGATGAGAGACACATGTTACAGTAGATAGGTCCCTTTAAGACTAATTTAACCTTATACAGTGGTGCCAAAGCCGTTTCTCATCTGTATTCATTTTCCTTATTTAGAACAGTTATTTTTTCACTTACAATGCTCTATGAATGGAGCAATAATGGGAAATAAATGATGTAAACAGTGTAACTAGAACACTGTACACAGGCATTCATTCATAATCGAGTCAGCATGTTTCTGTTGTGTCTGTTTAATTACTGTACCATTGAGATTTCTATAGGATTTCCACACTTCCTATACTCATGCATATGATCATGTAATATGCATAGGCTCCACGCTGTTTCTTCACAACAGGTTTTATATCCTCCTTAAGAAAACCCATTGTAATTACACCTATTTATCAAAATTAACGGCGTGGACTTTAACGAGTGTTTCATATCAAAATGCTCCGGTTGCATTAATGGCTTCAATAAATTACAGCCTGTCGTGGATGGATCTTATATGTGTTGAACAATGAAAGACTAATGAGGGGCTGCTCGAGAGTGGGGTTTTAAAGAGTCTCATTACGATCAGAGCTGTCTCCACACAACATGTGATGTGGCCCTAAAGCAGTCAGTGTGTTGCATCAGATTTTATTTAGGACTGGTTGTTATTACGAGATTTTTCAGACGAAACAACAGCGACATTTTTAAATTAGTAAAATGTGTAAAAGTCTAATGAATCTTTATCAATCCTTGGAGCTGCTTTATGAAATGAAAACAACTAAATTATTGTTAGGATTGCACCGCTATAAATACAAGTATCGTATTGATCCATGAGGATTTGCTATGTGTTATCGGTTATATATTCTGTTAAGGTCTTTCATTGAGATAATTTATTGTTGTTGAATGCACATAACATCTCACGTTAGTTGTGTTATTAAAACAAATTGTTATATACACAACAAATACCAGACTGTAGAAAAGAAACAAAAACATTTCCAATCACTACACTGATATCTGTCAATACTGAGTATCGACAGGTTCTGAAATTCTGTATCAGAACTGAAAAAGTTGGAATGATGCACCTTTAATGCATTTAATCTGACAAAAAAGAATGGAAATGGTAACTTTTACATTTATTTAACTAAAAAACTAAATTTGCTTCTCATTTATTATTTTTTTAGTTATCATATTGCAACTTGAATAATCACAATTATTGTTTAAGCAAATGTTCTTAGCCTCACAACTGTTAAAATTTCAAGCTAAGTTGGTTAGGAGCCCTTCTCCATCAGGGACCCCTGACAATTGCATGGTTTGTTGTGGTTCTTATTACAAAGCAGCAAATGAAGAAGAAGCGTCCAGACTGAGCAGAGAACCAGGCAAGACCCACGCCCCGTATATACCCTGTAGAACCGAATGTGTGTGGAGCTGACTCGTCACAGATTGGGTTCTAGGGGAGTCTATGGGGCGTGAATAAACAACACAGCAAGTCCCATTGGAAGAAAACAAGATTTTCAAAGAATGTATTTTTGCTAAAAAAGGACCCACAATCACACAAATTTAACAAGCAGAATTTGGCTGTATTTACTCTTGTCCCAAATGTGACTTTGGTTCATTTTGGTCAGATTTGATCAGTGTAAACAGGCCAAATTTGAAATTCTGCCGTTTTGTTGTGTATGATGATTGGTATAGAGTGAGATGATCGAGAATATATTTTTTTGTTAGAGGTGATTTGCACCGTGTGAGATTTTTGGAGGAGGATCTGTGATCACGTTACTTATAAAAGCCGATATTACTTTGCCTGTAGAATGTTATGGCTTTAATAGAGGTGATGCTATCAGACCAAGTTAAAAGTTAAATCTGTGAAGGCGTCTGCTCACTGTAATAAAGCATTACGTTAATATGAATAGGTTCATAGAATATTCTATAAACCAAAAAATATTTATTACAGATGTTTGGCAGCTCAAATGGTTATTCTTTAAATGTAGTTTTTTTGTAGAAGTACATTATTATTATCATGAGTAATTGGACTAACTGGCTCTTGCACACCACAGCCTTAGAACATCATCACATTCTACAAATTGTTTGCATTTTTGACATTTTGAGTCATCTTTGTGATAAAAATGCCTTTATAAAGATGTTTGTGAGTTTGTACAGCCCAGATTATGATTCTCAAAGTACATTTTTAAAAACTGCTTCAGTCCTACTTATGCTGCCTTATTAATATGCATTTGTTATCAACCATTCTACACTGAATGCAAACCAACACACCTACACAACATCTGAGCCTTTTGGTTAACACCAAAATCAATCTTTTTCTTAAATATTTTTTGCAACACTTCTTATTAAAGACTGAGTATTTAAACATATTAAATGCATGATAAATTTTCCATTTCTAATAAACTTTCAGCACTCATATAATGTTCTGTGCACATTTCTTTATCTTAAAAATGTTGAAAACCAAAGGTGAACAACAGTATATTGTCTGCACAACCCCAAACTTGCATTATCAGCATTTTCTACCAAAATAGCCTTGCACTTTTAACAGGTTCGGTTCATTTAGCCTTTTCACTGAGCCTGGCCAAGACGACAGATTAAGTCGTCTATAGACACTAAAAAGCTAATATTACACAAGTGAACTGATTTTGGCTCTGCATCTTCAGAAGCAGCTGCTGCCAAAACGCGATCCTCGTGAAATCCCGGAGCCTTTTGGGATTTATAACTCAGCACTGCGGTGCACAGACTCTCTCATCTCCAGTCATTTATCTCCACACACAGAAACAGAAGCTGCGTTGTGCCTATGGAGATGTCAAGAGTATTAGCTTAACTATAATCATGAAAATGTATCTTATTTGATCTTTTGAAAAACTGACATATATTTAGTTGAATCTACAAAAGGGCAACATTAGAAGCAATAGGCTACTAATAAAAAAATGTTGAATTTAAATCTGTCTAACTCTCACAAATCCCTCTGGTTATTAACCACATAGATTCATTTTGGGTGCAATTAAGGCTTTTTACTGACTGCAAAGAGAAACTGAAGTAGACCACCCAAGCCATTCAAAGTGCTGCTTTCAGCTGAGAAATAAAAGACTCACTGATTCAGACAGAACACAGTTATCTGATTTTGTCACTGTGCTGCATTTACTTTTTGAGGGGCAGACAAATTTGACTTATGTACAAGAAAAGTCAGATTTCCAGCTTTGAAGACTCTATTGTACAAAAACTGACTCCAGTGAGATTTTATTAATGTTCTATTTTTAGGTTGTCAACATCTCCAAGGCTCAAAATGAACTGTTCCACCCTGTGATGTCATCAAGTGGATGTTCTGGTGCTGGTTTTAGTCACAATTGTGCAGTTTTACTTTTCCATGTGTTCAGTTGAGATTTGTGTATTGTTGATGACATCCCAAGGTGGAACACAATGTTTTCAACTCTAGAAAGAACAAGTATTCTTTATAAGGAAACATTATTTTGGCATTACTCCAAAATTAGAATAATATTTCCTTAAGACAGTACTACAATTTCACCTTTGTTTTCTTCTAATATTCGTGAGTAATGATTAATTCGTGAAGTTGCAGCTCTAAAGTTTGACCTGGTGACATCCCAGTTGTGCCAAACGCGTAACAGCGTAAAAGAGGGAACCCCACATAATTTCATCACGTGGGGTCTTTTTTTTAAGCCTATTGATTACACAAACATTACTTGCATTATTTCTCTTCATTTCTCCAACGCTTTGGCACGTCTCTCTTCGCTTCGGTGTCATTTTTTACGCGTGAAGGCGGAGTTTTCGGTGGACACCTCGAGCTGACCTCTGCCAAACAAAGCCATCTACAACTAGTCACTGTCTGGGGCTCTTTATTCGCGTTCTTTTCAACTGGACCACGCTTTTTGTCGCCACACAAGTCCAAATATGAGCCACGTCCCTCAATACGGCCGGATTAATTTTTCAGGTCGTGCCATCTGGGTGGGGGGTTCAACTGAGGCCGCAAAAAGTCATAAATTACAGTCCTGCAGCGCGCTTCTTCAATAGGTGCTGCTCGGAGTGAGTGGGGGATGCGCGGATAGACAGATTTATAGAGGGACTTGAGTTATGTCTTGGATAAACAATGGGTAGATTTCTGTCTATTCGCTGGGCTTAAGAGAGCGTCACAAACATGAAAGCACTGGTCAATAAAAAGATACGGTGTTGATGTGGCGCTAAAGAAAAGCATTGCCTTACCAAAAACAATGGGAATATTTACGATTAACGGGACTGAATTGGATTGTGTGCGTAAAAAACGTCGCCTCACAACACATGGCGTCATCAAGCGTCTCTTATTTGGTGATAGACTACTTTAAGAATTATTTGAGTTAGGGTTGTCGACTATAAAAAATAATCTTAGCCATATTGTGATAATCGGAATCATAGTAGTGTAAACTTTAAAAATGCAAACAAAATAATCTTTAAATAACAAAATCAGTAACATTAAGCTTCTAATTTCTTGCAAAAAGAAAAAATAAGGATTTTATTCGAAAATATTCTCCCTATTTCGCCATTTTGGTTGGTTATAAGTGTAAAATGACTAAATGTGCGCTAACAAATTGTTTATTTGTAACCAAATATTAATTAAGTTGTCAACTAGTACTGACATTTTTATTAGCCATAACTGAGCAGTATAGTTGTAGCTATGTGCTTGTGCGTAAAAAGGTGAACGTTGAAACAACGTGTCTTAATTATTTATCTGGCGACTAATTACGCACAAAATGCAGCTATACCACTTGCATCATTTTATCAAAAGTGAACATATATTCCGGTATTGCGCAAAGATGTGCTTGTTTCCGATACTTTATGTGAGAATTGAATAGGCTGATGCACATTGGCCAGTCACGCTACGTTCTGATTGTGTTATTGAGAAAAAAGGCCTGACACGTGAATATTTCTGCTTTGGAGTTGTAAAAATCCACTCTTGTCCTTTTAAAAGTCCATTAAAGCTGCTGTTCTGCGGGCCCGAGTCTGATGAGTCTTTCCCAGCAGCACATCTTCATTAGCTCCATATAATGAACATTTTTTCCCTCAAATTATCCCATTACATGAGACATAAACAAGGCGAAGTGCCGCTGCTGATTGGCCAGCCTCGGGGTCACGTGCCCCGCATGGCCGTCCGTCTATTTGACAGCCGCAGGATGGCTTGATGCCAGAGGGGGGAAAAGAGACAGAGAGAGGGGAGAGAAAGAAAAATTAGTATTCTCGTGCTAGCCTCGCTATAAATCAATCATGGAGTCGTACGTGGTGAGCTGTAAATACGCTGAGCCGCAGTTCCCGCCTTGTGAAGAAGATTACAGTAATTTTAGTGACCAAGGGGGTATTATAACAACCCTCCGGACAGTGGTAGTTATGGAGGGGGCTATCAGTCCAGCGTGCACCCCCTCCGCCTCCGTACACACCACAACAAGCCGCCTATGTCCACTCTGTGCAGGGCCCGCTCCGGGAGGACCAGGGCAAGGAGCAGCATCCCGCCAGCCACTTCCCCGGATTCACGGAGCAAGAGCGAGTGGCCAAAGAGGACTACCTGCAGTGTCAGGCCTGGATGACGTGCGCAAAGCCTGTTCAGGTGCAGAGGAAGACGGGCTGCCAAGTGAAAGACAAGCCGCCTATTGTGGTGTATCCGTGGATGAAGAAGGTGCATGTGGCGCACGGTAAGTGTTCGACTATACCACACTAGGCCCGGGCGTTTCATCTGTGCTTAACTGCGCATTTGCATTTCTATTTGGGGTTGGAATATTTATGGTCTTAGTGAAAGTCAGGGAGAATTATGGCCCCATAAAGTTTTATGGCTTTGACCAAACGTGCGTGTGTGTTTGTGTGCGTACGTGCATGTGTGTGAGCGCTGCAAAAGTTGAAGGTGTTGTGATGGTGCAGCTTAAAAAGTTCCCATGGTTTGTTGAACAAGCTGCTTACAGATTTAGTGCAGCTCAGGGCGATCATTACCCTCCAAACTAATAGACAGAAATGCATTCACTCTTAATGAATCGGTAATGATGATGTCCACTCTCATTTTCTATCTCCATCTCTGCGCAGTGAACCCGAACCACGTGGGTCCAGAGCCCAAACGCTTACGCACGGCCTACACGCGCCAGCAGGTCCTCGAGCTGGAGAAGGAGTTCCACTTCAGCCGCTACCTCACGCGCCGTAGAGGGTGGAGGTGGCCCACTCGCTCTGCTTGTCCGAGCGCCAGGTCAAGGTTTGGTTTCAGAACCGACGCATGCGCTGGAAGAAGGACAACAAGCTGCCCAACACCAAGGGACGCAAGAAGAAGGCGGCAGCGGCGGCGGCGGAGAGCAGCGGGGGAATGGACCGAGAGAAGGCCGCCATCACGGTCTGAGGCTGGGCACGAGAGCAGAGAAGGGACCCGGGACAGCACCGACAGAACTCTGGTGACCCGCGGTCCTGCACGAGAGGCAGACTAGGCTTTTGAAAATTGTAACTTTTACTTTGTCTTTTACATTTACGTGTCATATCTATATTTAGCCTTGAAGTTGCATCAGATTATTTTTGTATTTGATTTTATGATGAACGTCTTCCATTTAGCGCTGCAGGTCACGTGACACGAGTCATAGGGATGTCAAAATAGCAAAATTAATGTTTGAGAAGAGATAATGTGAGAAGAAACATCACAGTTTTTCTAGGCCCGTTATTTATGATCTTTGGCTCAATGGCCAAACAACAAAGCAATTCTTAATTTCGATGTCATTCACAATTGATTACTACTCACCATCTATATTAAACTTCCTGAATGAACAAAGAAGGCCTAATATTAATACTGATACAAAAGGCTTATTTTAATTTGGTAGATTATGAATTGATTTTAATTCTGATTCACAGAGCCTATTTTCCCACAATTCTCAGAATTATTTTGTTGTTCTTTTAATTCATTGTTGTGATCTGATAGTCACAATTACTTATTACCAGAATAATCTTGACATCCCTGGACACTAGCAGTTGAAAATTAAAATAGGCTGACCATATCTTTTTTTTTTTTATTGCAAAGAAACGCACACTCATTTTATCAGTTGGTTTATGAGGGAAAATGTGGTCACCCTACGTTAATATTACCAACTCAAAAGGCCAAAAGCAGAGTCGCCAAACTCCCATCTGACGCGAGGAATATGAGGGTGGAATTTTGGACAAAACAGGGTTTGATTTCTACAGGGTAAACACATAGCCTACAGGGTTTTCTATGAGCTACCTAGACCTGAGTAATTTATGAACACGAAAAGAATGTTGCTCCCACAAACTGGCGCTAAGCAAAACACGACCCAAACGACCCGAGACTGCGCCAAATGCTGCGCCCTGCACTGTACAAAGACTATTTATGTTACACACACACCGGACTGAGCAGCTTCACACAAAAGCTAATGACAAACTGAACAATTCTTTGGGAACATTTTTACGCACGAGATACGAAGAAAAACAAGTTCTAAAGTGGCTTGTTTCTCCATCATTCCGTTCTCAGGGTTTACATGGTTTTATCCATAAATATTCATTACTGGAACTGTTTACAGAGAAACGAGAGCTTTAAAAAATTCTCTCAAAAATGGCGCCATTAAGCTTTGCATTCCAGTTTATTATGCTATTGTGTTATTAGCCTTCGCCAGTACTTATTTTATGTGTATGAATTATTTTTATTATAATTATTATTCTTAGTACGCATCATCATTGTTTTTCTTTGAGCAGATTTTATATGTGAAAATGTTTTGATACTAGATGAAACAATAAAAACACAGTTGTGTTAAGGGTGGAGTGTTTTTTCCTCTTTTAATATAAGCTTGGATGTGTTGTGCGCTCTATTGATTTGAAGGAAGGAAAATCCATTGTACCCTTTAGCCAAGAGTGAGCATCTGTGCCATAATAGATCTCTGTCCGAGCTGCAATTCACTTGGGCCTGGAGTCGACTGAAGGAAGGAAGGAAGGTAACAACACAGATAGATCTGTAGGGTTTATATGGATGAGATTGCGTTTGCTCCTGAGGGGACATTGTAAGTGATCAGAATAAACACAGAATTGAATTAACTGCAGTACAAAGGGGATTTGAGGAATTATAAACGCAGATCTACATCTAAACAACTTTGTAGCTTCATGTGAAAATGTATTCTAAATTATTTGACAAAAAAATGATGGATCACAGTCTGAAAAAACGTGCGTAATTGCTACACAAATGACCTTTACGCACTACGTATTTGGCAAATTACAAACGCATAACTTTAAAAAATAATTCTAGATACGACACTTATATACACACTCATACGTTTCAAACAATACAGTGGAAATTATGTTTTACGCAAACTTTACGCACAGTTTACGCACAGCCTATTTCGCTTTGTCCACTGCTTTAACTTCACACGTCACTTTTATACATGCTCCACGTTATAATAGCATTAATATAATATAATATCATTACTTTTAAGCTTTTTCCAAATGTATAAAATAACAATTTGTGCACCACACTCAGTTCATCTGAAGCTCTTACGCGCAATTTACGCACACTTTGTTTTATTTATTTATTTTTTCCAAACGCCTCAAAGAAACAAAATTGCACATATAGGTTACTGCTGTTTCTGTTGACAGATGATATTTAATACAGATGTAGGCAGCTAATATAAAAACAATTTGTTGTAATGTGGTGAGATCTAGTCTGGTTAAATATTTATGAATGTACGTTTTGGATATGACAAACGTACATATAAAAGAGAAATCCTGCTCCTGCCCCCATGTGGCAGTGACATCATCACATAATCAGAAAAGAACAAATGATACGTTCCATATAATAGACTATGCACACACAATGCACTCAGATTACAAATATTTAGCTGCTTTATGCATGCAAACAGCCTGGAAAGACATAATCCACGCCTTTTACGCACATTACGCATAGCCAATTTTGCTATTCCCAAATCTATTGCCTCAAAATAAAGAGACACGCACACATTACACCTACATGCCCAAACTATTACCTCCAACGTTATATCACGTTTTACGCACGGCTTACGCACAGCTTAAACGTGAAACAAGCACAACACACATTCTTTTTTGTTTTTGTGCGTGTGCAAGGGGGCATGTGTGCGGTGGATGTCGAGGGAAATGAGCGCTGAGAGCAGTAATTGGTGGCTTCCGTAGGAGACGCAGTTCAGACCGGAGCAGCGCTGACAGAGACATATCTATCCCCCACTGCAGCACCACAACAAGCGTATATATATGTGCGATTAGTAAAACATGGCAAACACTGCAGCCACCGCAGTCTGACGTAACAGCGTGGTCCCACTGGAAAAACATAGGCTACCTGGGATATGAATGACAAAAGCAATAGGGTGCTTTAAAGCTCAAGTTTTCTAAATATTGTAAGGAAAATAAATCGAACTGGTTGGATAGTAGAACCACACACACAAAATAGACGCAGATAAATCTTCAGCATCAGCAACACCAACACCGGACTGGATCGAGAGCAGAGCGTCATCTAGTGGACGTATGTGACACTGCATTCCTATCTGTATTCCAACGAGGGAAAATTGTATTTTTCCATCTTACTTAATGCTCTTCTTAACAGAAGTGTTGTAAGGTGCTACAAAGAGTTGTGAATGAAACAAAACACAACTGTTTTTGATGGTCAAAATTCTGTAGTTGAAGCCCTTTAAAGTGATGTCAATCCTTGTATTAATTATTATTATTGTGTAAAATGAAAGAATCAAAACACATGACAAAAACAACTTTTGGGAAGGCATAGCATAGCGCCTAAACAATAGCCTAAGTAATAAACGAGCAACATTTGATTGATCAAGTCTCAATTGATCTTCCAGGCAAAATATTGAAATAAAAAGAAATTAATGAATTAAAAAAAACAAAACAAAACTGTATAGCTCAAATAAATAAAATAGCCAAAATTACCTTCTTATTTAGATTTTTCCATAGTATGATTCAGTTTGTTTGAATAAGACTGGGGAAAAAGTGATAATGATGGAAATGTAGCTACTGATGATTGCAGAACTGATCAAATAGACTATTAGCATTTATTTTGTTAATTCAACATTAGTTAATTCAATTGGATCTATTCCTGTCTTGAACTGTGCGTTATGGGACAAATTATTGTAGCCCATCTTTTTCATTAGAGACAACATTATTTTTATAGAAATCAAAAAAAAATTTTTAAACAAACTAGTGGCTATTGTTTTAATACATCGTAACATAAATTGATTAGTAGGATAAAATCTATATTTTAGCTTAATTTAAACATTTTTTCATTTCATTATTTACCAGAAACCAAAGCGGTACTCACGCGGAACCATACACCAAGTCGCGTGCTTCCGGGGGACACTAATCCAGGACGGACCCGCTGCATTCTGGAGATCAAACCCTTGCCCTTAAACTTGCCTGTGCTGTGTTTATATTAAACTCTTGTGTTTTGGACTGACCGTGGGACAGCAGCATGTCTCTGGCTGCGGAGGCGTTCGTGTCGCAGATGGCAGGTAACATCGGAAACGCTTTGGACCTTGTGTTTGAAAATGTTCAGGGTTATCAACACTTACCTAGCTACTGCAGGTTTCACAGGACGAACTGATGCTTCACCTAAAGTCTAATATAATCTGTCATTGTCATCTTCAGCGTTTAATCTTGTAGCACAATGATGATGCAATAGAGCAGCTATTGTAGATCATTATAATTAGTTATTTTCTGTTGGTTTGTCCTTAAAATCCTACACGGAACTTTTACCAGATAAATACGAACATTTGAACCGCATGACAAATTGTGAGTTACTTTGTGAACAAAAGAAAGCTTCGATTTGTGTAATTTTGTTGACATTCCGCATCTCAACCCAACCTGGTCCCAACCTTGTTAGAGCCAAAATGGCGACGTCTTCTTCTGTGATTTTGCAGTTTCGTGGTCTGGCCTGCGCACGCCTCTTGTGGTTAGTAAGTCAAAGGTTATTCATTACCATCAACAGATGAAGAGTCCCATTTGCAGGCGATACATTTCAAACAGATGGAGGGCACTTAAGGGAATATTGTTTATGTTTGTTGTAATACAAAAGGTTAATGTTCATTCATCTACAAAATCACCAGACTTTAAATTTGTGAAATAACTAGGCCTATTTAAATGTTTTATGGAAAAGTCCAATGTTTTTCAAAGGAAATCTTGTGTTTTGCCTGTTGTTTGGCCTTATGATATTGAATTCTTGAATGTGAATGGAACCTATTAGTGGCAAAATACCTTTCAACAGTATATTAAAAAAAAAACAACAACATTATTTCAGATTTTTTTTCTAATTTAGACTGCTCAAATAATTGTCTCAATCGTTGGCCCCGGTCCTACTCTTCACATCAAGCATATTACGACATATTAGATTTAAAGATTTGTATTTTTCTTTAAAAGTCTGTACAATAGATTATTCAAAAGTTGACAACTAAAGTTAAAAGTGAAGCGGTAGCCTATGTGATTTTAATTAGAAACCTGCAGAATATTACAAATTCACAGTTTTTGATTCAGAATGAGACAGGATAGTTTGAGGATGAAATTTTGGTGTTGGGCTGTAGTCTTTTAGTAGTTTACTTAATTTATTAATGAAGTTTTAGTTGACGAAATAAAACTAACAGAATTGTGAAAGAGTGAGTTAGCTGAAAATTATTTCATATAAATGCTATTCCTGTGTGTAAATTGTTTTTGCATGTACTCCAAAACAGTTAATTATTTTAAAGCACTATTTGAATCTTCTAAATTATAAATGATTAGATCAAAGATTTTGAGTCTTTTTACCTTGGACCTTTTGTGGTCGATTAATAAGTCAATCTAAAGGACATCTTTTTTTTATCAACCAAGAATTTCTTTGGTAGCCCTACTAGTTATGCTCCACTTTATTTTACTTTCAGTGGCTCTATTCTGATGACATCACATTTCCACAAGGTTCTTTTCCAGTAAAATTGAAAGAGAAACCCACAAACAAAAAATAGCCTAGTGTACTGTAGTGCCTACGACACTGATGTAAAGGCCTCGTGTCTATGTTTAACCGCTCATGTGCTTGTGTGTTTTTGACCTGAACAGCTGCCGAACCCTGGCCTGAGAACGCCACACTGTACCAGCCTCTGAAGGGTAAGTCGCACATCACTGACGTAACAAAGCCCAACCACTCAAATCTAAATCACTTATTTCTTTCACAGAGGAGCAGATTTTACTGTCGGATTGTGCGTCGTCACTTGCAGTTCAGGTGAAGTTTGCTTTTTCAGTATTGCCCAAAAACTAATCAAGTCTCACTGCTCATAACTTCAGACATTCCAAACACAATGATCTTTGTATTATTTTATTCAACCGTTTGAATCTGGAGTTTTCCTTTTGACTGACAGCTTTCTGACAAAAAGAGTGCAGCCACTTGTTTGTGCTCCAAAGGGTTTAGAAACAGACTCATTACAAATTGAGGCTGATTTTGGTCTGACATTTTAGGAAAAACATTTAAAAATATTTGAAGATTGGCTGTGATTCTCTCCATTTAAAAAACAAAACTGATTGACACTTTGAAGTAACTTGACCAAACCTAGGCTTTTGAGATTGTTTATAACTGTCCTGTTTTCCTTTTCTAGACTTACCTGAAGATGTGTGGGCTTCCTGTGCAAGTCGTTTGTAAAACCAATGCAGAGTTTATGTCTCCCTCTGGTTAGTATTCATAATAAAATGACAAATACAAATTAAACATGACACCCACTTCACTAATTATACTTAATTCTCTGCTGTAGGTAAGATTCCTTTCATCCACGTGGGAAACCAGGTTGTGTCTGAGCTGGGACCAATAGTGCAGTTCACTAAAGCAAAGGTAAGAGCCTTCGTTCACATTAGTGCACTCTGGATTGTTGTTTTGGATTTTTAAAAGCGGAAAAACTTCAAAATTTTTAGAATCAAACATACGCATACTAATAGATACTTAACTAGTATCAAAACTAAATTCTCATTTTAGTTTAGTTTAGTATTTATTTGTTAAGGACCATGTACAAAATGAATAATTCTTTATAAATTAAGAGATGAACTGCACCAGATTTAGCTACTTGGACTACTTGAACTTGGACTATAAGGCTAAGTTGTAACTCATAATTGTTTAAATAGTGGTTTGAACAATTGTTTTATTCTATTATTAAATGTAAATCTAACAAGCATTTCTATATTGTTGCAGGGCCACTCTCTAAGTGACGGCCTGGACGACGTGCAGAGAGCTGAGATGAAGGCTTACATGGAGCTGGTCAATAACATGTTACTCACATCAGAGGTACTCACACTGACTGACACGTTGTTCATATATTTAGTTCTGAGGAGAGGTGAGCCTGCTTGTGGTCAAAATGTATGGTTAACCCTTTAGGCGCCAAAGTTTACAGTTGAAATACATTATTGGAAATATATTGTCCTAAACTTGAACCTGGAGAATCCAAACTGATATTTGTAATAGTTTGTAAAATTGCTGGTACAGAGTTACGTTTGGTGTTTTTCAACCTACTGAAACTGTCAAAATCAGAGAATCGGAAGTCTGAATGCTGAGGCTGAAACGGCTTGCAGAAATACTACTTTGGGGTTTAAAGAGTTAACGTGTTTTGGCAGTAACAGTAACCTCTCAGGGTCTAACCACACTGGCCACCATACTTGTTTATAAGCATAAGCTTGTAAAATGGGTTATACACACACATGTACACTATTTATACTACACACGTACTAGGTAGTACAGACACAGTTTCCCTCAAAGCCTCAAATGTTGGACCAACAAAGACATAAATCATTATCAGTGGCTTCCTTCTTTAAGCCTAAGAACAACCTTTAATTCTGTTTTTTGCTTTGCAGTTGTACATTCAGTGGTGTGATGATGCTACAGCTGCAGAGGTATGACGACAGACTCTTGTATAATTTCTCCTTGACAGTATTGGATTCCTAGCTTCCTTTTTCCTTTTCTCCAGATCACCCGTCCAGGTACAGCAGCCCGTACTCGTGGCTCTGTGTGTTATTCTTGCCTATCAGAAGCAGTGGGAGGTCCGAAAGAAGATGAACGCCATCGGCTGGGGAAGAAAGTCCTTAGAGGAGGTGAGTCCAGAGAAACTGTGAATGAATATATTAAAAGTATGCTTATTGTGACTGTTCTGTTCTGTCAGGTTTATGAAGACGTGAGTCAGTGCTGCCAGGCTCTGTCTCAGCGACTCGGGACACAACCTTTCTTCTTCAACAAACAGTATGTTCACTTTTGGACTTCGTTTATTTTAGATTTTTTTTTTTTTGATGATGATTTAAGATCTCAGATATCTGTCTATGACATCACAAATCTTAGTACAGTGTTTGCAGAGGCTCAGAGGGAAATAATAGTATCTCACGAACAGAACTGTTTTTTGATCAGGAGCAAATCAAGAAAGTCCGTTTTGCATGCATGTTTCTTATATAAAGATGGCTGTTTTAAATTTTTTTTTTTTTTTAGAAAAGCTTAAGAATGCAATTTTATTTATTTTTAGTTTGCAGTGTCTAATAGTTATTTTCTATGAAGCCAAATCAGGGCCACGTAATGGACCCTGATTTGTTTAGGAAAAAGTGAGTTGTAACAATACATTTTTTTGCAATCAATATTTAAATTTGCTGTTTATTTTATTTCATTATTTTGTAATACTATTTATGTTTGCAATTATTTAAATTAAGATTTGCAAAAAATATTTATTCCTCAAAACTTTTTTATATTACTTGTACAATTATTTTTTATGTGTTTTACTTTATTCCCTCAATTCAACTATTAACATTATTATTTGCAAATGCACATGACTCTGTTTTGACTTCATAGTTTTGCTGCTAAAATCTAGAAAGAGCATTTGTTGATGTTGTTAGCATAAACTAACTGTGTTTAGCTTACCAAGACGGCCCGACTTCTCTTGGCTTTTAAAAGTTTTAAAAACGCTTTAAAACACATTTTTGTGAATACAGGACTGATTTTAAAAAAGTTTAAAATTAATTAGTTTTGTCCTTTGAGATGAGTTACTCAGAAGGGCTCTAAAATGCAAATCGAAGATGTAAGACATGGGGTGTTTTCAGGGATGATGCTGATTATGATTTAGGAACAGAGAGAACTTGTATGCATACTTTACTCTTCCAGCACTGCCCAGTTCACCAGCTCTGTTTAAAACGTGTTTGAGTGTGGGATTTAGCCCCACTTTAATAAAACACGTGGTCATTCTTCACATGTAGAACAGAATGTGCTGTTAAAAAGCCTTTTTGTCTCTGTCCCAGGCCCACAGAACTGGACGCCTTAGTGTTCGGTCACTTGTTCACCATCCTGACCACCAGACTGACCAGCTCCGAGCTCGCAGAGAGGGTCCGCAGCTACAGCAACCTGTTGACCTTCTGCCGCCGCATTGAACAGACTTACTTTGAGGACAAGAATTCCTGAAGGCATCCAAAAAGTCCCCTCAGATCCCCACAGTCCTGCACGTCTCTTAGAAAGTCATTCAACCAGTCCTCCTCTCATGTGTCAGTGTCATTTTGGCATCATTCCCTCACATCTTTATTCTGAGCATGTCCAATGCTGCACACTGCTTTTCATGTACATCATGAATTATTTTATTTTATAGACACATTGGCACAAGTGTCTCAAAAATCTGGAGCTCTAGGGCCATATTATTCCTTTTGTTACATCGGACAACTTATTGACTTTTTGGCTATTTTCACAGTTGAATTGTGATACAAATGTTTCCGTTTGAGATCACCAGTCTACTAAGTTTTGTTGAGTAACACTAAGACACTATGTTATGATAAAAACTGAATGGATTACAATTTTAAATTGTAGTTTTGTATGTTCCAGATACATTTGCCTTAGTCTGTCATTCTGCTCTCATATTTGTGATTGTTTTTCATGGTACCACTAAATAAGTACATCTTCAGTCTGTTCATCCTTTATTAAGGCCCATGATAGATGTATGAGGCATAAATGTCAAACAAAAACAAACTCGTATATTTCTGCACATATGTAGACATAATGAAAGATGTTATTTTTCTTTTAATTTTTTGTAAATGTGTGTTTTGTGTGAATGGGAAGTGCCTCCATTAAACAGACACTGGACCACAAAACAGTCTGGTTATTTAATTGTAGCGTCAGCAACACACAAACATACACAAACCCAATAAAAAAATCTCTGTGTTATCAGTTTTCCTTTACTTTTTTTTTAAAGCAAATCAGTATAGCATACTGTTGAATATTCTTTAACCAAATAAGTGCAAGTTTGCATTTGACTAAAAAGAGGCGGCTGGGGCTTGATAACAGTGTTTAGAGTGGATCCACATTTAGTAACGACATGTTTGTTTCAACGAAGGGCAGTGGTCAGACACACTTGGCCTCCTGATGTGCCTGAGGTCATGTGGACAAGCTCATGGGACAGTCTCCTCACCCTCCTGTGCCCTCTGTCTTCCCCTGAGGGTCAGTCTGGTGCTGTGACCCTGCTGTGCACTGGTCTGAGCGATGGACACTGGTGGTGTTGGTGCTTGAGCAGACGAGCAGACTAAACACAGCACATGTCAAGTCTGTGCCGCTCAGAGCTGCTGACCCCAGGGCCCGGTCAGAGGTAATGGGCCCGGAAACTCAGCGCAGGAGGCCAGATGTGATGCACGGTGTTGGATGTGTGAAGGTTAGTTCAGGATTTAGTAGATCCATTGAATAAAAGAACAGTGTGAGTTCTAGCGAGCCATCAAAATATTATGCAAAACTATACAGTATATTCTATAAATTATATACTTTGGCCACGATGTAACAGTTTTCACATCCACCTGTTCTTGGAGTTGAATTTAATCTAATTAACACCTGATAAATGAGGACAGAAGTGATAACATAACACTGGTTTATTGTGGCAACTGTTATGAACAATGCAAAGATTTATTTATTAATTGGTTGTCCATTTTGATAAGTGGCATTTTGACACATGAAAAGCCTCAATTATATAGACACATGGCATTTCTTCTTTTTATGTGAGTAAACTACAGGAGACGTTTACATTGGTAGCTATGCATTAAAGGTTGTTTCCCATTCACCTGCAGTGTATCCCCTTAATCAAGGCTATCTATGGTATTCTTTAGTGCAAAGTGTCACTTTGATGTTACTACTGCAAACATATTAACTAATCCAGGCCCTTTTCTTAACCTCATCAATTAAACATCCCTTTGACTGACCTGTCAAAACATGTCGTTTAGAATATCATTTACTCACAGAGATGTGGGTGGAGCTGAAGTGAGGTTTAAACCAGGATCTTTCTGAGCACTCAAGCCTCAGTTTCAGGACAAGATTCAAACAACTTTAGGTAACTAATGAAAGAAGGTGAAAAGCTCTTCAAAGTAAATTTTGCGAAAAATAACACACTGACACAGTGTGTATAGTGGAGCTTCTATGTGTGGATAAGCTTTGATAGGCACAGGGTAGGTATTGAAAGTGGTCATTATGGAAGATGGATTGACCCGGTGTGAATAGGTCTAATGTGGATAGGCCCATGGCTCTTCACAAGCCTTATCACCGAACGACATTTGGAGCTACAGGTGAAGATGAGAGCAGTCCTGGGACAGTCTGAAGAGTTCTATGGGCTCATAGATGGACAGTTCAGAGTCCTTACAATTATCTACAAACTCTGAAAGGCCCCACATAGTTCATTCACAATTTTTTTATTTTATTTTATATTTTTTTAGACTAAAAAGTCGAGTTGCTGAGCTATTCAGTAACACATAATACCTGAGTATGAGTGAAGTTTACATTGTGAGACCTTTTATTAGTTGTTAATTATGTCAGATCTGTTGCACAAGTTGTCAGCAGCTTAATTTTTACATTGACCAGTATTCAAAATAAATAATAGTTTGACATGTCAGATACCATAAAGATGTTTAACTGTCTCCAGCCCTCCTCTGTGCTGTTGAACGGTGTAAATGTGATGTAAGGGTGTATTGACCAGTCACTGCAATGACACAGTTTGTCCACCAGGGAGAGGCATTGCAACATATACTCCTGTCACTGTTTTTTCAAGCGTGTCTCGTGCAAGGTCTCTGAGCTTCAGTTCACTTTAATCGCATTAATCTATTTTGAAATTTTTAACTTCTTTATTTCCATATGCAAGTTGTAAAGTGGACTAAAGGGTTGTTCAACTTGACTTGAGGAAAGTCTGCACATGCAAGTCATGGATCTATGATGCAAGTTGACCTGAGGGACGGGGCAGAGGTCATGAGTAGCACGAGATAAAAATAAAGGAGCAGGCGAGCTTTATTGGACTGATGAACGGGAATTTCTATTCAAAAACTTCCTAAAGTCTTCATTTTTTTCCCAATATATTAATATTTCCCATTTGCAATAATAATGTAATTAATTAAATAGTAAAAACAAAACAAAAACACTTAAGTTGAGTGTTTTTCTCAGCAATTTTAGGTGAGATTAAAAATAGATTAATTAGATTAATTAATTGCAGATCATAATTAATGAATCTCTCAATTTTTTTAATCGCTTGACAGCACTAATAAAACTATCCCAAATTCTAGAAATACATTCACAATAAATGGATGAATAAATGGTCAGTATTCTTCCGGAACCAATGAGATCTCCCACTACAAAGCAAACATGCACCTTACTGAATGATTGCAAGTTCACCGGTCTGTGTTTTAATTTTGTAACTATAGGAGCTCTCTCTGATGTGAACGTTCATTACCTAAAGCTCACAGCTGCGCCTGTAATAATACACAGTTAGTTTGGCGTCTGCAGCTCAGTGAACAGGGAATATTAGATTTTCTGAGCTGCATATGAGATTGTTCTTATGGACAAACACTTTTCTATGTCTATCAGCGGGTTAAAGCTCCGTGTGATTGTCATTTAGGAAGAGCACGCCATGGGAGACCGTGTTGTTCCTTTCAGCCGCCAGATGGAGTAGTTGTCCAGGGAAAATAACATTTGAAAATGGGGTTAAAATGTTGCTATTCACAGGGCATAATGACACTTTTATTCATTTTTTTTTAATCATTCATTAATTTCTACTGCTTTTTAGATTTCACAAGTGACTGAAGCCTATCTCATTGACTTTGGGCCTTAGGCGGGGAACACCCTGGACAGTGGGCCAACTCATCACAGGAAATTTTACATTGTTGCCTGTTGACCTACACGCATGTTTTTGGAGGTGGGAGGAAGTCGGCCCAGAGAGAGCCCACGGCAACACAGGGAGAACACTGTGAGATGCTGATTTTTGGTCTGACTCGTGATTGGAACCAACAATCTCCTTTTATGAGAAGCCAGAGCACTAACCTCTCTTTCTGTGATTTCAGGGATAGAAAGCTTGTATGTTTGTCTGAACTTGTCATTAGTTATTAAACATATAACTCTATTGAATGAATGTCAAAATGAACCTTTTTAGAGAGGACCTACAATCCACATTTCCAAGATTCTTACCATATTCAAATCTCTCATCATTAGTTTGCACAAAGGTGTATTTCGATTGGTTCATGTATGTTTGAGTAATCTTGATGCTCGAATGCTCTTGGTTTCACCTTTCACCCTCCCCATTGGTCTTTTTATTTGACTCTAAACAAAATTAGCTTATTAAGGTCAAGGTATAAGTCAAGGTATAGTTTACTGACCCTTTTTTTTTTTTTAGGTTGGTAGGAAGCAACCAGCAGGGCTCTTTTGGCGCCTTAAGATTTCATTTGGAGCCCTAAAACACCAATTTATTTTTATTACATTTTTTTTCACAAATTTGTATTTACTAATGTTGAAGGAAAAGATAATGTTTGAATTTATGAAGCAAATAGACACCATTTCCTATTACCTGTAATATCTTTACCCATTAATACATCTTTTACAATTGCTAGATTATGCATAATTTTGTACTATAATATGTATAACTCACTAGTATTTTAATTATACTGTGGTGCCAGCCCAGTGCTCTCTTTAGAACACAGCAGATCAGCTTCATCCTCATGCTGGATTTTGTGAAGTCTGACTTTTTGTCAGAACAAAAACCCCCATGTTTTATGAGACTTCTACCACCACGGTGGTTTACACGATTAAATCTGCAGTTCTATAAGTTCCTTAGCTTTTTGTGGCTATATCTCAATAAATATGTGTCCCATTGAGATGAAATAAAAAAAACGGCTAATAGTTTATAGGTTGTAGAATTTAATTTAATTTGTTTAGAGCTACAATTTGGCGCCCTCACCATTAGATGGCAACAGCCTTGTTTGCCTATGCCCAGGGCCGGCCAGGAAACCAGAATCTGGAGGAAACTGAAGATGCCAAAACATGTTAACTCAAACAAAAACAAACAAAAAAAACCTATCCAATTGAACCTGTTTATATCTCTGAGCTGTGATGACTGATCTACATCTGCCAGAGTTTATTACTAAATACAAGAAGAAAAACAACACAATATGTCACCTTCTCAGAACTGTTTATTCAATGAATGCATGACATATAAATGTGTTAAGTCAATAAACAATGAAATGATCAGTCATTCAAACACACACCTGTCATAACCAAGCCTCAAGACATCAATCAGACCAAAATATAGCAACGTTTTTATTCATGAGTGTAGTAAATGCATTAGCTAACTTTGCCAGCCAGATGTGCATTTCAAATTAGCCTGTAGCAGAGGTCAAAGGTCGCTGAGTCATCTGTCAGCTCGCCTGATAAGCTCAAGCAGCATATGTGTTTAATTTATTACTCACCAGTTTCACACAACACTGTAACGACAAGCCCACCGCTCACTACGGCTAATTCTGTTTAGGTTGTACCAGTTAAGCCAACACGCGACAAAACCTCACTTATGACTCCAAATCTGCCAGAATCCAACTTTCTTTTTTAAATCAAAATGAGCCCAGCAATCTCCTGGTCAATAGTTTCCAAATGTAGATCTTTATTAAATCAAAACATATGACACAATGCAGAGCACAACTGTGGATTCAGCCTGACGTCAGAGGAGACATTTGAGCCGGCACTTTTTGGAGCTTGGACTTTTGTACTGACTGAACTTGTTTGCTCAAAACGTGATCAAAGCGTGAGTACATACAAGAAAATCTGTGCAAAAACAACAGCCAAAACCACAACAAATGAGGCAAACAATATGTGATCAATATTCATCATTAAAGTCATTCACTGCAGTAAAAACTTGAACAATAGCTGCAGTCAGTTATGGGAAATGAGCCTGGTCATGTCAATGAATTGTTTTGTTGTCAGAGCAAAAATCTCTATATATTTACAATTACAAAATAAAAGGGTCTGGCCTGTTCAGTTTTGGTTTGGGCAAAGTTCAGGTTTAGATTGAGCAAATGTGTTTTATGTCACTGGAACACGTTTGGTTTAATTTAGGAAAGATGATCACAGTAAGAGACTTAAGTTTAGCATCTAATGTAACGGTGTGGACCAAGATGTAAAATGAGCTGATCCTGCCAGCAGATGACAGTAGCATTCAGACTACAAAAGGATGGTTCTTCTTCTTTTATGTCCTCTTTGGCTCCATTGCTTGTCCTGTTGCCCTTCATGCCTCCATGCTCTTGGGAAGTTTTCTACAGTATTTGCTGAGCAAGTGTAGAGTTGGTTTGTGTCTTAGTGCTGTGATGATGGCTCCCGGGTGGTTGCTTCCAAGCTGGTTACCTGTGGGAATGTTGTATACTCTGCCTTCATGACACATCATCAAGCAGTGTATTGTTACACCTCATGAAATATGACCGATCCACTACTGCTGCTCTAAGCTGACCACAACATAACTTAAATAGGCCATGCATCAAGTTAAAGAGGATGGCTCTTATCCTTTTGTTTGAGTTAAAAGAAAATTATATTTAAGGAAACTGGTTGGGCAAAAAAGTGACTAAGATAGTTCGATTTTTGTTCTTCTGAATAGGGTGGAAATGGACTCTCGTGACAAGCCATATTGTAACAAATAACTGTAACTTGTAAACAAAAACTATGTTGTTAAATGGGCTTACCTGTGTCCTTTTTGTGCATAGTCTGGGTTAACCAAGCTAAAGTTAAAGGAAACATCCTCTCTGCTACAAGAGGTTGGCCTACCCCTAAATAGTGCCTGCAGGGGTCCAACACAGTCACACTAGATGGCGTACTTTTACCACGACACAAAAAACAGCGTATTTGGACTACGACTTCCAAGTATGTACTTCACAGCTATTTTTAGTACTTATGTTACGCCTTGCATTTAGCACGATATGAAAAAGCGTAAAAATGACACGAGATTTCACAGCGTCAAAAAAACACGAGTTTTAATTGAAGCCACGTGGGGACGTTTTCTTCAAGTGAAATGGGTAAGTTCAGGCATAAAGTTACTAAAATTGGTAAGATTAGGTCTGGGGCTTGGGGCAGGTTAAGATTAAAATCAGGATTTCATGAATATTCATAAATAAGAACGTCTTAACAACCACCATTGAAATGAATGGGGACTGTGACGCGTACTATAATTACGCCGGACGGCCGTGAACTCGTGTTAATCATACCTAATTTACATATTAATGTCGTGGTAAATGTACGCTTTCTTGTGAGATCGGGGTCATGTACACCTTGAATATTCCCATTTATTTTCTACAGACATCTACTTAGACGTGGGTGCACGATGGTTTAGGATGCAGATCACTGTGGCTGATCAGAGACTTATAAGAGCTTTCTCTGTTCACGTGAATAAACTATAATGTAATAAATAATGTACATGAGAAGTTTGAGGAGAAATAAAGCCTTGTAAAGCCCTGTCTCTGCTTCAAAGCTGCACCTGTTTGATCTTTGTGTGGGTTGGTCTTAAATAACTAATACAATAAGACGTTTGTTTCTTTAGTAAAACATTCAACATGTTTTACAACAGAATTTAAATCATAATGTGACCTTTGTCTAACTTGTTTCCTGTTACAACAGGCTCAGACGACACTCAGCCTTGCTCCAATGGAAAAAAGCCGGAGCACTGAAGCACCTCCTCACGGAGCACCTGACAGAGTGATGTGCCATCTGAGTGAGACAGAGAACTCATGGAGGAGGCGCGGAGCAGGACAGGAGCAGGACCGGAACATGACCGGAGCAGGACTGGAACATGACCGGAGCAGGACCGGGAACAGGACCGGATGCAGTCTGAGTCCGGGGTAATTAAAAAGAGATAAAAAATAGACTCAAAAAAAAAAAAACAAAAAAACACATTTTCCTATTAAATACAACAAATAAGAAGACGGTACAAGGCCATTAATATTAGTCACATAAGTTTTCATCTCCTTTATTATTCTATAATTGTTTTTATGATCAAAACCTCCATTCGTGTTGCAGTAACGTACTGATAGGTGTTTAATCGTGTACAAAAACAAAACATAATACATTCCTTTCACTCTTATCAATTCAATTACATTATATGACTCGTCCTAAAATACATATATACCAGTAAATGCATCTGTATGAGGCACAGCAGGACTTCTCAACACCACTGCACATATCAATTTGATTTCTTATATAGACGTCAAAAAACATATGCTGCATAAACAAAAAGATGAATATGTTATAGATCCAACTATGCAGTTATATTTGTATTTCATTTCCATTTTAATTGAACCCTGGAGTTTGTCAAAAAAAACAACCACAACAAATCTCTAAAGGAGAATAGACATGAGCAAGGACACAACAGATACATATGGAATTCTACATCCCAAACATCGATTTAGCCCTGAGATCAATGTCCCTCACTGTCTCTAAAGGCATTTTCATTCACTCATATGAAAGAGCCTTGATTTTCTCTATAGAAAAGTACATAACAAAGATACAAAAGATTTATTCTTCAGTGTACTTATTTTATTACATTTTTATTACAACTTGAAAAACGGAAGAAAATACAAATGACAACCATGTTTTGAAGAGCAGAAATTCTAATCATTTGGCTTCTCTAAAGTTGTCACATAACTTTGAAATGTGATTAAACAAGACTTTGTGTTTTCTTCATGTATTTATTAATAAACTCTGGCACGTGCAGATCAGTACATTTACATTTTGTTCATTGTAAAACACTACATTTATTTAAACTGAAATAGATCCATTGATCACTGACTCCTTGTTCAAAACTGCAGAACTGATAATCCCCTTTTCTTTATAGTGAAAACACCTTTAACTGTAACAAACAGTTAAGCAAACAATTTAAATAACTTGCTTTTTTGTATGGAAAGTTTTATCTTTTGGCTATATATTATTTTAGGGCCATGAGCCCAGGCACACTGGCAGGATGCACAGGAGTAACAGACAAGCTGGGCATCTGTTTCCTCTGTCACTGCAGCAAGACTGAACTGAGACCCAGGTTCAGTCTGAGTTATGAAACACAAATCAACAAAGGACTGAACGTTGAGTAAAAAAGCTGATAAATGATCACTGAAGCTACCTGAAGCTGAAGTTCTTTTTAATCTCCAGCGCTAAATCCAGTTTAATTCATTCGAATATGTTATTTTGTTTGTGCATAATAACCAGTTCCTCATTGATTCCTCTGGGAAAGTTTTCCTCCGTGCTGCTGCTGCTTAAAAGGACTAAATAAGGTCCATGAGAGTCCAGTCTCCTGTATGTAGATTTATATTATTTCATACGTCTTGTGCCCAAAGTATAAATCTGCACATGGAGGCCGCAAGTTAGCCCCTTAACTGATCCTTGAGCTTACCCACATTCCTGATCGATGGGACTGCTGTCCTGCCATTTGGACTTGAACACATACACTGGTCTGAAGCTTAAATAAACTAATGCAGCCAGTGTATGTTCTTATGTTTGTACCTGTAGCTCTTACTCAGGAACATTGATAGAACTGGAACAATTCTCAAAGGTCTCATCATTATCATTATATATCATCAATCTTCACCATAAACATGTGGAAAAGAGTTGTTTACTGTATGAATCCTCAGAGAATACATGGCTGTCAGTTATGTGTGTCAGTGTACTATGTTTGTGCAGTAGATTGGATTGAACTAAAGAGATTATGTGGCGTGGATAATCCTTTCCTCCGACACATTACTGTATCTGTGATGGCTCTGGATGATCTAATTGTCTGCGGTTTCATGTTCAGGGATGTGCCTGTCAAACTAAGCTTCTTTGGGTTTTAATAACAGCCAGAGGTGGGTGGAGTTCAGTACAATAATTGTGACTCAAGTAGAAGTATAAAGTAAAGGTCCGAGAAGTCACTTTAATGGAAGGACAAAACATTGAAGTCCTTGTACATAAGGCCTTGTACATAATGTGTACAATTTAAAAAAAAATGCGCTTGATTATTGTCTGAGAGGTGCTGTTCTTTCCCCTCTGAGCCTCAGAAAACACTGTTCTGAAAGTCCCAGTTTTGTGATGTCAGAGGTAATAAATATATAAATATCTGTGATTCTCTAAGCTGTTTTAAATCCATTAATGACCTTACCCATGTGGAGTATTTGTGCAGTAATATATAATAGTATCAGCAAGAGTGATTTGATTATTTCCTCTGTGTCCTTTCCTGTGAAGTCAACTGGATGGAACTGTAACTCAACTCGTGGTGTGAGAATACTGCACTGGGCTGTATTAATACATAAGATGCCAAAGTACATTTTCTCAAGAGCATGTTTAAAGGTACTATGACATTTGCTTCCTTAAAATGTAAACAAACATTAACTTTAAGCTTACTACATCAGTCCACATGTTGCTCACTTTCCTAATGCATTCTGAGACTCTGAAATGTTCACCACGATGTGTTTTAAGCTCTTTTTAGCTGTTAGGATTGAGACGTGCTGGTATTTTAACAGAACTTGGCCACAATGCTAACAACAACAACAGACAAACTTAGAGGAGTTTAGGACTTTCGAAGCAGTCTCGTTCACTTGTGAGGGTCATGCAATCCTGGATAGTCAAATTAATCAAGTAATGGATGGTTGTTGGGCGTGTGATGATCAAGCTGGACAAACAGCCTTCCTTAGTAAACAAGACTGTTGAATCTTTGTGTTTTTTCGTGTTCACTGGAGTCATTTCTGCTTGTGAGCTGGTGATCAGGGTGACTGAAGAAAAGGTTATGCAGAAGTCCAAGTCTCTCGAGGATGCTACACTTGGATGTTTGTGGGACTCCAGAGGCACCAGAAGCTCCAAAAAGCTGCTTGCTGCTTTCTGATGCATTATAGCAGCTTCTCTAATAAATTGGATGCAACTGCCGTGGAGAAACCTTCCTCATTGTTCCTTTAACTACAGATCACTTAGTAGTTTGATGATCAAATTAATTCTTACTGAAATATCCCAGGTTTTTTAAATATTCAACTATTTTATGATCTTTTTCTTACCAGTAATAGGTGAAAATGATGATCTGCCTAATAATGCAGAACGTCCGTTTTTCCTTTATATGGACAAATCATTTGGTACGGGTCTCTGAAACTGACTTCATTGATCCACAGAAAACAAAGCATGTACCTTTATGACATTTAAACACCATTTGGACAATAATTTGGAGCACAGTGTAAAAAACAACACAAAACTGTAATGGTAAATAATTCAAAAGATTAATGTTCTGTCTGTAGCATTCCACTCGACATCTGCGCACACTTTCACTTTCATTTATGTCCAGTTTCAGCAGTGTATGGAGTTAGCATGGCCTGCTTTTCTGGTGTTTACATCTGAGAGGAGTTTATGCAGCAATCAGTCAACTGGCCCACGCCTCCATCACGCAAACTGAGGCCACGCCAGGACCGGAGCTGGCACAGGTCCAAATGTCAGAAAATGGACTGTGTATTTGACACGTACAAGAGAGGTGGTGGCAGCTTTGAATTGAAGTAGGATTTTTTTTTGTAGTGCAGTACACTGGAAAAACATCATGCATAAATCAATATTGCATATCTCATGAAAATAATTCTTCCGCCGTGCAAAAAAGTTCAGTTTCAAGTCTCTACAATTATAAATTCAATAGGCAAGAAACTATTTAACCAGAACTAAACATGGATTATGAACTAAACTTGGCATTGTGTTGTTTTCACTGCTGTGCTTACGTAATAACAAACCATGTTTTTCACATTATGGGTTGTCATGTTCAACAAAAAACACAAGAATCTTGCTAAGAGTCTTGCTTGGTAAAAAAAAAAGGATTCACAGAAGCAGATGAAAGAACAAATAAATATTACCATCTTTCTTGTCTTTTAAACATACTTTAGAACTTTTTCTTTGGAACATTTTTCTAGCATTCAAAGAGATAAGGCCTTCAGTAGGGCAAATGTTTGATGGTCATGGCACTAGTAACTAGCACTGGAAGTGAAAAATCAACTACACAAATCAGGAGAAACAGAAAGTTAAAGCCATACTTTGGAACATTGTGGGTAATGCCATAATGTGAAAAATATTACTAAAGCCGGCTGAACGCTAGAGGAGTTTAATATCATTTGCAATTTTTAGACAGGTAAGAAAAAAAAAAAAAAAGAACAGGCCACAGACATAAGGACATTTACAACGATCATTTGTCTCACAGTTCCATCATGTGGCAGGAAGAACAGAGACGACACAGAAGAACAGTACATGTGTCACCTGATCAAGTACAGAGTGTTTTCTTTCATGTGCACAGTTATAAAAGTGAAACAACAACAATTATGAAACTCCATAAACCAAGTTTAAAACACCACAGGAGAGTGGAGGGTCATTAGACGTAAGAAGCTGTTATACTGATGCAATGTGGGCGTGAAATTAAAAAGTTTAGACAAACAGTGTTGGCCATATTCTATAGTCTAGTAAATGTGCTTCACACATCCTTTGGAGATGACTTGTGTAATGCTTCTAAAAGAATCTCTCACTTTGACTACGTCCTAAAAGCACTACATTTACTAATAGATGATGAGGAAATGTTTCTTTTCTTTTTTACAGTACTTTTAAGAGCCGCTGTCACAAGGCAGATGCACCAGATGTCTTTTATAAAGGTTCTCCTGCTCGTGCAACCTGTGTGAACCTCATGGTGATACGCTCTGACAAAAAGTTGTAACAGAGTCACAGTGACGCACAGACATAAGGAGAGAAACGACAAAAACATCTCCTATGAAAATCCTTACTCTGGCCACACTTCTCCGAACTCATAAAGGGCACATCGGGCTAAAAATTGGGGAAAAACATCTTTAGTGTGCAGAAGGCTTCAAGAAGCATTGTTTCCATGGGAACAAACAGAAGGAACCCAGGCAAAGTAGTCAATGTTTTAGTCATGCAGGCTGTTCAAAGTAGAAACACAGATTTTATTTTTTATTTAGTGCATCAAAAACATCTAAATAACAATCAACGTTTATTTTAAGTCAACAAGTTGCACCTTTAGTTTGTGTTGAGGATTGATTCACAGTATTTGGTTCATCTGACTATATTATATTTTTTATTATACCTACGGTAACAGTGACATAGTCCCTTCAGTTTTGCTTTTAGTTGCATGTTGCTCATAATGTGTTTGATTATAAGTAGTTTAGACTGAACTCTGCACATTTCATTTGAACTTGTGGACGACTAATTGGGGTCAGTCTGAGAGTGCACAGTGATTTCACTTTACACAAATAAAACATGTTTCACTGTTTCAAAGTTTTAAAAAGTGAATTAATATGAAGTCATGTTTATGATCACTGAAAAATGATAATATAAACTTGTTGATTGAAAATCATTGAATCTGTAGCACCCTGGTCCAGGACAAAGAGACAGTCTCCCTAAACCTAAAGCTCTAGGATCAAACAGACACAAAGCATTTCCAAAGGCCGTGTTGAGTTATAGACTATAGAATATAATAGTTTTTCCCCCAAGAGGCGATTTGTCTTTGGCAGAGCATTACAGAGTTCCTGGGGACAGAATATTCAAAAACACAGACTAAAGTCATGAATCAAAAACAAAACTCTGCTTCTTTCTCATTTAGTTAAGACTTCAAATGTGTGTGTGATCACTGTTAAAGGACATATACAGTCTAAGTATTTAACACTATCATCAACTCTAGTTTTTTTTTTCTTTTTGCAAACAATAGTAATAAATACTTTTAGAATTTGACCCTCTGACAAAACAAAACTCTTTTGGGACCTCCAGTGACCTCTGGCTCCTGCCCCAGGTTAGGACCAGTGCTTATGGTACTTCTAAAAAATACTCGTGTCAGAGGCAGTGGATTTACCTCACAGTTTTAAATTGTGGCTACAATGCAAAAAATTAATTTCAAGACAAGTTAAAGTTGCTTGATTCTAGGATTTGAACCTAATTTCAAGCATTTTGACTAGTTAAACCTTGATTTATTGTAGAGACATAGATTATTTTCTTGTTTCAAACTGTTTTGAACTTATTTCAAGACATTGCTTCTTTTTTCAAGCCAAATTATTTGCCAATGGGTTAAGAAACTTGTTCTTACCCTATTGGCATTTTTTTAAATTATTAATTCAAGCCAAATTATCTTATAACCAGTTAAAAATGTATTGAAACCAGTAAAATATTCTACATTGCTTAAGCAATTAAATCTTATCCAGTTAAAGCAGCTCAAATCTGGATTCAAATTTTGATTCCAAGCCATTTTAAGCAAGTCTACATAGTTTTTGCCATGTAGGCCCCAGAATTCTACTGAAATGCACTGCAAACTCGTTTTCAGATACAGTGCCTTTAATGCACCTTAAAAATTCCACGTGTCTGTAAAAATACGATTACTTCCCTTCCTATTTAAACAGAAACATCCTGATTAACTCCAGCACATTTAGTTCTGTCTGCTGCAGTCAGACTACACAGACGCACTTCTCTAACTCCACTTTTATCTTCTTCCTGAAGATATACGCGTACACAAGTGCTCTGTGTGTGCTAACAGGCTTTACACCGGCGTACAGAGCTGTTGTTGTGATGCCGAGTGATTGACAAGAGCGCAGAGAGAAACTTGATGCATGTGTTGACACAAAAAACACTCAGCCAAAATGCGATGTTACGCTGATGGATTATCTCTCGACAAATATGGTTTTAAGACTCGAGAGCAGCAGATGGTTTGTTCTGAAGAGAGGCAGAAACATCCTTGATACGTGCTCCGTCTGAGAAAGCCAGAGATGGAAGGACGAGTGCTCTGCAGATAAAAGGACCAAATGTGGCACTCAGACTGGAGCTGGTTTGCTCTGTGTGTGAGTGGATGGAAAGACTTCATACAGCTCAGAAATATTGCTTTAATTTTTTCATTGCTTTTCGTTTAAAGGTGCACTCAGCTTGCCTGCTTGTCCCCATGGTGACCTTTTACTTTACTTACAATGTTTGAGAGTATATAGACTTTAAGGGCACATGTGCAAAATTTACTTTTTTAAGCTGTTAATCTCTTTCAAACAATGCTTCTTCATCAAAAACAGAGCTGATGTTTAGTCTGTGAGACATTTTTTGTTATTGAGCCTCAGAAAGCACTCAGAAAGATCGACCTCTGAGATCTGCTGTAAGGTTTTTTTACTCTTTTTTAAAAAATTCTGGTGAATGGGATTTCATTTGGGGGTGCTTAGGAGCGTGTGTGTGTGTGTGTGTCATTTAAAACATGCTACTTAGCTAGTTTTAGAGGTTGTTTGAAATGGCTGCAATTCCAACAAGCTATAAGTTGTAAATATTTCAGGATCCTGGTGAGGTGTTCTGGGCTCTCAGACTTTATATGAAGAGAACCACCTAAAAGATTGCAAGTGTATGAACTTTCTTACACCTGGGATGAATGGTTCAATAGCACTAAACTCAACCTCATGAGACTGGAGGTTGGAAAAAAGTAATTTCTCTTTGTTAATTCTTTTCTATTTTGAGCCGTTGTCATGTTTTCATAGCTAGTTTCACACATTTCTGTTTAGGTTTCAATCAAGCGAGAGAAGACGATGATATTTCATTCAGGCCCAGCGCAGACCGTGGCCTCGCACATGTTTTAAATGCTGTTTAATGTTGTTTGTTGTAATCCGAGGTGTGTTTCATTTCCTGGACCTGTCACTCTCCTGCAATGACCTCATGGCGCCTGCATACAATCCTGTGTGTGCATGTGTGTGTGTGTGATAGGGGCCCCGGTGAGACCATAGACTGAGTGTAATGACCCTCTTGCCTGTGCTGAAATGTAATAATCATGAGAAAGGTAAAGGCAGCGCAGTTGTGGGTCAAATAGCCTCCATGTGCGAGCAGACTAAACACTGACCCGCTGGGCTGTTTCTGCTGATTAGAACGGCTTCATAATGAGGCCTATTAACATGAGTGTGACACGGGCATGTTCTGCACAAAGCAGTGACAGCAGAGTCATGAGGCGAGCACAGGGAAAGGGTTAAAGACGGGACACAACATGGTGATTATGGTGACCCAATTTGAACGTGAGTCATGGTGCAATTTCTACGTTTAGGAGCTTTTAACCAACGAGTTATCATAATAACTAGAGAGAGTATAGTCATGGTAACCTATAGCAACAAATCTTTTAGGAGTCATGTTGTGTCGGAAGATTCTACTAAACCACCCATTCAAACACTTAAATACTTTGATAATTGACGTAATTGTACATATATTCATGGTTTGGTTCAAACTATAAAACATCTTGAAAAAAACAACAACAAAGCTTTAGTTATTTACAGTATTTTAACTAGAGATAGCGTAGCCATGGTAACCACAGGAGTGTTTCAAGCATTTGAGATTAAACCCAAAGAAAATGTCCCCATGTGACTTCAACCAAAACTCCTGCCTATAGAGGGATTATCGCTTAACGTCACTTTCCGCTCTACTGCACATTCCCCCTGCAGAGAGAGATGCTATCCATCTAGAATCTAGAAATTTCTTTGATCAAAACATCAAAACAGGACGAGAGCTAGCTGTTTCAATCAGGTTTGAACTGGTGTGATAGAAGTTTGGCTTCTGAAGTTTGAGACAGTGTTTTTTAGTCGTTTTTTCACTCACCTGAATGTGACGTTTAAGGGTCGTAGGGCAACGTGTTCTCATGAATTGCGTAAAATAGCACACCATGACAATTGCTTGTCCCGACGACGCCCTCTGCCTGTTTTGGCGTGCAATTACACGCCCGTTTTTTCTGGCGTGATCGGGACACTCAATGTAGTTGAGGACAAATGGGAGTTTTTCAAGGGATTAACGGATAAGTTTAGTCTGAAGTTGCAAAAATGGGTAAGTTTAGGTCTGGGGCTTGGAGTTGGTTAAGTTTAGGATTAGATTGTGTTAGTCTTCATGAATAATAAAACGTTTTAACATTCACCATTGAAATGTACTGGGAGAGAAACGCGTCAAGCACACACACAAAAAGTAGAAGTTGCATTCATACGACACGCTGACCTGTGAGAACAGGCTGCGTGGAGTCAAATTTTATTCACAAAAGTTGAATTAGCAGAACTTTTGTTTTCGCACAGTGATAAACTCTTAGAGTTAGCTGACAATAGCGCTGGCGAATGTTGCTGCTACAGCTTGTGTCAATCAATTGCAGCTCTTTCTGCTATGCGGGTGCACACACATCTCCTGTGTTGATAAACAAATAATTCTTCTATAAGACACCGAGAAAGTAGTTTTCACTGTGTGAAATAGAAACGTCAAAAAATAGACACACAAACGTGCTCATGATAAGTTATTAATATGTCAAACTACACAAACACATTTCTGTGAGATGTGTTTGCCTGTCCTGCTGTATTTTTGCATAAACAGTGGATGCCAAGGTAAAGATTTTCAAGAGTATGCTTTTAAAAGGCAACAATGCAAATTATATAAAATGTGGTCTATTATTTAGCAACCAATAAATGAATGGATTTCACTTACAACTTACTTGTAACTGAATAAATGGAAATGTACAAGCTCTTGTTGAACATTACAGGCAAGATGAGAAAACACCAGTTATATCTTTCACTTTTAGCCTTGCCAGCTAAAAAGTTCACTTTGCACACTTTTCAGCAGTTACAGTAATAAAGTGTTCTTGTCTCATGTGATTGAGAGGTTGTGTAGGTGAGAGATGAGCTCATGACGTGTCTGTTTGTGAGGTGTATATTTGTAGACTTGCTCAGACTCTTCTAAGATGTGTGCTTCGTTCTCAGACTAAAGGCCAACTCACCCGCACACGCTGCAGCAAAGGTCACCCTGACACCTGGCACAAGATGTACAAATAGGAGGCCATTTTGTCAACCTGGTAATCACCTCCGCAGCCTCTGTATGTGTCTGTGCTCACTGACACCATGTCTACAGGTGATAAACTCAGGTACATATACACTGTAAACTCCATATGTCTACAAAATTTGACATTTTCTAGGTAAAGAGTTGCCATCATTTTTTCGAGTAACATTTTTCCATTTAAGTAAGAAAAACATTATGCACAAGTCAAAAAATTAAAACCCTAAAAGTTTTAAATAAAATTAAAGGTGCAGTGGCGCCACCCACTAACTTCTGCTGAAGACATATTTTACTGCTTGAAAAAAAAGTCTTTTGACACATTGTTGTTGTCTTTAAAATGTTTTCTGAGCTAAGAAGAAAAAAGTTAATTGTATGAAAAAAACAGATGATGACTATTTAATTTGTTATTTTTGAGTTTGCACACTCCAAAAGTTAGACAAGGAAAGATGAGTCAGATTAGTTTGAGTTTTTTGTGTGAAAGAAAACTATAAACAAGCTATTAACAAAACAAATTTTAAGTAAACAAAATGCTGAATGCCAATTTATTACTGTACTAAAACATAAGCCTTACGAAGACAAACAGCTAAGAGTTAAACTCCTGTACGTGCTATGTACTTTGATAGGCCTGTTTATAATCGGGTGTCTTACCTTCTAGTAACAATAATCACCAGATGAGTGTTCTATTGATCTCCACATTTTGGTTGATTTAAGTAAACGAGATGCAGTTATATGGACTTAAACATTTGTCCAAATAAATGCGGCACAATGGCAGAGTGGTTAGTGCCCTGAACTCACACATGAATAACACTATGCTGGTGTGACTCCAGCATGGTCCAGGCTTTTCTGTGTGGAGTTTGCATGTTCCTCCCATGTCTGGGTGGTTTCCTCCGAGCATTCCGGTTTCCTCACCAACCATAAGCATGCAGGTTATGGATCGCTTGATGGTGGTCGGAGGCGAATCACTTCAGCTGAGCTGCCCAGGGCTACTGCTATCACCGAGTTGAGACGGTCTGTGTAAATGTGCTGTATAATTAAATCATTCGTTGTGTTGACAGTGTAGGACATTTGGTATTACTCAGTTAAATTTGGTAGAACTCAGTTACTCATTTCAGGAGAGTCAGAAAATTCTTTTGTCTTGATTCAAAGTAGATGTGCCTCTTTCTGATTTCTGCTGCTTGATTGATCCATCATTTGTGATAATTCATTTTCAGTAATTGATCCATTCGATGTTCTAATTCATTAGAAGGTTATTCAGTTTGCAATATAGTCTGATAAAGCCAAGATTTAGTTGATATCTGCCATTTCATATGAGCCGCATTTAGAATACTCAAGCAGGCAGCTCTTTCCAAAGTGGTGGGCTAATAATAATAAATAATGAAAAACCTTCTTCACCATGATCCCACATGCAATTTATTAAAAACGGGAATAAATTATCCTCTGGTGCTCTGTTTTTGTAAGTGCTGCTTCATAAATGGCCTCTGTGGGAGTCTGCACACTACATAAACAGACACAGTATCCCACCAGAAGTAATATTATCATAAACACTTGACATTACACAGTGCAAAGCATGCATTTTATCACTGTATGCTCCTCTATACGGCCTGTTATTTATGACTTCAACGCAGAGCAAGATTCACATAAAACATTATTCATTTAAACTGAAAATTGTCTGTTCTGGTCCAGACTAGCCTGCAGAGCACAGCAGGAAAGTCAAGCGCAGGCAGAAGATAGAAGTTTACTGGGAAAAGAGAAAAAAAAAAGGTAATTTCAGATGGAAGACCTTGGTTTATTTTTTGTGATTCAAATTTTTGTCTACCTATCATTGCGATATTGACAACTGTTTGTATCTCTTCAAGCCTAGTTAATTTGTAACGAAACAGGGCTGCAATAACCACACTCAAATTAAATGGCATTTTTAATGGACATAATTAGAAAAGCACAAATGCTTCAAAACAACTGAATCTCCTGTCTTATTCTGCATAAAAACAACTCTGAAGCTCACATCTGTACAAATACAAATGTGATTCTTTTATTAATAACAGAAATGCATTCAATTTATAAAGTGTTTTCCATGACACTCAAATACCTCACAGTATTCAGTCATTCCATGTCAGCTGGTGATAAGCTTCTGCTATTGTAAAAAAGACATCAGCCCTGAGGCAGACTGGTGTAAGCAGAACTGTCAGTGTGAGACAATCTCTAGTGCAATCACCTCACACACACCGACCAATACGAGGAAATGTGAGTGAAGGGTCCGGCCTCATATCAAGGATGCCTGGTCGAAGTATCACAACAGCGGAAGAAACAGAAATAACTTTTTGGTAAATCTAGCTCAGGGAAAAGCAGACATGGTTTCCTCCACAAATGGAGAAATTTGAACCTGGCCAGTAAGATTGGTTTGCAGTCAGAACCACTAATTTAACGACCCCATCGCATTGCAGCTTCTTAGCATGAAGACAACAAGTAGCTCCTGAATAAAAACAAAACAAAACACAGCTATTGATTCTGTTCTGACGTGTTTCTCACGCCCCAGTTTAGGTCTGGCGCTTGGGATAGGTTAGGATCAGGATTTTGTTAATATTCATAAATAAGAACACATCTTTATCTTTATTTATTTATTTAATCGAGCTAATCATATGCTATTTATTATCTTGTAATGTCATATGTACGCGTTCTTGTGAGGTTGGGCTCGATATACAACAGACTGGCCTTTTCTTCCTCATGTGTAGTAGTAGACAGTTAAGGCAAAGACAAAGGAGGAAGAACTGTAAACCGTCATGTTTCTGATCCAAACAGGTCAAGTCTAATCAGTCCATACGAGGTCTCTCGACAACATTTCCCATCATGCATCTTGTGGTCATGAAGGTGGTGAAGTCAGGCTGTAACTGCCCTTTTGACCTTTACCGTTGTCGAGGCGCTTAATTGAGCTGATTTGAATGTTTTTTTTTTCTCACCTGAAATTGCCTTTTTGTGTTTTTTGCGAACCTGGCCTATATTCTGTGTTGAGGTGAGCTGAGAGCATGCACGTGAACGGTGTAGAATGTGTTTCTCATGTACTTGTCATGTCCTTTGAAGACCACAGAGAGCAGAAAACATGCTGAGTGCTTGGTGCTCACCTCTGCTGTCATGTCTCTGTCACGGCTCAACTATTTCTCCCTGGACTCACCCAGTTGGGTATGTTGTATGTACAGAAGGTTTTTATACCCATATTTGTAGACTGAACTAATATCCAAAGAACAGACTTTTGTATAAGACCAAAAAAAACATAGTAAAATATGAACGAATACAATTTTAATGTGTCTAAATAAATGAACTGATGCAGTCATCATGTCTTTATTTTGGTTTTAATATTATACTTTACCTATTTTATTTGTTAGTTTTATTTTTATCACACTGTGTCCAACATAACCTCAAAACAAGGCTAAAATATACAGATGCAAAGCTGTGAAAAGTGACATAATGGCAGAAAACACTGTTTCTACCAGCCTGACCCTCGTCTCACAGTGCAACAAACAGGTCTTTTTGTGAATCATTCAAATCGACGAGATGAAGGAAAAGTATGACTCAGGTACAATTTAGATGTTATGTGTTAATAAAAAGTGTGTGAGGGACGTCAGCTCATGTAACAAACCCTCAGGAGTCTAGACCCTGCAGCAGAAACACACACCATCATTAAAGGACAACTATTGTGCATTTTTTGTTGTTGTTCCTGTTTCCAAACTGCTCCTTAGCACCTGCACTTTGGAATTCATGCATCAAACCAATAAAAACAGTGCTGTAAATCACAGTGACAGTCATGTGTTTCGCACACCAAAAAATAACTTTAAGTTCTATCTGCAGACTGCAAAAAAAGGGAACACAAACAAATTGACCTTTTCTGACATGCTAATGCTAAAGAAATGCTCAAATCAGGTCTGGATGATTAACAGAGCAGAAGATCTCAGAGGTCTATCTATGACATCACAGATCAGGGACATTCAGAACAGTGTTTTGGTTGGAACAAAAATTTCTCACAGACAAAACTTCAGCAGTGTTATTGATGAAGAAAAACATTTAGAAAAACTCACAAAAGTTGATTTTGCATAATACAGTATGTGTCCTTTAACAAAAGCGACCTAAACTGCTCCAAAGTAACCGGTCTGAGCGATCCAAGCTAATAGAAACATGACTAGAGAGACACCAGGAGAACTTGTGACAATATTGCTTTTTATTACTTTACTTAATCTTTTACGCCTCCTCTAACTTCTTCAGAGTTTGTGTAAACTGCGCTACATTTTCTTTCAAGTTATCGCTTTTCAGTGTCATTGGTCCAAGAGTGATCTCCAGTATAAAAGGCTTTAAAGGTTGTCATCTGGACACAGAAGAGCGAAACATTTAGGTCATTTTTAATCTGATTGAAAATGACTTGAAAATAGAAATGTTGAAACATCTCAATCTTCTAAAAATGTTTTCAGATGTCTACCGTCGAAGCCTTAAAGTTATCATTTTTAATGGGTGTTAGTGTTAACTTAGCAACACCAGAGCTCTGTTAGAAAAAAATATCGCATAGCACATTTTGTTATAGATTGGTACTATTACAATTTGCATACTAACATCTTCATAATAAAGATTTTTTCAAACATTCCCAAAGGTTAACAGACCACAACATTTTGACTAGGATTTATCCGGCGCCCCGACAAAGTAAAAGGATCATTTATAGAAAATGTCATGAAGCAAAAAGCTAATCCCTAATTATTCTGCCATATTAGCATTTTCCCCAGAAATGTTGAGGCATTCTCGAAACTTGTTGGGGTGTATCTGCTGCATTTTAATCTTGGACAAGTCCTCATTTGGCGTAAGCTGGCACAAGACTCTAATAATTGACAAAAATGCAGCCCACAAAATTACAATACCTTTTTGTTCTATTGAAAACAACCACAAAGGAACAATGCAGAGAAATGCAAATTACAAACACATTTATTCGTTTACTCCTTGGTTGACACTTCCCATGCTTGTTAAACTTCGGCACAAAAGTTGTTGGAAAGTAGTGTGGGAACCTCGTTAATCTTAATGATCCTAATGTCATTATTTCTACGCAAGATTATTTTGAGCTATTTATAGTTGATTAATCCACACAGTGCAGATTATTTGACTAATCGTGCTTCCCCCGGCCCGTGAGTAAGCCCTAATATCTCCGGTGTACAGTAAAAACTACCTCTGTGTTTTGGCTGACTCTGTGACTCCCTCCTCTCTTTGTCCTCTCCTGCCCAGTGTCCCTTGTGGCTGATTAGCCTTTAGCCGCGGGGCAGGCCTCTAGACACTGGGCCCGGGCGCTCAAATCTGATCCTTCTGCTTCTATAGTTAGCCGCCCGCTCAGCAAACGGCCATTATAGGCGAAGCTGTCCTCGGGCGCTGTGGATAAATGAACATGCTCTGCGTCTTGCTCGGCTGGGCTGCGTTTAGTGAGCTGTTTATGACTCAAATTCATTACAAATTTAAAGGACACATATTATACCGGAGCTTCACTGATGCTTGTCTGATGAGCGCTGCTTTAGTACACTGTAAAAAGTCAAAGAACCAATTAACTATCTTACATTTTAAGATATGTCAACATAAAGATTTGTGTTAAAGGTTTCAACTTCGACTTTTAAGTTATAAATGAGAGAGAGAGAGAGAAGAGAGAAGAGAGAGAGAGAGAGAGAGGAAAGAAAGAGAGAGAGAGAGGAGAAAGAAAAAAAGAGAGAGACAGAGAGAAGGAGAAGAGAAGAAAGAAGTGAGAGAGACAGAGAAAGAGAAGAAGGAGAGAGAGGGTGAGAGAAACAGGGAAAGAGAGAGGAGAGAAGAGAGGGAGAAAAGAATGGAGAGAGAGAGAAAAGAGAGCGAGAGACAGAGAGACAGACGACACACAGAGAGAGGAGAGCGAAGGGGAAGAGAAATGGAGAGAGAAAAGAGAGTAAGAGAGAGACAAAGATGTGGAGAGCAGAGAGAAAAAGGGATATGTGCGAGGAGAGAGAGAGCAAGAGAGAGGACCGCCAGAGAGAGAAAGAGAAAAAAAAAGCGAGAGACAGAGAGAGACATGCAGATAGAGAGAGGAGAGCGAATGGGGGAAGAGAGGGAGAGAAATGGAGAGAGCGAGAGAAAGAGTGAGAGAGAAAGAGAGAATAAGAAAACAGAGAGGGGGAAATAAAGGGCAGAGCAGAGTGTAGAGGAGGAGAGAAAGGATGGAAAGGAAGAGAGAGAGAATGACAAACACTCACATGCATGAGTTTAATTGAAAGTTAAACAGTATTATTTTTACAGTGTAATCAGTGTAATCCTTTATTCATCCAGGATTCAAAGTAGAAAAGTTCAATGTTGTCATCTGGACAGCGTTTTGACGATTGAGACATTTCGACAATGATCCAACAGTCATTTCAACCAGATTCAGACTGATCAGATCTAATCAATGATCGGAATGATTGTCAAAAACGCTGTCCAGATGACAACTTTAAAGCCTTTCTACTATACAAGTTTCCTCTTCTAAGTTTCTGAAACACCCCCATTCCAAATTTTCCAGTTTTGTTACTTCTGTCCTTAAAAAGTCTAGACAACTTCAACCAACGTAAATCCTAACCTTAACTAAGCCCTGAGACCTTTTCATTTAGACGTTTTCAGAGTACTTCCTGTGTTATCACTTAAAGGTGCACTGTGTGACATTTTGACCAAAAACAGACTTGAATAAAAGCATGTTTTTGTCTGATTACTTTGTCAAACTACAATAATAATCTACATCTTTTCTTCAAACAGGTTTGTATGACCCCAAAAGACTATTATTTGCAAAAGAAAGTGCTTTACCTGTATTTTTCACATTATGGCAACGTAATAATCCCATGCAGAATGTCCCAAAGTATATATTAAATTTCTATTTCTGCTGAATTGTTATCTACTTTTCACCATCAAAGAAAAAGTTCGATGGGCACAATGTACTTTAAAAACAAATCAAGACAGTAATATTCCATGTTTTATGCAGGTTGGTTTTTGTTTTTCTGCCTTTCTATTTCCCTCTTTACGTTTTATAGGCCTACTTTGAACTTTGACACCATTATTTAGAACAAAATCCCCGTCGGTCTTTTGGTCTTAACTCTATGTGACCCATCTCTTGTCTGTAGAACAAACCCGCTTGTCCTGCACTTTACCATAATCCCATTTCTCCGGCTGATGTTTTGTGCCGTGGCCATAAGCGCCAACTTATCCCTGTCACAACGAACTCGATCACTGGCACAGCAGAAGAGCCACATGAACTTTCTCTCCGCACAGACTCAGAGAGGGATTTCCTCAGACTTTTTAATAACAAGCTTATGACCCCTCCTCTTCTGGGATGAATCTGAGCACACACTTGCAGATTAAGACTGTGGGTGCTGAGGCCAGATGTAGCTGTCGCCCGAGGTGTGTGTGTGTGTGTGTGTGTGTGGAGGGGGTGATGGGGGGTGCTGGTGCTGGCTCAGTGTTATCACCGGACACCATTGTTTTACCTGCAGGCTCGCTCTGACCTTTACTGAGGGCCATGTGTGGACGCTTAGATGTACAGAGAGCTCAAAGTGTGCTAAACAAGAAAACTCCAAAAGTCTGACCACTAGGACAGGGCGATGTTATCATAATGTAACATTTAACATGTATTTTAAATCATATATCATACTGTTTATCATAAATCATGAGATGTGGAAAAGTTAAATGTAGAATATTAGGACTGGGCAATATGATTAAAAACATTAACATATAAGCTCTTAAGATATTAGCATTAAAGATGAGCTATCTGATATTTTTTGTTGTAAATCAGTAAACTTTGACTTTTCAAACCACGTCATGCACTTCATGACAATATCAGACCACTATTTACAATCTATAATGAATCATTTAATTATATTATTTTTTCTTGAAGATCACCAAACCAGTGCTCTAATTGGCTGTGCTTGAGTAGTCTTCTCTAGTTTTACTTTACTCTCTGTAAAAGGAGGATCTTAACCCATGACCACAGCCAAAAGTGAATGCATGTACCAAGGATATGGACAGAATAAAATACATATTTCTTGTTTTGTAAAGTGAAAATCAGGTGCCCCAGCTTTAAGCAATGACCATGACCAAAGTCAACCAATAAAAACAAAAGAAGCAGAGAGCTAAAACCACCGTTTGAAACATTTGTAATGGGGATAAATAAGTGTTATGGCATAATGTAGAAAATTTCCCAGTGTGCAATCCAGACACTAGGAGATAAATGCAAACTTAGCACAGAAAGGACCAGGTTGCATGGACAACGCGGCCTTCTGCTGTGAGGCTAGTGTGAGATGGGCAATTGATGGAATTTTGGATAATATTGTTAATATTCAAGATATTAAAAAAATGAATTTTGAGTGTACTACTTAGAGTAAAAAATGCTACAGATTCAGATTCAGTTAACTTTATTTATCTCTCAAGGGGCAATTCATTTGAGCAGCATCAGACAATAACATTTAGAGAGCCATTTAAAAAAGCAATGCTGTGAACTTTCAACTCATTTTACAGATGTTTTCTGGCTGCAAAAATGAGAAGCATCAAATGCATGTAGAGTTTTTACTTGGGCAGCCTAATTTTTCAACCTCACCATTGGCTTTTGTAACAATTTATTCATGAGACAACATTTCTAAAACAATGAAAAAGCAAATGTACAATATTTACCCTACAAACATGCATATACTATACTGTGTATGTACAGCAAAGTTTTGCACTGGCTCCATGTGTTACTTATACAATGTAAATACATCACAAAGCTTTTGTAGGATGAATTAGGAAATAGTTGAAATGAAAATGTAACCCTGTGATTAAAACACAGAGTTGAGTTGTTCATGCTCGCTGCTCCTCATCATGTTTTTGTTTGCTTTCGTAAATGAAACAGGACCTGCTGCGGCCGATCAGAGGTTAACCTTTCACCTCTGCCAATCAGCCGCTAAATACCCTCCGAGTCCACTGCCAAACCCGCCAAAACAAGTGGAGATATCCATGTTTTTTAAATGTTCCTTGTGAGAGAAAGAGAATCCAAGGTGTATATTGAGTGGATACATGAGAACAAAACTCAAATCAAATCAATTTATTTTTGTATAGCCCAAAATCACAACAACAGTCGTCTCTGAGGACTTCCCAAGATTATTAATTTAGCAAACATGAATAGTAGGAAATCAAAATAAAACAATACACATTCACTGAAACAATTGACATTCAGAAGTAGTAATTGATCAAGAAGCAAATGAATGATTGTCCTTAGCATCCCCTGTCCTTAGACCCTCCTTCTCGGCAGGGAAAAACTAAAAAAAACCCTAAGGGAAAAAGAGAAACCTCGAGGAGAACCACAGTGAAGAAGGGATGCACTCCCAAGGACGGACAGGCTGTAGATGTAACTAAGGCTAAAGTTATAGAGTTTATGTTTGTGGAGCCAGAGTCCATAAGCAGAGGGAAACGACTCGTCTAGCAGGACCAGGACAGGCCAATCCTGGAGAGGGAGGTGGGGGGATGTCCAGAAAGAGGAGGGAGTCCGGCATCAGTGGTCCGGCCCACGTTACTGGAACAGCAACATGTGAAACAGTTACACTCCCCGAGAGGGAGTGGGACAGGGGACAACGGTGAATAGCAAAGAACAGACTGATGAACTGTATTTATTATTCTTTACAGGAAAGGCAGAAGTGAGAGGATAGTGCTCAAGTTGCCATACTTTCCCCAGTATATTTGCTCCTGACTGAGACATCAATGATGTGATGAGGATGTTCATGACAGACAATAACCTTTCACCAGGGCCTGAAAACTGCTGGTGCTAATTAGAAGATGGAAACACTTATCAGTGTTCATCTGAAATGTCAAGAGAAATCAATCAAATCACTTTTTTATGCCCAAGGTGTAAATCAGGCACAATAGAGAAACGATACTCATTCATACATTTTTTTTCTTGCTTGTTCCAGTTTGGGGTCACAGGTGACTGGAAACTATCCCAGTGACTTTGGGCCTTAGGCAGCGAACACCCTGGACAGTGGTCAACTCGTCACAGGGTTAGAGGCCGACAAACATTCACTTTTCATTTATTCATGGGAATTTCACATTGATACCCAGATAGCCTAAACATGTGTGTTTTATATGGAGCTGGAGAGAAAACACAGAGAGAATATGCAAACCTGTTTTCTGATTATATAAAAGTAAATGAACAATTCAATTGTCTAAAAAGAAGCATGATAACAGTCATGGCTGTCAGGTTAGTCCAGCATGAGAGACACTGTCCTTTTTTTTTTTTTTTTTTTTTTTTTTACATTTAAATAGAAAAGCTACATATTTGCCTAGTTTAAAACAGGAAACAGTGCTGTTCAAGCACTATATGCACAGATTAGTAGCCAAATAATAATAAAAAAATAATAATCATTTGTGTTGGAATCAGCTGATGGACAAAACCTGCTGCATGTTCTTGAGTATTTACTTCAAACCTTTGAGAAATAATTGTTTAAGACATAAAGACAACAGGTGTGATTGGCTGAGAGTGACAGACAAGAAACACTGGGTTGTTAAAAGGTAAAGTTGTCTTGGATAATTGAGTTTCATATAAAAATATTACACATTTCTAAATGGAAAAGATAATAAAACACAGTGGTTCCACATCAGTTCACATATTAATAACCACGTCTCAAAAGAGCGTAAATGACTCTGTTGTTTTAACCTAAATCTGTCAGCCATCTGTGAGTACGTTCACGTTTGAAAAGTCTTAATGAGGAAACTAGCCCTGAAAACTGCAGCCAAACACAACATGCACTATATAAGCCCTTATTTTAAACCTTCACTCCACCTCGCTCCATTCAGATGTTTTAAATACATTTTTTCAGTGCATTTACTCAGCGACTGTAGGACTAAAGCAGCTGACACGTATGACTACACAAGCACACACAATAGAGGTTCTGACTGTTAACACACTTATATACATCACCATGTTACATTTTGTCAAACAACATATTATATTCAGATATTTAGGATATTTGATCTTCTGCCAGTCTGAACCATCAACCTCTCCGACCACACCTCAGTCACACACAAACCTACACTTTGAACAATCCTTGCCTCGTATCTCCTCAAGAGCAGTGAACCCCACAATGCAGTGCTCATGGAAACATCTCCAGGCTTAAGTCAAAGCTAAATGTGTTAAACAACGTGCATGTTTTGGGTGAAACCGAGTGCCCACAGAAAATCCACCCAGACACAAGGAGAAATCGAACTTCTGACCTTTCTGCTGTGAGTCATTTTTTGCTTTAGCTGTCCCTCGGTGGCACCTACAGTCTGCCATCCAACAGCTAACGGGCTCTGCCTCGTTTAGCGCCACAGATCTAATGGGATCAGGCATTGACAAGCAGGTCTGGATACAACACTTGACTGTAATCAGATAGAACAGTGTGATGAGACAAAAAGTATTGTACTGAGCATTCCTGATCATGACATTCACTGCAGACGGTGCATAAGAACTGTTATTAATTAATTAATTTTACTCAATTGTGCTTTTAGATACAAATCACCGTGAATCATACATTTTTGACAAGTGTGTTTTTCCCCTCAAACTCCAGTAGCTCCAGCACACATCAAACTGCCCAATCTGTGTAGTATTGTATTATTATCAAGCACATTTTCAGATGAGTTAATAATATATATTTAAAAATCCCTCTATATTAAAAAAAGACATTTTGAGCTGATATCTTGTCTAGGGATGCACCGATCCAGCTTTTTCTGTTCCGATACCGATTCCGATACTTTGGCTTAAGTATTTGCCGATACCCGATATCAACTGATACTAGTGTAAGAACTGAAATACCTTATTTTTCTTATCAAAACATAAGACATTTGGTCATATAGTGTTATATGACTATTATTTATAGGGCAAGTCACAACTTAACAACTTAATCGGAACAAAATGTCAAACATTATGAGATGTTCTGAATCATCACCAGCCAGTAGATTTGTCTCATTATGTCCAATTTAAGGCACATCAATGGTATCGACTGAACCGATATCATGGAGCCGATACCCGATCCAGCAAAATTGCCTGGGTTGGCACCGATATCTGATCCATGTATCGGATCGGTGCATCCTAATCTTGTCCCTGTTCACTTGTAGCATCTCACCAACAAAACAGCAACAAAAAATGTTTTAGGTAACATATTATAGAGAATTTATCCTGTCCTAATATTGCTTTCTCATCACAAACAAAGCTAAAGTTTTAGTTATGAGATTTCCCTTCTGAAACTAAGAAAAATGGAAAGATCGAGATTCTGTCATGTCACATTGTTTGGTCAATAGTTTGGTTGGAAGTTTTGAATTCGAAAGACCAATAATCATCTCAGTAAAAACTTGTGGTTTGAAGCAATTGCCAAACTGATATTTTTTTTTCTTTGAAATGAAACATATTGAGCTTCTGCTTCATTTATATTATGTTGTTATGCTCATTATCAAATTAAAAATTCTAATCGATCAATAAGAGAGATAAGGTCATGATTATGTCTAATATCTCCTGCACTGTAAGTCCATTTCTCATCCAGACTTGTTTTTATCATTTCTGTATTTGCATATCAAATATGCTCGCGTATTTTGTTTCCTCTGTCATTTCCTTTGCCAGTAACTGGACTAGTTTACTATATTTTTTTTTTGTTTTGGTTGTGATGCATGGGATTCTTAAGTTGCTCAAGTGCATGTTTGAAGGACAAGAACAAGACAAGAAAATACTTCATATTAGTCCAACACCTCTCTGACATCATTCTTTGAAACGGAACATTTTCAGCTTTAAGAAAACAAAGGACATGACTCAAACACGTGAGGAGAACTAAACAGAACTCCAGGTGTGTTTTCGATGACGTAACGACTTTGTAACACAAGACCATTTTCACGAGTCACTGTATAAAAAAGCTTTTAACAGGCCTCTGGGGGCACTGCACAGATGTTTGCTCTGGACCGTCTTTGAACTCAGAACATCTCCTCCTCTGAGTCAGTGATGAAATTATTAATATATCAGTGAGAACATCGTGGTCCTTGTTTATCACTTTGGTTCATTTCATTTTGGCTTTGATTTATTTTTTCTTTCCAATGCAGCATATCAAACCTGTGAACAGACACGCCAATTTTTAAACTGAAATAAAACATGTTTTGGCTCTTTTAAATACAAGTCATTTATAAGCTTATTTTGCCAGTACAGCTTAGTGTTGAAGGACCTGTATTTGACTTTATCTAGAAAAACAGCTCTTTTCTCTTTGTAATAAAACAAGTATTGTTAAATGAATGATAATGTCTCGTTAAAAAGTTTTTTGTTGGACCACAAGGACAAAATTAGAATTATCTGTTCGACACTGTTTAATTAATCATTTCTGTTCATAGAGCACATTTTAAAAAACAACCAAGTGCTTTACAGAGTCAGGCAAACAATAAAGTTAATTTGATCAGTTAAATATGTTTGAATAAAACATGGTTAATTACAAGATCATCTGAATAAAACATATTGGTGAGGTCATCATCATAAAACCGGACTAAAATATCATCTAAAATGGTTCTACTGACAACATGAAGCACAAACAATGTAGAAACACTATGTACGGTACATTTAGAAGAGTCTAATGTCTAATGTGGAGTCATTGTCTATTAGGCTCAATGTTTCTGAGTTACAGCACGCACCAAAACAAAGGTCTCCTAAGGTTGTCTCAGAACACACCAAATTGGTAAATAATTCAATTAAATCCATGAGTGATTCTGTGAACACAAATGTTTTTTTTTTTTCTCAAGACACATGTGGCACTACCTGATGGCACACTTACGTGGCTCGGCAGGCTGGTGGAAAACTAAACTGTGACAGTCAGGGGCCCTAAGCAAAAATCAGCTTCGGGGGCCCTTCAGTCTTTTCTACGAACCTTAATCAGTCAAGCCAAAGCAGCGTTTAAATTGACTTTTTTCATTATAATTTATAACTACACAAAGCAACAGACACAAATAAGTTTTAGCTAAATAATATTTCTCATAAGAAAGAGATAATTTAAGATCCTGCCCCAGAAACTAAAACAAAAAAACAAAAAACAGATGCTTTTTCCCTAAATTTGGAGTGAGCTATTTTAGACCAAGAAATCTTTAATTTACGCATAATTTTATCATTAATATCATTGCACCTCTCCTCAAGTTTTACTTGGTGTCCAAGTGGGGCCCCAGCCCTGTCCCTCTCCTGTGAGCTCCGCCTCTGCTCCATCTTCACGCTGACGCTGGAACAGCTGACAAGCTGCATCATTGCGCTGGACTTTTTAGACAGAAATATTAAAATCTGAAATTTTTTGGGACAAACAGCCTCATATTTTATGGACAAACAGCCTCATGTTCGCAGTTCAGCCAATACTCGTCCTATTGACAAGTATTGGCTGAATACTCTTATAACCTCTCAGTCAAAATAAAGACTGAGAGGTTATAAGACAGAGAACATGTATTTGTTGTTCAAACTGTTCCCAGACTCTTTGGTTCTGCGCTCTGTGCTGAGAATGATCAGACACCTGTTTCTGCGTTTGTCAGTCTTAAGCTCAGCACAGGGAAAGAGGCTGTGTCTCTGCCCAACACTGCCGTGTGTCAAGAACAGAAGAGGGGAGGGAGGGTCCATCACGTTTAAGCTTGTAGGATTGGTCAAACGGGGTTTATGTACAGCGCAAACCAGAGGGTGAAGCCAACAGGCCTGATGACTGGACAGACATAAACTCGAAAAACTCTCAGCGCTCAGCAGGAGGCCGCGGGGCCCTCCACAGATGCGGGGCCCTACGCAACTTGCGTAGTCTGCGTATATAGGTCCGGCTCTGGTGACAGTGGATTGTTCTAAATTATGGCCAATATACTTTAGGCCTATTCAATCTATTCAACTTACGGCCCGGTTGCAAAATTGGGCCTCCAGAGATCTGACCCAGCCCTCAACCTATCTTCCAATATTGCAAATAAACATAGTTTTCTTGTTTGCAAAGTTAACTCTGGATGAATATTAGACCTGAGTTGGTCTCATTTTAGTTTAAATGTGTTTCTGCTTTAGACCTGGCCTCGTTTTGACCTAATGTCGCTTACTCTTTGTTCAGAATTGGATTAGTCCTGTCTTTATTTAAAAGACACATATTATGCTAAATCTTAATTTTTTTTAATCTTATTCTAAAATGTCTTCTTCATCAATACCACTGCTGAAGTTTTGTCTGTGAGAAATGTTTCGTTCCCCCCAAAAAACTGTTCTGATGTCACAGATAGCATCTGAGATCTTCTGCTCTGTTTTAACTCCATAAATCATCCAAACTCAATTTAAGCATTTCTGCAGCATTAGCATATCACCAAAGATCGATTTGTTTGTTTTATGGTGACACAAAGCAGACCTCACCTCAAACAACAAAATACATCATGTTCTTCCGTTTCCAAAAACAGAATTCTTCACCAGCTTAACTAATCCACCTCTAAAGTGCTTTCTTTCTCTTTATACAGTATTTGAGAACAAAAACTTCCTAAGCTTGACAAGATTCTTAACATGTATTTAAATAAATGGACACAAACATAAGCTGCCTTCAGCTGCTCTGACCAAAGTCTCTGTTCAAACATGAGCAGAAGAATGAGAGCGAGGGAAAAGAGGATTTGTTCCCGTAATGGTGGGATTTAAACTTTTTATCTATGGTCTCCTCTGCTTCAGAAGGCAAAATTTGTATGATATGTTCCTAACGCTCAAACAAAGATCTCTAAAATACAAGAAGAAGAACTTGCCTGGTATTTAGCAAGTGTTTTTTTTTACAATGAGGCTCTGGAAAAGGACAGACCCACTGACACTAATACACGTACAGTAAGTGAAGTCAGCTGTACAAATAAAAAGAGGAAGGAGGCGTGAGAGCCAGGAATGTTTGATGGTCTATCTGTGACCACAAATTTAGACCAAAATCGGAAACGTATCTTTAAAACAAATGCCTTTTACAACATGTGTTACTTGTACGGGTGATTAGTGGTGGGAATTTTAAACCACAATTGTTTTAGGAAGGTATATTCTGATTCTTTTCATGGCTAAGCTTTAAATCAGATTTGACGTGGTATCCGGAGAGTTTGAATGTTGCAGTGGAACAAACCTGGCAGCTGGGGTACCTGACTTTTTGTTCAGAAATCAGTAAACATGGTTATTTCCACCAAAAAGTATAGGTAACAATTGAATAATATAATGTTTTAGCAGCAAAATATACAAAACGTAATTAAAAGTTGTTAGTTTTGCATGCTAACATTAGATGCTTACCTTAGCTTGAGCTGTTAAAGTTCTATTCTATTTATAAGTAATAGTTTTCCTCTTCTAACTTGCAGATGCACATTCATTTTTCTCTTAGGCACACATCTCTGCTGGATTTGAAGTCAAGAGTAGCCTTTAAAGTGCTTTGTATTGAACAGATGAAGCTTCAGTGACCTCAGACACTCACAAGAACAGCTTTGGTCAACTACAAAGCTACAAAGCACAACTTGTTTATGAACTTAAAAACGGAGCAGCTGATCACAGATTTATGACATCACAAAACGTGGACATTCAGATAGTATTTCAGACATGAAAGAATATGTCAGAGAGAACTTCAGGTCCATTTTGATGAAGAAGCAATGTTAGAACAGGATTAAACAAGTTATACAAGATACAAGTTGCAAAATATATGTTGCCAGGAATCCAGAGCCCAGACTTCTACAATACTTAATTCATCTGTCAATCATGCCCACTGAAACTCAGCAGAGGAGCATGGCCGCCAGACTCTATATTTCTCCCATGTCATCTTGATTTTCAGAGCAATAATATGTACGCAGAATATAGTACTCTGATACCATGTAATTTCAAACATTTTCAATGCATTTATTGCTTGAACAGAAAAAGAATCAAGGCACACATCTATCTGCATAATATTAAAAGTTCCATTAAGCCTTGCAGTATGCTTTGCACACTTATCACATTTTCTAAAGACCACTAAACATTTGGGCCCAGTATATGACATTATGTGGTGTTTCCCAAAAATAAATCTACCAAACGCGACTATCACTCAAGGCAAAGCCCCTATGCCTTGTCAGTCTCAAAAGTGTTTGTGGTGGAGAAAAATTGTGTATTTTTCATCATCACAGTGAAAACAAACAAACAAACAAACAACCCCCCCCCCAAAAAAAACAACAAAAAAAAAAAAAACAACAACAACAACACAAGGCTGACAGTTGTTGTGCCCAAATGTCTTCAGAGAAGGCTTACAGTATGTGGAGAAAAGAACAGTACTCAGACAAACTGTCTGACGTTGTGTTGTGTGCTCAAACTAAAACTTTCAGGGCCTGTTTACATGACAGCAGGTCGGGAAACCACATTTCACCTAATTTGATCCGAATTCACACAAAACTATCAGTAGGGAAGAGGACAATTTTAGCTGTAGTACATATTTTTGTGCTCACAATGCTGCTCTACATCGCAGAAGTAGTTTTGCTTTCTGTTTTCCACTTTCACACTGTTTTCATACACGAGCGTTCTTGGACCATTACTGGTGTTTTCTACAGTATAAGTGAGTAATAATACATGACTTTTTGTTTCATGTGGAGATTTAAATGCATGACGTGTGAAAAAGATGGGGTTAAGGGTCACTTGTGGGTTTCTCAGCTGTTTGTTTGTCCAGTTTTAATGAGCACAAAAGGTCTGCCCATGTCCACTGAACTCACCTCTTTGTCGTACTTTGTGGAGCTCAAAAGAAACATGTTGCTTGTTGTCGTGAAAAGAGAAGCCTATCTGACATCAAAACTTCAAGGATTCGTGAAAACTTGTCATATGAACTGTCGCTTAGTCTCATTTTATTGTGGCTAGCTTATGGTATCTGTGCTGTTTAATCAGCATCCAAATATCTAACATTTTCGTGGCAGAGGAGATGATCTTACTAACACAGATTTAAACAAGTCTGTAAACACAGTTTTAGAGAAAAAATATTGTGTGTGTGTTTATTGAAAATGTTTTCTTAGAGTTTATTTCATGAAAAATGTTGCATTCTTAATTTTGTTGTTGCATAGATGTTTTTGAAAGTTCGGATACTATTAATAAAAAACTTTTCATTCACTGTAATTGACACAGCAGACCAAACAATGTGCCCTAATGGATCCCACCAAATCTGTTAAGTGGATTACATTAGACTTTTTCAAATCTCATAAAACCTATCACCTTAATGCTAGAATCTAAGTGCTGAAGCACTAAAGCTGTGAGCAGTGGTGTGAAACAGACAGCTGGAGCAACAAGATTACTCTTAACACACACACATATGTATAAATTACACACATACAAATGAAGAAGAGGGGGGCCACAATCGATCCCTGAGGAACACCATCTTTCTCACTGTTTACATTATCCTCTCAGTCAGATAAGAACTGCTCCACATGTGTTTGAGATTAGGCACAATGGCTCAGGCTCATTGTTTTCTTGGGCTGAAGATATCTTTTGGATCTTTTCCCGTCCACATGCGAAACACCTTTTGGATTGTTTACATTGGAAGATAAAGGATTTAAATTACCAGTAAGCATATGATTGTTTTCTAGGGCCATTTTAAAGTAACAAGACTGAAAAAAAAAATCTTATTAAGTTGAGTAATAGAGGAAAAGATGTTTATTTTAGTGACCACCTTGAATCAGTGAAAAATGGTGATGATTAATAGAGTATTATTATGGGTAATGTTTGAGTCAGTGGGGCCTTAGGGAGGTGGATAATGTCAAGACAGCCAAACCTCAAATCTGTGCAAATCTGCAAAGTATCAGTATGAGCAATAAATTCAAATTTAGTAAAATAATGCTGTGTTTATCAATTGTGCAGTCCACACGCCTGCTCTAGGGCTGGGAAACAGGAAAGGAACGGTCTTTCTTTGTCTTAGACTTGTGTAACATTTGATAGTTTTTTTTTGTACTAGGATTGAGCATTTTTCTATGTATTTATTTTGTTATTTGTTTATTTCGAGGGAGTGCATAGACACATAACAAAAGCAAACTTGTCTCAACAATCTTGCCTAAGTACACAATCACTAACATTAAACCACAATTAGGGTAAAATCATTTAAATAATCAACAACAAATATGTATAAATTTAATTATAAGCAATGTCAGGAAGAACAATTAGCTTTGTTTTCCAATCAAATCAGAGACTTCCTGAAACACTAAATTACAAAACACATAAAAAATACATTGACCACTAGACTGTTTGGATTATTTTGACCTGAAACTTTCTCATTTGTTGAGTTTGCACAAATACATCAGCGACTCAGAACCAGGGTTACCAGATTTTCAGAGAACAACAAGCGAACAAGCCTTTGAAAAAAAAGCCCAACACAAGCGACCTTAGCCCTTCAGGTAAAGTAATTAAAACAATCACTTAATTAAACATTGAGCATAACAGCAAATGAGGGTTAATGAGTCTGACATATTTTAATCACTATTTAATCATTAATAAAGACTTTAAAACATGAAAATATGGTAAAACTCAAATTTCTTTCATTAGTGAGTATATTTTCTTGTATTAAACCCAGAAAAACGTCCAAAAATCACCTTGTTTATGGCCCAAAAAACAGTCCACAACCTGCAATTGTCAAAAGCAACTTTTCCAAAAAACAAAACACAAGTCCAAAGTTGCTATAAAGAAGCGAACTTAGCAACTCTGCTAATAACTTTTAGCAGCCAAAAAAGTAGATTTTGTGGTAAAAAAATAAATAAATAAAATTCAGAAAAACAGTTGGGTCAAATGAAAAACACACTTTTAGCTAAAAGCAGTTGAAATGAAGATTAAGAAGCTGAGGAAACTAGGTGTTTTGCTGCTGTAGTGATAGAGCTGAGTGCCTGTGACTGTAAAAAAGATTTTACAGATATCAGATTAAAAGCCTTTACAATGTGAGTCTATGTAGATGTATAATTTCAAATGTAAGAGCTTGTAAGTGAAACTTCAACAAAACACAGTCCAGGCCACACACCGGAGCCAATGCATGACAAGAATGTATGAAGTCATTAGGTTTGTCCACAGAAGGGCGGAACACTGTCACAGAATTCAGGCAATGGGAATACTCCTCAACCTCAGGCTTAAACTAGATTTTAGAGTGATGAATGAAACTATGACCCAAAACAAAACAAACGTCTGATACTCTATCACATTGTACAGGAATAGGAGTTATGGACGAACGTCTTCCAGTCTCAGAGTGACCAAGGTCTCTAAATCCGGTGGTGTTAACCCCAAATGCGCTGGACATCAGAAGTTTTGGGCTAATCCCGAAGTGATCCTTGATATTTAAACAAACAAACTAACAAACAAACAAACAAAACTTTTTGTCATCTGTTGTAAACGCGGCAGCCACAGCAGGAAAAATGCAGCTTCTGGGCAGGTTTTCAAAAGGAAAAGTTGTAAAAGTGTGTGTGAACAGCAGCTCCGTGCACACCACTGCGCTCGTGTGCCTGGGCAGAGGTGCCTTTGGCTCTCTAAAAATCTGGCGACACTGATCGGTGAGTGTACTCACTTCTTCCCATCCCACAGCACCTCTGCCCGGGCTTCTGAGCAAGGCGAGTCTCAATGAGTGCGCAGAAGTTCTGTTCCCACACCTTTACTTTTTCACACACTTTTACAATCAAAACCCGCCCAGAAGCTGCACTTTTCCTTCTGTTACAGCGGCTGCTGCGTCTACAGCAGATGACAAAAGAGGACTTTTTTATTATTGAGAATTGCTTCAGCGCTAGCCAGAAATCTCTGGCTCCAACACAGTCTCACTAGATGGCGTACTTTTACCACGACACAAAAACAGCGTATTTGGACTACGACGTCAAAGCTATTTTTAGTACTTATGTTACGGCGTGTATTTAGCACGGTATGAAAAAGCGTAAAAATGACACGAGATTTCACAGCGTTAAAAAAACACGAGTTTTAATTGAAGCCACGTGGGGATGTTTTCTTCAGGTGAAATGGGTAAGTTCAGGCATAAAGTTACTAAAATTGGTAAGATTAGGTTTGGGGCTTGGGGCAGGTTAAGATTAGAATCAGGATTTCATTAATATTCATAAATAAGAACACGTCTTAACAACCACCATTAAAATGAATGGGGACTGTGACGCGTACTATAATTACGCCGGACGGCCGTGAACTCGTGCTAATCATACCTCATTTACATATTGTGTAATGTCGTGGTAAATGCACGCTTTCTTGTGAGATCGGGCTCCTGTGTCTGATATCCATCACAGTTGCAGCCTCCAGTGCACACCTGATACAAACAACAAAGTGTGCTTTTCTGACGTCTACAACAAGGTACTGTAGCCTAGCTAGCATACATACTGGTAGCTCCTTCAGATGGACTTTCTGTAAATAATTGGGCAACCAAACTATGGCAACTACTCCACCGGATGTAGCGACGTTAGTACATAATCCCATCTACACCAGTTCTTTTGTAGTGGATATTCTAAATTTAAAAATAATAATAATCACATTCATCATATTTTTTTTTCTTTTGATGATTGATAAAGAGTGAGTTTGACAACCTGCCCGTAACGTGTACCAGCTTCCCCCACTGTGGGTCAGGTTGTCACAGCCCACCAACCCTGTTTGTGAACTTTAATAACTGGATGTTAACAAGAGAAGTTGCTCTTGCATTTTGTATATGTTTTAGACATAGACAGAGAATTGAAAAAAAAAAAAAGTGTGAAAAAAGCCTTGGTCTCCATTTTCTCAATTCAACTCAACTTTAGAACACTTAAAAAACACAACTGATTAAAATAGTGACCTCGACCGTCTTGTGAGATTGAGTTGGTATGTTAAAAGTGTCAAAATTCTGCGTCAAACAGGAAGGTAAGTCTACAGATAAACAACCCAACATTCCCACATGTGTCAGCGATGCATGGTGATTCTTTACGACTACATTGTGTATAAGCAGGTGGTCCTTCAGGAGAAAACTGTCTACTCCTCACAATGTCCAGCTAGGTCTGAGGAAACAAGACACATTCCTGTACTGCGGAGGTCGACACACACTTCCTCCCATTCAAACAGTAGCAGCACACACATCCACACGCCGACCCCACGACCTTTGACTTCCTTTAGGGTCTATGGAAACTACTGACCGCTGCAGCTGAACAACGGGCAGTTCAACTTCAGTAGACAAATGTTTGATGTTGGGAAAGTCACAAGAGCAAGAGCAATTTTTTTTTTTTTTTTTGTGTTTTTGCAGAGGAGGTTTGTGAAGCTCTACAGCTGGAAAAATACTTCATAAATACACAAGCAGTGCAGTGGATAATTTTATTAAAACAACAACAATTATCAATTATTATTTGTAATTAACTCATTACAAAAAATTCTAAAAGATAGTTGAGACGATTGATTGTTGAGGTTGTGCTTTTTTAAAGTTTTGTGTGAAATGATTAATATTTACGGACAATTTCAGACAGTTTGGAAGCTGATTCTACATTTGATAGTTTGAAACGAAAAAGCCGTTTGTGCAAAAGTAAAGGATTTTTTTGGAACTGCACGGTTTCTGTTTGAAGATCAAGTCGTTTGTTCAGAGCAGAGTTTGATAACGTTTTTTTTTAGGGGGTGCGGGCCAGCATTATTAACAACAATCTTGAAAAGAGTTCTGAGATTTGAATAAAGATTTAAATAGTCAAAACTGAGCATTTTGTAGTTACTAAGGGTATTGCAATGTTGATAATGCAGAGGCTTTTTATCAAGTGCCTTTAGCGCCTCATTATAGGCAGATCTGAAAGGTTTGAGCGAGGTCCTGTTGGCCTGAGACCAGCAGAATAAACAAGTTATGTGTGGAATAATTATTGTACTGAAATAAGTGAAAGAAGTCGATACTGTCAGACTGTTCCTTACATGTCTCAAAGAAGATCTTACATATTTCTGAAGAATAGTTGAGAGTGGAAGCACTATAGATAGATTCTGTCCAGAGAATCTTTAATCAGCTTTATTTGTTTGCATTTACTGTATGTGTATGATCTGTAACAGAAAAATACAACAAGCTTGATTGAGTAGCATAAAATGAAAGAAAAAATAAATAAACATAGTGATGTTTCAAAGAACTAAAGTTACTTAGAGTAACTAGCAGATGCTGGTTTACTTTTAGCGCCAGTCCACGTGGAGGTAAAGCGTCAATACAGTTAAGCAAAAAACTTGTATAAACTAGCACCAACAAGGATACTTAATAAATATATTAATACACAACGGTTTACACAACGAAATATACGCATAACGCACAACAAAATGGTGCTGTTTAGCGGCAGCAGAGGGGGGTGGTAGCAACTAATCATGCAAGCACAGAAACACAGAACTAAACATTGGTTCCACCTCAGTCTTTTTGACAATATTTGAGCTTCAATATTTGAGTTTTTTTTTTAGTTTTGAGTTGAATATTAGGTAGATCTCTAGTTTTGTTGGTCTTGGAGAAAACATGCAAAAATTTTTAGTTTTTGGCAGGAGGATTGAAACCAATAACTAATTTTGTCCATGGCAGATGTTAGTTTGCTGGCCACTTGCTGTGTGTTATTTCCATGTGCATGTATGACCGTGTCATCTGCGTAAAGTAAATAGATCAAGATTTTAGATATGACAATACCAGATGCACAGTAGCAGAGTGGTTAGAGCTCTGGTTTCCCAATAAGAAGATCACAATATCTCACAATCTCTCAGGGTGGAGTTTGCATGTTCTCCCCATGTCACAGTGGGTTTTCTCTGGGTACTCCGGTTTCCTCCTACCTCAAAAAACATGTATGTTTAGGTTAATTGGGCTTCACTGTAAAATTTCCCCTGTGATGGATGGATGAATGAGTGACTGGTTGTCTGTCTAACCCTGCCCAGAGTGACTGGGATAGGCTCCAGTCACTCGTGACCCCTAACAAGAACAATCAAAATGAAGGAATGAAATTAATACAATATCATCTGACTTTAACATCATGACAACATTTAACTTAAGAGCACAAACTGAACTTCCTGTGAGTCATTAGATTTCAGTTGCATGATAATATTTGATAAGAAAGAATTGTTAATTTATGTGAGGACTCTTTGCAGATAGTCCTTGAACTGCAGCAAGCTTTTGTAGAGTGCATGAATTTGGGAATGAGTCATTTACCTAAAAACTTTGTGTTTATGAGTGAGTTGGATTGTCAGGGCCAACTTAAACAGCCCGAGACAAGCTTCAACTTTAGTCCAAGTTAGTCATTTCACATTTTTTCACATTTCGCCGTTTCTCAGAAGAACCTTGGCACTGAATAGCTAAGACATCATTGTTATTATAATTTAACATGCATGCTCTCATGAACAACAGCTCTTTACAAGGTCTGGGCTGTTGTCATAGAAACAGGAGGCAGTGGTCTAATCTGATCATGGGCTACTCGTGATCATTGTTTTATTAGGTGGGTGGGTCAAACAGAGATCTGAAAACAAGTCTGATGTTTAAAGTATTTGGTCAGACAAAAATCAGTGTACTGTTTATAGAATTCTGCTAGTTTTTTATAGTTCATCATGGACTCAAAATCTATTAGGTAAGTGCTGAACAGTGAAAAAACATTGAAATATGGTCGTTCGGATTGGGTATAATGTAAGGCAGTAAAATTGGGTACATCATCTACATTACACTGACACCAGGTATTTGAAGAAGTCTGTAACAGATAAAATGTTTATGTTTTCCAGTGTTTTGACACATCAAAGCTTGCATTCTGGTACACGATTGCCATTTTGTTTGATCAAAACCATTGCTAGATTAGTTGAGCTGTGTGTTCGACATATAAAAAAGCCCAGATTTTATTGCTTTTATTGTTGATGCTCATTTAAATCGATCATTTAGCAATCTGTCTTTGTCCGAGAATATTATAGAAATGGGTTCAGCTCCCAGTCCCAGTTTTAGTTCTAATACCTGTCAGGCCATCAACAAGCACAAATTATTAATAACCACAAGGTTTTTGGTTGTTAGAAGCCCATTGACTACAATGACGTCAATGTTGAATAAAATTACTTTAGTGTTTTATTTGAAATGATGAAGCCAAGTGTGTGTTTTTTTAACATTGTTCTTGGTGTGATAATCTTGACACTTAACATTATTGTATACATGTTATTAAAATGGAGACCAGAGAAATGAAAAAACAAACAATTTATTTACTTTTAAGAGCAGTGGTTTCACCATTACTGTTTGTCCTTTCAACTGTAGTTCATGCTCTGTATCTGCCCTAGTTATATTCAACGCAAGCTATCCTTGTGATGCTTAAAAAGGAAATCAAGAGTACAGAAAATAGTCCATCTGCCTTCCTGCACATTCGCCCTGACGGCTGAAGTTTTAAGCATAAATGTGTAATAATAAAATTCTTTTTATAAACTCAAAGCATGTACTTCCGAACGTTTTCCAAAATGCTCTGAGTCACACCTTTACATGACCCACATGACCATACGGAGTACGGACATGTACTTTTACGGAGTGGCTGAGTGGAGTCCAGCTCACAATGAGCCTGCGTCACTTCCCTCTGTAAACACAACAATGGGGCACCTGACGCACTTCAAACACTGGTCCTGCTTAAAGAGAATTACTATGGATCACTTTCAAGAAAGAGTTGGTCCAGTTTTGGGGAAGAACAGTGTCATTTCCTTGCTGTTTAAGCCGTGAAAATGCAAAGATGACTGTATAACAAAGAAAGAATGACTCAACCTTTTAAGCACCATCGTATATTCTGCACCAAGTCATTCCAGACTCCAGGGTCTCTGTTTCTGAAGTTTCTGTAGCTTAAAAAAATGTCAGACTTCGACAAGAAAGCGTACAGTATATGTTACAGGCAAAGTTGATAATCCAAGCATTATATAGAATGCTATGGTGGTTGTGTGGTGGTTTCAACTTTCAACAGTTTTTTTCAAATAATCTTATTCATTAGTTATCGTTATTTCAGAAAGACAATGTAAATCAAGTATGACTGGATGTTTTCCAAAACAAAACAATGCGTATGTGTAAGCTGGAGTATGCGACTTTTTTGTGGTAATTTACAAAACTGTCTTTTACACCCAAAACTGCTCGAAAAAACAATGTGTAAAAAAAGAAGTGTTTCATCTGAATTTAATAATGCTACACCATACGTAATGTAAATGGCGTGTCATTTGAACCCAGTTCCCAGGACATGCATTGTTGCTCCAGTTCATTTCGATGGTGGATGTAAAAGTGTGTCAGTATTTATGAACATTAACTAAATCCTGAAATCACTTTTAAAGACTTAGGTCCCAGACCTAAATTCAAGAACTTTTGACCCTTCAAATCTGTATAATCTGTGTAAAATGTCCGTGCGTGGCCACCCAAAACCCGACTGCTCAGACTGCATGTGGTCCTGCTCCTGTCCTGTCTTGATGTGGTTCTGCTCGGAGGACAGCTCATATTCTGTCCGCTGATAATACTCAACTCTTTGAGTTTGTGCATGTTTTTCAATTTGTCGTTTTGAAATTAGTTTTCTTGGCTTTGAGTTTGGGTGTAAGCTTTTGATCTGCTGTGCGTTTTTTCTTTAAATTGCCTGTGTTTTTTATTTTGCTTGGGTGTTTTCGTTTTTGTTCATTACTGCTCTTTAAAAAAACATATATATTACTGAATGAGTAAAAATATACTCATTAACATGTACATGCTGATATATTCTTTAAAGAAAAGTCACAGTTACCATAATAATCTCCTCATTTACAGTCGTTCATAGTATGTGTCACTTCTCAACCTTTCTCTAACTGTTTTCACACCTCACTCCCCTTCTCCCCTTGTTTTATCTCTCCCAGCTAGTCCATCCACTTTTCCCTATTTCCTCCTTTCCTCCTGCCGTGATTGGATTCTTCAAAATTGCCTGTGAATTTCATCATAACCTTTCCCGTTCATCTCTCTCTCTCTCTACACACACACCAAAACTACTCTTCTACATAACAATCTCTGCGAAAACTGTTCAGAACGGAGCCAAAACAACAGAATTTCTTGTTTGCAAAAAGCAGAGGAAATATTTATTGAGGCGTTTAAATCGACAAAAGCGCCGAGCGGAATGGAGAGATAAGACAGAGGAGAGGAAAATGCAAATGTAGAAGGCAGCGTCTCCCCCTGGCTTTGACTAAAAACATTTGCGGGAAAAAAAGGCAAATTGACATGCAGGTAGGAATGCTAATGGTACAACAAGCCCGACAATCTGCACGCCGCGTTTGATTCAGCCGCCAGAAAATCACAGCTCACACGAGGGGAATGTGAAAGATTGGTTCTGTTTGTGAAGAAGTGTTTTGTAGCATTTAAATGTTGTGCCGTGTTTGGGTTTGTTTGTGTGTTTTTATCACAAATTTCACGCGCAAGTTTGAGATCAAGAGTTGTAAAGAAATACATAGAAATAGGCTTGGCAAGATACACTTTTGTTTCAGTTTGACAGACAAAACACCTTGAAAGAAGTAGACCGAATAAAATAACTTAAAATTTATTTCCCCCAGCACAGATTTCTTGTTAACGTATCTATTCAGGTGGAAATAGGTCCCAATAGTAAAGATGCACTTTTTGGCACTGTTCTATAAAATCCACTTTTCACTGTCAAACTGTGTACATGGGGTCACAATTGAGTTATCTACTGTTTTTTTCTTTTGGTCATTTTTGTGCAAACTCGCTCATTTTGCATTAATGTGTCACATCGAGTTGACGCGACAGACGAGCTGCCCAGGTGGGATAAATAAACTCCTCCTTTTGACACCGCTGACACCATCAGTCATTTGACTCAACGTATTGAGCATGTGGTGCGAGATGCAATGATATGCAGGTTCGAAACTCGTGTCAGTGGCGAGTTTTTTCATTTTAGAAAATACTCACATCAAAAGCTCATGCGCTATGTAGACTAAAGCAAAAGGTTCATCCATATGTTTTGCAAAGTAAATGTAAAAAGAAATCTTGACGTGCAAGTATGCAACTAGACTTAGTGCTGTACAGCTTCCTCAGCTGCAAACCTCACCACACGTCAGGACACGGACAACGTGGCACAAAACTCACATCACTTGCTATTTTTTGTGCTGTCAATCAATGCCTCTTCACAGCCACTTGGGTGTCTCTTAAAAGGCCTCCGAGCATCTCTGTTTGAGGTGCAGTTGGGGGCGGAGTATGTTTTTGAAGTAATTAGTTACTCATTGTTAGTCCTAACAGTTCTAACATCTTAAAAATGTTAAAATCTAAAGTGATGAACACATTCCTTTAGTTCTCAGAAATCTTCACCTGATAAATGAAAGGGAGACTGCTGGAACACCAGGTTCTGCAGTAAGAGAACTGTGTCTGTGTCCTTGGGCAAGACACTTAACCCACCTTGCCTAAATAAAGCATAAATAGAGACTGTTGACAAACCCAAGTTGCCACGTAATCATCTACTATATGTGCTTATTATTTAAATTCCTGTAATTTTATTACGTTATGGACCATTCTTACATTATTCGTGCCTATAAACCTACTTGGCAGAAGTCATGAACAAAATTGTACCTTCTACATACTAATTAGCGTTGACACTGTTCAGCAAACCTCTGGCTGTATTTTAGAATCAACTATCTTCCATTCTAAAGCTGATTTTCCACTTTTCGAGGATTTTTCCCAGGGTCTCGTTTGGATGTGCAGAACAAATAGAGGAGAAGGCATGCAGGCACACACAATTTGTGGCTTGATCTGTGTCAACTGGAGACAACATGAAAGCATGGCCTAAGTCTGTTTACACAAGAAAAAAGCTAACGTGTGCGTGTCTGTTTTTCACTCTGATTACCACGCGCGGCTCGGCCAACTTTTTCTGCCTCCATCCCTCTCTCGTTCTCTCTCTCACTTCTTCTCTCGTTCCTGCCTCCATCCCTCTCTCGTTCTCTCTCTCTCATCTTCCTTCTCTCGTTCCCTCCTCCTCTCGTTCCCTCTCCTCCGTTCTCTCTCTCTTCTTCTCTCGTTCCTTCTCTGTGGCTTTCCATGTCATTTGGGCCGCAGTAGCTGCAGGTCGAGCTCCGCTGATAAACAAGTCGGTCGGATTGCATTGGCCCTTCCAGGGAGGACACTGAAATCAGCACCAAAACATGAAAAACTGAGAGAGGAGATGGTAATTAGGAAGAGATGTTTGACATCAATGACAGCAAAGGATATTCAGTACAAACAACAGAGAATGTTGGGTTTATGCTGCTGTCGGGTAATATTGGATTTTTTGGATTTTGTGTTCTACTTGTGTCAGTTCACAATACTTTTTTAAATTTTGCTTTTTATATGAATTTCTTACAAATGTTTGGCCATCCCTGCTTTTAAAGCCTAAACAAGAGCCTGGTTAATACTTGGATGGGAGACCACTGGAACCTCAGTCACTACAGTGGGCTGACATAATTGTCATTGAGTCCTTGGGCAAGACACTTTACCCACAATGCCTTAGTGTTTGCATACACACTATGAGTGGATCTTTGTGTGCTTTATAAGGTGGGAAAGTACAATGTAAATACCATACATACACAAAATTGCCACAAAATGTGTAGCTTTTCACCAGTTAATGTCTCACTGGACAGCCATAGCAGATATTGGGGCTTTTCCCTGCGATTTTGTGTGTTTGGCTCAGTTCATTTCTATGGTTGATATAAAGGCATGTTATTATTTATGAATGTTAAGGAAATCCTAATCTTAACCAAATACAAGCCCCAGACCTAAACATACCCATTTTTGTACCTATTCGCAATGTCCCCATGTGACCTCAAACAAAACATGCGTTTTTAAGATACCAATTCTATTTTTTAAACACTGTCTCCGGGGAAAACAAATTGTCAAAAATGTACGATAAGCTATTTTTCACGCCTTTTTTTTTACGTCACTATGTTACAGAAAACTAAAACGTAAAATCACTACTTTGGCTGCAGCCACGTGACGACATTTTCTTTGGGTTTAACTTGAGGCTTCAAGTTGCTAAAATTGCCAAGTTTAGGGCTGGGACGTAGAGTAACTTCATGGTTATTTTACATTTTGGCTTTTTGTAGTATATGGACATAAAGAAAAGTGTGAAAACATACATATAGTAAGTTTTTGACATTTGGTTATTTGGTCATATGTCTACGTTTTCTCCGCAGACCGGGCTGTTGATTTCAGTGAATCTTCATCACCCCAACACAGCGAACAGATTTGAATTTTTTGACAAAAAACTGTTCTAATTCACGGTGTTTTCATAAAATAAATAAATAACTTTGTAACTATTTTCTATGTCACAGCAGTGCTGAGACTGAAGAAAAGATGATGTAAAACAAGTCTACAGTCTAAGCATTCTTCAGAAATAAACAACTTTGTGATTTTACCAAACACAGTCACAGTAATTAAATCACCATGTGATTTTTATCATTTTACCAGATTGCCGCTGTCTTAGCTGACATTACATGGACTTACAAGTGGCAAAGACGTTCATCAGTTAAAACATGATTAAGTAATGTTTGACTGTTCTGACTTGGCCCGATGCCATAACACTGATGAGACATGGACAGAGGTGAAGTGTTCAAGATAAACCAACTTGAATATTCAAAAGTAATGTTTAGCGATGTATAATATTTATATAACTTAAATTAAAGCGTATAAAAATGAACATTCTCTTCCAGTCATTTCCTTGCCTGCTTCGTTGCTTGGCCGTTGGCTCATTTGCATGTTTAATTTGGCATAGGTTTGACTTTGGATACAATTCTTTCTGGGATTGTGACCAACTCAAAGCAGGCTCTGGTTTGTGACCCCAGTGGCTGACAGGCTTATTAAATACATTTAGTTTGGCAGGTGGCAACATCGTACATTTTGTTCTTATCAACAGTCGACCCTCAGCCAATATGGAGCAGATAAGAGTGCATTGTGACATTTTGACAGCATATAACATTTAGGCTAATCCGACCTTAGCAATGTGTTGATGCTCGTGGTAAACTTTAGCTGACAGGCTGAAGGAAAAGCATCTGTCACATAATGTCTGCTGCTATTGGCCAAATTTGAATACAAACTGATAAGGAGACATTTTATTTGTAGAAGCATATCAGGAAGAATAATGTATAGTAAACTTTAGTGTTATTGTGCAGTAAACATTAAAAGTTACCCCTAAATACATGTTTTATGTCTTTATTTTCTATGCTTGTATTTCTGGCTTAACACCTTCCAAAAAAGTTCAAGCATTTTGTCTTGATGTAGATACGTATATAGATCATCATTTTACTTTTTGTCTATTACAATCTACACTATTACTCTTAAACATCTAAGGTAAAGAAAGAATAGACTTTCTGTTCAAAACTTCAAAACTGTCCTGCCTTTACATATTGTTAAATCACCTTGGCCTTCTGGGATAGAATAAACACTTTACAAATCCTGCAGCAGAAAAAAAGAAGTCTAAGAGTTCACCTGCTCCCCTGACCAGACTGTGATGTGTCTCCAGAGTTCACCTGTTCACAGGACCAGACTGTGATGTGTCTCCAGAGTTCACCTGTTCCACCAGGACCAGACTGTGATGTGTCTCCAGAGTTCACCTGCTCCAGGACCAGACTGTGTGTGTCTCAGAGTTCACCTGTTCCACCAGGACCAGACTGTGATGTGTCTCCAGAGTTCACCTGCTCCACCTGGACCAGACTGTGATGTGTCTCCAGAGTTCACCTGTTCCACCTGGACCAGACTGTGATGTGTCTCCAGAGTTCACCTGTTCCACCAGGACCAGACTGTGAGTGTCTCCAGAGTTCACCTGTTCCACCTGGACCAGACTGTGCGTGTCTCAGAGTTCACCTGTTCCACCAGGACCAGACTGTGACGTGTCTCCAGAGTTCACCTGTTCCACCTGGACCAGACTGTGCTGTGTCTCTAGAGTTCACCTGTTCCACCTGGACCAGACTGTGCTGTGTCTCTAGAGTTCACCTGTTCCACCTGGACCAGACTGTGACGTGTCTCCAGAGTTCACCTGTTCCACCAGGACCAGACTGTGATGTGTCTCCAGAGTTCACCTGCTCCACCTGACCAGACTGTGACGTGTCTCCAGAGTTCACCTGTTCCACCTGGACCAGACTGTGACGTGTCTCCAGAGTTCACCTGTTCCACCTGGACCAGACTGTGATGTGTCTCCAGAGTTCACCTGTTCCACCAGGACCAGACTGTGACGTGTCTCCAGAGTTCACCTGTTCCACCTGGACCAGACTGTGCTGTGTCTCTATAGTTCACCTGCTCCACCTGACCAGACTGTGATGTGTCTCCAGAGTTCACCTGTTCCACCAGGACCAGACTGTGACGTGTCTCCAGAGTTCACCTGCTCCACTTGGACCAGACTGTGATGTGTCTCCAGAGTTCACACACTCCACCCTCCACCAAAAGTCATACATAGTGCATCTTCAAAGCTCAAAAGGACAAATTAAAATCTCCTTCTCCGAGTTTATGGTTATATTGTTGCAGTGTTTTCTCATCATTGATCAACTCAGTTGTATTTGTTGATTCATGCATGTTTTAGTAATCTTGTGTTGTCTTGTCGCTGGTACTTGAGTGCTTAGAAAAGACCTGTTTTTACCAAGCCACTTGTCTGTATTTACTTGCAATTATTCAAAACTCGTTGTGTTGTGTTCACTGTCACATATGCCACTGACAAACTAAATAAATAAAAACCCATGCATACAAACATACATACTGTACATACATACATAGAAAATCAGCTTCTTTTTAGACCTTACCATGGTCGCCAATTTCTTAAAAGCCTGACTAAAATAATCTAATATTCAAACTAAAACTGTTCATGAGGCTTTGTAGCACAAACAAGTGTCTGAACTCTTTGTGAAGGTGAGACTTTGTACTTTTAGCTTCTGATGAGGTCTGATTGAAGAAGCTCTGCACAAAAGCACATCAGAATTTAAAGTCTGCCTATAAAGCAGTAAAGCTGATGTCACTAGGCCTGAATGACACAGATTTGGCATTTGTTTGGTTTTGACAGATCCCTGTCAAAAGCTGAAAGAAATTTCTATTCAAAAATAGTTTTAGTCAATGGCCCCACTTCTATTTCAGGGCCATTTCAGAACATTTTTGTGTTTTACAGTAAACAAACGTCAATAATGATCGGCATGTGTTATGGTTCATTCATAAATATAAGGAAAAATACTAGGTCTTAATGCAATGTTTCAATAATAATTCTAAAATATTCACAGTTATGAGTGTAGTTCAGTCTCTGTATGTGCAGCAAAAGTACTGCCATAGATGAAGATGTTGCAACGGAAAAAAATAAACCTTTTTGCGCTGTTTTTTCAGTCAAATGTTGCAATATTTTGTCAGATTATTTCCAACTCCGACCAACAATATAGTTGACGTTGCCTCTGTATAACATTTAAATAAGTGAAGAGTAAAACAATAAATAATGGACCAATCTTAAACTCCAGGAGAACAGGAGAAGGCAGCAGAGACTGGTTAGCGTGGCTGGGTAAGTGCTGAGGAGTGGTTGCATCATCAGACGGCGCCGGGCTGGAGATCACCTGCTCTCACTTCAAAACAGTTTAACCTTGATGTGGATCGCTGTAGATCAGAGCAGCGTGGAGCGATCACACACTTCTGACCTTCACCACCCTCCGCTTTTTCACACCTGCGCAGACCAGAGTGTGCGGCAACATCCTGCAAGATCCACGCGCTGTAACGTCAGTTGTATCATGTGCCGGATTTAAAAAGCTCACATCAGACAGTCAGCAGCAGAAGTAAAGACGAAAGAGATAGGTGTGTGAAAATAACACTGGTTGTCTCGTAGATGTAATGTGTTCATAACATAAATAGCACTATATAAGCTCCTGTAATGTAATAAAAAATACAAATTAAAGGTGCACTGTGTAACTCTCTGGAAGTGAACAATCAAATATGCAATTTAGTAGAATATTAGGATTTTCTGACAGAGATAGACTCGTTTTAAGCCCTAATGTGAAAAAAAAGTCTTAGGATTTTCTGATTAATTTGCAGCAGCAAAGAAATCTAAATGACAAAAACAAGCTTTTTTCAGTCTATCAAATGCTGCACAGTGCACCTTTAATTCTAATTCTAAAAAAATCAATTCCGATATGAAATGCAATATCAGACTTTTCCTTTTAGGCAGGAACAATTAAAAAGTTGTGTTTTATATGAAATATTTTTATGTAATTTTTGCAATGTTCATATGTTCACAAGTGACAACATTTACTACTGTGACAAATGTATTTGACTGAACAACAAAGCAAAACAATTTTTTTTTTCTTGCAGTAATTATATTTATGCAACACAAAGTGCAGTCCTTTTATGTTAACATCAGGTCTTTCTCTCTGATAAAGCTCAAGATTTTTAAGAGAGGAACCATTAAGTTGCACAGCTTAGCACAATGTAGAAGAGCATGCATCTTAGTCGAGAAGTTGCCCAGGGCGATGTCATTATGTGACCTTTTTTTTTCCCCCGCCTGTGTATTTTGCATAAGTCTTCTCCCTGTCTCTGTAAAGATGTCTTATTTGTTGTTGTTTTGCTCAAAATGTCATAGCATTAGGTTTGTCAACAGTTTTGGAGATCAGATATGAATCGGTAAAACTAATTTAGAATCTAGATACTCAACTGAACAAGTAATGATGCTTAAAAAAACAAAACAAAAAAAACAACGTGTCATATGAAGGCCCTTTCTATTATTTGCGTGTATATTTCATTAATTTGCTACCTCAGTTCCTATGGTCAATGTAAAGATGTGTCATTCATGAATATTAACAAAATCCTAATCTTAACCAATTCTGAACCTCAGACCTAAACTCACTCATTTTTGTAACTTCAGACCTAAACTTAGCTGTTGACTCCAAATAAATCTCCTGTGTGTCAAAGTGCGTGTCTATACGTTACCAAGAAAATAGGCTTGTAATAGATAGAGGTAACACTTTAAAGTACCGCCGCTAGTTAATAGGTAACTACGGGGGTACTTACTGGTACTTACTGGTACTTCTGGTGTTAGTACCAGTGGTAGTTACTGGTAACTACAGTGGTACTTGTAGTGGTACTTAGAGTCACAAGTACTAGTAACTAAAGTGACAGTTACCAGTATATTTAGTATTAACTACAGTGGTAGTTCACTGTCAGTTACTATAGTAATTGATAGCTAACTAACACTGACAGCGGGTCGTATTTTAAAGTGGACAAGGTGGTACTTCTCTGTCAGTTACTATAGTAATTGATAGCTAACTAACACTGACAGCGGGTTGTATTTTAAAGTGGACAAGGTGGTACTTCACTGTCAGTTACTATAGTGAACTCACTCCCTCAGGTATAAGAACCCACAAACAAACTGGGCCAAGGGGAGCGTTCCCTTTAGCTCAATGCGTTTGTCAGGTTGACCGGCGCGTGGGAGACCCGGGTTCGATTCCCGCTCAGGACATGTGTAAGACCATACCCGTTACACTATCAATTATTGTAGTAACTGACAGTGAAGTACCACCTTGTCCACTTTAAGGTATGACCCGCTGTCAGTGTTAGTTAGCTATCAATTACTATAGTAACTGACAGTGAAGTACCACCTTGTCCACTTTAAAATATGACCCGCTGTCAGTGTTAGTTAGCTATCAATTATTGGAGTAACTGACAGTGAAGTACCACCTTGTCCACTTTAAAGTACGACCCGCTGTCAGTGTTAGTTAGCTATCAATTACTATAGTAACTGACAGTGAAGTACCACCTTGTCCACTTTAAAGTATGACCCGCTGTCGGTGTTAATTAACAGTTAATTAATGTAGTAACTGACAGTGAAGTACCACCTTGTCCACTTTAAAGTACGACCCGCTGTCAGTGTTAATTAACAGTTAATTAATGCAGTAACTACCAGTGAAGTACCACTGTCTAAACTGTACAAGAAGACCAGCTGTCAGTGTTTTTTTTTTTTGGAACTACTACCAACTTTTACTGTAATTTAGCTAGTGCTAAATACATTATTTACAAGTAACTACTGTTTAAAGCTCAACCAGCTGTAGTATGCAAATATTTTTTGGGGTTTGTCGATAAACATTTTGTAAATTGTTAATGTGTTTCATATCTGTTGTGGCTGAGCATAATAAAGAGGTGTCTCTTTGTATTAGATTGCCCAGTGTTTGATTTTTATCATAATCTGCATTATACACAATATTTGCAGTAATAAACTTGTTTCATAACAGTCTTTACCTTGTTTGTGTAGCATCACAAATAGAACCACCAAGTACACAATTAAGTATCACTAGAGGTACCCGTATAAGTACCACTAATTAGTACAAATGATGCCACCATAATCCCTAATTAGCATTCCACAAAGTACCAGTAACTATCACTATAATTAATACTTAACTAGCCGGTAACTGTCACTTTAGTTACCAGTACTTGTGACTGTAAGTACCACTACCAGTACCACTGTAGTTACCAGTAAGTACCACTGGTACTAACACCAGAAGTACCAGTAAGTACCCCCGTAGTTACCTATTAACTAGTGGGCGCTATTTTAGTAACTGTCAATTAAGTACTAGTAACTACCACTGTAGTTAATACAAAATATACTGGTAACTGTCGCTTTAGTTACCAGTACTTGTGACTCTAAGTACCACTACAAGTACCACTGTAGTTACCAGTAACTACCACTGGTACTAACACCAGAAGTACCAGTAAGTACCAGTAAGTACCCCGTAGTTACCTATTAACTACGGGCGGTACTTTAAAGTGTTACCTAGATGGAATAGGAAGAAGAGTCGTCATGAGACACTATTTTACGTATCGTTATATAGACACCCGCTGGATTCTTAGCCTCATGTGTGTCTTAGCATGGATCACACGTGGGATCAACTCACTGATCACTTCCTGGTTTTATTCCGCTTTTGCATTTGCACAAAAACAAACCCAGACCAGATTCAACCAGATTTTGCAGTTTTGACCTTGCAGAGTTTGTTTGCGCATTCACAGTTATCCAATTGAGCCGAACTATCCTGTGAAAGAGGTCTGATGCAAAGATATAAATGAACCCTGGATATCTTAACTCCACAAAGTGAGGGTTGATACAACTTGAAGGTTTAAGAAGCAAATCTGAGGGTTGTTAGATGATTTTAAGATGTTTTGTTTGCTTGTTTGACTGTTTTTTTTTGTCATATAAAGCAATAAACTACTAAACGAAAAGCTTTTAATGGTTTTGCAACTTGAAATTCATATAAACATCTATTTTATTTTGCTGTGGGGTCATGAGTTGGTTACATTATTTCGGGGATATAAGGTTTGAGAACTCCTGCCTTAACCCACATTAACCATACTAAAAGTCTATTGGAGATCAAACATTTTAGCAACAGCCCTCTATCTGTGTGTGTTTTTGTTTGAATCACACATAACATTTATAGCAGCTAATTCACAACACTCCTCAGTGTTTTTAAGTGAGCAGCGGCCTCATTCTATTCTTGTCACCGCTCAAATCTTCCTCCAATCTTCCTTGAGTATTTAGCAATTTAAGCAGTATTTTTAGAGCTTAGCCTTCTTTAGTAGATTAAAGATGAAGATTTTGCATAATTTATCTCTCTTAGATAGAGATTAGCATTTGACATATCTATACCCACATGCTAATCCATTTAAACAGCCTTAAGACCATTTCACGTAAAACCTAAACATAGAGCAGCTCAAATAAATGCTTTTAGTGAGAGAATGCATTGTTTTGTTCATTTGAAATTACACACAGATGTAAAAAGCCTCCCGAGTTTCACGTTTTGGACCAGAACAGAGAAAGGGAGAGCGTGGCCGGCATGTTTATTCCTCCCTTTGCGCCCCGAGGCTCTTTTCATTCCAACACATTTTCCATTGCTCTGCTGTTCATTTGAATTCAGTCAATTGAGAAAGAGTCCATAGTCTGTCACTCTGCCTTTGTGCGCGATCCGGAGGCCTTTTGCTTTCACCTTGTTTGAGCTGCCCGACATTCAAGCAGACACAGGAACATGTCGTTTTCTGACTATTGTTCATTCTCGGCTTATATGCGCCCCACAGTACTTTACTTTGGCAGGTGTTGCGCAAAGGGGGAACCAAGAGAAAGGGTTTTTCTGAAGTTCTTGTAATGAGAAGTTGAAAATAGACAGAGAACATGGCGGGAACAGTGCATATTTAGAATTCTTAAAAGAGGTATGTTGTCTATTTCAACATATTTAGTAATAAATTATGACAGTTTGGTACAAGAAAGGCACCTTTTGCAGTTTAGATACTTTTCATTATGTATCTGCCAATACCAAATATCATCGATACTACTATGAGAAGTGAATAATATTATATTATTGTACAAGTAATCATTTCATGTGAGCCAGTAATTATTCAAAGCAAAGTAAATAAAAGCATAACCATGAGATCGACTGAATAATTTTAATAGAACTGATAACCGATTTCGATGCCCATGGGTCGACGCCCAGATCTGTTTCCGGTATAAGATCAGTGCATTTTTTCATTGTAAAACACAAAATGTATCTAAAGCAGCTCAGAAATAAAAATAGGTCATCAACAGATGAGATTTGCCTCAGTGACTAGCATTGTCTCTTTATTGAAAGACGTGACTGTATCAAGCAGGCCAGACTGGGGCAAAATAGGTTCAAAGACGGACTGGCCCACTGCTTATTTAAGAAAAAAAAAGTTTTGCCTAAAGCCCTGTACTTGATTTTTGCTTCCTTAAAATGTAATAATGAAATTATGAAATTTAAACTTCCTACATCAGTCTGCAGTTCATTTACCTAACGCGTGAGACTCTGAAGTGTTTATCACAATGTGTTTTAAGCTTGTTTCACAGCTGTTAGGAAGAATATAACAACAACAACAGATGAACTTATAGGAGTTTGGTGAACAAACGGGACATTATTAAACATAGTCAGGATATTGTGGACTAATTTCTATCTGAATATAGGGTCGAATTTCATTCACAAATGTTTGTTTTCGCACAGTATAAACTCTTGTAGTTAGCTGACAACAGCCTTAGTTGAGTTGTTTCTCCAGCTGGGTCAATGAGCGGCAGCTCTTTCTGCGTTTCTGTGTTTTTGAATTTGCATTTGTGTTTTTGAATATACATATGGTTTTGAATATGCATTTGTGTTTTCATATTTGTGTGTGTGTTTTGCCTTTAGGGTCACCACCGAAACAGAACTTTTTGGAGCACTTGGCATCAGGACAATACAAATTATTAAACATGCATGATTCAATCCAAAATATCTTTGACCATATTATGATGAGAGAGCTAAAAAAAATCTATTTTCCTTTAGGTCTGTTAAAAGTAGAATCTGAGTTTTTACTTGTAAATTTGACAAAGAATTTAATCAAGACTGTACTGATCTTCAACCTTTACCAAAGTGTTGACAAATTCTAAAAATGTTCCACTTGCTACATCTCATCAAGTATACATGTTCTTCTACTGAGAACCATGGAGTACATTCCTCAGAAGTTCAGTGTGCTGTTTTCATTAGAACTAAACTGTGTAATGGAATACAGTCTGACTCTGGACGCAACACGATGTAATTCCAGAGAAACTGTTTAGTCTCCCCATGTGCCAGAAAATGATGGTTTCTTAACCTAGTTTGTGCAGTGTTTTTTTCTCTCAGTGGTCTGCTATGAGCTTGGAAATGACCCCAGGACTAAATATAGAAGCAATACTCAGATGGCCAAAGGAATTCAGACTAGGACAACATCCAGTCAATCTAGAGTGTTAGGAAGCATCTTATTGAACAGATTATTGTTATTGCTGAATGTTCACTTCCAAGTTACATGTTAAAAGAATAAAACAGAAAATACAATAAAATATTCAGCACCAAATACAAAAAAAAGTATGATAAACCTAAACTTAAAAGTGTACTGCAAAGCTTTTCCAATGGGGGCTCTACTTCCTGTCCGTCTCCATGGAGATGTTGCTTTGTCTGAAATCTTCCACAAAATGACACTGAACGAGCATTCATCAAATTACAGATGTTGTAATATTACTATCTCGTCACTGATTTAACTTGTAGCTTGGCCTACTGACACTAGCTGCTTGACCTCATTGAAATGTACAAATACTACACAAATCTATCTGTACATTTCACAGAGGATACTTTTTTGCTTTTACTTCAGTACATCTGAGAAAAGTACTTTTAACTCTGGTATTTTTTGCTGGACTGAAAAGTATTTAGTATTGAGATTGATATATTTATGATACAATCTCATATATTTAGTTGTAAATAAGCATACCATCACAACAAGGACTATGAACAATTATTCTTACAATATAATATGGTTTGAATGATCAAACATTGTCACATCAACGTGGAGAATGACAGGCTGTCCTTAAGATATTACCGGTAAGGGCATGACCTCAAAAAGTTTGAGAATTCCTGATAAAGATAATCTGTAAAATTATGTTAATCACCTAAGATTAGCTTTGTTATTGTTAGGTTCTGGTTCATTTGTTTATTGTTTTGGAGCTAGCTTAGTAAGAGGGTTGTCACACTTTTAATTGGCTGCCTTGCATGGTATTTCTTCCTGGTTCTAGCACTTCCTGCACACCACCTCACCCTCTGCACCTGGGTTAGGGTGAATTCGCTGACATGCTCACTCTAAGCTCTGGCCACACCAGTCTTTCAAGCTGCAGTTGGCTTTATGTTTGACCTTGTGCTCAATGCTTCTGTTTTTGTTTACATGTTAGTCTGGGGATGATTTTGTAACTTCTGGTTATGATGTTGGCACTAACTTCTACAGCCCAGTATGGTTAGCCTGGTGCCTCACTTATTAGCTCTGATTGGCTAACCACCAGGTCCAGGTAATTTCGTGACCTTTTGACTCCTGTTTCCTCTTTAATATAAATTAGGGAAGCACGTCATGGATGTCCAGGTATGCTAAAACAAAGCCCAGCCTAAGCCTTGTTCATGTATCTGTGTTTGTAGTGTACAGATTAAAGTAAGAAAGCATTTATCCAACACTACAACAGCTTCTACATAATTACATTTAGCCAGTCTGATAACTGACAATAGTCGCCTTAACAAATAACTAACAGTTGTTAACAATAACCCGCCGCAAGTAAAACTTAATTAGTAAATCCAGTTATAATGCTTGTTAATGTGACCATCTTGAAACAACACAAAGGTTCTCCTGACACTTTTACACACATAAACATAGAAAACCTCCATCTCTGACCTCTTTAACCTACATGCAGCCTGTTTCCCGACTCGTGTTTTGGCATAAATGTGTGAGCCATGTCCGTGTGCGAGCTTCTCTTTGTGCTGCGCTTTGACGTTTACCAGGACTGACTGTGTTTAGAGCATTAACATTTTCAAACCCCGAATCACTAATCAGGATGTTGTCTCGGGGAGGAGAGCCTTTCACTGGAGCAATGCATTATTTAGCAACCGCGAGCTAGCATCTGCACATGCACACTGCAAAGAGAGCGTCTGTGCTCTTCAAATGAGTTGGATTTAAAAGGTAAGTACTGGGAGGGAATTTTATTTTGTTTAGCTAAGAACTATTGCATTGTACAACAGTAAATAATGTGTTGCTCATTGTAAAACACAAAATTCATTTGAAATGGCTAAGAAATACAAACAGGTCCACTATTCAAAACTGCAGAAGTGTCTCTTGAGAGTGCCTCTAAGTAAGAGAAGAGTGTACCATAAAACTCAGAAATATATTGCATATTAAGTCCCCTGGAAATAATAGCTATGCAAAAAGTATAAAGAGTATGTGAGCTCAAGATGGGAGCATATCTTTGTAAAATTTCAAAAAACAAACAAACAAAAGCACTTTATTTTAATTCAAACATCCCATAGTTCTGCAGAATTCAATGGTAAATCTTGTGGATTTTAATGAAGAGATTCATCATTTGCTTTGAGTTCTCTTTTTTATTGTGCATTCTTGTGTTTTTGATGATATGAGAAGAGAGGAGAGAAAAGGAAACAAAATTCCACCTGATCTACAAGAAGTTTAGAAATTGTAGAGGCCATTTATGCTTTTTACTTAAGTGAGTTTCAGTAAGTTAAAGTTTTGTAAAATTCTAATTTGACAATTTTTTATTTTTTCAACTTATATTATTTACAGGCTATATTTATGTTTCTATTTTAATGTGGTGACTTAATTTGGGTGGAGCTACGGTTTTTAGCACCTTGGGGAGCTATAGGGCATTGAGTGTGTGGAGGCTACCTGACCTCCATAGGCCTACAGTTTTTTTGACTGCTTTAAGGTTTTTTCCTAGATACAAAGTAGTTTATACCAATCATCATGAACAACAATATATTCTTTGAACTCAACAAATAAATCACCATCAAATCTTCATGTAAGTCTGGACATTATTTAATTTGAGCACCTGTCACACTCTAAACCCGCAGGTAGCCACAGTGACTAGTCAACTTTGTCACTTCAGAAATGAATAATTAATAGATAAAGACTGGCTATAAAATTAAAATACACACAACGAAAATGCTAAATAAAATGTTCTATCTTTTTTTCTTCTTGTAATAAAAAGTCTGTTGCCTGATTCCCAGTGAGAGTGTAGAATTGTACTGAAGACTTTAAAGATCCACAGGGGTCCATCGGCCTCAGGTTGCCGACCCCTGGTCTGTTTGTTTGAAAACCAACCCAAACGTCAATACTTTCTTCTTGTCTCTGGTCTCTTACCACTGCTGCATCTCAAGTCAAATTCATGACGTATTGTGCAATCAGATCTGTTCATTTGTGTGACAAAATCAAGCTTCTCTCATCTCACATTAAAAGTTTTAAGTCTAGTTTATTGATTCTGCAGAAATCTACAATGACTGTCTATTCTGTCAATCTCACCCACAAAAACCAGACTGATCGGATTGATATTGAGCTGTACTGAAATACACAGAAATATAATTTCAGATTTTACAGGCACCTGGTCTACCATATCTCATATTACAGCTGTTCTGTCATACTGCATGAAAACGGAAAAAAAAGGGAGGGCATATACACCAAGTACATTTAGTCACATTTATTTATTTAGCTGATTTGTGTCGGGTCTGTACGATCCAGTAAACACAGAGACCTGAAACCTTCAACTATAGAGAATGAGATTGATATTTGTATGTATTCTTTGTACAACCGCTGGTAGAGAGCTGATTCTGGAAAAGTCCAAGATACTGAGAGTTATCATGCAGAAACCGTGAAGAGCTTGGAACGCAGACTTAAATGGTTAATAAAAGAAAGTGTTGCATACATGCTAACTACACAATCTATTGCAAAACTTCTCAAATTAAAAAAAAAGTTGATTTTAAGTTACAAATCAATTCAGTTTTGTCATGCAGCCCGCCGTCCTGACAGACACCTTCTTTGACTTTTGGCTGTATTAAAGATGAGAGGCGGACATTAAAGGCACACAGCGGTAAACTCTTCCCGTAATGAGACGTCTACAGCACAGTCCTTTCTATTTGCGGCTCAAACACAGGCAGACGTCTGGACATCGATCGGGCCTGTGGTTTGGAGTGATGAAAGGCAGATGTAATGACACAGACAGGTGGGAGGGGAACGCCGAGCTCACGTTTGGGTGCACTTATCTCCCGTTTAATGGGGAGGCGCACATAGATAAATTCTCCGGATGGGATTCACGTCTGTGCCACTTCAATATCATTCTGTCCATTATGTCAAAGCTAGCACGAGCTAAGTGAAGGATTACTTTCAGCTGTTCTTCACCTGGATGTGGGCAGAACCTGGTCACTCAAAAATACAAAGACATTTGTTATTGATTTAAGTTACTGTCTAAGCAATCTAAGTAGGATAAGTTCAATAGTATTTCAATGAAAATGACACTTCAGGATTATACAATCTTCTGTGGTGTATGAGAATAAGATGAGAGTAAGTGAATTGATCAATAATCAAGTGTAACTATAATAGGATTAGAATTGTACGTAATCATAACTTAGCTAAAAGTATTGTAACTCAGTTGTATTTTAGAGACAATTATGTTGTAACACAAAGATATATCATTATAACCATGTGACTAGTAATATATACAATAAACTTGCAATATTGATAGGGACTGGGACCACACTTTTAGGACTGTTGAGCCCCTTCTCTGACTGGGGCAAGTTCTTTTAGTAAGTAAATTAGCAGCATTAACCTTTTTGAGAATATACATTCATTTTCAGAATAACTTATTGTCACATCTGACAAGTTCACTCCTACACAAACTCCAAAAATACAATTTTCTCACCTTTATCAAACTAATAATTGTGAATAATTGCTTTACAGTAGATCAAATCATTGTTTGAGCTTTTGTAAATTATAGTTGCAGGTGCAGGGTAAAAATACACCCACCCACCTTTATTTCACTAATTGGACCTAATTACATTTTTCATGTTACACATACTCATAAGCTAACATTAAAACCAATTAGACCCACATTCTGAGGAGAAAGCTGCCATGCACTGCTTGTGTACATCAAATTTCAATATTGTTTGTTTACCTAAATAAAAAGTTTTCCATGTAATAAATACAGTTTGTGACATTTCAGTTTGTTTTGACCAGGGAGTCTGCTTCATGTCTGGATTGTGAACATTCCACATTTTCTCCTCGAACTCTTCTCCGCCCACACCACAACACCCAAATATTATGCTAACACTGCAAAGATCAGGTATGTGGGCAAATGCTCAGCGCACTCAATGCAACAAAATGTGTCAGATAGATATGACGGCGGAAATGCTTGCTAAGTTCCCCATTCTTTTCTTCATGTATAGATAAGCCATCTGTCATGGGAGATCAGAGCAACTATTCCAAGAGCTTCCCTGCAGTTAATGAGCTGTCAATCAAAACGCAGACAAAACAGCATCAACGATATGATGGATTATTATGGCAGTCGTGATCACCGCTCGCTTTGAAATCAATGACCAAAAATGGTTTCTTTATTGGGTCTATCTGCACAAACTGAGAATGATTAAAAAGACAGCGCACAAACATTTCACGAGGAAAGAAAGAAACTGTGAGTTTCGAGAATACCTTGAGTTCAATCAAAGCGACATCTGTTTGTGTCTTGAATTCCATCGAGATCCGTGGTCTTAGCACGTTCTGTAACATGTTTACAAAAAGATGATACATTTCTTATTTGTGAGAGAAGATGTTAAAATACAGACCATGGAATGTACGCAGCACTGTCATAAAAGTTAAGGTTTATTTGGGAGTAAGATAAGGTTCTTAATTTATGTTCCTACTTTTGTACAACTGTGGGTCATGAGCCGAAGTGAAAAGGGAGACGTTTTTTCTCAAGAGGTTTGGGTACTGACATGAGTATTCTCGGACAACATCAAAAGTGCTTTTAGACTCCTTAAAATGGGACGATATTGGCTGGTTTTGAAAACACTGGAATTATGAGAGACTTATCCAAGTATTTGTCTCCAGCAGGTAATGATCTTTACTGGCCTTACAACAGCTGCAGTACATCCAGCTTGCTGCTGCTCTGGCTAAAATTTAATTTTCAAAGACCTATGCCAAATTCCTATATTCAAATGGATGCTGTAAGGAATATAGTGAAGTAGGGGAGGGTGGCTGGGTCGAAAGGGCAGTGCTAAACTGACAAAGCTACATGAGCTTAAATAAGACCAATGAAGAAGAGGAGAACAGCAGAGGCGTGGTCCAAATTAACAAAAATCAGTTAACGTAGATAACAACATTTGTACTCACTCAATACTCTTTGAACTGCGTCTGTGTCTCAAAAATGGACTAAAGATTTTTTTGCTTGCTGGTGTCAGAGTCAGGACTAAACATGGACCGGTCTCCTGCTGGTGCCAGAGTCAGGACTAAACATGGACGGACCTCCTGCTGGTGCCCGAATCAGGACTAAATATGGACCGGCCTCCTAATGGTGCCAGAATCAGGACTAAACATGGACCGGCCTCCTGCTGGTGCCAGAATCAGGACTAAATATGGACCGGCCTCCTGCTGGTGCCAGAATCAGGACTAAACATGGACCGGCCTCCTGCTGATGCCAGACTCAGGACTGAACATGAACCGACCTCCTGTTGGTGCCAGAATCAGGACTAAACATGGACCGACCTCTTGCTGGTGCCAGAGTCAGGACAATGTTTCGTCGAGTGAAATTGGATGCGTGTTTTTAAAATTTTGGTGTGTTTTTTTTTCATTTGGGTGAATGATTTTGAAATTGGGTTCATGTTTTTAATTTTTGTTCAGATTTAGCCGCCATATAATGTCCCGGTTTAAGCTAATACAAAGCTTTCAAAATAAATCATTCTGCTAAACATAAAAAAAAAAATAACGATGCCCTCATGTTTTGAACCTTACCTTTAACCACACATTTTGGCTGCACCTCCATTGTTCTTCAGAGCGTATTGTAAATGCTATTTGTTTTTGCGTGCTGCTTTTGTCTCCTCACAGCCCTTTGTCACGGCCCCTCCTCTGCCTCTTCTCTGTCTGAACCAGCCCCGGGCACTCTTTCACATTACCACAAACATCAGTCACTGGGGCTCCTCGTAACTGCACCTCCTCCATGCGCGCACATTTATTAGCTAACGCAACTTTACCACCGTTAGCTTAGCCATGCGTTATGACTATCTTTCTTGACAGACCTTAATAGCTAAAGCGTGTCCCCCAAAACGTTGACAGAATTGACGTTTATGTTGTAGCAGATCTCCAGCGCTGGGAAGAATAGTGTGAACATGTATTCAGTTACAAAATGCTAATCAAATGTTTTTTTGAGTATTTGGATAAGTAAAAAGCATCTTTCTGAATGTGTAAGAACGTTAGTGTTCTCTCCTTCACATGGTCATGTAGCCATCAGTCAAAGTCACTTCTGTTCTATATTGTTTTAGGCCACATTTGTGTGTTACACTAAACAACATGTAAATTACTGATATACACAAGTCATAGTTTCACATTAAACACAAAAACAAAATATGTCTTGTCTAAGACGGTTTTTAATGCTGATTATCTTGTTTAAAATTTTTTTGATTTGCAATATATTTAAAACATTTTTATTTGTTTTAAAATAAGGCAATCTTTATCACATTTCTTTGATGTTACCCCTGTAACCTGATAAGTAGTCGTTCCAGGTTCTCCGTCTAAAATCTTAAGGTTCTCTGTTTTAGTTGCTTCAAAAATCTTCATTCTTTACCAGCATTTGTATGAAATAGGCCTACAGAGAGATGTCAGTATAGTTTATACAGGCTAAGGTTTCTATAAGTACTGGAATATATTTCAAGTGAACAATCTCAACGCCTGAAGAGGTAATGAAGCATGTTTTGATTTGACATGTGTCATGCTCTTCGACAGCCCACTTTGTAATGACAGGTGACAGACAGGCTGTTGTGCACGGTATATTGTAGAAACTCTGTCAAGGACCAGCCCATTCATACAGTAATTGTATCAAAAGTATGCAGTAGAGTTTATCTTTATGAAAACAACAGTGTGATGATTATCATCCATCATTCAAAAGAACTGGAAGCATTTATTATACTCAATTCAACAGTATTTTTGTAAATTTTTAAATATTTTTTGAAAAATGTACCTTTTTGGTGAGTTTGAGGAAGTTGCTTACATCAACTTTACATTTTTAACTACTGAAACACTAAAATGCAAAAGCTACATAAAAAGTCCTTTTGGACATAGACTATTTTTTTTATTTTTCAACATGAGAGTTCTGTAGTGAAAACCTGCTGCAGCACATACTGCGAGTTACACAAAGAAAAACACCAAAATGTGATGCTTGTAAAGTCTTTACTCTTGCCGTTGCAGCAATGGGCTCCGCGCACAGAATTTCAGTTGGCTGTACGTTCAAAATAGCTAACTTCTGTATGTACGACCACTTCCTGTTAGCGTAAGCATTTAGACACAATTATGTCTCTTTTTAAACACACAAGTGTCCTCTAGTGAAATATTTCACTGATATGTAAAGTCTTTAACATGTTTTCTGTAACATTCACCAGAACTGTCTGATCTAAAGAATATTTATTTGTTTTTTCTATGAGGTTTTCACTACATCAGTTTAAAACGAATAAATATTCTTTAGATCAGACAGTTCTGGTGATACAGAAAACATGTTAAAGACTTTACATATCAGTGGAATATTTCACTAGAGAACACTTGTGTGTTTAAAAAGAGACATAATTGTGTCTAAATGCTAACGCTAACAGGAAATGGTCGTACATACAGAAGTTAGCTATTTTGAACGTACACAGCCAACTGAAATTCCGTGCACAAACCCATTAGCTTTTAAAAATCATATTGTATTTGTCACATCTCAGGACAAAAAAGGTTACACATCCAAACACAAACCCAACTACAATTTCAACCTGAATAAACAAAAATGATTGAGACTTTGTGACTTGGAATACAGTAGTTGCCCTAAATGAGTATTCTGAATATGTATGCATTCATATTCATTTCCTTTGCAGCCCTGCAGATGACAGAACGCGAGTGCACTCAACGTAAAACAAACGTAGACGAGAGTGATGTTGACAGCCACCCTGCTATTTTTAAAGGGCACACTTCACAAGATATCATTGGCTCTTTGTGTGTCCGCGGGCGAGCTTTGTCTGTTTACACACACTACAGTAGGACAGGGCCATTATCTACCGAGGTTTCTACCCAAAGTCCTCCAGATCAACTCCATAAACAATACACGAAACGACAGATTTTAGCTCAGGCGATGCAAGCTATAGCCGTTTTAACCCCGATAGACTTTTCACAACATTTTAGAGCTGGAATGATATGTCATGACCGCACGAGCACAACACCTAGCTTTACCGCGCACCAGCCAGTCAGTCACCACCCGCAGCTATTTCTCCTGCATCTGCGACGAAAGACGGTGTGCTACTAATTAAATGCAAGATTAATTACGTCTCGAGAGATTTGCTGTGATTGTTGGGAAGTTGATAATAAGGTAATGTATTCCGTTTGGTTCAGACAAGTTGACAAAATAAGAATTTGCAAGGGAGCTTTGATAGGTCAAGGTCAACTTTTGAAACGTTACAGATTAATTAAAAAAAAAATAAATAAAGTGTACGACACCAAATTATTTTAATTTCTTTTCACGTGTCCTATATTGCCCTATACTTAAAGGTACTGTTTTTTATTGTTTTTATGGAGCATGTGTCTGGACATGTGAAATGGAGAAGAAAAGAAATATTAAAGAAGCTTTTTACAGAATTGTGCTTACAATAATGAAGATGGGACATGAGGCTATGAATGCTAATATTGCTAGCTTTAAGCCTCTGAAATGCTATAAAACTTTAACATCTGCTGCAGCAGAAGTTTTTTTCAAAGAAGCATTTTAGAGAAAATGGTAATATCACCGACTGAAACAACCTTCTCCGCCTCTGACTGTGATGTGTCTCCAGAGTTCACCAGGACCTGACTGTGATGTGTCTCCAGAGTTCACCAGGACCTGACTGTGATGTGTCTCCAGAATTCACCAGGACCTGACTGTGATGTGTCTCCAGAGTTCACCAGGACCTGACTGTGGTGTGTCTCCAGAGTTCACCAGGACCTGACTGTGATGTGTCTCCAGAATTCACCAGGACCTGACTGTGATGTGTCTCCAGAGTTCACCAGGACCTGACTGTGATGTGTCTCCAGAATTCACCAGGACCTGACTGTGATGTGTCTCCAGAGTTCACCAGGACCTGACTGTGTCTCCAGAGTTCACCAGGACCTGACTGTGATGTGTCTCCAGAATTCACCAGGACCTGACTGTGATGTGTCTCCAGAGTTCACCAGGACCTGACTGTGATGTGTCTCCAGAGTTCACCAGGACCTGACTGTGATGTGTCTCCAGAGTTCACCAGGACCTGACTGTGATGTGTCTCTCACTCTGGTTTTTACATTCAGTTGCACCGAGTAGTCCAGGTGAGGCCCTGGCCAAGCTAAACATGTTGTCATGATGTTATCATAATGTTTTATTTACACACCTTTTTTTTTACACACCTTTTATATTTTGTACCTTTGTTTATCTGCATTCGCCTGTAAGGCGTGTTCGAGTGTCTTGAAAAGCACTATATAAATAAAAAATATTATTTTTCTTATTATTAATGATGATTTGTGACACTATTATGATTCAAGCCCTTCGGCATTTATATGGATTCAAATATGGCCCTCGAAGAAAAAACAATTCCCCTGCGTTAGCCTTGACAATCCCATTAAACTCTCAAAGGTTGCATGAAGGACTTTCCAAGGAAAGGTATTTGAGCAACTGTTTGTCGTTTTTAAAATCCTGCACAATGTTTCCCAGCCCAGAGCCACACCCTCCACTGGCCAATAAGGTCTTTAGGACATTTTACTGGCCCCATTATGTCAGTCGGGGTCAGACAGTTTACAAATGTCTTATTCTTTTTATGTTTACATTAGTATTGGGGGTAACACGTTCGTTGGTATCGCACTAGACTACTCAAAAATATTTTAACTTTGGTTTCCCATGTAATCTATTACTAGTTTCTTTTTCAAACCATTAATATGTTAGTTTAGGTTCAAATAAAGCAGCTTGACTCTGTCCTGCTTGAGTTGTCCAAAGTGTGGACAGTGACAGGGCTGCTTCAGGGCTGATGTAGTCCTCCTCTGACTTTACAGAGCCTACTGCATGTGTTCTTATCACAGGCCTACAGTGGCACCTCCTCAGCATCTCTTCTCGCGTGCACTTAAGCAAACATCTCCTTCTAGCTCATGCATTCTCCCTCTCCTTTAGCACTTTCTCCTTGAACACTCCACCCCTTTTAATCCTCACAACATAATGGCTGAATCTAAATTAATAGCCTAAATAATCTACAACAAACTGGAGGTCCAGAAGCAAGCTACAATTTGGTTGAGGGGGAAATTTGGTCAAACTTTAGGCTCGGCGCTGTGTGCAGCTTCCAAAACCTCCTCTGATGTCCAGCACAACAGCTGCTTTTTACCAAACTTATTAACACAAGTGTTTAGTGTCGTAACTGTATAATTGGCAATGAATAGGTAATAGGAACACAAGAGTACTATGGTACGTTTTTCATGAAAGTATTGCAGTAATGTAATGTAATGTTTTTGACAAAGACTGTCAAAAAACATTTTTTGAAAATCCTCCACACATTCTGGATTATTTGTAGTTCTGTTTTTATTTTTTCTGAAGTGGTGAGCTCCTAAAACTATGGCCAATGTGGAACATTCATTTGCATTTTGTTCACTGTAAAACACAAAATTAATCTCAAAAGGCTTAACAGAGAAACAGGTCAATATACTTCTTAGACAATTTATAATCTTAAAAACAGAAAAAGATGAAATCACACATCTGGGATATTCAAAATCATGTTTTATGAAGATCAGAGCAAAAAGAATAGTATCTCACAGGAAATCAATGAGCCTGTTTATTTTTCTTGGATGAAGTTTGCATTTACAGTGAACAAAATGTACATTACTTATGTATATATATATATATAAAAAAAACACGCACACAGAATAGGTCTCCTTTCACTTGACTTTTCCTGACAGTGAAGTGAAAACACCTTGATTCCCTCCAAAGTTCACCAGTCCAAATGGGCCTTATTTAAACGCAGATATAATCCTGCCTGATATTCACATTAGTTCTGCAGGTTGCCTCCCTTTTCCAAGCCACACCATATCTACAAACTGAGTGATTACAGGTCCACGGCCGAGATGAGTGCTTCTTGCTGGAGTTTGACCAATGTTTGCATCATCACGTGGAGGAATTTGGGTGGTGGAGCGATCTTGGCTCTAAGATGTACACAGAGCGGACATGAAGAAGAGAAATGTGGCGTAATATGACAAAAGTGTGCAGATAAGGAAGAACGAGTGTCAGGCAGAGCGAGGGAAGATGAAGAGGACCCAAACTCCTCCGTGTGTCCTTGGAAGAATCTCACCAATGAGCTCATATGAAAGACGCACTGACACAGAGGTTTTGGAAGCTATTTTTGGATAGAAACAGACTCTTTCAAACGCAAATGTATTTTCACCTTCGCTAAGACAACCATTACAGTGAGCAGGCACCTCTCCACAGATCTAACTAAACCACTGATACAAAATGTCCTTTTTCAGTTTTTAAGTGTGATCTAGCATTTCTTTCTCATTAAAAACACGGCTAGAGTTTAGTTTGTGAGATACTAAATCTCTGAGCCTCTGAAAACATTGTTCCAAATATTCAAGCTTTGTGACAGTGTCATATGTAGATCTTTGAGATCTGCAAAATAGAAGGTTTTTTAACTGTGTTGAATCAATTTATCGGTTTGGTGGTGTTTTATACAAAGACATTTGAATGTCTTTTCAAAATCTTGCATATTAATATCTACATTCTTTACAGAAAATGTTTTTTACAGACATCAAAATGAAACTGTAGTAGTTTCTTCTTTTAATTTTCAGACTTTTATTGAAAGTATGACTCGGTCCACTATTACGTGTCTGCTCACAGATAAACAAAAGCGTGTGGCAAAGTGTGTCTATGAAGCAGCTGCAGACAGCTGACCCATGCGCAGTGGGTTTGTAAATGTAAATCTTCAGACTGAAGTACCACAGAAATTATCCCATCAAGTTAGGCCTTAATTAGAAAGAAAAAGACTGAGAATCTGTTATGACAGCTTTAAATGTATTTATTTTAAATATTCCAGGAAACAGGCAGAAAGAGGCTCCTCCAGGACAAGAGTGGATTTTGTGAAGATGTGTGCCCGCTTACAGTACTAACAGTAGATATGTTTTTGTCAGTTTCTGGCTAACAAGTTCAAATGAATGATTGCTTTCTCAAATAAATCAAAAGCAGCTTTTGATCAGACAAGTTAGTTTTTGTTGCCAACAAAATGGGCCAGAATACTCAAAATGGGCTTCATATTCAGTATTTTTGTCGTTCTAAAATGTGTGAACATGACGTAACATCAGATACTAGAGGCTGTGTTTATTCTGTTTGAGGTTTTGTGGTTTACTGACCAGGTCCTGACAGACTGTTTAACTGTCTTCAGACAGGAAGTCCAGCTTAACTTAGTCCAAATCAGCAGCCAGTTAAACCCAGTGGTCTGTGCATTCAGAAACGATCTCTCACTGATAACATGTAACAGTTGCCTGTCCTTCTCCCATTTGAGGACTAACTCTTCAGTATTGATGGTGCTGGAGCAGGTGCCTGAGGGAGGCTTTGAACAAGTATAAAACAGTATCAATAACATTTAAAAAACAAATGAACAGATACCAGTGCCACTGGATCATTTAGCTAATGTTTTCTCAGTATTTAGTTTGGCTGAGCGATCAGTGAAAAAAAAATGAATCACATATTATTGCCTCACATGAATCATCATTCCCCTTTATAAACTCTCAATGCTGGCATAGCAGATGTAAATATATATATAGAAAATATATACATGTATGTCATGACTTTCAACATTTGATAAAACTGAACTGACAAGAAACACCCTCTCTCCAAAGGCCAAGCATACATCACCTCTGAACAGGGCAGATCAGAGAAAAGCATACACAGAGCTTTTAGATAAAGTAAATGCCTGTTAAATCCACAAGTCCACACTACAGCACGAAGGAAAGTCCGAATCCAATAGTTTGCTATAAATGGGTCATCACAAATAGCTTTAAAAGGTCAGTTCACTTAAAGGCCAATAGCACTCGGAGGATTGAAACGTGACATTTGAAAGCCTCAGAAGGAGCCTGGCTCTCCACCAGCATTGTTGTTTAATTTGAAGCCTTAGCCCATAAAACACCATGGGGATCGCAGACACATGTAGGCCAGGAATACGTGTATGAGTGTTAAGTAGGATTAGACCAGGAGCTCAACCGGACCAAATGATAACAAGTGAAAGTATGTGGACAGAAAAAGAAGACATGTTTGTTAAACTTACACCTCATAATGCAGGCCTTTTCAAACACACTGTTTGTCTCAAGGTAAGTTTATTTGCAGAGCATCTTTCATTCACACAGAAAACTCAAGGCTTTACATAGATGTCAAGCATTGGAAAAATACAGATAAGAGTAAACGAATATGTATAACCTTACCAATAAAATAAAAAGTTTATATTCAAACATATTGAACCTTGTCAGAAGACACAGATTGCCTGTGATAGAAACTACAGATGATCTCAGGGGCTAATAGAGCTCTTTACTAGATTTATTTTTCAGGGAAATCCTAAATCCAGCGGGAAGTGGCCAGTTGTACATGTTCAGGTGTTATCCACAAAGATATTATCTACACAAAGCAGGTGTTTCAGGAGTCTTGAAACACTTTGGGTCCTGGTTTGAAAACCAAAAGTGCAAAAATCCTAAAACACTGTCTTGACTTATTTGTGATCATGACAAATCTGCCAGATTTTTATTATTACCACAGCCACTGCAGTACAGTGAAGCTAAACACAAAAACAACATTTTTGGCCATGGTGTTTTAAACTGAGCAAATTAGCAAGTCAAGATACAGTCACAAACCTCATGTAGTCTGTTCTTTGATCTGTCCACTCCAAACTATGTTCAAATCCCAAACTCTTGCTCTTAAACCAGTAACACTGCTGCTCTCCTGCGTCAACCCCTCCTTTCCCTTTCTCCTCATGTTTTTCCAGCAGAAGGTTTAGTTTGAAATGTGTTTGTGTCAGGGGTTTAGGGGGTTAGCTTCACCTTACGTTTGACTATTTTACATTATGTACTGACCTTTATATGATGTTTGCTTCAAAAACCTGTTCTTCACTGCAGCACAAGCCACAGGAGACATGGAATAAACAGATATTCAGTAAATAAATCCACTGCAGCCAGGGTTTGTTTCCATGTTGTCCTTTTGAAACTTTGTCATTATATTCAGTCTTTTTCTCTTAGGTTTTACTCCATGTTGCCTGTTCAGATTATTCAAGTTCTCTATACTTCTAATTACACTCAGGCTTTTAATAATCCAGTCAATGTAATAGAGCAGTGTTCCTAGGTTTTGCTTGAACATACCATAAACCTGCAGTATTTAAGTAATGCTGGAAGAAAACTGACTGACTTCAACAGAAAAGTCATTGAGTTTGCAGCAGAACCACTTCACTTCACTCAGGAAAACAGAACAGCCCTGGCGAAGCAATTTACAACCATCTCCAAAATGTGTATTTGGTTTGCCCCGCTTGAACCTTTTTAAAGTAGTGAGAAAATGCCAAAGTTGTGACCCCACAAGAGTGCATCTTTTGGAAGTGCTGGACTTGCCATCACCTGATAGAATAGTGCTCCAGCGTTCATTCTTCCACACTCTTACCAGTTTGGCTTTTAACTAAATTGTTGTGTTGTTATTTGAATTTTCACTTTCCATCTTTTGAAGAGAGATGAATATGTAGCACTGGGGCACACTGCGTTAACTACTTTGTATAATTTAGTGAGCATTTTGAATTGTATATCTGTAACTAGGGCAGCACGATTAGGCCTGAAATAGCATCATGATATAAAAGAACATGTGTCTTTTATGCTGACATGTTTCAAGCTTTTGAAGTAAAAGTTCTGCTTTCACATCTTATTTCTCCCATTATTAGTATTTTAGCCTCTGTAGAGTCTCCACAGTCTGTGTTTACTGTTGGTTACTTTTGTTTAAAGCTTGCGATTTGTCTGAGAGAAAAAAAACAAACAGCTGTGTGTAACACTTGCTTAATTAACTTATAGACTGCAATAAGTGTAAATTGAAGTAAGCAAATATGTGTGAAATAAAGAAAATCAAAAGATCGGTTCCCTCACTGGAGGAAAGTGAATAAGTGTTTAAATAAAACAAGGACAACGTATGTGGTGCTACCAAAATGCCATGTGTTATTGAAAATGTGAATATATACAATATTTACAAAAAAACAAAAACAACAAGTGATGTTGTAAATAGAAAAGCACGATAAGAGTTCATTAAAGATGGTAAATCCACGCAATAAGAGTTCATTAAAGGTGGTAAATCCTGCGCTTGAAGTTGAGTTTGGTATTTGTAATCCACATTACGAAAGAACGTTAAAGCGACTGTCCAGATCTCAATGTTTCGTAAAGAACAAACCGGATCGCGTTGGAGGTGGTGGCACGAGCGACACCAATGGCTATAGAGCCTCCTACCGCACACTGAAGTGTAGGTTGTCACAGGTCAACAGGTCTTAGCTGTGTTGCTGGCCCTTTGGTTAGCAGCAGCAGGTGACAGAAAAACAGTCCGTACCAAAACCTGGCCTGTACAAGAACATGCATGTATAAATAATCTGTGTACACAACAATAATTGCCTAATAAATAAATAAATAGCAATGAGTTCAATTGTAAGCATCTTGAATGTACATCATTATAGAAAAATAATTCTGCAGCACCATTTCTCTAATAATAAAGTGCATTGTGCTTAATCATGATTGCATATTATTAATATTAGAGCAGATAAATCATGATTAAAGATTGATCCAATGAATGAATGAACCAAATATTACGTTAGACCATGGCCATTCAATAAAGTAGTGAAAGCTAGTCACATTAGCACAAAGACATGTCAACAAAAGTGCAAAGTTTCTGCTTAAAACATTAAAGCAGCATCTTGGCATTAGCACCTTTAAATATAATGCAGTCGGGTGATAAACTGAATAAATAAGAGCTCATAATCATTTGAAATCACCACAAAAATCACAGTAGATGCGCTACCAATGCTATCGCCGGTTAGCATTAGCGCCGGCTAGCGTTAGCATTAGCATTAACACAAACACTCACCGATTCCATTAGTTTATGGCTTATGCACGGACCGGTCAGTGTCTCGCTCGCAGCGGAGGCATCTACAAAGGTTAGGGAGCACAACGTTTAGAAACGGATCAAACAGTTGTACAATAAGCGGTCTAAATAGTGAAATAAGTTACCTGCAGCTCGCTCGCAGTCCTGCTAGCCACACACCTAACTACAGAGTGAGCGTCTGCTCTGTATATCCGGGTAGAAGCGGCGCAAAGTCTCGGAGCTAACTTAAACTCTCGTGAGATTTAGGAGGACAGAGAAATAACAGCGGCAGCTCAACCGGGGGATAAAGGAGAACCTTTACACATATATTATTGCATATATTAAAATATAGACCTGGGTTACACCCTCCCCCCTTTAATCCATGCCCGTCTCGTGGCATGTTGAGACGACAAAAGCAGGTTAACTAATTTTGGGGTCAATGTCTGCTACCGCGGCGCGGTTCAGAGCGTCAGCGTAAGCATTGGAAAGACTTTGAAATAAGGTTTGTACGACTGAGATCAAGAGGGTTACCTAACTTCGAGTACGTAAACGATTAGGTGGAACCCGCTGACGGCCTGAACGGCGTAACGTAACATCATCAGCTATCTCAGGAGTCGTAGCTATATGATTGGGACTAGCGGATTCTACAGCTATCCCTGATAGATCAGGATCTGAGCTCACAGGTTCAGGATCTACAGGCAACTCTGGTTGATCTTCAGCAACTGGCAACATTTCTTCAGCCACTTCTTCCACAGGTACATAGCTCTGGGAGTCACTTGGATCTTCAGGCTGACCGATAGACTCAGGTAAGTTCTCATCTTCAGCAGCACTTTCAGCAGGAACTACAGGTTGAGCATTTTCCAAGGGACACACAGTTTCTGGAGCTTGGCTGATCTCTGGAGTAGACTCAACAGGGAGCTCTTGGGTTGTTTGTACCCTGCCGACGGCTGGTTCGATTGGAAGTGGTGAAAAAGAAATAGTTGCTGGTTCAGGGACTAGGTTGCGTGGGGAACACACACTTGACTCTGAGGACTTGGCTGGAACAGGAGGTCTGAAGAAAGAATCTCCTCGTCTTCAGAGGAGTAAACATCAGCCAGCTCGGGCAAAGGTTGACTTCGCGTTTGAGGCCTTTGAACAGGAGCAGGTGGTGAACTCTCTCTTGTGCGTAACAGCTGGAGAAACCCACAGGGAAGAAGCAGATCTCGGTGAAGGGTACGTGTGGGCCCATCTTTAGACTCTGGCTTCACTGTATATACGGGAAGATCTCCAGCACATTTAATCACGACGTACACTTCAGGTTCCCACTTGTCCTCTAGTTTGTGTTTTCCTCGAATCCGAACATTACGAATGAGCACTCGATCTCCAACTTCCAGTTTGCATGGAGTCACTCGACGGTCAAAACGGGCCTTGTTCCGTTCAGACGACTTCAATGCATTGCGAGAGGCTAATTCATAACTCTCTTCCAGACGGGTTTTCAAGTTCTTGACGTACTCTGTGTGTGATGTAGCAGGTTTGTCACGGACAGGCAGACCAAAGGCTAGGTCGACAGGGAGCCGTGGGTCCTGCCAAACATGAGCTCATAAGGCGTGAACCCAGTCACCTCATTACGTGTGCAGTTGTAGGCGTGCACGAGGGCTTCACGTACTCCCGCCATTTGGTCTTCTGCTTCTGGTCAAGAGTGCCCAGCATGTTTAACAGCGTCCGATTAAAACGTTCAACTGGGTTACCCCGAGGATGGTATGGAGTGGTATGGCTCTTTTTCATCCCAGTCAATTCACACAGTTCTCGAATCAATTTCGACTCAAAGTCGGGACCCTGATCGGTGTGGAGACGTTCTGGGACACCAAAGTTCGCAATAAAATCGTTCCATAGGCATCTCGCAACCGTTCACGCTTTCTGGTTTGGAGTTGGAATCGCCATGGCGAACTTGGTAAATGATCAGTCAACACCAAAACGTCTTCGTGTTGCTGCTGTCCGGTTCAATTGACAGGAAGTCCATACAGAGCAATTCAAGAGGTCTTGTGGTCTTGATGCTCACCAGGGAGCTGCTTTTTCTGGTGCAGTCTTCCGCCTACACAACGACCACAAGTGCGGATCTTCTTCTCCACATCCGCAGCCATTCTGGGCCAGAAGAACCTCTGTCTGGTCAGGTCCAACGTCCTCTCCACACCCATATGGCCCATATGATTGTGGAGGCCTGTGAGAACAGAAGATCGAAGACCAGGAGGCAAAACAAGCTGTAAGTTGGCGTGACCATCTTCCATCCTTCTTCTGAGAGAACTCCATCCCTCATCTCCAACTTGGGCAGTTCTCGGAGTAGCAACGGCAACTCGGGAAACTCCTTCCGCAGGATGGGCGCAACAGACTCCCCGGTCTCCAGCTGCCGGACCACTTCACGGATAGCTGGATCTGCTTGCTGACGGTCTCGTAGATCGGTCTGTGACAACTCTGGAAGTTCTGGAAGGCCGTGCAGATCTTCAGAGGAGAAACAGTCAGGAATAGCCTGTGCGTGCAGAGAGAGAGATTCTGCTAAAGTGACTTGAGGATGGTCGACATCAGCAGATGATCTTCGCTGGAGAGATGTCTCGCAGATGGTGTTCACGATCTCTGACGACAGCTCCTCCTCATCCTCAGTCTTGGCAACACGCTGCTCGAGGAACTGCTGGATGAGGCCTTGCTCCTTCTGAGAGAGATCGTCATCAGGACAAGAATGTGCCGTCTCGACAGTCCATCGGCGTCATGGTTGTGACGGCCCGCCCGGTACTGCAGCTTGAAAGAATAAGCCGAAAGAGCAGCCAGCCAGCGGTGACTGGTGGCATCCAATCGTGCAGAGGTGAGAACATACGTCAACGGATTACTGTCTGTGACGACAGTAAAGTTTGCTCCGTAGNAATACAAAAAAAAAACCAAACAAAAAATAAAAACAAAACAAAAAAATAAAACTCATGGAAATTTCTCAACTCACACTCCACTTAAGCGCAGGAAATTCCAACTTGTGCAGCCGGATAGCGGGACTCACTGTGCGACAATCCTCGGCTCGCATAAGCAATGACTCGGAGCTGTCCATCTTGTTCTTGATACAGAGCGGCTCCCAGTCCGGTCGTGCTCGCGTCTGTGTGAAGAATATATGGTAGTTTGGGGTTAGCAAACCCAAGGACAGGTGCCGACGTTAACTTGTCGATCAAAACTTCAAAAGCCTTTTGACAGTCCACTGTCCATCGTTCTCCAAAGGGTTCCTTAGCAGAAAGGTAAGTAGTGGACAGTTTCTCCCTTTGGCTGACTTCCGTGCTGGGCGTAGCCTTTTCGTGAGGTCGTTCAGTGGCTTTGTGAAAGAAGCATAGTCTTTGATAATCTTCTGTAATAGCCGGCAAACCCTAGGAAGGAGCGCAGCTCTCGGAGATTTGTAGGAATCGGCCAGGATTTCAGGGCTTCAATTTTTCCTGGGTCGGTCTCTACGCCTTCTCTCGGAAACAATGTGTCCAAGGTACTTCACTGAAGACTGGAAAAAGAGACATTTTTCAGGTGACAGTTTAAGTCCGTAGTCACGCAGACGGGTAAGTACTTGTAACAGTCGCCTCTCGTGTTCCTCCAGCGTGTCCGAAAATATGATGATTCGTCGAGAAACACCAACACTTCTTTTAAATGGAGATCCCCATACCAGCGCTCCATTAATCTCTGGAACGTGCTAGGTGCGTTTGTCCACGCCCTGCGGCATCCGGTTGAATTCCCAGAATCCTATGGGGGTCACGAAAGCGGTTTTCGGCTTATCTTCCTCATTCATGGCAATCTGATAGTAACCAGACTTCAGGTCCAATACAGTGAACCATTTGGATCCTGAAAGAGCCGAAAAGGATTCTTCTGGATTTGGCAGTGCATAGGCATCCTTCACGGTCTGAAGATTTAATTTCCGGAAGTCTATGCAAAGCCGGACATCCCCATTCTTCTTCCGGACGACCACTATGGAGAGGAAAAAGGCGATTCTGACTCTTAATCACTCCAGCTTTCCAGAAGATCTCTGAGATGGCTTCGGACCGCCTCGATGTCATGAGGATGGATGGGTCGTGCACGATGTTTAAAAGGCGTCTCGTCATGAAGCTTGATGTGGTGACGAACTTTATCTGTGCAGCCAAAATCCAGATCATTCTGAGAGAAGACTTCTGGCATCTGATTGAGTGTGTGAATGATGCGATCTTTCCATTCAGCTGGTATCGGCGAATTGCCAAAATTGAACTGAAGCGGAGTGACAGTGGAATTTGCAGCAGTGGTGGTTTGCTGAAGTCAGAATGCTGGCAGCTTCTCCCATGTTGGCGATGACAGTGAGCGGTGGAATCAGCGCGTCCTGTTCGGACTCATTTGTTATCACAACAGGGACTTTGTAAGGTGCACGCTGAGGAATGGAGGACAAAACAACTCTGGACACACAGTCCACCAGGCAGAGGAGTGGACGGGTGCTCGATGAGTGCATACTGTGTTGCAGACTGGATCTTAACGTCAGCTAAACCCTCCAAAACAACAGTGCGACCAGCAGGTACAGTTTGTGGCATTCTGCCGCTCAACCGTATCACTCCAACACTCCCCTCTTGGCTGTAGCGGTGGCGTAGCGCAAGGAGTTTGAGCACAGCGCAATAGCCTGCGAAGTCGGCTGTGAAGTGGTTGCAGTCACTCTGAAGGTACTGGGGCATACAAGGGCTCTAGCGTATTCATTCCGATCAAAACTGGTGCTGGACTCTCATTGGGTACAACCAAGCAAGTGTAGGTACCGTGATCTCTGACCCAAAAAGTCTTTGGAAAAGGTGATCGGCACTTCAACGTATCCCAGATACGGTACAGTCTGACCTGCAGCCCCTCCGACGTGGAGAAGATCATCAAGTGGCTTGACAGGTTGGTCTGACAGAGTAGAGTTATAAAATGAGATGGGGATCGTGGTGACCTGCGAGCCTGTGTCCAAAGACAAGAACAACTCCGGCCCGCGATCTGCACCAGTGCTGTACACTTTGAGCCCACAAGTCATGAGGTAAGCGAGAGACAGATGACTTTGACTGTGAAACTTCTGCACAAATGTCCCTCAGTTTTGTCTGAGGGACATTTCTGGTCCTCTCCAGTCCCTGTTCGCCCCTTAACAGGAACTGGTTTTAGTTTAACTTTTTGTTACCAGAGAAGTTGCTTTTTGGCTGGAATGTTTTGTTGTACTGCTTTTCTTGTGCGCAACCAGGGCAGAGTTCGGCTCACTGGTGCACTCCGGACGAATATGGCCGTCTTCACCACAACGAAAGCAAACCCAGCTCTCGGATGTGATGATGTGGGTTTTGCGTGGAAACTGCTTGCGTTTCAAAGTAGTTGGAGGTTCAGACGAGAAGGTGGAGGAACTTTGCCGGACTGATTGCAGTTAATAGAGCCAGTTGCTTTGGACATCCGGCTAGCTGCTGTGCCAACTGCTGTTGTGACCGAGGTGAGTGCTGCTATAGCCCCTTTCTCTTCACTTTCAGGGTGAGCAAATTGAGCGTGGGCGGCAACTTTTTGTTTGGCCGACCCAAATGCTGCTTCATGCGAAGACTTTTAGTTGCTTCACCATCTTCTTCGGTTCGCAACAACAGCAGAAAATCAGCAAAGAGGGTGGGTTAACCTTCTTTTGTTTCAGTTGCAGCTCTGAAATCAGAGTATTGTCCCCAGCAGCCGCGACAAAATTGACTGAGCAGATGTTTATTCATGTCTTTCTCCAGAACTCCTCCTCTCTTGACAGCCAAATGCAGTGCACATTGTAGAACGTTGAAGGTAGCAGAGGGACGTTCTCCTGGATTTTGAAAAGTATCCATAAACTTGGCAACAGCTCTTCACCATCCTGCACTGTCCCATACGCAGAGTCCAAGATTTGTAATAGACAGAAGGCAGAGAGTCAGGACTTATATGTCGGATCATATCTGCAGCTGGTGGAAGCAGGCTATCGACATACGCCTCGAACGATGCAGGTCTGAAACTGCTGGATCAGTTAACAAAAGATCCACCCCCGTTCGCCAGGTGTCATAATCTGCCTCGTGTGACGGTCTGGGGGTTCGTCCCGAGAAAACCCTGAGTCTCTGTGCAGACAGATGGTGAGCTGGAGCATCCTCACTTTTTACTATGTGCTCCACAACCAGTCTTTTGTACTTCCGGTGGATTCAAATCTTGAGCAGGTAAGTGAGCGAGTGAAGGTCTTCCTCTGGATTGCGATGTGGGTTGGTGCTGGGTTGGCTCAGAACCGGCCGGTGGCGTAGCAGCAGATGTAGCAGCAGGCAATGCTTGTTGTTCTTCTGGTGTCTCAGCTGGATTGGTAGCTGGGTTGGCGTCAGCTAAATGCAATCTAGTGAGTGAACGGCTAATTTGCTTCATCATGGATGAGAGGACTTCTGCATAATCTATGCCTGATACTTTTGCTAAATTTTCGAGATCTGCTAAATAAGTATCTGTTTTATTCTTCCCTACATGGTCGGAATAAACAGTTGACAGTTCTGAAATGCAATAGGTTCCCGCACTTTTACTTGAGACATACTGGTACGGTAACATTGGCTTAAGCGCAGCAATAGTCGAAGCGGAATCAAACTCAATTACGAGCGTTTATCGATTTCAGAATCAGGATCATTTATTGTCTCGGTTCTGCTAATTTTCCCGTAGCGCGAGAGGAATTCAATGACCTCTTCATCATGGCTCGATAACGTTGTGCCCTCAACCAGTACAGCATTTGAGACTTTAATTGACAACTCGTCAACAGCATCCATTTTTTCTTTCTCTTTTTTTTTTTTCCTTTTTAGAAAGCACACACAAAATTATTTTAATTAAACACTATTCAGTTTTCCTCCTGGCATAGCTCGCCACTTTATGTAACACTTGCTTAATTAACTTATAGACTGCAATAAGTGTAAATTGAAGTAAGCAAATATGTGTGAAATAAAGAAATCAAAAGATCGGTTCCCTCACTGGAGGAAAGTGAATAAGTGTTTAAATAAAACAAGGACAACGTATGTGGTGCTACCAAAATGCCATGTGTTATTGAAAATGTGAATATATACAATATTTACAAAAAAACAAAAACAACAAGTGATGTTGTAAATAGAAAAGCACGATAAGAGTTCATTAAAGATGGTAAATCCACGCAATAAGAGTTCATTAAAGGTGGTAAATCCTGCGCTTGAAGTTGAGTTTGGTATTTGTAATCCACATTACGAAAGAACGTTAAAGCGACTGTCCAGATCTCAATGTTTCGTAAAGAACAAACCGGATCGCGTTGGAGGTGGTGGCACGAGCGACACCAATGGCTATAGAGCCTCCTACCGCACACTGAAGTGTAGGTTGTCACAGGTCAACAGGTCTTAGCTGTGTTGCTGGCCCTTTGGTTAGCAGCAGCAGGTGACAGAAAAACAGTCCGTACCAAAACCTGGCCTGTACAAGAACATGCATGTATAAATAATCTGTGTACACAACAATAATTGCCTAATAAATAAATAAATAGCAATGAGTTCAATTGTAAGCATCTTGAATGTACATCATTATAGAAAAATAATTCTGCAGCACCATTTCTCTAATAATAAAGTGCATTGTGCTTAATCATGATTGCATATTATTAATATTAGAGCAGATAAATCATGATTAAAGATTGATCCAATGAATGAATGAACCAAATATTACGTTAGACCATGGCCATTCAATAAAGTAGTGAAAGCTAGTCACATTAGCACAAAGACATGTCAACAAAAGTGCAAAGTTTCTGCTTAAAACATTAAGCAGCATCTTGGCATTAGCACCTTTAAATATAATGCAGTCGGGTGATAAACTGAATAAATAAGAGCTCATAATCATTTGAAATCACCACAAAAATCACAGTAGATGCGCTACCAATGCTATCGCCGGTTAGCATTAGCGCCGGCTAGCGTTAGCATTAGCATTAACACAAACACTCACCGATTCCATTAGTTTATGGCTTATGCACGGACCGGTCAGTGTCTCGCTCGCAGCGGAGGCATCTACAAAGGTTAGGGAGCACAACGTTTAGAAACGGATCAAACAGTTGTACAATAAGCGGTCTAAAATAGTGAAATAAGTTACCTGCAGCTCGCTCGCAGTCCTGCTAGCCACACACCTAACTACAGAGTGAGCGTCTGCTCTGTATATCCGGGTAGAAGCGGCGCAAAGTCTCGGGAGCTAACTTAAACTCTCGTGAGATTTAGGAGGACAGAGAAATAACAGCGGCAGCTCAACCGGGGGATAAAGGAGAACCTTTACACATATATTATTGCATATATTAAAATATAGACCTGGGTTACATGTGCTTTTACATTGAGCTTTTACATTAACGCCATATAAGGTCATAATTTTGCAGCAACACAATAAGCCCGAATACAAGTAGACAGCTGAATTAAAAAAATTATCTAAAATTAGAAGTAGACTTTAATAATTTATATATATATTTTTTTAGCTAAACCATTCAAAAACCCTTCTTCCCCATTTTAACACCGCAAAAAAGACATTTTGCTTATTTTGAGATAAGAATGTCCTATTTCAAGTGAAATAATCTGCAGGGCAGTAAGAAAATTTGAAATTTGACTAACCTAGTTGTTTTGAGCAGAAAATGATAGTTTCAAGTACTCTTGACAAGATTTTAAGCAAATCTATTCTTGATTCAAGCAATTATGGCTTAAACAGATACAAGTTTGCTTAAAATAAGTTTTTATATGTAGATAAGGTAAATCAGGATATAATATCTTAAAACAAATAATCCTAATAAGGTCCTATTAAATGAAAAAAAAAACAACTTGCAATGAATCTTTTAAGATTGATATGCTTAATTCAAATCATTTTATCTAAGTTAGATTTTCCTTTTTATCGTGAAGTTATTGTAACTGACTGCAATTTTGAAAGAGTTTCACATAAATTGTTTAAAACCCATAAAAATGTTTTTTCATAGTTATAATTCTGTAGTTTTTTTGTTTTGTTTAGTTTTTTTTAACAAAGGGTAAATTACCTTATATATGAATGTCATTGACTACAATAGGATTCAATATACATATAGCTTGGTCTTACAACTTGAACATCGTTCTCACCCTGCTGAACAAAAAAGCTAATGGATACTACTTTTATCTACAAGCGTGTTACCATGGCAATGCAAAAATAAGCAAAATCCAGGTTATTAAGTCAAATTTTGAACAGGCTGAAATAATATGTACTTTGTCATGAAAAGTTAAAAACTGGCACCCACATCTTCCTTCCAATATTGAAAAAAGCGAATGAACATAAACCTATCTGCAAGGATGTTCCTACCGCGATGTAAAGAATTTGCCATTGAAATACATAAAAAAAACTGAAGAAAATGACTTTGAACACATTGAAACTCGGCACACTTGTTGTCTACTTCAAACTGAACAAAAAAGCCAATGAGTAAATCGTTCTATCTCCTTGTGTGCGGCTCTAACGATGTCAGAAACTGTCCTTGCAGTGAATGAAGTATCATATATATGTAACTTGTGTGTGTGGGAAGGCAGAAAAAGGATTCCAGGGTCACTTTCAGATTTTGACACACTCCTTTTGCAATAGAGCCTTCTGGGGTAAAACAACCTTACTCTATCAAAACATTCAACACAAAATGATTAAAAAATGTAGAACATGATTACGAGGGCTGGACCTTCAAGACTGAAAGCGTGAAGTCTTATTATTGATCTTCCCATGTCTCCACAAATCACAACTTACATGTCTAGAGATCAGTAAGTCCTTGTAGCTTGGCACATATTCATGAGACGCTTAACAAGTACCTCTAGGAGTGCGCTGTACCAGAACAAACAAGCTCTAGCAACTCATTTACCCATGTCCTCATTAAAACATCACACGCTGACCTTGATGGTAGACTCACCATAAAAATAAAATGTCTAGTGATTCGGTTAGCTCTGTCTGCGTGTCCTCTGATCCTGCCGTGGTGATAGCTTCGGAGGTGTTAATGATGATAGCTGGTATAGCGTCACATTGTTGGCCCTGCCGGATTGGTATTGCGCGCTCTCCGGTTCAGTCTGGGGCTCTTGATGTCGTCCCCCACTGGCCCCCTCTCAAGTCAGAGCACCAGGCGAACATCAGCCGCTTCCTTACATGTCACGGGGATGCAATTTTTAGAGCTGAGACGTGTTTTTTTTTTTTTTTTTTTTCAAGAAAGTAGGCCAAGAGCTTTGCGAGGAGTTTGGAAGATGACAGGGAGACGCAGAGGAGACGGAGAGGAGAACTAACATTTGTGTGACATTTCGTTTGTTTGTTCGAGGGACATGAAGCAGGCGTGTACAGGGAAGATGGCAGAAACAGACTAACATGGTGGAATGTGGGCAGGTGTTACAGTGCAACCAATGTGACAATGAGGGAAAGTCTGATTTTGTTAAGTTTTTGTTTTTGGGTCAGTTTGGTCCAGGGTTTCATAAGTAAAATACAAACTTGTTCAATCTGCTCCTTAAAATGAACCTATTATGTACAATCAACTTTTTGACTATTTTAACCATGTTACTTTCTCTCATCATAGTTTACCCAAAGTTGTATTTGGATTGATTGATTGATTGATTGATTGATTGATTGATTCATGAATGCTTGAGTAATTGTATATTGTCCTGCAGCTGCCCACTTGTCTGTATTTACTTGCGATTACTCAGAAATTCAGATTGTGAAACAGGAAGTGTTCATGTTGTCAGCCACTTTCCAACAACAAAAAATAGTCTATTAAAGTTAAATTTTACAATGAAAAGGTAGAGCTAATCAGTTCTGCTGTTTTGAACAAGAAGTCAACAGACCGGTTTCTATTTCTAAGCTGTTTAAGATCATTTTTGTGTTTGACAATGAACAAAATGTGAAATATTGATCTGCATATATCATAGTTTCATCCTAAATATATGGAAATATATCACATTAGGTCTCCTTTAAGATTATTATGTACAGTACTTTATCCATCCTTAGAGTTCTTCCAACAGAGTTTGTTCCAAATGCATTTTCCTCCCCTAGAGCAGGATTTGTTCTTATCGAATACTAAACCTGATGTATGTGAAGAAAAAGAGGTAGAGGCAATCAATTTTGTGGTGGTTTAATAGTGAATCACGCATATGTGTTTCAGCTAGAGTCTTCTTCGGGCTAGTGAATCACAGGTCTTATAGATTATGCTTAAATAGCAGGTGGTCAGGTGATCACACAGAAAATATATTTACATACACATGTTTATATCTACAAAGAAGATCAACTGTAATGACAATATACCCTAAACCTAATGTATTTAAGTTTTAAGTTAACAAAGTTAAATTTTTAGGAATATTTTCTGTATCAGCCTGGCCTGACATGATTTACGCCAGATTATAATAACACTGTATGTGTCAGTCTGAAATGACAATGTGAGTCTTGCTGAAAGTTGTTGGGAAAAGAAAAAGCTCTCAAAGAACATTTTAATCTCATTCCACAATGTCAAACAAAATTCAAAAACTCAAAGGCAAATTCAAAACACATCAGCAGCTCAAGCCCAAGGGATGGATTCTTAAGAGTTTGTGAAATCAAATAGTGCATCTGGCAGTCAGGCTCTTGAAGCTTTAGGGACATGTTTAAATCTTTTAAACGCATTAGGTTTTTATATTCAATCAGAGTAAATAAAAATGTTACAATTAGTAGCTATATGAAACAAGTTTTTAAATAGCCTTAGCTTCAAATGTTTGTTTTTAGCCATTTTAAATCAAAGCATTAATTTGCCATTGAAACATCTCAAACCCATCGTCACAAAAAGGATTAGATTAAAAAAAATTACATCAATTATTTCCGCCTGGGGATTATGGAAGAGAAATTGCAGACTCACCACAATGCTCACCATCCACGCAATGCTTTTCAAAGCCACTAAAACGCTCCATACACAAGCCTAATGACAACATATGCACAATACATTCATCTGGCCCGTTTGTCTAGATGGAATTTGGTGCTTATTTGAATAAAAAGCAGGTTGAATGGCTTCCCTGCAGCATACAGACTCCCAGACGTGTCGCTGTCACCTCACTGCCTGACGCCTTTCATCCGTCCAAAGTGACAGTTACATCGGAGTGATGGAAGACGATTTCCCTCAAGTTAAATGTTAGTTCTTTGACAGGAGAAACATAAAGATGTAGTGAGGAGAGGAGTGCTTCAGTGGGGAGGCAAAAAGTGGAATCAGACAGTTTCAAAGACAGACACAAGAAAGAGCCGCCGAGGAGTGACAAAAACAGACAAGGGCAGGATGAGACAGGAGACACTTGGTTCAAAAATATGGTAAAGTAGGAATAAAATGTGAGGAAGGACGAAGGTTTATGTGAAAGCCAAAGAAGGCGCTCAATGACAAACTACTTTAAACTTGAATGAAAGGCGATTCTTCAATATTACTTTTTAAACCAGTGTGTTTTCAGGTACTATTGTCTGGCTTTGCTCGCTTCAATGGTGAAATTTTATTATGTTTCAATGGGACAGAACATTTCCTTTTCATACAGCAGGCCCTTTTCACACTCCTGCTTTTGCTCGGCCCAAAAGTGCAGATTGTCTTCTAAAGCTCTAATAGATTTTACTGAGAAATTAAGAGAGTCTCGCCAAAATTATTCAACATTTAAAGGTTGTATGAAGTGTTTTCACTTTTTTCTTTCTTTGACAAGCTCAGTAAGAAACCGAATCGATCCCTCGTTACCTAACATAGTGAGCTTGACTGTTAGCCTGTCAATGAAACTTACCATGTCCCCAATAATATTAACAATGTTTGGGTTATTTCTGTGTGGTGCTTGCAGTTTCACATTGTGTCAGTGCTGAAACGGTGGGTCAAATGCAAAAAACAAATTTAGATGCTAATCTAATGGAATTATGGAGGCAGCGCTGGGTGGAACAAATACTAGTATGCATCTTCTGAAAAACCACAAATAGTTGCTGTATTTGTCTTTCCTTGGAAAATCCTCCTTGCAACCTTTAACTGCCTAAAGCGGAAAGTGAAAAACAGCTGAATATGCATTCATGAGTCAAAGTGAAGCAAGACTTCAGAGTCTGGTCTGACACAGAAATAAACCGAGGCTTCATATTGTTGAGCTGAGATTGACTGTGAGGCCTCATTGGTTCACAAGACTTAATTTCTCCATCATAAAATGCAAATCTTCATACACTGAATCTTGCATCTCCAGCTGAAAGCAACAAATACGACCTGGATGCGAGAGGCCACTGAGATCTAACCGAATCCAAAGAACCAAAGAGCCTACGCCTTGTTACATGAAGTCCAAGAAATGGAGCTAAGGAGTGAATATTCAGCCTGGAAGACTTTACCTGCTATCGCCTCAGCAATCATCTCACCTGTTTCACCATTTCAGGCCCAATCACATCTCAGTCCATGGCTCAATCCCTGCGCACCTCTTCCAATCAGCTTCAGCTCCCATCGCCTCCTCCTCCACTCTTCGCATCGCAAACCTCTTCTACCCCATCTCCACCTCAACTTCCACCTTCTCCCTCTTCACCACCACCAGTGTCTAAGCTCTGGGTGAAATTCCATCAGCTCATCATTTATTGCATGCTCACTGTTTTCTGCCTAAGCACCAAACCTGTATTAATAAATGTCTTCATTAATCACATAATTTTGTCTGTCTGAGTCTGTCCAAGTTAAAAAATGAACAGACAGTAGTAAACTGAGTTCCTCTCACAAACCCTTTATCACATCACTAGCTTCACATGGAAATGTATTTTTGTTCACCAACAGATTCACAGATTTGGAATAGTCTTTATGGTGGTTGTTGGGAGAGAAAAATAAACCAATTGTTCTGTAGATGTTAAAATACAGCAATGCTAGCAGCAATACACTTGTGTAGCTACTGTTCGCATTCTTAGATATAATGTTATTGGATTACTTTATTCCTCTCTCGTGAATGTGAATAGAACCTATTGAGGGGGTTGTGAATCACCTCAATAAATTAAATGGTCTCCAAATCTTCAGAAAGCAACAAGCTAAAAAACTGGTGTTCAAATATTTATTTCATTAAACATTGTGTGACCAGCAAAACCAAAGACTATCTTAGAAATAGCAGGTCAAACATGTAAACAAGGTAAATAACATCTTAAAGAATCTACTAAAATAAAACAGGTGAAATGTCTGTGCCCTGAGGTTAAACTTGTCAGAAGCAAAGTATTTTCCATCATTTCAAAGTTGAACAAGATTCCGTGAAAAGAACAAATGCATGAATATAGAAAATCTCCATCATATTCAGGAATGAAGCGCTTGTTGCTGCTGTGCTCTTGGAAGTCATTTGTAGTCACTGTGAGTTCCATTCACGGTTGCATCATTGTAATTCCAGTATTCAGAATAAATTGAAGCTTTTATATCTGGGGCTATAAATTCTGACTTCATCAAATTATGGTAAGCAATGAGATTGTGCTGGAGCCTTGGGATGATGGACACATCTTTGCTGCTAGGACACGCAAGCTCACACACATTTAAACTCACTTCTGATTGGTCAGATTGTTCATTATTTTAAGAGAAGACACTACACTGCAAAACATTTCAAGGCAAGTTAAAGTAGTTTGATTAAAGAATTTAAACCCTGATTTCAAACATTTTAACTAACCTCTATCTTATTACCTTTCCTTATTTCAAAGCTTTTTATTTCGAGCCAAATTATTTGCCAGTGGGTTAAGAAATTTGTTTTACGCCATTGGCAAATTTTTGTTCTTATTTTAAGCCACAATCTATTATACCCGGCAAAATGTCTTGAAAGCAAAAAAATATTCTACATTACATAAGAAAAATCTTATTCAGCTAAAACAGCTCAAATCTGGATTCAAATTCTGGTTCCATGTTGTTTTAAGCAAGTCTAGATATATAGCTTTTGTATTGGTACTGTACTGGTAAAACAAATCTGAACATATGAAAGTGAAACTTCTTCGGCAGTTAATTGTGTAAAAACATTTTGAGTTTTGGATGTCGCAGGCTGAAAATTTGACTAAAATTTTTCAAGTTGCAAGAAAAAACTATTTCTAGGTTATTAAAATTCTTAAAAACGACATACTTTCCATATTTTTCTCTTTGTAAGATACTTGATGGTCCAGATTGTTTTATTAAAATAACTTCTCCTTTCATGGAAAAAAGGTTACCAATAGAGACATTTACGTACTTACCCTATAGATTTGTTTCAATTTAATGTGAGTGATGACAGTATCAGCCTTTATAGGTTTATAACCTTGCTCTCCCAGACACGAGTATGCCAGGGTGTGCCAGTGCTGACTAAATCTAGAACTGGCACAATTAATCTATTTGAAAGCCGACAGGAAACAACTTGGTGAATATTTTAAGTTGATTAGTCAAAGCATCTCATAGTGGAATTAGCCCTGTTCTCACAGATATGTGTGTCTATGTCATGGAACTTGAAACAGCGTGTCCATATGGACATGTCCAGATGACACATGTCAGGACTTTCCACCTGAATAGTCGCATTAACAAGAGATCTGTGCTAGGGAGAAACTGATTTTAAGTTCCTTTGTTTAGTCTGTTTAAGTCTTTTTTTTCTTTACTAAAATTACACAATGTATTTGAAATCCAAGCACAGACATCTTTCCTTCCACAATTGCACAGAGCACATTTATCTAAAGCCAGAATAGTCTGTAATTCTGCTAAAATATTAAAGTAATCAACCCTTCAATTAAAAGTTAAAAAATTCAGTTAAACATGTCACTGAAACAAGTGTTAATGATTTTTGACATGTTTTTAATAGTGTTTTTAACCATAATAACTAGTATTAGACATGGAAATATTCTAAAAGCTCCACACTTCAGTCAGTTAGTACGACTTCATGTATCAAATGATGTTAAAGTAAAAAGGAACAACACATTTTTACTCACCCAAGTATCACCCAAAGTCCGTCTGGTAGAACAGATTATATTTAAGAGAAGTTTAAAAAAATATACGCAAGACTGAAATGAATCCAAGTACAACTCACTGTATCTTTTTGTAAAATTATTCAATTAAAAGTGTTATTTCCATTAAGAAGCTGGTTTTATTTAAATATTGTAAGATTTAGTGAAACACACTTTTTGGCCTGGCATTCAAACATCTAGTTTTTAAAAAGATTTTCAACACAGAACATTTATTTTGCTTTAGTCCCTTAAAACAAAAGAGAGACAAAAAGTCAGTGAATACTCATCATTGCCCTTGTTTTTGTTTGTAAAAGTGACTCAGACGCAGCAGCATGTTTCTGTCTGAAGCCAGGAGAATGATGTGTGCTTTGGTGAAGGTGAGAAGACCCATAGGTAGGTCATCTGTCTGTGAGCGTGCACGTGAGTGGGGTGTGGCTGGTCGTGCAGAGGGAATACAGTGAATCTGCAGACATTTAAGACTGCATTCAGATGTCCTGTACTTAGTTGTCCATCTTGACTTTCTACATGTTCAACATTTTGTCTTACAGCAGGATTAACGTAGGGTTATGTTCCTAGTTCCAAACTTAGCCGATATAAAAATAAAGTGAGGATGAATTCACCTCAACACTAGTTCTTATTAAAGTGAAGCTAAACCCAAAACTTTTTTGCTGTTAGTGTTTTGTGTGTGTAAGAAACACACAAAAGCAGGCAGAAGCGTTTTTGTCATGGCGTGGTATAGACATGTAAGCCATGACAATATGTTAAAAATACTACTACTTACTAGGCTGCTTTTAAATCGAGTACTACTAGACCTACTGTTACTTCTAGACCTCTAATGCACCAAATCACTGATTAGACTACTACTAGTTGCCTTTATTTTATTTTCATAGAAACACTTTGCATTAAAGAAGCATATAAGGTGAATATTCTGTCTCTACACATAAAAGTGAACACATGTGAGATGAAAACTACTCGGTTTCAATCACACAATTACAATTAAGCATCATCTGCTTCATCACCTGAGCCAAACGCCAGGTGACACACCTTCTATGCAGATGTCTAAATAATTGTCATATTGTATTTGTGAACAGATATTAACCCTTTGTCTGCCTACACATCAATGTTCGGCACATTCAAGTTTAAAGTTATAGTCTGTGTTCTGGCCACAAAGTCAGATTTTTCTTTTGAGCACTGACAGAAGCAGAACTGTGAGGCTCTTGTGTAATTTTTAACCACAAAACCCTTCACAAGAAATCACCCTAATTGGACACATTAAAAATAAAAGTTTGTTGAAAGTCTTATTGAAATAAAGCATCATTTCTTTCCCAAAACATCTACTTAAAAGGGCTGATACTATTAGACCTAATACTACATGCCATGTTACCAAAACTAATAGTACTACTAGTAGCTTCATGATATAATTGGGACCTAAATTCATGTTGTTGCATTAATTGTTTTTTTTTATTTTTTTTTATTGCTTTTTGTGCACTTTAAATTATACAGTTTCTTATACAGCAGTAATACAGTGCTTCAATTTTTTTTTTTTTTTTTCCTCCCACCCACCATCCCACCCTTGACCCACCCTTTCGTCTCCAGTAAAAAAAAAAGGGTAAATAAAATAAATAAACAAATAATAAATAATAATATATATATATATATATATATATATATATATATATATATATATATATATAATATATATATATATATATATATATATATATATATAACATACATACATACACACATACATACATACATATATATATATATATATATATATATATATACATACATATACACATATATATATAATATATACACATACATAACATACATACACACATACATACACACACACATATACACACATACACACATATACATACATATACGGTATACACATACATACGTACATACATCTATACATATACATATATATCTACATACATACACACATTTACGTACATATATATATAACCACATTTATCCGTATACATAAATATACTGTATATAATAAAGAGATAAGTTAAAAAAGGTAATAGTAATAATAAATAATACTAGATTATTTATAATATGTTAAGTAGTAGATAAATTCAGAAAGCTATAAAAATAACATTAATAATTATAGCAACAGTAGTAACAATATTGTTAAACATTGCAAATAATGAAAAAAGTAAAAAAAAATAAATAAATAAATAAATAAAAATAAAAAAAATAATAATTCTATGTATCATTGTTATAATGTTACTTTAGTCTTTGCTAAAGGTGTTACCAGCCAAAACCGTTATGATTTACAGGTAATAATAATAGGAGTGTACTATCCTCGTCATCGCTTTTTCCATAGTGCTCGTTATTAAGGATATTACCACCAACTATAACTTTAACAATATTGTCAAGTTGTTGCATTAATTGTTTACAAAAACTAATTGCTCAGTCAGCTTCAAACAAAGCGTGTGAGTGTGATGTTTAGATGTCTGCAGACTGATATTACTGATCACTGGAGCTTATAGTTCCAGCGTAGAGGAGGAGACACGAGGATCTTAACGCTGGAGACACGGCTCTGAGCTGCTCGTGACATTGGTCTCTTTGAAGCGTGTCCATTTCATAAGCATAAGCATATGTTTATAATTGGATCCAGGACAGTGGGCTTTTAACATAGATCAAGTACTTAACCAAAAGCATGGAGCTGAACAAATGAGTGTGTGTGAGGCGAGGGTGGAGGTGGATTTTTGTGAGTAGGCTGTAATGAATAGATTCTGTGAAGACGATGAAACAGAAAACAGTTTTTTATGACAGAACAAAGAAGACTGTTTCACAATGAATGAAGAACAATATAAAAAGACTAAAAATCAGGGCTTCATTAAAAAGTAAATGTCGAAATTAATTAAAAGTTAAGAAGAACTGGAAGACAAAACACCAGGCAATCATTAACAATGAATTCAAATTTTGGCGAAATTGTTTCAAATGAAAGTGATTTAGTCATTCATCTTTATAATCAACTAGCAGGATTTAATCAACAGTTTACAAAAATATTACATTTTTGGAGATGGGCCTCTTTTATGGGCTTTGAACATTCTATTGTTTTCAATTTTGAATGACAAAAAAAAAGTCTGCAGTTGAGTTTTCACGTTCTTGAATGTAACAATGTCAGAAAGTGGACAAGAGACAGTTTATTTTATTAACCCTAATGAACAGACCCTCAGGGACTCTGAAGGTTCTCTGATTTACTTTATTCACACAGTCCCACAGTGACTGGTCTGGTCATGTGACTGTTTCACACGCCAACATTTACAAGATGGTTCTTTCAGGATTGGCGCTGGTGTCCTAATTTGAATTTTTATGAAAGTTAATTCGTTCCTTTTCAAAATAAAGTAAAACCATTGAATTGTTCTAAGAGTTACATCAATCTTGTCTCATGTAACTTGATGTTTAAATATTCTGAATATGAAAATCTATTGAAAATGGCTGTGACACACGTGTCACTGTGAGAAAAAAAGTGTATTTTTTAACACATATTGCAGTTTGCATTTCTGCACTTTACAATTGCACTAAGTTCAATTTCATTGCCATGTTGAATGCTCCAATGTATTGTGTTGATACTGTAGCAATTGCAATATATTTTTGAATCATGAAGACTTCAAAAAACCAATGCACATATTTCACACTAGTCATGTTTGATCAGCTATCAATGTCATTTCAGCTGATATATTTTTTAGTATACTATAGGTATAGTTAGGGCTGCACGGTGGCAGAGTGGTTAGAGCTCTGGCTTCCCAATAAGGAGGTTGTGGGTTCGACATCAACATCTCTTGATCTCTCTGGGTGATGTTTGCATGTTCTGCCTGTGACACCATGGGTTTTCTCCGGGTACTCCCTCCCACCTCCAAAAACATGCATGTTTAAGTTAATTGGACATCACTTTAAATTTAACTTGGTGAGTGAATGAGAGATGTGTTCCCCCGCCTAAGGCCCAAAGTCACTGGCTGCAGTCACCCTCGACCCCTGATGGGAACAAGTGGTAGAAAATGAATAAATGGATCAAACCTAGAGTTTTGTTTTCACAATTTATCTGATCTACAAAAAAATAAATACAAATCTTTAAAATCTGTCCTATATAAAGGATTTAGATTTTTGTAATTTTAAGACTAATTTGCTTTTTAATTTACATAACGCATTTGATCAAAATTTATTGTAGCTTCCACACATACTTATCAAATGTTATTGGCTTAGAGAATTTTCTGTCAACTCATTGGGTTTTTGTGTCACCTGATAATTACTAATCCATTGCAGTTGCTTATTTGTTGTGTGTATAATGTTGGTCATTGTATTGGTCATAATAACTGCATAATACAAGACCAGATGTCATTGATGTGATCTTTAAAAAATTAATATGCCAGCTTTGTGTTAAATGTATGAATGTAAAACTTCTACTTTAAGTTACTAAAAATGACTAAATTGTAAATATCGGGAGGAGCAAAAGTAGAAATGTGGAAAGAACCAAAGTAAATGTATTTACTAAAAAGATTTTTACAAAGAGGATATTTTATGTTGAATTTGGTGTGACAATGTTGTTGTTTCCGTCTTATGGTTAGACTTATGTAGTCAATATTATTAAACCAAACTATGTGGAGGTAGTGGAGCTCATCTCAACATGAACCTGCCGATCGACTGCAGTCAGACTCTTTTCTAACTCTGAGCATCTTTTTAATGTGGTAACATTAGCAAAAAATGTCAAAACATGATTGAAAAGAAATCTATTTTGCAAAAAGATGTGATTACTTTTTGCACTTTTTAATCAGATTTGACATTTTTCTACAGTTTCCCTGAAGGACAAACCATGCATTAATAATAAGTGTAAATTGACACTTTTATACAGACAAAAACAAAAATGAAATCCCCACTTCAGTTGGGAACCTTTGACTTTCAAATCTTTTAAGTGTAAAACATTGTAAACATAATAACCTTTAGCAACAATATAAGTTCATTTTTAGTTCATCATGACATTCTCCAATCCGCTCCATGACTGATGCGTATTATGTCTACACTTTGTCCACCAGTGTGTGCGTGTGGCTGGGCGTTTCTCATCTCATTTAGGCTCTTTGGACAAGATCCCTGTGTCAGATAGGCTCACACTTCTCCACCGCCCTCAGCCAAAGTCAGCCCCGTGAAATATTTACTAGCCTCATGTGGGGAAATCTCCTCAGGATTATCCCCAATAACCTGTTTAACTTAATCCTCATCTCCCACACATGCATAATAAATCCCCCCGTTGTTGCGTTTCACCAGTATCTCCTCTCTCACCTTGCACTAGCCCCCTCCCCTTCTCTTTCCCTCTCTTCTCCCCTCCGTCTACTAACTCTCACTCCATCCTCGACAACAACTGCTGCTGCCGCCTTGCTGTTGCTCCATTCTTTCCCCGTAAGCGTCTCCGGAGCGGCGCAGACATATGCTGGCTTGTCTCTGCGGAGGTTCGCGTCTCATTGCCTTCTCTTTCTCACTCTAACCGACCCCCAGAGGACATAGGCTGTTCCCAAAAACACAACAGGAAAAAGGAAATGGGCAGACCTACAAGAGTGGAAGAGCGGAGTTTGGTTTCAAAGTGGTCAGTTGATGTTTGAGAGCTGTTGGATGCTGGTGGAAAGTTGGAGTTTTGCGTTTTTTCACGGAATTCCTACTGAGCAAACTCTTTTCTAATACTTATCTCTGGAGCAACTTCCGTCAGCTTACCGGGATTCTTCTTGTTGGAGAATTGGGTATATTGCGCCAGAGGACAGCGCGGAACACCTGCTGCTCTCTCCAGGAGCCGACAAAAGCAGCGCAGCGTGAAGGCACGGCCCAGACACTGAAATCACTGGGACATTTTACCCTCTAATGAGCAAACAATCACCTACTTCTCGCGGCTGTCACGGTCTGGCAAATTAACGGGACCAGCAAACCAAGATATTCAGATTTCCCTTTCAAAGTGGTAAGTGGACTTTCCTCTGACATAAAAGCTGTGTTTTAAGATTGTGGATTAAATGTGGGTTTAATTGCGTTTAGATAGAGTAACCTAGATCCTGCAAACAACGCCCAGGGTAGTTTTGTCATTAATCAAGTGGATCGCTCATGATACCTGCTGAAGTGTCTTTGAGGCTATGGATGTAATATTAATACATTTAATATAATATTGAATGGACACAATTAGCAAACGGCAAACGCTGAAATTTTATGACTAACCTTTAATTTGAAGTTTCAATATTCATAAAAAAAGATATATAATTACCTTTGACAGTTGTCTTGATCAGAACCAAAAGTGGATTGGGTTGAAGCAAAAATTGTTTGTTAGGTCCATTCTGAACGTCGCAAACATTCTTCAGAATAATGATTTGTTTTAAGACAGTGTTTAACTTATTCCCCAATGTCAAAGTACATTTGTTAATTAAGAACTTAAGTTAGAAGTAAGATCATTTTGTGACAGTTGTATATAACAAGTTCATTTTTGTCCATGTCTGAAGTCTTACTTAAGAAACAAAACCGAATACTTCATCCACCTCTCATGATCTTGTTCTGATTGTTTCTTATACAGTGTTAGCTTAGAAAATGTTCAATGTGTTTGTACTGATCATTTTATATTTACATTTGACTAAATACTAATTAACTTTGATCAAGATCCTTTCAGAGTTTAGTTCCTAAAACAGAAAACATTTTTACCCAATATTATACTAACTTAAAAATAACAGCAAATCTCTAAGGTATAAAGACTATTTCAGATTTGAAAGGATTGAATGCTTGTGGGAAGGTCACTGTTCACTGCAGGATGCAATATTTAAAAAATACTCAGCTTAACCATAACCACAAAGTTGACGTTCCTTCGCTGAATCGCAGAATCCAGCTTTATTAAAGGAGACATATTTTGTTTTATCTGACAATTGAAGATTTGTAATTTACTTTTAGTTCATTGTGAAAGACAAAATTCATCTAAAACATTTTGAATCGACTAGAATCAGGTTATTAACCTTTTGTTCAAAACAGCAGAACTGATAAACCCTGCCCCTTTGTGGCTACGTTATGATTTTGAAGATATTTGACTCAGATTCAAATTTTTGAAGTAATCACAAGTAAATACAGGTAATACAGTGGTGAGGAAAACAGGACTTCTCTGAGCACATAGGCATCAGCTGCAGAACAATACAACTTGTATGAATACATCCACATTAACTGAGTAAACTAAGGATGTGAGAACACTGTTAGAACAGGGTTACAAACTCAAAGTGGATTTTACATATGTTCACTCTAATGATTTCTACTGTCATTTTTGTTGTTGAATTATTGGATTTAAGGTATTTTTCCAAAAGTACAAAGTACAATGCTGAACAGAATCCATTTTTTGAAACATGAATTGCAAATCAAATCACAATACTTGTCAAAACAATCCAAATCCCAATTATTTTCCCCAAATTGTGCAGCATAATTTAGCATAATGTCGATAGAGATCCCGTTTCTCCCAGCACGGATCAGAATGACGCTGTAACTAAGGTAAATGTCACGCTACAAGACGAGACAGACGCTGGTGGCCATTAAAATGATAAGATCCCATGTGTGAGAAGAAAGATGTCCTAGAAATATATAGATAAATATATATAGGTTGTATTTTTTCGTCACCGTCTGGGCTGTCAAGGTGCCTGGAGCCCAGCGTGGGTATAAAGTATTGATGACAACATTTATTATTTCCAAAGAGGGAAGATCTGCGGCTCGGTGACGTTTTGTCAGCTGCACAGTCTTTGGTGTGGTGGGTTCCTCAGGGTGTTTGCCCAAGGATGACAACTCTGACGAGATTCTATCGTTTGTTTTTTACTTTCAACAATATGCACAGAATGGATTGTTGTTAATATCACAACAATGGGTTATGTTCATCACAACGTTACAGGTAAATCATATTTATTACAGACGTTTGATAACTAAAATTAATAAAGTTTGATCAAATTTAGCTTTTTGTTGATTTTGGATTATAAATGATGTTCTAACTTTGCTTCTTTATCACAAAAACAGCTGATGTGTAGTGAGATCCTGTTGTTTCCCCTCTGAGCCTCAGAAAACACCGTTCCGAAAGTCCTAGTTTTGTGATCTCATAGGTAGATCTATGAGATCTTCTGCGGTTTTAATATCTAAGTTAAATAACTAATTAAAAAACTAGTAGTATTAATAAAGCTGGATTATATTATTCATCTAATAATTATCAATCAGAACCAGGGTTTCTAAAGTTGCAAATCTTAGTTTTCCACTGGGAGGCAGCAGAGAGAGACGACTTCAAATGCCCCGAAAATAAATATGTAACCATCATGTAGACTTACAAAGACATTTAACATGATCAAACTTATTTAGTGTCTGGATAGTCTGTTACAGAGTCAGGCAAAATAAGAACCGACGATGGGCTGTTTGTTAATGGATATGTTCTTATCAAATATGATAAGCACATGTTTCATGCCTTTTTTATGTTAAAAAAAACATAAAAGTAGGTTAAGATTTACCAGTAAAGCCAAAGATTTTTTTTTTTTAATGTTTTGTTTTTTTGTAACAAGCTGAGTTAAAAAAGGAGTAAGTTTTTGACAGTTTGTTGAATATCTTTTCTTTGGAGACTGTAAATGCAATGTAAATGTACTTACAAGTGTAAAGACACCGAAAGATTCTTTTCATTCAAGGAACATATGTCTCTTATGAACACAAGTTAATTTAATAGCCTTGATTCTATTTACAATTCTTGCTATTGATTAGAGCAATAAATATAAATTAAATTGTGCAGCCCCACTTAAGGATAATTAAACTTAAATATGTCAAAGTAAGACAAATGTGTAGAAAAAAGTGATATATTATTTACACATTGTGAAATCAGCTAAAACATGTGGGAGATTATTATATCTGAGTTGTTGAGAGCTGTTGTCAGGCAAGTTGTCAATTGTTTCCTGCTCTGTTGTGCTGAGAGTTTGTGTTTGGTATTTTTTTTTTATCATTATAAGAAAGAAAATGGAGGCTTTCAATCTTGTCATGATGCTGTGCAAGCTGATGATGTGTCCTGGTTCTTCATTTTTACAGGAAATTCAGAATGATAAAGTCTATAGACATTTTAAGGTTAACTAATGCATCATTCATGGACACTCTTTGAAGATACAGTATAAAAGACTTTACAGAAAAGACAAAGGGTCAGTAAGAAAGCAGAACCATTAGAACAAGGTTGATTGCTGCAGCTTAACTTTGGAAGAAAACATTATAGTACCATTACCGTCAATGGACTTTTGAGTGAGTTTGTTTCTATTGTAAACTGTAATACTCTGCATTAAAGGTGCATTATGGGACTTTTCTGTTGGACTATGGCATTAAACATACAGTATAGCTAAGATATAACTACTATTACAAGCATTTCAATTAACTTTCTGTTCAAAAGTGCAGATCTGATCTTTTATAAAACCAACATTTCCTAAATTTACTGAAACATGTTTTCAAAAAAGAAAATTCTCATCCGGGAGAACCCTCAGGCAATATCATGTCCACCCTGGGACTTACTCACAGTGAAATGTTCCTGGAACACCTTCTCAGAGAAACTGTCCAGGGGCATCCTGAACAGCCTCATCTGGAGGTGGAGGAGCAGCGGCTTTACTCAGAGCTCACACAGAAGCCAAAGGTAATCAAACTTTATGTTTTCCTAAAATGCAAGATGTAGGCCTATGGGTCAAAATGCAGAGTAAAGACGCCACTTTTTGAAACATTTTTAAATTATGTAAATGTATGTAAAGCTTGTGTTGTAGTTCAATACTAAATGACTGCATATTAGCTTAATATACCTCCTTTAGTTAAATAATTGGATTTTGATTTCACACTGACGTGGATAGCTGTGTTTCTCACAACGAAGAAAACAAGTTAAATGCAATAAATTACTGTGCAATCTCTGTATTGTTAAAGCAAGACATCAGCTCACCAGAATAAAATGATTTTAGCGAGACTTGTAACTCGGCTCTTGTCCACACTTGGCTCAGAGGGACAGAGGTGATTTGATTTGGTTGTTATGCCAAAAGCCGTTTGTGCTACCAAAGCCAGTGGTCTAATTCCTGGAGAGGCAACTATCAAGAGCAAATCCTGTGCCATCTGGGAGACTTGGCCCTCCCTCCCTGGGGCGCACACACACACGCAGACATAAGACTGACACACAGCGCAGGACTGATGATTAGAGGCATTCATTCAGTCCTAGATGTCCGCGTTTGACAAGCCGTCCAGCTGTGGTCATGTTAGTGCAGCTCAAGTCTGTGATTACGGCTGAAAGACCCACTTCTATGCTCTCACTTACTGACCTGTATAGTCGCCATTTGTCACTGTCAACTTCTTGGACAAAAAAGTGAAACAAATGTAATAAAGCGGTTAATAATAATGACTCAGAAAACAGTTTGTTTCGAGGTAAAGTATCAAAGAGGTGCCAGCTATCAAGCTAAAAATAGTCCTAAATGTAAAGTCAGACAACAAAAGTGTTAAGTCTCCAAGAACATAATGTATGCATGCCAGCTGGATTTGTCATTCATATGTGTAAAGTTGGATTTTGTTTTGTTTGAGTATGGAACTTACTTATTAGCCTATTTTCTCTAAAACTGTCTCCGATTTAAATTGAATCTGTTTCTGAAGCACAGACAAAAGGATGGTCTCATTGCAAAAAATGTCTTGATTTCAAATTTTTTTTCTGGATTTGGGTCATTTTAACCAAATAATATAAAGGAAAGTAGAATATTTCACAGACTGATTATAAGAGAAGTTGGTTAAAGAGATTAAGCAAGGAAAATAACAGGTTTCTAATAAATTTGTACAAGTGCTTGATTGAATCTAGTTATAACTGAGAACAAGCTCTGCTCGGGGCAATCAGAATTTAATTTAATTTGTATTTTTTGGTAATTATACAGAGCAGAAAAGCTGATATCTAGAGATAGGGCCTATATGATAAGAAATATAAACTGGTCAATTAAATTCTTGTTTAAAACTGCAGAATTAAGTTATTATAATGACTAGAGACAGTGGGTTCTGTTGCCATGGCAGTTGCAGCGACCATCTTGTGAATGGAGAGGCAACAAAACTAATTGAAAACAATGTAATAATAAACAGAGCTATATACAGTATGTGTGGGGCTAATATTACAGTCATCTTAATCTGTCTGTGTCTGGGCAGTTTTTCTCTGAATGATGAAAATGAATTATCAACCTAAATATTTACTACATTTGTGTGGAATAACTCTATATGGGCACAACCATCATTACTGTGTTTCCTTCATAGGCCAACTATAAAAAACACATTTACTAAAATAAAAGTATAAGTTCAACATGTTTCATATTAGTTTGGTTGAACATGAAAGTTAGTGAATAACAAAATTAACAAAACGGATAAGTTCTGCCTCTTTGTAGTAGGGTTAGTAGTAGGCATTATTGAAATGCAACTAAAACAAGCAGATTCAGTATTCTTTTAGTTGTTGTTGTTGTTGTTGTTGTTGTTGTTGTTATTGTTGTTATTGTTTATAGGGCAATTCTTAGCTCGAAATGTGGATTTTGTGTGTGTGTTTATAGAAACAGAACTAAACATAACTTTATTGTGGACCAATAGATACATTAACAAGATATCTGTGCTAGGCTGAAATTGATTTTAAGTTATTTTATTGCAAAACAAATGTGTATAGCCACTGAATGTATGACCCTTTTAGTGTATTGTTTTTGTTTACATTGTAATTGATTTGTCGACCTCATTCTTTGGTCAACATTGTTTAATTAAGTTTGTTAAAGTTTCATATTGCAGTGTATTGATTCAGAATCAATGAAAGCTGTTTTGGAATATTCAGATCATTTGCACTCACCAACCTTGAAGATAAAAGTTTTGCAGAAAAGCGAGAAACAGATTGATTTTGGCATGACGTCTGGCTGCACAATCTCTCACAAACTGGTCCGCCTGACTTTTTTAAAACCACAATTTTCCCCTGAGAAGAATGAAAACGTAGCTAATCAAGGTCACGTCACTTGTTATAGCTGAATTCTGGAGACGCGGTGGTAAGTTCACAGACCGGAGGAGCCAACAGGCATTACTTACACATGTGCTGGTTAAACAGATCACAGCATGTAATCCATAGTGTACGCTCTTGTGTTGTACAAATATAAAGAGAAATGTAGCTCCTCAGCACTGGGCCTAGAGGAAATGTAGCCTCCAGCTCCTAAACATGTCGGACAACTTTGCAACATTTCACTTTTTACGACCGACGGGTTAATTTGGTATAGAGGTTGTGCAGATGACACCACAGCATCCAAAATATCAGGAGTGAGTGGCAAAAATGAGTGAGAGTCAATAGAGACTAATTGCTTGTTCTCCTGTAAGGGCTCAAAACGCCACTAAAATAGGAAAAAGCAGCTACATTCAGATAATAAATTTAAACAACCACAACTACTGCTGAATACTGAGTTTGGATGTGACTTGTAAAAAGAGAAAATCAGGTAAACAGTGGCAGAAAAGCAGAAAAACGAGTGAAAAATGCCGTTAATCTCCAACAGCTAGCTAGAGTCTTCACTGTTGCCGTGATAACAGAAAGGCTATTTTATTAAATCTTTGCCAAACACACAAATTAGCCCCCAATAAGCTAGAAAACACATTTTATCAGGTGTTGTTATGCTTTTGCCTCTCAGTCACAATATTGAGTATTTTTTTCAAATGAAAGAATGTCTGAGCGTAACCTCGATAAAATGCATTTAGTTGCAGAATCTATGTACAGTATATGTTCTGTTACCTGGTCAAAGTAACAACTGTATTTTTTAAACATTATATTTATACTGAAAAAAAAACATGACATACAGTAATATTAAATCCAAACTGTCTATGCCCAGTTTTGGTTAAATTAACTTTAGTAAACTTTGTACTAGTTCAAAACTTGCAAATTGCAAAAAGTGATTTCTAATCTTGGTTAGAAGGACTGGAATTCAGAATATTCTTTCTATTTTTTAGTTAGTTTTGATAATTAATCGCTTAAGTGATGCAGCATATTTCACTTTGACTGTTTACAAGAGACTTTAGCCTTACCCCACTAACAAATTATTTGGCTTGAAATAAAACTAATTTATTCAAACAAGAAGAAAACACTTTGAAACATCAACAAGTCCATCAAGGAAACACACTTTGCAAGCCCTATTGCAGTCTTTATGTGTAATCAAACTAAAACATTAAATTTTAAACTTTTTTACAGCAATTCTGAGCCTCCAAATGATTCTCCACAACGAGTCTTGAAGTGTTTCTAAAGCCAAGATAAGTTGTGTCTGTTTGCTAACCAAAGTTAGCCAAATGCTACATGACATAGCCTAAACAACGCTTTTCCTGGATTTTAGTGGGCAAATGGTTTGTTAGATGTATACAGGACATTATTTTCACCCAAATAGAATCTGATTTTAGAGCTTCTCAAAATAAACAAGTATAAATTTGGCAAAGTGCTGTTTTATGTTGAATTTAGTCCATAATAGTTCTCTCAGAAGTGGCTAGAGTTCTGTTCAGGATTAGTTTATGATCTAGTTTTATCATCGACCAGGTTATGTCAGTCATTAGTATTTGCTACAGACTTACAGTTGATCCCAGTTCTTGCTCAGACCTTATCTAGTGCCGACCTGGAGCTCTGCTGACACAGAATCACGTCTCTTCAGACCTTTGTAACATCGAAGGGCAGACCGTGGTTTAAACGCTCACCAAATTCCTCGGGGTCATTACTGTCACTTGCACAGCTGCACCGCATCATTCACCAGCCACTCCCGCCCATAAAACCCATTTGTCTGATTGTGAGTGAAAATAAAATTAACTGGCAAACGTTTTGGCACCAATCAGATCAGGAGTCACGCCGGCAACATGACCCAAAGTCAGAGAGGACGCGTGGACCGGGGCTTGTGCTCGTGCGACTCTCTGGCTGACAGATTGTTCCAGGCGACTCTGTAATTAAACTTGTTTTAATCTCGACAACAACAGCCGATTCCGAGGAGTGCCGCAACAGAGGTTGGACCGGGGGGAGAACTGTCGAAGCGGAGGAGGAAAAACACAAATAAACACAGCCCGGCGTTTAGACAGGTCAGAGCGAATTAGGGAAGTGTGTCAGAGAGGCGAGCCAGACTTTGGTAGGGTTTACACTCTCACTGTTCCAAAGGCCTGGACAAGCACCCTCCGACTTATTCTTAATTAGTACATTTCTGTCAATCATCTTATAAAAGCAAACTGTCAAGCTCCAGGACATGCCAATGATGAAAAGAAAGTTGCAGCCCTCATACTTACAGTTCAATACCTAATTATCTCTGCTTAGTTTTTTTGTAAGCACCTAATGCAGACATGTTCTAATAATACTTTTCATCATTGCAATTAATGTCAACGGGAACAACAAAACTCAACAAAAGGAGCAGTAGTTCATACTGTTCTCACTGACCTAGGCACTTTCACACAAACACAACACAGAAACACATCTCTGTCACTAATTAGAATCATATTTACACAAATGTTCTCTTTGATGATAACCAGTGCATTAATCTACCCTGTTTATTCATCAATACGTCTAAGTTCTGCATCTATATAAGCATACCATTTGGAGTTAATGGCAGGTCTGCAGAAGTAAGGTTTTGGTTAAATATTTATAAATAGTTGCACAAAGTAACTGTGACACTGTTAATAACGCTTGTCATATACAAGCAGAAAATAGAAAATGTGTTGGTTATTTACATTCAGTGCATGCATTTTCATAAAACCAGGCTGCCACTTCACAATTCTATGGAAATACAAAAGTTAATACGTCAGAGTGTTTTTTTCCAACACGTTATGTCTTATGCCAAAATGAACAAGAAACAACTTTTCTATAAAAATCAGTGAGGTGGGGGTCCACTAACCTGGCTTGCAGTTTCAACTTGGATCTTTGAGGTTAATGGATGTTCCTGAGGGGCCTGAGAGAGCTGAAGGTAGAGCGACTCTTCTGCAGACATCACATGGCTCTGGTCACTGAATCGAGGAAGCACTGGCTCCTCGCTGTAAAAGATCATGGGTCTTGGTTTGCTCAGTACAGTTGTGTCTTGGAGATGAGTGGATAGGCTGAAGGCCAGTCTGCGGATCCTCCTCATGACTCTTTGGACGGGGTTTTCTTGCTCAGGCAGCTGTGTCTGTGTGTGGACCCACTTTGTCATGAGGCCCATGAAGTTCTGCATCTGTGAGAGGACTATCTGTTTAAACTGTGGACGTCTTTGTGCTGAGGACATGCTGGTTGAGATGATGTCGGAGAGGTCTTTGCTCAGCCGTCTGAAGTCTCCTCGGCTGATGCTCTGAGGCAGTGTTTGGAACACTTCGCACCAGGTTCATTAGGAGAGGAGAGACTTTCTCCATCACCTCCTTTTCAGACACAGGTCGAGCACCAGGACAGCAGCACAGGCGGCGCAGTAAACTGCGGAGGGCCGTTTTGGCGAAGCACAATGTTAAAAAGGACTTAACTGTGTTGGAAACTTTTGTAAAACAGGGGAGGCGAGCTGTGCAAATCCCACTCTGCTCTGCAATGTTGGAGGGACTGTGGGACTGGGACTGGGACTGTATTTGGTCTGAGTCTTCTGAAAGGGACTTCACAATTTCCATGGCAGTTACTATACTGCTGTTTCTCTGGCTACTCTCCTCCTCTCCGCTCAGTCTCACAGCCTCAGTCAGGAGGATCTGCTCCACCTCTCCAGCGACAGCTCTGAGACTGGAGCTGGAGGCTGTTCTTGGCAGTAGCTCTTCTGTGGAGTCCGGAGTAAGACTTATGTCTACCACACTTGGCGCACAGTTTGGAAGTGAGTGCTGTGACTGAGAACATCTGCTGGTCAGACTCTGCTCCATCAGGTGATAACTGCTGCACAGGGCAACATCTACATGAGGCAGATCTGAGCCATTCTCTGACTTTACTGCTCTTGCTTATGGTGGAGCTCTCCATCTTCTCTTCTATAATCTGTGGGGTAGCCTGTTGCTCTTCACGGAGCTGCTCTGGCTCTGTGAACATGGAAGGAGCTGCTGCTTTACTCACTGTTGCAGGAGATGTTGCTGTGATGGAGTAGATTTGATGATCTCTGTTGAATCCTCACTGTCCTCCACCTCCTCTTTTTTCAGTGTCCTGCCATAGATCCTGCCCAGCGAAGGTTTGTCCATCCTACTCCTCATGCTCGATGGTACTTTCTCTTCCTGGTGCTGAGCGGGTGACGTCTCCTCAGACACAACACATCCTCCACAGCCCTGCAGGGCTGATCGTAGTATAGCTCTGGCGTGACTAACCAAGGCTTTTATCTGCTCTTTTTGGGATTTGTAGATGCTCTGCTTGGGCACCACCAGGTGGTCGTCTTCCACATGGCTGCAGCTCAGAGCAGAGTTAATGTGGGTGGTCACCTCCACGCTCAGAGTTTTAATAAGAGCACCCAGAGACCTGTGCGTGGAACCCAGCGCTGCATTAAAGAACTCACACAAACTAGGGTACACAGCTCTGGTGACGGCCTCTTCAGACACCAGCAGAGGGTTCTCTAGCTCCTTCCCTTCCAACACCATGTTCCTAAAAGCCTCCAGAATAACGCTGGAGATGGTGAGAATCAGGTCCAAAAACATCTCTGCCAGCTTTTCCCTGGACTCCTTTTGTGTGAGGTCTGTATCTGCTGCTTGCTCCATGAAGGAGTTGATCAGGGGCCTGATCTGTTCTATAGATATTGTGGGGACGATGGAGTTCAGTGAAGACAGAGGCGCTGCTTTTTAAATGTGCTTATTTTAGGTTAAACATGAGCTTAACTTTTGTAAAACACAATATTTAACTGTTAATAAACTTCTTCGAACAGCTCAGAACAGTGAAATTTCAAAGTCGCCCACTTTAGTGTTGTCTTGAAGGTTTTTTATGACTGTAGAAAGTACGTGATTGCACATGAATTTATCAAAAATAAGTTCTAAACTTTCTTAACAGACTTTTTTTCTTTATCTTATGTGATTGGTGATCTAAAGTTAAAACTGACACATGGTATTTTTAGCTGTTTCTGGCAGTGAAAATATAGTCATGCTAACAACTTTCGGCAAGAAACTCCCATTGGGGAATGACAAACCCATCTTCTCAATTTTCTGTTACCATGCACGATTATACTTCCAGGCTATAAACGTGATAACATAGTGCTTAACGTTTAGCTTTTTAATTGTAGAAAAACAACACATTCATTGGAGAATGGTACGTGGCAAAAAGTAATAATTTTGTTCAAATCTGAAGGTAGGAAGGGAAAAGGTTGCAAGGTCTTGAGTTAATTTATGTACAATTCACAGATGGAAAACACAGACATACATGTTTGCACTGCGTTAGAATTACAGGAGGATGTCTCACCGTGATGAATTACAGGAGGTAAAATTGGAAGGAACCTTTACAGACATTTTTACAGACATGGACGATCGGCACAGGACTAGAAACTCGGATGACGACCATAAATTTTGCAATTAACTTAAGGCTCCTATAAACATACCGTGCAAAAAGGACATAGGTCTATTTTTCAGCTAAAAATTTGCTCAGAGACCATTGCTTTCATCAAAATGTCTTTCAGATTCTAACTACAGACATAAAACATTTCTAATGCTAAAGCTTTGTATTGAAGATTTTTTAAGGCAAACTCCAGCTGTTTTTCTGTCGGCGACACATATGGGCATAAAGGCTTGCACCATACTTATCTCACTTTAAATGCAGTCTATATTGGAACCTGTTAAATCCAGAGTACATTTGGTTGGACAGAAATGCCAGGATGCGGCTCCGAGTGCAGGGGCAGGCTCTCAGCTTGTCACAACATATCTGGCCTTAACACATCAGCTCAAATGTATATGTGACATCATAAATACTACACAGCGTGCTCACGGGGAGGCAGTAATGGAATTGGCACTTGGCTGATGGTGTGAGCGTCACCAGATGGAGCGTCGAGCTACTTTGAAATCGTGTGATGCAATTCCTGTTTTAATCCAAATACTTCTTCTCTTTCCTGTTTTTTATGTGACTTAAAATTACCTATCTAAAGTGAATTTATCAATACTGATATCTGATATTTGGTGAAAACATTACTTCTCTGAGCATTAGAGCATCAGCTGCAGGGTAATATGAGATTTACTCAAACATGAATTAATCAGTCCAAATACAGTTTATTCTGAGTAAACTAATAATGAAAGTACATTGTTAAACATGTTGAAGAACTTGGAAAAGTGGATTTTACAGAATATATCTCCTTTAAAGAACAAATAATATGCAAGTTGGCTTATTTGAGTTTTTAATTATATCTTGTATTTCATGCAAATGTTCGTTTATAGTTTACATAACATATATTTATTTCTGTATAAATAACTAGCCATAAATGTTTCCGGTAATGAAATCACATTGTAAAAGATAATATGTTGGGAGTGGGAGTAAATAAGCTTTACTCCGTCTCACTCTCTTTCGAGCTTGATAATTATGTGTTATGGTTATGGATGTTATGTATTGTTGTCAGTTGAACTCAATTGTTCAATTCTGACAAACACGGTATGTTGATATTATATGAGCTTGATAAACAAAACAAACAAAAAAACTGGGAAAGTGGATTTTACAGAATAGGTCTCTAATAAAGGTGGGGTAGCGGATTTTTTAGTTGTAAATTAGAAACCTTTGTGTTTTCCACTAAAATGTAGATGATAAATGCAGCACTTTGTGTAAAAATAAGACAACTAAGTACTGTCTGTATTGAATAATAACACATTTTTGTTTGAATCAGAAGCCAAATGCTGCGCTCTGATTGGCTGAGCTTGGGTGGTCCTCTCCAGTTTCAGTCTGCTGTTTTTAAAAAGAGGTATTTAAGTCACAGTTGCCACCAAAAATGGATACATGTCGATATTAACCATAAGTTGATGGATTTATGAGAGGAAGTTGTCAGATGTAAAACCTAAATTGTGTTTACGGTGTGAAAATTAGCTACTCCACCGTTAAAGAACAAATAATATGCAAAGTTTATTATTATTATTATTTTTTCTTTTTTTAGTTTTTATTTATGTTTTAACATTCTTCTCGCCCCTTTGTGCTTTAGAAAACACTGTTCTGAAATTCTCAGATAAGTGATGTCATAGGTAAATCGTTTTGAGCATTTTTGCATCATTTGCACATCAGGCAAGATCAGTTTGATCAAGAAAAACACTTGATTCTCAATACCAATTCCAATATCACAATAGATTCAAAATGTTACTCATTAAATTAAGGTTTTAGAGAATACTGACAAAATAACACAAATAATCTTATATCTGTGCAAATCACTTTAAAATTGGCCAGCAAAAATAAACTTCTATTCTGTTCATGTCTGTTTTAGTACTGATGCTAGTTTACTTTGTCTACTTTTGATACTAGTTTCAGTATCAAAAATTATCTGATTTTGGATACTTTTTATAAACCTACTTCCTTGTTTAATTACATTTAGAGGTCTGACTATGTGGAAAACACATGACTGTCATATGTGCATTATTTTAGTTCTAGAACAAAATCTCAAGATTCTCAAGAGCATGTTTAAAAGACTTGAAGAAAATTGATAATGCATCAGATTTGTCCTTTAAGATAGGCTCTAGAAAGAAGAATGTTGTGATTTCAAAACCAAACTTGTTTCTTCTTTGCTAGAAAATACTACATGGCACACCTTTTGAACAAGCCCAAGACTTCACAATCCTAAAACTTATTTCGTCTTCTGCAGTTACAGCTCACTCGGACCTAAAGCATAAATTTGACTGTCAGTCCTCGTTCGGCATCAGCAGCTGTGCCAATGTTCAGTCTGTGCAGCAGCCATTAGCAGCCAAATGAAAATCTGTCATTCAAACCGTGCGTTGTACTTTGTTTCCCCGACATGACCGCGAGTCTCCCAAACCGCACCTCACGCTCATTTTTCCTTCTGTGCCAAGTGTAAAGTCTTGTTTAGTGTTTATCTACTTCGTGCGCAGCCAAAGTGGGTCAAAGCTGTCTGCCAATCAGCTCCCTCCTGACTGACAACTGTATCTGCATCGCCCGTGGACAATGTTCAGATGTAATTAGAGATATTCATGGCTCGTGTTTATTCTCTGTAACTGCAGGTGACTTTAATATACACGTGGATCCAGGAATAGCAGTTTGAGCGGTAGATCTTAAGTCTTAATGATTAACTAGTTTGGTTTAACTAAGGATGCCTGCAAAACTGAAAATATCGAATAGGATAAGTAATCAATTTACATGTTTTTCCTTACTTTACTCTACAATTGCAAACTGATTGACAAAAAAAACAATTTTTTTATTTAAAAATTAGTTTAGTACGGTCACATGACATCACATCACATCACAACCGTCTACATTTTTCCAAGTCAGTTAAGGATTCTATGACAGCTGTCTGAATAAATCTTCTTGTCTCTGTAATTACTGAGCTTATCCCATCTATTACAGTGACGGCTTGTGTCCACCTATTTAGATGTAATAGTTGACGGACTGATGGATTGATTGACATGTTGACTGACTGATTGATTGGGCTGGAAAATTAGTTTAAGACATTATAACATTTGCACGACTGATTTCACTTTCACACTTTCACTCATGACACAAAACATTTGCACTATGACACATTTTACATAGTTACAAACTATTTGGGGATTGTATCATAAACAAAAAACGTAGGCCTTTTTTTTTTTACCTAGAAGCGTCGACTAGAGGAAGGAAGACAAACTCTGAAGAAAGAGGGCGTTTAGAATCAGAGTTGGGACAGGGTACTTTTAGACCCTGTTTAGGACATAACAAGCCCCCATAACAAAATCAACTCCACAACACACCATAAATGAATACCCATAAAAAATGTTTTGACACGCATGAAAGCCCATTGGTAATTTGTCATTCAGAACAGAATCAAACTACACTCACCTCACATTAAAAAAAAAAAAAAAAAAAAGTTTTTTGCTTTGCTTTTTGATTCCTCAGAAATCTGCAATGCTTTCAAAGATAGCTTTGCCTTTGATTGGCTAATTTAGCTGTCAATCATGAAAGAAACATGATGGCCAGACAATGGAGCTTAACAGTGGGAGATTGCCCTGGTTCTGGAAGTACAGAGCCCCATCATAAACTCCCATAGGGATTTACAAAATATCAAATACCAAGAGTTTAAAGGCATGTTGCAGGCTAGCCAGCTAACTCAGATCCACAATGCGGTTTTCAGTTTGAAAGCACACCTATAACTTCAGTAAAATGTCTTATTACCTTTTCAAGCTGCAGAAGATTTTTTTATGTCTAAATGTATAAGTCTTATGGTCATGGTATAAAGCTGATTAGCAATGAGGACCTTTTTACAGTTTTTTTTAATTCTTATTTAGTCATTTATTTTCAAAATCCCTATGGGAGTTTATTCTGAGAACCAAGAGCAATGGCTGCGGAGGTCCACATACTGACCTTTCCTAAACTTGTTTTACACAATACACAATATAGTACATCAGAATAAGCACATTAATCATAATGAAGAGCAATTAATACCAATGAAAAGTGATCCTCCACCCCCACCCTCCACATGTTTGGAGATGGTTTGAAACAAACAAACAAAAAATTTCCAAGGCTGACATACTTCTAGTCCAGCCTTAAACTGTAGCATGTTCTAGTCTTAAGGGCGTGACTCTGCGGACGACAGACGCATTAGCAAAGGTTATTGGCGACATCCACAGTAAACATAGTGGTGAGGGGACTTGTCCTCTGCGGAGGTAAAGGTTGTGTTGGGGAAAAAGCTGTTGTGCTTTGGAACATGAAAGCACTCAAAAAATGACAAGCTTTTAGCCGGAGAGATCGAACAACGCAACTTAGTGCTACTAGAGATTTAAAGTCCATTTTCCAAGCTCTGCACAGGATTTTTTCATATCCCCCGTAAGAGTAGATTTGTCCACTTTTACTAAGATTTCTACATCCAAAAGTCACTTGAGGGCAAATGAGAAAGATGATGTGAATGTAAACAACTTAACTGTAATGTAAAGCAGGCATAATGTTTTGAACTCGGTGGGTGAACCCTTGACTCACTAATGTTTATCTGTCCTAATTGTTATGCAGTATTTTGTGTAGATAATTACGTGATTGCACTGTCAATTATTCAAGCTCAAATGAGACGTTATTCATGGGATTTAGGTTTTTGTTATGAGACTGTTAGATGTGACATTACAGGTTGTTTTTCCAAAACCCGGAGCAGGTTAAAATGACCAATATTCAACAAACTGATGTACATATATTTGAGGTTTTACACAAATACACCTGAGCAAGTCCACGGTGCACACGATGTAATAAAACAAAAACTCATCATCATGGATCAGTAGGTCTGCCACTATTTGCTGCGGAGTGAATCCACACTGTTATGCCCATCAACAGAAAGACAAGCAGAGCCAGCTCTTGTCCGTTGTTGAGTTCTTGAGCAAGAGGACACAACGTTGTGTCCTCTTGCCCAAGTTTTTTGTCAAAACTGTATATCATTGTACAGTTTGACAAAAATAACACAATGCATTGAATTTATATATTATGCTTTGCGATTCTCAAAGATGGTTTCACATTTTTGCACTGTTCATTCACTGAACATTTTGCTGTGGTAAGCTACTATTGTCGCCACAGCTACCCTGGGACAAACTGAAAGAAGCAAGCTTCCCATTTTGTGCCATTAGCTACTCCTACCATTCAACTCAGTCACACAAGAAAACGTACATACCACGACACAAAAACAGAGTTTTATCAGCATGATTTCCCTTTTTCTTTTTTTTCTTTTTTTTGCGTATTTATGTTATGCCGTAGATTTAGCATGAATGAAAAAAATTAGAAACATAACACAAGATTTCATGAGTTTTGGTTGAAGCCACATTGGGACATTTTCTTTAGGTGTAACAATCAAGTTTTCAAGATGCTAAAATGGGTAGGATTAGGGTTGGGGCTTGGGGTAGGTTAAGATTAAATAAGGAATTTGTTAATATTCACAAATAAGAACACATCTTTACAACCACCATAATGAACTGGAACTGGCGTGTCATATTTACGCAAAAAAGCCGTAAAATCTTGCTAATCATACGCAATTTACATGCCCTGTAATGTCATGGTATGTACGCTTTCTTGTGAGATCGGGTTGGACCATTACCAGCGTTTCACCCACACACCAGATCCCATCCAAGTACTACCCAACCCCAACCTGCTTATCATCTGAGATATGACGAGATCAGGCTTTGACAAGCTTTGCCAACCCATAAACCGAAATGTAAACAGCTCTATCCTTGAACTATGTTGTGTCGTTAATTAAACAAATCTCACAGTCGACTGAACTTGTGTCTCACTCATTTCCGTCAAAATGGTGTGAGTTATGGGTGAAATCACCCGACGACACGTTTCTCAAGGTGTTTGGGGGAGTCGGGCACCAGCAGACGTCGGTCGGGAAGGTGATAAAAGCAAAAGGTGGAGTGAAAGTCAGGAGGCTGAAATAGAGTGAGGAAAACAAGCCAATGCCCCGTCTACACACGCACACACACACACACGCACCAAGACAGATGAAGGAGAGCAGGACTGACAGCCGGCAATAAAAAGGAATCAACACGCCAAGGATGTGGTGTGGCAGCAGCAGCAGAAAGCACAAGGTGAGACAGACTAAGGGCCAGTTATGCAGCGGATGTATCGAGTGTCTGTGAGGAGAACACAACACGTGTGACACAAGCTTATTTCACTGAGATAATTCACAAGTTTAGTTTAAATTGAAAGATTTAAGGAATACCTTGACTTAGTTGTTGAATAAACATTTTAGGCAAAAGAGATGTTGAGGATGTGATGAAAGGAGAGATTGAATGACTGCATAAGTATTGCATTGTATTGTATTGTATCATCACCATATGTGAAATTTCCACTGTTGCAAAAAAATATGTATTTAAAAGCTACCACTTTATAATAAACCACACCTTAATTAGTCCTAATGAAGTCTTAATGAAGCATAACGAAAAACTCAATTATTCATGAACAAATGACAAAATAATGAATATTTAAGGCTTTGTAACTACCTAATCAAAGGGTTAGGGTTAAGATTTAGCAATCTAAAAGAAACCAGTTTTTCATCACCTTCCAAATAGCTCCTTAAAGTATTCAGGATGCTTTGGCTTTCAAAATGGACTTGTACTTGCCTGTCTATTGTAACTAACTGTCTATATATCTTGGGGCAGCTAAAAGTAGTTGCTCACTGCTGTTATTGATTTATAAAAGTAAGTCTTTGGGAGGAAAAGGTTGAAGACTCCTGGACCAGATACTATTGACTAATTCATTCACACTCAAAGTGGTGTCCAGGGTCACCTGAAGGCCTCAGAGGCACTGCTGCAGGGTATATGTGGAGAGCCTCAGTTGAAACTTAAGACTTTTTAAAAACCTTTTTTTATACATTGTCTCTTTGTTTAGTCTAACGTCTCAGTGAGAAAATGTTTCTGTTGATAAGTGACCAAGTTGTAGTGTTGACTTGAACAGAAGCTGAAGCCGCTGAAAGCCTTAGACCTGAGCAGACCCTGAAGGTCTGGGACCTGAGCAGAGTCTGAACCTTGGACCTGAGAAGAGTCTGAACCTTGGACCTGAGCAGAGTCTGAGCCTGTGACCTGAGCAGAGTCTGAGCCTGTGACCTGAGCAGAGTGAAGGCCTTGAACCTGAGCAGAGTCTGAAACTTGGACCTGAGCAGAGTCTGAGCCTTGGACCTGAGCAGAGTCTGAGCTTGTGACCTGAGCAGAGTGAAGGCCTTGAACCTGAGCAGAGTCTGAAACTTGGACCCGAGCAGAGTCTGAGCCTTGGACCTGAGCAGAGTCTGAACCTTGGACCTGAGCAGAGTCTGAGCCTTGGACCTGAGCAGAGTCTGAGCCTTGGACCTGAGCAGAGTCTGAAGGCCTGGGACCTGAGCAGAGTCTGACGCCTCGGACCCAAACAGTGAATAGCAGGAAGGGCGTGTACTGGCCGAGATCAGCAGTCTTCATTATCAGACCTTGGCATTTCCCAGAAGCCTTTGTGTTTACGCTTCCTGCTGCTGATAAAACGGGAGTACAGGGACGTCGGGCTTCAAAGACGGAAATTCAGTTTAAAAATGCCCTTTTCGGGCCTGGGCCTCAGTGGGCTGGTCTCAGACAGAATATAGATTTGTGACTCAGAGTGTGACGAGGGTTTAAAGCAAACGTCAGCCACGCTCTGATCGGGCTTCGTCTTGACATAAGTGTGCCGTTTGCTACTTTCATACATTTCTAATCAAATATACATTTGCCTGAGGAAAGATCTATTTTTCATATTTTCTGAAACCTGATTTATTATTAATACAATGATAGTGATGGGGGAGGGCAGTGTGTCTGAGCTTTTATTCATTAGAAGAGAAGTCAAAGCTAATACATTCTGTATTAGGACTGTAATAGGGAACAATGGGCCTCATTCATGACACGTTCTTACGAACAAATTTGTTCTTAAGGGCTCCTTACGAACATTTTTGGCATTCACAAAATTTGTTCGTAACGGAAAATGTTCGTCTGTAAGAACAAATCCTACGAACACTGAGGAGCACTCGTAAGAACAAAAAATCTGCTGTTTCAGATTTGTATTTCTTATATAGTTCAGTCAAAAATTTTAATTCCTACATGATTGTAGGTTATATATTTTTGCAAATTATTGTATAAAATAATTTTAGAAACAAACAAAAAAATTCTGTTATGCATAAAAATGACTCCTTTAATAAACCTGCAGCAGCCTGTCCCAGCCTCAGAGCCTCTGTGTTCTGATCCTCACAGGACTCATGTCCCTGTGCCCCCCCACCCGGACCAGAGCGCACGGTGCTCTGTCTGTGCACCCTCGCCACAGCAGCCGCTGCCCCCCTCCCCCGCCCCCCCACACGCGCGTTCTACCGCGACGTGAAACGCGATATAAACGGCAAAAGCCCAGCGTTATTTCAATACATCTGTGACTTTAATCTGTTTCCTTTGAGTGTGTTCATGTGAGTTTGGACATTTTTAAAAGACGCTGATGTATTAACTCAGCGAAAGTGGGGAGACGCGCTTCTGCAGCGTCTTCCTCATTTCCACTGCTCCAAGTCTTGTGAATGACGCGCTGCGGCCGGCCCTTTTTGCCATATAAGGAAGTATGCATTATTCATTTTTATGTAAATGATCGTTCGTAGCTATGGTTTGGTGAATTTGGCGTAAAGGCTGTTAGGAAGGAATTTGGCTCGTTACGAACCCGTCGTGAATCACACGTAGAGTTTTCGCAGCAGCTTCTTAAAGTGGAAGTAACGCACAGATTTTACGAAGACTTTCATGAATGAGGCCCAATGTGATTTCTTTCTATCTTTGTGAACCTATACCGGATTGTACTGCCCTAAAGAACACAGATCAGGCAAATGGCTTTTGAGCTTTTGACCATGTTGTAAGATTGCTTCCTCATCAAAACCATACAAGGAGTTGTAGTTCATTTATCCACACTTGATGAATCCGTAATTCTCTCTCTTTGAGCCTGAATAAGGACTTGCCATGCCAGATCTGTTGGGAGAACAGGTTTGTTTATCTAATTTTTATAGTCCCTCTGCAGACAATAGATGAGATCTAACATGGAGACGGATGCATATGAAGTCATATGTGCTTATATAATAATATTTTATGTCAATGTAAAAGTTCAATGATATCGTAAAGGCAACAAACATTTACAATATTTGGGTTTATTTTTTTAATTCACTTACAGATTTATTTTTTTAAACCCTGTCCTGTTTGAAGCTTTGTCATGTCTTACTTTGAGCATTAAACATGTAATGTGTTAAAGTGCAATTTGAAATACGCTTATGTTGTGATTTTGAAAAATAACTACCTTTCTGTGCCAAAATCTCCACACTTTTTGTTGTTGTTGTTGTTGTTCTGTATAGAGCCTGATTTAGTGTAAGTTTAGTTTCAGGTTTAACCTTTCTTCATCCGCAGTTTTAATCTGCTGATGATCCAAGTCTGTGGAGTCTCTTTGTGGTGTTGAGCTGCTGAACCACAGTTGAAGGGTCTCTGTGATCCCTGTGTGGATATTTGTGGCCTCTCCACTGCAGACTCATTAGCAGTGACAGTGGCTCTGATTAGGATGTTTGCACAGGGCAGAGGAAGGCTGCGGCTCACACACATCCACACACCGCTCCGGAAACACTTGTTATTTCACTTAACTGTGATCTCAGCCAACTCAAGGAAACTCTGAACAAACAAGATGTGCTAAGGCTTCGAGCTGCTGCCAGTCAGAAGGGCGGCCATTGTGATGGGACTGGCACCAAAGGCCTGCTCATTCCCCTAGACGTTTACCAAATTTGCCTCATCATGCTATCTTGACTGTTTTTAATACTCTAATATAGCATTTAACATTTCAATGGCCCTCCCCACTTTTCTTAAATAGTTCATATTAAATCAAGATTGCGAGCAAGATGGTAGGTGCCATTAAAATAGTGTTGAATTTTACTGGCCATTCAATTCAATTCTGGTGTTAGATTCAATCCTCAAGTGTCCCTCCATGTTGTGTTGTCATTTTCTTTCTTTCTTGTTCAGAGAGAGTAAACAGCAGACATTTGACCACTTTCTTGTTCTAACAGAGGTTCAGTCTTTCTCCCATTTTTTCTTTTACAAAAATTGGGCAAGAAATTATTACTTATAAATTCTTTGAGATCAATTTTGGCTTCATGAATCAATAAAAGCAATAAACTCCTGACCTAATTCACTAAGGGCTAGAATAAAGCAGCACTTGTATGTATTATATTTTTTGAGGAACTTTAGGTCTTTTGTTACCTGAAAAACTATAAGTGATTTGACAAAAGAAACAATCAACAGATCAATCTATTTACAAAGTAGGTAGTTTCCACAGCACCTTTTCACCTCTCAAGGCACTCAAAGCACTTTACATTAAGATATCTCTCTCCCAGCAGTGGTTCTCCAAGTAGGGGTCATTTCAAGATGATTCCAAGATGAACTTGTGCAATTATGACTCTGCTTTTTATCCGTTTTTAAAAATTACCAACTAGGGTAGCATAACACAATATCATTACAAATGTCTCTTTCGTTTTGCTGTGAGTGGCCGGTCTGAAAAGCCTTGGAACCGCTGAACCATTGTGTCGTATAGAGACACTGGGGCGAGGTAAACTAAGTGTCTTGCACAAGGACACATGCCAGTTCTTTCAAGCTATCTCACAGTGGCACCTGGCGTTCCAGAGATCTCCCATCCAAGTCCTGACCAGGCACTGCTTCTGAGGTTTGACGCGACCAGGCTGTGACCAGACCTTGAGACTACTTTACTTGTATAAAATATGTCAAAATATTGCATTACAAATAACAACTCTTAGCTCAGATGTCACCATGCTTCGACCTCTAATATCTCCCACAACCTGGAGGCTTAACCACTGTTTGACTTTGAATGGAGCGCTCCTCTTTTTATCTGATGTTGTAACTTTACATTTTGAAGAGCATTTAAGAATCCTTTACAACAGACATTTTGATCTGAAAATCCCTCTTCATTATCAGCCATGTTGTCGCTTATTAGCCATTTCCTTTAATTCCTTTATTTAAAAACGGCCTTGATTCGACTGAAAATAATGAATACGGTATTATGTTGTATTCTTTTGTAGCTCCAGGTTACAAAGGCGCTTGTTGCTAACGTTTATCAATCTTCCATTCACTTCTAATTACATGGTAAATTACTGTTGAAAAGATTTGTGTTTTTTCGATTGGCTTTGAAAGAAATTGAAGACAAAAACATCACCACAAAAGCTCTTTGTTTGAGCTGATTTGGCGCAGTGTGAACAGGGGCAGAGGTCAGCGCAATACGAGATTAGGCCATTAGAAGAAGACGACTTTGTGCATAATCCTTTCCAACGTAATCGCTCTTTCTCTAATAGCGCTGAGACAATAAGACGGACCAATCTGGTGAACGCAGGCGGCGGGCACCAGAGAGATCCAGCGGCGCGCACCAGGAGACAAAAATGTTGCGCAGATTAAAGCCTGGCATTTCTGCGGTATGAGATACAGGCCGTTGGGGGTGTAAGATCATGAATGAAGGTTTAAGAGGCTAGCTTAAGGGGCTAATGCTTGTCAAAGTATATTGGTTTGTAGGACTTGGGTGTTTTGGCTGATCTGATAGGACTTCTTTAGATTCCAACCTGTTTTGACTAGACACGCTACCGTATTTACACTCTTCACATGTTCTAATAGTGTTTTCTCAACATTACTTTGCTCAAGGTTGTATTTAGATTGATCGAGTAATCTATTGTTCTGCAGCTGATGTCCAAGTGCTTAAAAAAGTTCCATTTTCACCTGGCAGTTTGTCTTTATTTTTATTAAGTTCCGAGTACAGCATTCATACAGGATAAAATAATGTGATATACACATTAACACAACAGATCGTGTCTTTTTATATCTTTAATCTAATCTTCAATATTTTTTATCTTTAACAGATGAGTAGGCAGCATGTCAGCCTTTCTTTTATGTTTATATGTTCAGCACTCCATGCAATAAGAAATATAGCTGTTTTAATTTAACTAGACAACTTTATGACAGCTGATTGTCAGAACTTTCCATTTCCTTATTTAGAATATCAATTATGTTGCCTGACAAGCCAGCCCCTCCTACATTCTGTTCGAATACAGAAGTGTCTGGAATCAAACACAGAGCCAATCACTTCGGCGTAAAATATGTGTATGACCGTTCCCCTCCCCCACCCCTTGCCAATTTTAAAACTTTTTTTCTAGCGTTTCAAAACATTGAATATGGCAGCTGTAGCTGATTGATTAATTTTTTTTTTGGCTCTTACTTCAGTTTTGAAAAATTAGGAACATATGAATTCCTTAAAACCTGAGTAGCAAACCGTGTTGAGAGCCTTCAGACTGATGCTTGCGCTACATACTTATGTTGTTTTTATTTGTTTTAAGCCTACACAGCAGTATTTTTAGTGCAAAGCATTTCTCTGAGATACATTTGAAAAGAAATCAGATCTTTTGCTCCATCTGATGCTGTGTCCATGTTGTCTGTGCTGTTCAAACTGTTGAGTGTATTGTCCAAACAAGCTGGACTTATGACCCTCCAGAGTCCCAGAGTAACTTTTGTCCATATCAGACCATTTTTGGGCGCTGAAAGTCGTTCTTAGAAGATATAGAGTTGAAAATGAGTCATCCTTTGATCCTGGTTTGAACCTGATGTGGTCTTGTTCACCCTAATCAGTCTTGTTTTATGAGGGGATTAGTTGTATCATAAACTAGTTCTTGTAAAATCTTGCTTGGTCCTGTTTTTGACCTTATCTAACCCTAGTTATCATTAAGATTCAACTTTGCAAATGTCACTTTGGAAGCTCAACACTTTCCGAGGTGATGAGGAGCAATTTAAAAATAACTGCAATGTGTATTTGTGCTTAAACTGTGTTAAAACGCCTCTGGAGCCTCAACCACTGATGCAAGACATTGAAATGCTCTAATCAGCCCAAACTCGTAACCTGAGTCATGTGCCAGTTTTAGGGGGAATTCTACCATTTACCATTTTATTGGCCTGTCTGCAGGTGAAGGTGATAAATTCTGTAATGAGGGACCAGGGAATGACCGTATATGTGTTTGGCGTGACGTGCAGCTTTCATGAACAGTAAACGCCCAGTCTGACTTCAGAATGTGACTCGCACACGTGACCACACCCCTGGGTTTAGGCCAGCACATTTTCATCATCTCAGTGTTAACTAAGTTCCAGTGGAGTCCCAGTGGTGTAAGCTGAGGAGGTCATTGGGAGAGTTCTTGTAAAAGGCAGAAATTACAAGGAATATGACTCAGTTGGAAGTGCATGTTGATGAAATTGCTGTGTGCTTGCAAAATACTAGAAATGACATGAATTCTAAAGAAGAGTTTTATGATTTCTTTATACTAAAGCTATAATTAGCCATAATAAAGCATGACTAAAGCCTTACTTTTTTAAGAACAAAGGGCGAATTGATGAATGAAAACATTTATGAAGGCTGATACCCTCTGTTACAGAAATATTTGCGTCACCCACTGTGTCACAAATGTTCCTGACACAAACATGCAATAGACATTATAATTATTATTTCTTTATTTGTTAGTCTGTTTGATTAATGTGCTTTCAATGGTTCATTTTTGTCAGCTTGTCTTTTTTCAGCACGAGTTCACAGCTGTTTTTAGTACTTATGATACGCCGTACATTTAGCACAATATGAAAAAAAGTAAAAATGACGTGAGATTTCGCAGCGTTAAAAAAACACGAGTTTTGGTTGCTGCCAAGTGGGGAAATTTTCTGCGTAATGTCGTGGTAAATGTACACTTTCTTGTGAGATCGAGCTCTCTGTTCAAATCTATAAAATTAATCATAAAAGTTTCATTACATTTTTAATGGGCTATTTCAGGGCCAAAATCTCCCTTTTTGGACCCCAAGGACAAAAAATATACAAATTGTTCCAAATAAAAAGCCTGAAGTGAATTATTTGAGCTGATGTTATATGTCAGTAATTTACATTGGCATTTGTTTTGGTACATCATTGTGTACTGAGTTACAGCTATTTAAAGGGGCACTGCGTAAGATTGAGAGGAATTTTAATTATCACATATAGTCCACAAACATTTAAATCATATTTATTCTTTACAACATGAATACTTAAGAGAGCACTGTTAACCAATCCACATCAATTGTGATACATTTATACGTATTTGAAATGTTTTATTACGGGGCGGAATGTGGATTATTGACGCTAGATGGCATCATGCTTAATAGGCAAAATGCATGTGAAAGGCTCCCTCTGGTGTTCAAAAGTGGAAATCACTTTGTTTGTTTTTCTTACATAGTGCCCCTTTAAGAAGATAAATAAGTTTCCTGATACACAAGCTATCTGGCCTATACAAGGTTACTCAAACTAACAAACAACTTAATCAATCCAATTACACAAATACTTTAAGTAAACTAATGGTGACAGAACACTGTTAGAACATGGTTACAAACTCAGAAAAGTTTATTTTACTAATCAGTATCCTGATGAGATGAACAGTAAGTGAAAAGCTCATGAAGCGAAGCCTGATTCTGTGGATTCTGCAATGTGTTTTTTTTTTCTTTCTTTCCCATGCTATTAAAATGAATAGAAAGCAGAGGAGAAGATCGGTGGAAAACTCAAGACACCTCCTATTTATAGACGCAGAGAGATGGCTCGGTCGTCCACCTTTCCTTTAGATAACCGACCTTATCTCCTGTTCTGTCACGCTGAGTAACCGTAGCCATTAGCGACAAGCAATTAGCCGAGAAGGTTTTTGTTTGGATGGCAAGGGTGACTGTTAGCATAGCGGCTAAAAATGTAAACACATGCTGTGATGAACAGACAGGTCTCACTTTTCTTTGACATTACAAGATGTTTTTTTGTTTGCAACATCCATTTATATAGCACAGTGATGTACTGCTATGCTAGTACACAATTGCTTTAGCTTTGGTAAATTAGTAAGCAATCTCTATTTAAATTGCACATAGACAGATGTCCTGGCGCTTTGGAAACCGGATGAGGAAACCACTCAGACACGGGAGGAACATGCAAACTCCACACAGGCCTGGGCTGTGTGAGAGTCGAACCATCTTGCTGTAAGGCGAGAGTGTTAGCCACTCTGCTGCTGTGCCTGCTATATTGAGAAAAATCACAACTTCTATGAAGTGTGAACCTATTGACTGGCTGCTTTTCTGTTTGGATTGATTGAAAACATTCATAAACACAAAAGGATTAGTCTATTATTGCAGATTCAAGCCAATGCTAACTTAGAGTTAATAATCACATATTCCCTCTCTATTGACATAGCTCAACTTTTGAAAGACGTGAAAAAGGCTTTCTAAGATCAACATGATGAAGAATTATAAGCAGGTTTACTAATAGGTAAATGAGCAAAACATGTGAATGCAGTAAAAAGTTTAAAATGAAATATAACAGTGCTCGAGTATAGTTCTTTTTAAGAGAGGAGACTTCTACAAATCAGCTTCACTTTGTTTTAAATCGACACAGTGACGTTAATGAGCGTGTCATGGGAGAAACATTAGGAGAACTTATAAGTCTTCCCACTGTAAATGGCCAAGTGTCAAATATTGTAAGTGTAAAAAGGAAGAGGCACTTTTGGTCTCCTCGTGCTCGTTAGAGTGAAAAGTATGTGCTTGATTAAAATGATAGTACACTGCGCTCTGAGCTGTGCTGACTGAAGCGACAGCAGCACAAATTATACACTGTCAGGCTTTGGTTAAGTTTTATAGGTTTGTGATTTAGTGGTGAAAAGGCTTAAACATATTTACACTGCAGTGACAAATACAAACAAAATAAAGCCTAAACTGGGTCCTCTGTACCTATCCAACACAGTCTCACAGAAATGTATATCTTTACATCGACATGTTAATAGCAAAACATGAGCATGAGCAACTGTTTTGATGGGGACATTTTCTTTAGGTTTGCAGTTACAAAAATGTGTAAGTTTAGGTTGGGGACTTGGAGTTGGTTATTATTAAAGATTTTTTAGGACAATGTACAGTTACATTAAGCACAATGCAGATGCTTGAACTAGATTATAGCTTTTACCCCAAATTTAAATCTGTAGTTTTGGGGGGTGGGGAGGCATTACTGGACATATTTTTAGTGGTAGGGGAAACTAGAGCTATGTGTTGAACTCCTAAATGAGTTCTCACTATATCCATCTGGATCTTGACTTGCTGAAAGCGTTCAGGAAAAAGTGGGATGTTTAGTGAGCTGATTGGGTGAGCGGCCTACCTTATTTGAGCTAGCCAATCACAGCAACAACTCGTGGTGGTGTATAAAATGTCCGCGTGGGATAGATAGCGTCACACATACAGCTCTTCTTTCAAAAAGAAATTACTCCGTATTTCTGCTAAAACCGCATCAAAAGCAGCAGACAACATGTACATCCGCGGGAGCCGCCATCTTGTTTAGCTTGAATGGGCGTTAACAGCCCATGTTAGCCCGCCCTGTTACAATGTAACTGGGCCTCAATGTGACCGATATGATGTTGCACATGTCCTGTGCGGGAGTTGAACCTGAGTCTCCCGCACGGTGGTCGACCAGACAAACGCATTGAGCCAAAGGGAACGCTCCCCTTGACCCAGTTTGTTTGTGGGTTCTTATACTAGAGGTGGGTGTGTGTTAGTTTATCCCCCCACTACCACACTTTACCAACCTGGTACCTCATGTGGGTTTACGTGGGTATCGGTTACATCACAAACCGCGCTGCTGTGATGTGATAGGACCGAACCACCGCCGTTTCGGACTCTCAAACCAATCAGCTGCTGGAAGGCCAGATGGTTTATCTCGTGCTTGTGATATCATAAATATCGCGAGATAAACCATCTGGCTGGCCAGGTTACAAACACATAGAAAGGCCCCAGGAACCCTGAACCTTCTTGCTATGAGGCCAGAGCGCTAACAGCTGTGTCACACTTTGGAATAGGATTGTGTAAATTGATAAATAACAACACATTTTTATGAGATGGGTCTCATACACAGGTCTACACAAAAAAAAAGAAAAGTTGACATATACATTTAAAAATGGTATACACATTTCTGCGAGATTGCGTTCATCCAAAGAATCTATTCGATTCTATTCTACAAGTCGTAATTAGTCTTTTTATGCAAAACAATGAAGCCTTCTGTGCACACACCTTCCACATGTCAACCTTTATTAAAGTCATACAGAATTCTCCACATACAGAATTACTCTATTACTATATCTGAATGTGTCCAGCAAAGTTCACGGACACAAAATACATTTGTCTGTAGTGAATGTAAGTACTTCGGCACATATCACATTCCAGTATCAGTCTCCATTTCACATCTCATTTATACCCGGCATATTACCGTCACTGACATTCACTTGACATTCATACGCCCAACATATTTCCAATTATGTGACACCTTTGATAAGCCGCTGCAGTGCATTATGGGTAATGTAGAAAGTCATGGCTCTCTCAGGTCAGAAATAGCACTGCCATGTGTTTCTCATTCTCTCCTTTAATAAACGCACTTAAACATGAAGACTGACATATGCATAATGTTAACTTCACCAATCTGATTCTTTCTATAGGCGTCAGGAACAACCCGTCACATGGCCCGGAGCCCAAACAAAAGAAATTCGTTTTGAATGAAGCAGTATGCAATATGTGGGAGAGAGGCTTTTTGCAAAATTCAATCTATTGATGTGACTTCAGGAGACAGAGGTTGGATTGCTGCTGCAGCGTCTTGTGCACACTAATCCAGATTAAATCAAAACCTACATTTTCTATTGTTTATCATGGTTTACAGGCAGACACTGCACAATAAAAGGAGATTAGGTTTAATTTTCATTTTATTTGCAATGTTCATACAGTTTTTCCCCAGACGATTTTGTTAAATGTCATGTGTCTGCCGCCCTCAAGGTTAAAGAGTGATTTTAATAGATTCTGCCAGATTTATTGTAGTTGGTTAAGGTCAGTCGTATATTCAATCAAACACAGTGATAATGAGCTATACACAGTTTTCACCATCCTAAAAATTTATACAAACAGAAATATTTAATTTTAAGTGTTTTTGCTCAGTTTGCTCACTAACCTAACATATTCTCCAGATCCTAATTATTCACCACAATGACCACAAGTCTGTTATAAAGAAAAAAAAACCTGTCCCATGTGTGGAGGATTTATTAAATGCAGCTGGAGGTGGAAAGTGTCAACCACCAAAATGAACAATTAACTTATTATTCTTATTTATAATGTCTTGGGTTGTTTTTATATGGCTGTGAGTCAAAGATGATTTTCTACCTCAGTAGGCAATAAATGGTAAATGGTCTATTTAAATAGCGCTTTTCTACCTTCCAGGCACTCAAAGTACTTTGCAATCTAGCATCCACTCACCCAGTGTACGCAGACACTGAGGCAATGTGGGTTAAGTGTCTGGCCCAAGGACACAACGAGAATCTACTCCTGTCGTCCCACTGTGGCACCTGGTGTTCTAACGGTCTCCCATCCAAGTACTAACCAGGCCCTAACATGCTTAGCTTCTGAGGTCAGGCTTTGACAAACAGGTATGGCCACAAAATAAAGATAAATAAAGATTCTATTCTATTATTTTCATAACTTTCAGAGCCAACTTTTTTTTGGCATTTTATGTGTTACAACACATGACAGTCACGTGTTTCCCAATAAAATAATCAAAACTATTTTGCCTTAAATACTAATGCTGCAGAAATGCTGCAAATAAGTATGAATGATGTGTCTCAAAGATCTGCTTGTGACTTCAGATCTGAAACATGAAGGCTCGAAGGGAACAAAGAATGTCTCACTGATACGGTTGCATTAATGACAAAAGAAAAAAAACAGATTATTTAATTTTTGCCCCATACACACAGTTTGACAGTGAAAAAAGTTGATTCTGTGTTTAGTTTCTCTATAAAGTGCCATTGTAAGTTAACTGGTGCCAGTCGAACTGTTACTGCTCTTGTTAAAGTCGCTTGTCTCATCTTGTTGTATTGTTTCTTTTCTAAGTTAAGTAATTGTTTGTGTCTTCTGTTTTGATGCTGTTGGGTTGGCTGTAACATAGAGTGAACATACTGTTTTTGCCTGTGTTACAGAAAACCAAAATTTTACAAGCTCTACACTAAAGTCAGTTCGAACTCATCTCTGTCTGCTGAGCGGGAATAAGTTTGAACAGTGCCTCGCATCTACTTTAAATGTACAAATTCAGAGTAATTTAATGATCCTTCTAGCGGATATAGACATATTCTACCAATCCAATAGAAACAGGCAAAAAATCTTTAATTTTTGTTCAATTTAGGTTTAATAGGTTGCGTTCATGTTGTGGAATATGATGATGTCCAAAAGTCCAGATGTTGGGCAAGGGTTTTTCCTTAATAATATTTTATTTTGCCGAAATCTAAAATACCAATATGTAAAATGTAATTTCACACATTTTCAGTTGGATTTCTACACCCATTCACCTTTTATATGTCAGCAAAAACTGACATTAAACAAGATTCATTTGAGCTCCAAACATCTGCAATAAATATTATTGAGAATGTTACAATGTCACCAGAGCGCCTATTGTCAGACAAATGTGAAATGTAGAAAAATGAAATGTTTGCCCTAAGGAGAAAGTTCCCATCATCATTTTTTTAATTGGCTCTTTTTAGTGGATTACATTTCTTGAAAACATTTGTTATCTAAAATTTGATTAATTGCCCAGCTCTACAGACAAAACTCCAGCTGTGTTTTTGATGTGAAAGTAATGCTATAACAAGATTAAAACATATTTTGCATAAGTTGCAAATAAACGAATGTCCATTAAAAATAATAATTACAGGACAAATTTATTAATTCATTATTCATTTCTATAATCCATGTTTAGCCCCATTTCCTTGCCCCTTTGCTCCTTTTGTCTGCGTCTTTAGCACCTCTTCACCCTCGGGTCAGGAGCCAAACTGGGTCATGATCCATGTTTAACACCATCCCCAGCACTTTCCCCCCTGCCCCGCCGTGAGAGGGGCTAAATGTTTCATGGTGGTCCCGGGACGCAGAGGTTTAAGAGCGCTGCTGGTGCATGATAGGCAGCTCAGTCCTGTGGTCGTCACCCTGGCACTCTGTCTGCTGCTGATAAGTGCTCCAGCCTGATCCGCTTGTCCCTGTCCTCTCCACGCTGCGTTTCTCTGCACATGGACGTCAAGAATGTTAGAGGTTCATTGATTATTGTGAAAAGTCAAAGAATATTTTTAATTCAATGTATGGAAATGGGACATGTTCTAAACAAACTTAAAAAGCACATATGCAAAACTGACTTTTTATGTTTTTATTGTGTTTAAACTTCATCTCAAACAGCTGGTGTTCTCTCTGTGACACTTCTCTTTCCCCTCTGTCTCTCAAAAACACTGGACTAAACTCTGAGATCCATAAATCCATAAATACTTTGGGCTTGTTTGGAGCATTGGCATTAAAGGCAACATTAAATTGATTGTTTCGCCAAAGTAATTTCTCTAAGATGGAGCTGTAACTTAATTTCTGATGTGAGGGAAGACTGTAGGTCAGATTTAGAATAAATATGTCATTAATTCAAAGAAAAAGTGGACCCAAGGCACCTTTCATACAATAAAAGTTAAAAAGACTTTATTCTTCTGGACTGACTTATTGTTAAAATATGTGTTGATTAACTTTAATCAACCCGTTTTTAATCAATACTAGTTTAACAATGAATTGAAGGTTTTTTAACTTTTATTGTATGAAAAGTGCCTTGGGTCTCATTTTTTCTTTGTAATTTTATGTTCCCACGCACCAATGAGCTCCTTCAAATATCACAAAATCTAAAATTTCCATGAGCATTTTTGGATTTTTCTTTTATGTAACTAATATTATTTGTCTTTTAAATGTTTTTTAGTTTAGTGTAGAGAAACTACAATTTTAGATTTTTTTTGTTCCATATAGAAAAGTTAAAATAGACAGAAACAATTTTTGTTTATTTTTTAAAAGTGACATTTTTAAGCCAATCCAATCTCTTGGTTAATTTTTATTAAAAAAAAAAAAAAAAAATGAAAGCAAAACTTTTTCCAATCTAGAATTGATAGTTTTAAAAACAAAACTTTTTTTTTTTTTTTTTCAATCAATAGAAAAGTGTTTATTTTGGAGGCAGGTCAATTTGAGAAACAACTTCAAGCAAGTTAGAAGTTCACTTTAGTCCAACAAGTTCAGTCTATAGAAGAAAAGTGTTTCTTGGTCTATTTTTGTCTCATTGAATTCATTTCGTCATTTGAAAAGCTTGAGAGCTGTGACTCTGAGGGAAAAATGTGTTTGAAAAGCTCACAGTTTGTTAAATGTTGATGTTTTCTCTCATAATCACACTTTTCTCTGTTTTGTTCCAGACGATGACGGGACCGGAGCTGTGGACCCTGCTGCTGGCCCTCTGCTGCGCTCTGGTTAGTTTTGGAGCCGTTTTGGGAGAAGCAGATGAGCCAGGCCTGGGTGAGGAGGTTCAGGTTCTGTCCCGACACAAGAGAGACTGGATCTGGAACTCTCTGTACGTGGAGGAGGAGAAGCCTGCTCCAGTGCCCTATAAGATCGGACAAGTGAGTACAACGTCAATAAAACTACTCCTGTATGTGAATGCATTTGTTGCAGCTGCCATTACTCAGTGTGACGAAATGCTCTGGTTTTTCTCTCTTTGATAATTTGTAAAAAATAATCTCAAGTCTCTAAACTTGTGTTTAACTTTTTTATTTGTTTGATATATTATAGCGTTTTAAAAATACTATATCATGCAAACTTTACAATTGTGTACTTTTGGCCTTATTAGTGTTGTTACCTCACCAAAATGATGGCCAGACTACTTTTGTTTTAAGGCTGTTTTTACATCTTCAAAGCTCAAAAAGCTTTGTTCCACTTTGTTATTTCATAATGTAGTGGTTTTAAAATGAACTTACAATCTATAAACAGCTGGAGCTATTTGTTCCCCTCTGAGCCTCAAAAAACACTTTTCTGAATGTCCTGGATCTGTGATGTCAGAGGTAGATTTCTGAGGTCTTCTGGATGGTTTTTTAAATCTACAGTATAAATCCTCTAGACTAATTTTGAGCATTTCGAATCATTATCACGTCAGATAAGATCACTTTGATTATTTCTCCCGCAACCAGTAGAAAGAGCTCTAACTCTTTTAAGTTTTAATAAATAAAATGTTTAAAACAAATAAATAACACATCAGATTTAGTATAACTTTTTGATTTTCTAGGCTAGCTTTTAGTTGTATTTGTAAATATCCTGTTGTAGCTGTTATGGTCAGACAATGCAAAACAGAGAGATAAATATGCATTCCAGGCAACTGGGAACTGGGAAATTTTCCAACTTCCCACTGGGACAAATGCACTTGAACTTCAAATACAAGATCAGCAATCACCACAAAACGTGAATCTGAGGAGTTTAACGGCAACAAAACAATGTAGACATTGGTTATGGATGTTACTTTTGTTTAGCATTAGCATTAGGAAAAATCCCAGTTCCCACTTGCCTGGAACGCAGCTTAGAAACAGTTACCATGAAAATAATGGCAAATCCGCCATGTTTATTTATTTATTTTTTCAGTTTTGAATATTTATAGGAATATGTTAGCCAGAACAATATAAAAAAGTAAACATAGCAGTCGTAGAGCAACCTGAAAAACTACAGGGTCACTACTGGTACATTTATCTATCACTCTGTAGTGACAGATTGCTTTAATGAATGCTATTTTGGATATTGAGAAATTTCAAATCTCCATTGGTTTACGTTGAATAAACTCAACATTCTACTGAAGTGTGCTGTCCCATGCTCGAGCCTTATAGAGAGTTGTCACGATTCTACGTTGTTCATATGGACATAAGTTGCGTTAAATGCACCACAGCTCCAGTGGTCTGTCATGTAAACAGATTATTAATAGTTTAAAAACCCTCTGGTTTCACGCTGACATGTCTCCAGTTAAAACATTATCACTGTCATTTCCATTCACTTTGAAGGCGCACACCCCGGGGTTTAGCTTGTGCAAATCAGCTCTTTGATAAATATCGCAACAATTTAGCCCCAAAACGGCTTCTCTGGAAACTTAAACGAAGGGCCTATTACGTTCAGAGAGAGAGAGAGAGAGAGCAAAAGAGAGAGAAAGAGAGAGAGAGCAAAAGAGAGAGAGAGAGAGAGAGAGAGAGAGAGAGGGAGGGTAGAGAGAGAAAGAACAAGAGAGAGCAAAAGAGAGAGAAAGCAAAAGAGAGACAGAAAGAGAAAATGAGAGAGAGAGAAAAAAGAGAGAGAGAAAAAGAGTGAGAGAAAGAGAGCGACAATGAGAGAAAGAGAGAGCAAAAGAGAGTGAGAGACAGAGAGAGAAAAAGAAAGAGACAGAGAGAAAGATCAAAAGAGAGAGAGAGTTGCTCCTTGTTTTATCATATTTCCTCGTGTGTTTGAAAAGAAAGAGAGACTGTTAATTTAATATTAGCATATAAATAACGATATAACAAGGCAGAACAGACCATTTTGACCTTTGCAATTACAAGATAACAAAGAGAATCAAAGATTTGTGAATGTCAGTTGTGCTTGACATTGGGTCTTTATTGCTCAACCTAACAGTGATGTCCTGGTCTTTGCAGCTGAAGTCCACTCTGCGTGTGGAGGTGAAGAGGTTCAGCATTGATGGAGAAGGAGCCAACACCATCTTCACCGTGGACAGTAAAGGAGATCTGTTTGTGACGAGGTCTTTGGACAGGGAGGAGAAGAGTGTTTACCATCTGAGCGCAAAGATGTACGACGGAAACAACCAGCTGGTGGAAGACTCCGGAAGCTTCGAAGTCATCGTCAACGACATCAACGATAACATCCCCGTCTTCCCCAAAGGCCTGAACGGATCTGTCACCGAGAGGTCGCCTGTGGGTGAGTGGAACGGGTTCTATCGTCCCCTCTGTACAATGTGATGAAGTGAAATGTGGTAATGCAGTCCTCTTTAGATTTTAAGAGTGAGTGAGTTCAGAGCAAAGTGAATGAAGGTGCATACTAGTTTTGAAATGGTGCAAAAAGATTTTCTATTGGGTCATTATTTGTCTTAAATATGGGAGTAAACATATTCTGCAATACTTTGTGGCAGAAGTGAAACGAAATAAATGTTGCTGGACTTATAAGGCTAAAAATACATAATATAGTTAAAATTTTCTATTAATTTAATTTACATTTTTAAGCATTTAGTTCTGTTGAAATGTGAGTCACATCATTGTGTGTTTTGATTCCATTATTTCCATAAATAATGTTTATTTATTTATTTATCTGTTTAGTCCTGGGGACCTAGGTAGTTGTAGTTGCTGTATACAGCCCAGTCTCTGTGGATATACAACGAAATGTCAAAAATGTACTATAAGAATGTTTTCAAGCCTTTTTTTTTTTTTGCTTCAATATGTAAAGAAAAGTCAAAACTTAAAATAATCACGCATTTTGGTTGAAGCCACATGACGTCATTTTCTTTGAGTTTTACACTGCCACTGCCACTGCTCTAAACTTACCCATAAAACCTAAACAAAATGTCACCACGTAGCTTAAACAAAAACTTGTGGTTATTTTACGTTTTGGCTTTTCGCAACATTTTGACGTAAAAAAAAAGACTGAAAACGTGCTTATTGTCCGTCTTTTGATGTTCCGTTGTATATCTACATTTTCTCTGGAGACTATGTTGCTGTGTAGCAAGTACCCTCACAAATGATTTAAGAGTCTACATTGCTGCTATTTCAACTTTGATTCATCACATGCTTAATGACATTTCAGAAGCTTAACTTTGTGTACTAGTGAGTGAATGTTTTGTTTTACTCACATTTAATTGCATACAATCATCATCACATTGACATAAATTGCTCCAAATGTTAACATAAGTATCTCTCTGTCATCTTTGTTTGGTAAAAGTAGCTCTGCGAAGAGAAAATGGTTGGGACCTCTGCTTTATAGTCTAATTCAGCTGAAACAGATTCAGTCTGCTTGTAACTAAAGTAATGGTGTTTTCATCGCACCATGTTGGCTAAGTTTCAAGGTTTTCAAGGCTTTGTAGATGTTCCCTATAAAACAAGAACATAAATAAATTAGAAAGAGGTGTGAAATCAACTTTAACAAACACCTCCACTTTTAGGAATCTGGCTTAAGAACTTGTTTAGATCTATAGTGTTTGTACTGAAAAAAAAAAAAAGTATACAAATGAAAATGTCAGACTACTCACCACAAAATTCATTTACAGTGAGAACGAATTTATTTGGCACTAGGATTGGTACTAGTGCGTGATTTTGTCTAAAAATATGGTTTGATCTTTGAAAATGATTTTAACAACAACTAACACTTTTGATTATTTTAACCAAGCGGCAAAGGAAAAACTAAATATATTTATAAAAAAACAAACTAGGAGCCAATGCTCACATATTTCTAGTGGCACAAACCTAGACAAACACGACAGACCACGTTTACTTTAGATGTATTTCTTTTCTTCTTGAACCTTTGGGGCTTCCGTCTTGCCTCGACTGTGCAGCTGAAAACACCGTCTCTGTTTCCCCCGCGGAACGGTAAACCTCAGGAGAAACCCAACTCATTTGTGCTTGGGGGACCGCTTCTAAATTTAGTCCCGAGTTTGTCTCTCACCCAAGCCTCCCCTCGGCGCAGGCTGGGGGAACGCGACGCCTTCAGGGGGCTTTGGCAACAACGGGACTTTTGACACTGTAAAAGAATTCATTCAAACCCACATCATTATTTCCTCCAAACCGAGCCAAACAAATATATTTAGAGCTTAAGTGTGACAGACGTTGACAGGAATAAAAATGAGTAAATGTGAGCTTGAAACTGAAAATAGTAACCCGACCCAGTTGAAAATGTTTAGTTTAATCCAAGTACAATGTTGACTTTGGATTAGGCTTCATTCTGGGCAGTTACAGATAAGTGGAGTTATATTACTTCAGTTGATCAGTGTTTGAGTAGTTAAAGTGGCAATTTAGGAAACATATTTCAAACAGAGCAGGCAAACTTGGCAGTGCTGGAGAACTTAATGAGAGAAGGAGAAAAGTGACACGTTCACACCGAGATCACACTGCATCAGTCTGTACTCCGGTCTGACGTCCAGAGACTTTCCATTTCTTGAAAAGTAACGAGAGGCTCTCGCACTGTGATTTGTCCTGTGCGACAAGCCACGCAGCTGTGCTCCTGTCGTCCGGATCTTTTCTGGAATGAGCTTTTTCCAGACTACAAGAGCACTCCAGGGCTTTTTTTGGTGAAGTTGTGAAAACAAGACGCGACAAACAGGAAACCAAGCGAGCCCGTCTTGAAGTGCTTTCAGAGGTTTTCAAACAAAATCATTAAGCCACTACTATTGATGTAAATACGTAAACAATTCTCAACACATACACGACTATATAACCCAGGATGTAAATAAACATCCCTCTCTTATTGATTGTGTGGCAAAAAATCAATCAGTAAATGAACTGACTGAAACTGAAAAATGTTCTTTTTAGAAATATATGTACTCAGTGATTTCATGAAGTCTCAAATTGAGTCTGAGCAAGAAGTCCTGTGAAGTCGTGGTCTCACAATACTGGCAGTGTTCGTACATATGAATGCATAATCTGGTCGCAGTGAGACCCAGACTGATCCAGTTGTGGATCTGGACTAGAAACAGTGTGAGCCTGATGTTAAGGGTAAAGTTAAGGCCCCAAGTGTCAGGTTAGGTAAGCAAATGTAGGTCCACAAACCCAACTGGAGCCCATCTAAGACGCCAATATAAGCCCACGATGGACCGCATGGGGGCCCAAACAGACACATGCTGATTTTCCATGTGTTTTTGGTTGACAGGAGAAAACCACTGTGACACAGGGAGAACATACAAACTCTGCACAGAAAGGTCTGGGAGACTGAAGCCTTTTTCTGTAAAGTGCTAACCACTGAGCTATGTGTCGGCACTTGGCTGTAATCAGGCAACTCTTCATGATGTCACATACCAAAAAACTGTAACTGGCCAAACCAATAACTGCTCAATGTTTAACTTTTTGGACAATTTGGATCTGAAAGCTGCAAAATTGTCTAGTTTGCTACTAAAATAGTCAAAAACCACTTGGTGAGACAATGCAATTTAAGCACTATACACTGCAAAACAGGCTCTACAGACTGACCTGTTCAAAACTGCAGAACTGATAAGCCTTTCCTCTTCATGGTGACATTTCACTGTAACGAGAAGCAGATTTTCACTGGCATGGGGTTATTATAAAAAAAAAAAGCGCTATACACAGCACTCCTGAGCCTTAGGTGTGAGAGCTGGAATCTTCACTGTTTTTAATACACCCAAGTTAGTAATGGGACGTGGGCGCTATAGGTGAAAGGTAAAATTTGGGATTTTCTCTCGAGTATCAGGACCCAAACAAGCAAGAATCAATACTAATGTACTGTATCTCATCTAAAAATGAGAGAACACTGCTTTAGCTTGCAGTTTTTACATAATCCCTTTAATAAAAATTCTAGAAAGGTAGATTAAATATAAATACATATAAATACATAAGTCTTCTCCTTCAAAGCATCTCATTCATTAATCAAATGGAACACAACAGTCTTTAGAGAAGCTTTCTGACTTATCTGTAGATCACTTTTATTCAGGCTTCATCTGTGATTTGTCTCCGAGCGATTTAGCACTCACTGACTCAGACAAAGACTGATTGGGAATGCATAGGTGATAATTGAAAATGGAAATAAGGTGAGAATTGGATGGCATATGCAATCTTTATGACCTTTCATTTTCATTTCAGTATGGCATTAGTTTTCCCTCTTCACCAGGACATGTGCAGCGCCTGTGTGCCCAAAGCAAAGCCTGAGGGACACCAGTATGATTCTTTTTTAGGTTATTAGATTCATATTTATTCAACTCTTTTAGTCTGATATTTATTCATTTTTGTAAACATTTAACTGAGCATAAAAAGCAAAAACTAAACTTCACCTGACTTTAAACTAAAAATCTTTATAGCAGACCTGGGCAAACTGCGGCCCGGGGGCCAGATGCGGCCCTCAACCTGTTTTAATCAGGCCCCACGTTTTGGAGGAACACTCATTGAAAAAAACTAGTAACATTTGTAGACTAGAAAAATTATTTCACGTGAATTAAGTCCAAACTTTTATTCTTTGACAGTGTATAACAAAATGTCATAATCGAAGAAGAAAAATCTCATATAAATACAAGATATATATATTTTTCCAGAATAAAGTCAAATGTAAAAAGTTGCAAATTTCCAAGATTAAACTTGAACTTTTATGATACTACAATTTTAATTTTAATCTAGGTGATAGTTTACACACAAGGTCATAAAGATCGAAATTATAATTGTGTGTTTTTAAGCAAATATTTGTCTCTTCAAAGTTCAAGTTTAATCTTGTTTAAACATTTTTTAATGGCTTAGACTTTATTCTCAGGAAAACCATGACTTTTCTCTTGGTGTATAACTAAGACTTTCTTGTAAAAATGCGTTTACAAGTTTATTCTGATATAGCACTTTTTTCTTTCTTTTTTTTTTCTTCTTTTTTTTAATAATGAAAAAAAGAAGAACCACTTGCCTGGGTTATATATGGCCCTTGGGTAAAAATAATTGCCCACCTATGCTTTATAGTATACTTAAAGTGTGTATGACAAATCGGTCAATACCTGTTATAATTACATGATTCAAGAACAAGTTTGTGAAAAAAAGTCCTGTTATATTAGAATAGATTTGGTCTATTTTATTACATGATTTTAAAGCTAAAAATGTTCTAACTGGGATACAATTTGGGACATTTTTCCTAATCAAGCCTCTGCTGTGCCTCTGTGGTGCCGTCACTGCTCAGCTTCACAGAACATAAGAAATGGAACATTCTCCAGGTGATACAACAACACTGTTTGTGTTCTGATGAGCTCTCTTGTTTTGAATCACAGGGACTAAAATAATGACGGTGAAGGCCACTGATGCTGATGATCCCACCACTGCAAACGGAGAGCTGCGATATTCCCTTGTCCGAGGTGGAGATGGAAAATTCCAGATTGATGAGATAACAGGTGGGAATGTCATAATATTTAAAAGATATGTATTTTGTGAAGTTTCAATGATATTCCAGGATTGCTTCCTCATCCAAAACACAGCTGGACGTCTGTTAGATACTATTCTTTTCCACATCTGAGTTTCAGAAAACATTGTTGCAAATTTTCCACATTTGTGATGCCATAGATAGATATTTTGTTTTGAAATGCAATCTGCCAGAGTAAAGATTGAAAAAAGTTTTAAGGGTCTTTTATGACAATCATATGAATCATGTTGATTTTTTTTCAATTGTTGTTATAACGCTACGGATGTAATGATATTCAAAGCTCACAATACAATATTTTTTTCGATTTGAAGCTTACAATGCAATATTTATCATGGTATCACAATATTACAGAGAGCCCACGATATTGAAACATCAAAACTACATTTTCCAGTCATTCCTTTTTCATTTTTATCATTCAGTGATTCCTTTTCTTGGTGCTAGTTCATAGGTTCAGATTAAATTGCTCTCTAAATATAGTGGCTAAAAGGTTGTTGTTTTTTTGCATAAAATGTGTGTTAGTGGCCTAACATTGAGTATTTTATTGCAAGTCATGCTGTTAAAAATCAGGTGATGACAACGCTATAATGTGACCATCTTGGTATCGTGGTATCACAATATCATCAATTTTCATCAAGGTTTACAGCTACAGCCATTATTTTGTGTCTAACCAAACCAAACTACAGCAATGTCATGATGATCAAAGCTTTTACGCAATTGCTCAGTGTAACAAAAGTGTGCCCATGACATGTTGTTGTTTGTGCAGGGATGCTGAGCTGCAGCAGAGCAGACCTGGACAGGGAGAGCGTTCCTCAGTACATCCTGGTGGTCCGGGCTCAGGACATGAGGGGCAAACCTTCTGGAAGCACCGCCACCGCCTCTGTCACCATCGACGTGTCAGACATCAACGACAACATCGCCTCCTTCACCTCAAGTAAAACCGGCCTCAGAATCAATACCAGTGCAGGAAAAGATCAGTCAGCAGCATTGTTGTGGTGTAACTCCCATGTCTTTGTGTTCACAGATCACTTTGACGTGACCGTGCCTGAGAACCATAAGCTGAATGAGAAGATCACCACTCTGCAGCTGGTGGACAGAGACACCCTCCAGAACAAAGTGCCCCGCATCTCCATCAGCGGGGATCACTCCAGAATGTTTAATGTGCAGCTCACCAACCCTCACAAAGACGGAAACCTGCTTCTGAGACAGGTAATGCTAAAGTTCTACCTGATATAAATGTCTACAATAATGGCGCACAATACACAAAATGAGCTTTCTATAAATCAGATTCAGTCTTAACAAAACCAAGGACACTTGTCAGATGAAATATCAAACTCTTTTATGTAGAGCTGATGCATTTTGCAGAGCCTTTGTCTTGCAAGTGACAAAGAAACTTTGTATTTCTAACAGTTTAAATACAGTATTTGACTATTTTATGTTCACTCATTGTATATTTTTAAGTAGCTTGAGTAACTGATATTGTAGAAGAAATATAATATAATGTCAACTTTGTAAGAAATATTTACTCGTAGCTAATTTCATTATACATTACACCCATGACTGTCAGTTTATTGTTGATATTACAATTTAGCTGCCTAAAAAAACATACAGACAGGGAATATGAACTGTGAATAGGAACCCACACATAACATGACTACATTTCTGTCTTACATGTTGTAAAACAAGTTTGTAGATAATTTAAATTATCTAATTAGGAGGAAAAACATCAAAGTCAGTCCAAAATGTCAGCCTTTTTTGTTGTAGTAAAATTGGGTATTGGCAACATTCATCAAGATATGCACTACTTTTAACCAAATCACTAGCCTTTAGATCTGTCAGTGGTCCCCTGTCACCTTCCATTCTAAATTCTAAACATTCTTATGACAATAGGGGTGCATGGTAGCAGTGTAGTTAGAACTCTGGCTTCCCAATAAGAATATTGTGGGTTCAAGTTTGGGGTCAGACCAAATAAGCATCTCACAATCTTTCTGGGTGGAGTTTGCCTTCTCTCCCAATGTTACTGTGGGTTTTGTCTGGGTACTCTGTATGCAGAAAGAGCCTCCACTCATTGACACAAACCGTGGAAACAAGTCGAGAGTTTATTACTGTGCAAAAACAAACATTATGTTGCTAATTCAACATTTGTAAATGAAATTCGACCCTACGACCCATAAACATTACATTCAGGTGAGTGAAAAAACAGCGAGAAAAACACTGTCTCAAGCTTCAGGAACAGACATCTGTCGTACCGGTTCATATCTGATTAAAACAGCTAGCTTTCATCCTATTTTGTTGTTTTAATCAAAGAAGCTTCCCCAGCATGGAGCATGCACAATAGAGCGGTCGACTGATAATCCCTCTATACGTCATTTGGCACCAGAGTGAATGATCATTCTATGTTTGTCTAGAGTGTTGGCCCTATAACGAGTTGGCCCCTATCCAGAATGTTCTTCTGCCTAAGGCCTATAGTTACTGGGATAGGATCCAGTCACCCACTAACCCAACAACAAATGAACTAATATTCCTTTAAAAAATAATAACTGTTTTTTTCTCTAGAAGTGTTTTCATGAACAGAAACTTAACTAGAGGACTTTGAATAGTTTGAATCCAAATATTTAGGACATCCAAAAGAAGCTCAAATCAAGTGTGTAATAGCTTGCGGTAGCTGTGGCTCCAAATAGCAGGCCTCTCCTCTCCCATTCTCCACGGCACCAGTGTTTACATGCTGGAGTAAACCTGCTATCGGTCACACGCCAGTGGAGGTCTTATTGTGGCTAAGCTGTTTACACATTGCCTTTGATAGCCTGCGCCGCGGTACCCCTGTTAGCGTGCATAATCCCGTTAGTCGAACGAGCCTCTCTACCTGCACTGCCCGGTATGCTCGCACACAATGCAGCTATCTCCGGCGTTTCTTTTGGAGCTCACGGATCGGGAATGCTAATCCCAACTGGAGACGTGACAGTAAGAACAGCTTCCTACCACATATTTGTCGACATGAAAGTGTAAAGTACAACTCCAAAAGACTGCAGAGATAAAAGAGTCAAAGGAACCTGGAGTGTTCCCGCTGCGCTAACATGTTTGGCGCTCGAGAAAGGGGAGGTGTTTTTTTATGCACCTTAGCTGTTTGACAGTGCAGTGCCATGACATTTAAAGCCTTTTTACACCTGTGCTGTCAGAACGCACAGGTGTGAATGTAAAGGATGAGTAAGGCACTGCAGGAACAGGTAACGACAGGGATCTGGATCAGTAGGGGAGCACTTGCAAGAAGTTCAAAGTGTCATCTGTCAAGCTTGAAGAAAAGGTGTTAATTCAATTTAAAGACTGAGTAGAGTCTAAACTGTAATGGGGATACTACACCAGTGTATAATAAAGCAATCACTCTCACAAAAGTAATTAACTTTAATGTAAAAAAAAAAAAAGACAACACAAGGCCCTTTTCACACTGCGGCTAGGCTAGTTTAGTTTTGCCTCATGTCTGCGGATAGTTTTTTCTTGTTCAATTTGTAAAGATGCACTAAAATTAATCAATAGTAAAAAATCTCAAAGCAGAGTGGGTTTTATAATCACTGGCAGCAGCGAGATCAGACCTTCAGATACGAGGTAAATACTTCACCAGAGAAAGACTAAAGACTACAATAGCCACTATAAAAGTGAACATTTTTGACAGAAAGCTAAAAGTGAGTAAAAAAAATTAACTAATAGACAATTTGATAAAAATACATTAAATTACATGCCAACTGTTTGTTTTTTTAAGCTAACTCAGTTTGCAGTTATTTTAACATTATTCGTTACATTAAATATAGGTTAGGATTAACTTCAAGACACATACAGTACATTGTATAAATAAATACATGGGTTTTACCTGAAGTATTTACCTCATATGTGAATGTCGTAACATGTGGAAAATGATCATCTGATTATAACTTATTGTTATCTTTGAGTGAATTAAATATTAAACTATTTAAGGTGTTTCAGCTAGTTCTCCATAGGGAATGAGAGGGACTATCTACAAGTATTTTCAGACAGAAATTAGCCTAGCAGCAGTGTTATGAGGGTATAATGTTTTAGGGGAATGTTTTGTAGGGGGATTTTGCTCATAGACTCAAACAGTGAAAACAAGTCAAAAAGTTACATTCAGGTGAGTGAAAAAACTGCGAGAAAACACTGTCTCAAGTTTCAGGAGACAGATGTCTGTCATACCAGTTCATACCTGATCGAAAAAGCTAGCCCGTTTTGTTGTTTTATTCAAAGAGGTTTCCCCTGCTAACCAGACGGAGAGCGGCTCTTTCTGCATAACGCATGCACAGTAGGGTGGAAAGTGACGTTGACCGAAAATGTTTCTATAGTTTCACACAAATGTAGCACCCATTATTATAAAACTATCGCCCACAAAAGTGACAGCAAATTAGTTTCTCAAAAGGTTAATGCAGCTAATGCAGACGTGAGGTTAAATCATGTTTCTCTTCCTCCAGCCTTTGGACTATGAGACCATCCCTGTGCACACTTTCACTGTGGAGGTGCGTGAGGACTTGGCAGAGCGGCCTCCCGAAAACAGCCGATCTGCAATTACCACTGCCACGGTAAAGACTATACCATAATGCATTTACAAACATTTCTAGCATCTGTTGATTCATTTTTGATGTGCGTATGAACAGATCACCATCAAAGTTTTGGATGTGGATGAGCCCCCAGTTTTCTCCCAGCAAAGCTACACCTTCACCGTGCTGGAGGAACGCATCATGCAGAACATCGGCAGTGTCTTAGCTGTGGACCCTGACAAGGCCAAGAACATCATACGGTACGCACAAATATGCCATTGTTCTCAACCTGTGGTCTGCGTACCACTGATGATACTTGAGTTGCATCTGGTGACACGCAAGTTTGAAAATGTTTGTTTCTTTGTGTATGTAGGTTACTTTAAAACTGGTTTAGTCAAATTTTAGAGCATGTTTAGTTGGAATTTCTCATAAGTTAAGACAAATGGATGGGAGAGTTTGTGTGAAAAGGGGTTGTACCAACTTTTTTTATGTAATATCTATGCCTGGCTGTCGTCCTTTAGTCATTTAGTCGATTAATTAGTCAATAGAACCTTAGCCAACCAAAATTTCTATTAGTCGAGTATTATTTCATTTATATTATAAGGACTTGTATTGAACAGTAACAAAAATTATCTAAATGTAGAGCTTTTTATTCCTCAAAACCAACACATATTTGTCCTCATTTAAGCTGCTAGCCTCCTCAGTGTGACATTAATTGTAAATATATACTACCAGCTCCTTGTATGACTGACACATAAAACACACCTTTGCTTATAACACCTTTCTGATTGCTCACAGTTTGACAAAAACCTTGAGCGCCCACAAGAAAAGGAAAAAAGATTTGGAGCCAGTGCCCTAAACTAAACGCCACATTGTTTGTCATTTTCAGCTACTCCATCTTGGACCCGGACTGCCCGTTCTCCATCAACCCCAGGACCGGTGTGCTGTCCACGGTCAGGCCCCTGGACCGCGAGCTGGAGGCCACACACATGTTTCAAGTCAAGGCGCAGGAGGATGGGAGCGGTACGTCACCCAAAGGCACAGCACACAGCTTTATTAATACGCTTCCTCAGACAATAGATCTTCACACTCCCATTCTGAGCATCTGCTTTTTGTTCACAACAACTCACATTTGCTATGGAAAAAGCAGTGGAATGTGTTAGCGGGTTTATATAAACGCTGCCTTGACACCTGGAAGCACAGACGAGGGTGTTGCCACTTTTATTTGGTCTCTTGAGATTATATTGTTTTATAGTACGTTTGGAAGATAGATAAAAACTTCAAAGTTGTCATCTGAGCAAAGTTTTAGAAGATCGAGACAGTTTGACTATAAATCCAGTTAATCAAGACAAAATGATTTTTGGATAAACGTCAAAACGTGTCAATCTCTATGGATCACTCCAGACAAATGAGGGATAACATAACATTATTCTATGTTATTGTAAAACATATTTTTATATATTAAATAGCAAGCTAAAGCCATGCATTAGAACATTCTTCATGTAAATATTTTTTCTACTGTGCAATATTACAGTTGAAGGAATAACATTTCCATAGAAACGAGCAGGAGAAGGTCATTTGGAGATGTAAGCCCTCTCAGAGATAAGACACACATTCTTCATCATGTTTTTAGTCCAAGAAGAACATCCAAAGAATGATTAAGCATACTTTTAATCAAGTCTTTGAGATTTAAGATAAAGCCTCATCTGTATAAGTCATGTTTTAGGAGTGTATTTTGAAGCTCGAGCATGGTGTTCTGACAGCCTTGTATACAGTCTTTATTAAACTAAAAATAGAAAGTTCAAGAATCCACAGTCACTGAAGAACATCAGTGTAAAGCACAGAACATAACAAACAAGAGGCAAATGAATAGCCTCTTTAAATCTTCAAGCTTGACTTTATGATCAAGCACCTGTTTTCAGTACAAACTACACAGAAGGAGACAGATGTGGGTGGTGCTTGTCTGAAAGATCTTAGAGGAAATACAGTGTCAAAAATAACTGTTCAAGCTTTGTATAACTGACTAGAATATGTCAGTTTCTCAAGCAAAGTGAGTTTAAAACCTATACTGATTTTCACTCACATCACTTCTCTGTAAGTTTTTGAGTTTGAAAAAGACGTTGCAGTGACTAATGACATTTCTATTTTTTACTGACTTTATTGTTCTTTTATGTTTCTGATCATAAACACTTACCATCAAACAAATCCACTGCTGCTCTCTCACGCTTTTTAAAGTTTAACTTCACTTTAATATGACACTAACCCTGGGCTCAGACTGCATGCGGTCCAATGAGGTCACTGTGGCTATCATTTTAAAAAACAAAAGGAGTTTAGACAGTCGTGCAATCTGGTGCTGCCTGCAAAAGTACTCCGATGTTCTGGATCTTTTCCATAAAAATTTTCACCAGACCACCGCAGCCCATTACAACCTTTCACTTTACAGGTATTACATGAGCACATGGTCTCAAAAGAGTTGTGATCAAAGATCATGACAGCAACAGAACTGCTGAATATGAACTATTCTATGTGAAAGTCGCTCAGCACAGTTGGAGCTGGACAGGGAACAGGCTTAGGCCAAGGTTAACCCCTAAAACCTGCCCACATTCACATTTCAAAAAGAACTGACAATTTGCACAGTGCTGAAGAGAGTGCAGAAGTGAAAATTTGTGTCACAACAGACTCATGGTTAGTCAGTTTTGACTATGTTGTCCCAGAAGTTGCAAAAACGATACTTAAAGCCCATATGACAGGTTAACACATTTTTCTAATTTTGTTTGGTGTGATAGTCTTTGTGGTAAATATTTATCATAGTTTTACAGCAGTAAAGTTGAAATTTATGAAGAAATTGACAAAGAAAAGGTACAAATTAGAGGAAGTAATCTGAGTTCTATAACAGAATCCCTCCACATATGTCATCAAAAAGCGACAAAATGCAAAGACATTGTACACACAATTAACACTTTTTACTGGGAGTTTAAGCAATAATTTAACACAGTTAAAGTCTTATAAGTTATAATACTTTGTCACGTTGTCACTTCTGGGTTAGTTATGTTGATTTTGGCCCAGATTTACAATGTGGTTGCTAGGTAACATTTGTAGATTCCCCTCCGCTTATGTCATATTTACTGGACAAAAGACAAGAATAAACTTCCTAAAAGCAACCAAATTGGGTAAAAACAAGCTAAGCGTTTAGTCATAATCATGTTTGCTCTATTTTACCAAAAGTGTACTCCAACCTGTCATACGCACTTTAAAGACTTTATATCATTACACAGTGATTTAGTATTTAGAGTCCATTTAAACATTTCACCAAATATTCAATAGTTCAAACCTCACCTAAGAATGAACTGATGTCCTTGAATACGGTACATTACCTGCAACGGCATTCTTACAAAACACTAAAAATGAAAAACAATTTGATAACTTCACAAAATGGCTGTCCTGGTAAATACTTAAAGAAAGGCAAAGAAACTGTATAACAAACAATAACTTTTTCTGTTGTTTCAAGGTGTGGAAAAAATCATTTCAGTTTGAGTCATTTGCAAGTCTCATTCGAACACACAGTCATTTATTTATGGTTTGACTTTGCACATCAGAATGCTTATCACCATTTAGGATCCACATAAATCAACTTAATACCTGCTTTTACGACTTTCTTTGCTGGGGAAATTGTTTAACATTTTCCTCGGGTCTCTGGCCAATAAAAAGAAATATACAAAGAAAACAATCCAGGCATAATTCATCTTGTCTTTTCTCCCCTAACAAAGTGTAGACAGTATGAACTTTTTATGCCGTTGTGGAAAGACATTACAAGAGAATAGGAAAAAACACCTTAATTTTAAAGCTCTAAACTACTTCTGTAGTTTACTCACATAATAGTAGCAAAAAAAGTATTACAGGTTTTTCGTCTTGTCATGCTTTTAGAAATAAAGAATTTTAAGTGCTAACATGTATTCAAGTGATTCTCTTGGGACTTGACTAGGACTTTTCTTTGACTTGAGACTCGTGCATCTTTGATTTCAGATTTCAGACCCAAACTGTGTTTCTGACTTTTCCATCTTTGACTTTGACTTTTCCAAATTTGATCTTGGACTTTTCCATCTTTGACATGGGACTTGACTTGGACTTTTCTTCTTTGATTTCAGACTAATCTTGGACTTTTCCATTGTTGACTTGGGACTTGAATTGGACTTTTCCATCTTTGAACCAAATCTTTTCTTGGACTTTTCTATCTTGACTTAATACTTGACTTGACTTTTCCAAATTTGATCTTGGACTTTTTTATCTTTGAAGTGGAACTTGACTTGGACTTTTTCTCCTTCGATTGCAGACTTACCTTGGACTTTTTCCATTGTTGACTTGATCCTGGACTTTTCCATCTTTGACCCAAACGTCGTCTCGGACTTCCCATCTTTGATTTGGGACTTGACCTGGACTTTTCCATATTTGACCTGCAACTTGACATTTTTAACTTCAGATCTGACTTGGACTTTTCCATCTTTGACCCAAAATTGTCTTGGACTTTTGCATCTTTGATTTTGAATTTAACTTGGACTTTTCCATCTTTAACTCAAGACTTGATTTTTCCATCTTTGACTTGGGACTTGACTCAGTCTTGAGACCTTCAAATTCAAGTCACCAGGTTGAAAGACTGGCCACACTGATGCAGATTTTGTCTTGTTTTCTTTAGGTCTGGAGACATTCGTAAAGTAGACATCATCGTTCAGGACATCAACGACAACAAACCAGAGCTGATCGCGGAGGATATTTTTGTGTGTGAAAACGACAGAACCAACATGGTAAGAATATATAATATAAATATAATATAATATAATAATATATATTATCTTATTAGCATGTTTTATCGGTTACATAGCTTTAGGTAATGTTATTGTGTGAAAGGAACTTGTCATTTTTAGCGCCGCTAAAAAAAGGATAACAACTTCAATTGGAAAACCTGATAATGATTTGCTAATTAGCTAATTGTATGCAGGACTTGCAAGCATTAACTTTCTGTGTTTTTAAAAGTTGTAGTCGAGTAGTCATGGTAACAGATGGAAATGGAAGCTAAAAAGAAATTTATGACAGCATTTAGTGTTATGTGCATAGAAGTAGCTTTTAAAAAATGTTCTGAAATGGCACAATGAAACTCTTCATGGAGATGCTATAGAACAAAAAATGCTAACTAATGTGTTCCAGAAGTAAATTTCACCATTAACTATAGACTTTCCCTAAAATACATTATTATCATGGTACTTACTGCACCTCTTGTTCTCTTCTCTTTTCCTTACCTCTCTTTCTCTTTGTCTCTCCTCTGTTTCTCTCTTCTCTTGTGTTTCTCTCTCTTCCTTTTTTCTCATTCTGCTCTTCTTTTGTTTCTTTCTCACTTATCTCTGTTCTTTTTATCTCTTCTCTTTCTCCCTATTTTTCTCTCAATCCACTCTACTCTCTCATCTGTTTTTTCCCTCTTTTCTGTTTCTCTCGCTTTCTCTCTATCATTTCTCTCTCTCTTTTCTCTCGCTCTCTATTTCATCTGGTTCTCTCTTTCTCACGTTTCTCTTCTTCACCCTTTCTCCTGTTTCTCTTTCTCCTCTCTTCTCTCTTTCCTGACTTCCACTTCTCTCTCTCTTTCTCTCTTTTTCCTTCCTTCCACCTCCCTCTCTCTATCCCTCCTCCACCTCTCTCTCATTTAACCTGCTCTCTCTCTCTACCTTTCTACCTCTCTCTCTCTCTCTCTCTCTCTCTCTCTCTCTCTCTCTCTCTCTCTCTCTCTCTCGCTCTCTGGTTCTCTCTTCCTTGTGTTCTCTTCCTCACTCTTTTCTCATGTCGTCTGTCCTTCCTGTATTCTCTCCACCCCCTTTCCCTCCACCCCTCTTCCTCTCTTTCTTTCTCTCTCTCTGTTCTCTTTTCTTCATTTTTCTCTTTTTCACTCTTTTCTCATCTCTTCTGTTTCTTTTCATCATCTCTTCTCTTCTTCCCGCTCCTCCCTCTCTCTCTCTCTCAGGTGCTGGGAACCCTGAGAGCCACAGATAAGGATGAACAGCCTGCTTCCTTCAGCTTCAGCCTGGCCAGTCCCAGCTCTAACTTCTCCATCCGAGATCACGGCAGTAAGCTCTCTCTCTCGTTCTATTTTCTTCTCCTTACATACAAACACTCTTGTTGCTCTACACAGGCCTTCTGATGTTGTTACCATAGCGATAAGTGCGGGGCTTTGTTGCGGCCGCTGAAATGATTTGAACTTGTGCGTGGTGATCAGACAGGCAGGGATTTAGAGGCGGTCCGGGACGAGGAGAGCTGAGTCTAATCAACAGCAGTAAACGGTAAATAAGATTTGCCGTCTTATGGAAGCCGCAGACGAACTGACAAATGTTAGAAAACACTGCCAGAGTAAAATCATATGTCCACTACATAATGTTGAGCTTCTGCAATCAAAGAACTCTGATTTCAGATTGCAAGACCTGATTATAACTTTTAAACCGCCAGTGCAGAATTGAGTCTAGAGATTTCCAAGCTAAAGAAACTTATTATAAAGAGGAGTCTGAAATTACTTTTGGAAACAGAGGAGGTAATAGTAAGCTTGAAGTTAGAAAAAAAAGTTTTAGGCTTACCTTTACAAAATGCATAAATTGGCCATGTTTGTGTACAGACGGGGGAAAAAAAAATATCAGATGTTTTTTGTTGTTTCTCTTGTTACAGAAACTTTATTGACCATGAAATGTCTTAGTTTGCATTGTGATAATTTTCAACAGACACACTTTCTCTTCTTTAGCTGTACAGAGATTTTCATTGTGTCCAACATTTTGCAGTCTGTTAGCACTTTAAAGTTTGCAGTTATGTCTCTGTCTTCAATCTTAAAGTTTCCCAGAGTTACTTTACGATTCCGATCAGAAAAAATTGCGTTTCCCTAGGCTTGTTTTTGGTTTAATAACATCTTTTGTTTTTGGTCTGAGCTTCAAAATGTAAGTGCAGTGTGATGGTGTTGGTTTAACTCTGCTCATCTGAAAGATTTTGGTCCGTCAGGCTGATGGGATTATGTTGGTTTTGTTCATCATAACAACTGTTGTCACTGTTTCTGTGAAAAACCAAGTCTCTTCACTCCTAAAATGCTTTTGCGGTTAAGGCATAACAACCTTAAGCAAGAACATAATAAACTTTGATACAAATGAAGGCTTCTAAATGGTGTTAAATTTGGAATTTCACTTCTCATTGCTTTTATAATACTTGTTGACACCACAGTTTATGTCTACACTTGTTGAAAAAGGAGGGCAATACTTATAACATCATTAAGAGCTTTAAAGGATTTAATTTTTTTCTGATATTGTGATTGTGAACAAACATCATAGATCAGTTTAAGAAGGTGTGTTAATAGGCTGAGCCTAACATGTCCAGGGTCATATTATGAAGTCTGCGATATCACGGACATGGTTTCCCTCGTCAAGTTTGGGATTTTAAAAAAGAAAACTTGAGACTTTGCGGGTGGAAAGTCTGGAGCTAGCGTGTGCACTTTTCAGAGACGTAGCAGGAGATCTGTTATTTCAGTTCTACAGAAGACAGTCTGAGGAGGTTTGTGTTTAGTGCATAATCATTGATTGTTTCACTGATTCTGGGTTTTATTCTGGAAAAAGCTGAAGCCATAAAATTACTGCACATGATGTTTATCAGCAAGTGTGTTTTATGACAAAAATCTTGTGGTCACATGCATGGTTTAACCAGGCACACAAAACATCGGAGCAGTGTGGATATCCCACTCTACGCGCACACTCAAACAACGTCAAAAACAGCTTCACTCGCTGCCCATCTGCTCATTCTCACATGTCACACACACAGAGTGGCTTTATTATTTCCCTCCTCACACTCCTCGGCTTTGCGCATATGTGCACACTCAAACTTCACAAGCACATATAACATGACGCATGTGAAATCTCATATCCTGTTGTTTTGTGAGCCTTAATTGTAAAGCACAGTTAGGCTAAAGTCATCACATTTAAAACAGTCCAATATGTTATTCAGAGAAGCAGAGTTCACTTCAGAACTTGACTGCAGCGTCTTTCTCGCTCCTCTTCCTCTTCCGTGTGTCAGTCAAACAAATTAGCTCATTATCAGTTCATAAAGATACATATGAGATTCACCAGATACTTTGGTGTGAAGAGGGCGTGGTGTGAGGTGTGAGGTGTGAGACAGGATCAGGTGCATAGATCTGATACTCCAACAACAGTGGCCTTTATGAATCTGAACTTTTTTTGTGTACATGACAGTTGAATTATGTCCCCAAATACTTTTTCACTCACTGTTTCTTAAATGAGACTCCAGATCTGTACAAAGGCTGCTCTCCTCACAATAAGAAAGCATATTTGTCAAGCTATTTTTGACCAGTGAACATGTTAAACAGGTCAAATGTTAAATGCCATAATGGTGTTGAAAGCAAAGAAACACATCACCTTGGTTAGAAGGAGGTGAGATTTCATCCTCCTCAAAAGTCACATACACTGTAAAAAGTTATAGGACATTTAAACTTAAAAATGTAAGCACAATTTCTGCCTTAAAGTTTTATGTCTCTGTCTCTCTCTCTTTCTCTCTATGACTTTTTTACAGTGTGTAATTTATCTTTTAAGTTTGCCCACTTTCAACTTATGTTCACCCGATCTCACTGACCTTTTTATGATTTAAAGCCTGTCTGCGATGTATGTTATAGGCGCCAACTCAAACAAACTTCACTCATTACAATAAAACCAAATATATTGCAGAACTAAAACTCTGGCAATCAAATCTCTCAAGCGTTCCAAGTGAGGGAGAGGTTAAATTTAGAAGAGAGCGCTGCTGGCTGCTGTTAAAGACGGCATTATAGGAGTCCTACACTTCATTAATAATCACATTGTGGAGATGTTGAACTCCAAACTCCCAGTGACCATCTGATCATTTGAAGATATGCATATGAGTCATGAAGAGGTAGGGGCAGGTTGTCAGTTTAATCAGTTTTCTCCAGCACAGATGTATTGTTAATGTATCTCTTCACATGAAAATTAGTTTGCAGTGCTCTGTCTGCATCTACATACAATTTGTTCACTCAAATCCTTGAAGTTTTCTTGTTTAGGATATCAGATTATTGGCTAATTCTTGTGTAAAATATATCTTGCTGAATATTTTGGAGGCTCAGAATACTTTAAGTAAGTGAGCAAAACATTTAACTGATGTAAAAAAGTTTAAAATACATATTTGTTCCTGTCAGTGGCTGGCAGCGCAGTGGCAGAGTGGACAATGCTCTTGTCTCACAGCAAAAAGGTTGCGGGTTAGACTTCTCTGTAGCCTGGGTGGAGTTTGCATGTTTCTTCCTGTGTCAGAGTGGGTTTCCTCCAGGCACTACAGTTACCCCACCGATCAAAGCATGTATGTTAGGGTAATATCCTCCAGCTATGGTTGTCCTGACCAAGCAAGAAGATCTGGAAATGGGCCCTCGAGCTCACTGCTCCTGAGGAGATTGCCCAGAGGCATTAAAGGGGAAGATAACCTTAACCTTAAAATGTTATAAAGAAGCAAAAATCAGATACAATGTCTTCAATTGTATGGGTCATTCAAACAAATTTTCAAGTCAAGTTTCCAAAAATGACAAACTATACATTAGATTTGGACTTTCTGAAAGTGCAGTTTCCAAATAAATTGTGTGTTTTGTTGTTGTTTTTTTTGTTTGTCTGTTTGTTTTTTATCTATATTACTTTCCTTAGCTTGTAACCATGGATCTATCATAATTTGTTACTAAATACAGGGAAGGAAAAAAGAACAATATGATTCCATTAAATACTGTATAGTAAAACAGTTATCGAAATAAATGCACAATAAATGTGGCTTGAGTTACTTTCAGGTGCAGGCAGTCAGTTCGTTTCCAGTTCAGAGAAGTGCGTACATCCTTCTGCAAGACATTTGACATTTTAGTGATTCAAGAATTATTATAAGAAGTTAGAAAAATAGTTTCCTCCAAATGTGTGAAAACCTATTTTATGTTATTTGATTTTTATTAACATTCAGGCAGATGTTTTTGTGATATTTTTATTAGAAATTAATTACACTGAAGCTTTGCAAAAAGGTTTATATTTGATCCGATAGAAAAGGTTACATTTGAAATGTGTAACCTTCTGCGTTAATTAAAAAGTAAATGACTTCAAACAGAAGCAGACTTAACTAACTTTTTATAGTTTATTATTATGTTTTAGCATTTATCATCAAAAACAGCTGAAGTTTACTACTCTCACTCTGAGTCTCACAAAACACTTCAAACTTCCCACTTTCAAACTTCCCATTTCTCTGTCAGCCTGTAACTCTACACGACTACAAATATTTTTTAAATGTTTACTAACCTAAATGCGTTCTACCTGATTTTTACAGTGCTTACTTGCAGCATGTCCAAATTAGTCAAAGTGGCAGTTCAGAAGAGCATTTTCACAACTTTCAGAAGTCAGCTTGATTTGAACTAGGCTAACAACAAGTTCAACATGTTCTTTAACAAAAAACATGACTAACATGACAATTCGCAAAACTCAATTCAAAATGTTTTTGTGAACCTCAGCTTTACCAACCATAATTATTTTGTTTTAATATGATAAAAAATGATTTGGGTTTTGATCCCCATTCAGTCATGGTAGAGCGGTAAAGGCTTGTTTACACCATGTTGTCCAGTTTACATTTTGACTCTATAGTGGACATGCGTCAAGGACATCCAGCTCTTTTGTTTGTCTTGAATATCAGTAGCGACACAATTTCTGCATCAGACGCACATCCAGGCTGAACTCTTTGAGATACTCTTGTGAATCATTTAAATGTCCAGAAGTAAAGAACAAAACATGTTAAATAACGGAGAGTAATTGGAATGTGCCTGTACAGTTGAAAATAAAATGAAAAAGGGCCTTAACATAGACAAAAAAGACTGTTCTCCCCTGGTATTAAATAATCACTTATACAAACAGAAACAGCACAACATGTAAATAACTTGCATAGTAGGCTGCATGAGACAATTACCATGAGAAAAATCTGCTAGCTTAAATTAATTGTTGTTGTTTTTTGTCCCCTTAGCATTAGGTGGCCAAATGCAATTAAACTAACAATTTTTGTGTGAAAACTATTGCAACAAGTAGGATATTGACTGATCAGCTGAAATGCAAAGCATATTGAAAAACAACACAAAAACAGTGCAAGGACATTAAGATAATGTGCTGCTTTTTTCGAATTTCGAAAAATTAAATTTTGGTGCCATTTGAAAAGGTTCACTCAACCCTTTTGTTCCCGAGCGCTCCAGTACAGCTTTCTACTGCACGCTCCATCACTTTTCCTAACCTTGTCGTACACAAAGGGCTCCAGGAAAGTGTTAGCCAGTGTGCTAGTGCTAATATTCACACATGAAAGCCCAGGATGAAACACTTAGCTGGAGTGTTACTATTTCATCGAGCGGGTGGATAGATAAAGAGAGGAAAAACGGCCCTGTGCGCCTCATACATTTCCTGAGGCCCGGAGGGAACTGACATGGTGCGGCGGGCAGGAGAGATGGAGGAGGAGCAGAACATAGAGGAGATTAGGAAGGATGGATGTAGTCTGTGTACTCTCTGTTTATGACATGTGCAGAGTCTGTGCAGACTCCGAGCTCTGGTCTGGATAGAGACCTGCTTTAGTTCAGTCCTGTAGTCCTTTGCTCTGACTTGAAGTTGTTCAGGTTTTACACACTACATAGAAAACACTATTTCAGCTTCAGTCATCCTGGTTTGGCATTTGTTTCTAGATTAGTCCAGATTTTGGGCTGAAAAGCTGACTGAACCTAACCTGACCAGCCAGATGGTTTATCTCGCGATATTTGTGAATTCACAAACACAAGATAAACCATCTGGCCTTCCAGCCGCCCGATTGGATTGAAAGTCCGAAACAGCGGAATTCGGCCCACTCACACCACAGCAGCGTGGTTTTGAGGCCCAATCACATAACAGCAGAGCGGGCTAACATGGGCTGTTAGCACCGAGTCTAATTCAAGCTAAACAAAGATGGCGGCTCCCATGGATGTGTTGTTTGCTGCTTTTGATGCAGTTTTAGCAGAAATAAGAAGTCATTTCTTTTTGAAAGAAGAGCAGTATGTGTGACACGTACTTGTTCTATCTCACGCAGACATTGGATACAGCATTATGAGTTGTTGCTGTAATTGGCTAAGCTCAAATAAGGTAGGCCCCACATCCAATCAGCTCAAAGTATTTTACTAAACGCCCCACCTTTTCCCGAGCTCTTTTAGCTAGTCAAGTTCCAGATGGATATGAGAACTCAGATAGGAGTTCAACACAGATCCATCTGGCGTGAGCCAGGTTAGACTGAACCCATCTTGGCTCCAACCCTGGGTTTCAGATATCGCCTGATGACCAATCAGAAAAATAGAGCTGATACATGAATAACTATCAATCATGCTCACAAATGGATTTAATCCCTCAATGGTTCATTGTGAAAAGATTGTCATCTGGATCAAACAAGGACCAAAGTAATTGATTTTTGCGATAAAGGAAAATCTTTAAACACAAAAGGGGATACAAGGAGCATACAGTATACAAACTCCTTTGTCTGAAGAAAAGCCTTTGACAAGGGGCACTTAATGACAATTCTCACTCTAACCCTATTTTCAACATGTCTGGTGAAAATGGGTTTCATTGTGCAAGACAAATCTATCTTAAAAGTTCATCATGTCAGACAGCTTACATCCGATTGAAAATTACTTTTAAGTGTAAGTTGAAACTTGTAGCAAAGACGAGCATTTGTTCTAAAATAATAAGCTAAAATATGCTAATAGTGGCAATTAACTGCAAATGATTAGTTAAATATATTGTGTAGGCAAAATAAAGAAATCAATTATTTGGGGCACCAGAGTAAACTTTTAAATTCTCGATTTTATAATTCCACACACCTCTTTGTCTCATTACACTGACTTTATTAAAATCAAGCTACCAGTGACATTTTGTGTGGTTAAATAAACAAAAACACATTTAAACATTAATCATTCATTTTCAAACAGCTACAGTAAACATTAGTTTTGATCTGGGGTCAAATAAGATGACTTTCCCAATTACCTCAAGCCACTCTTTGTCTTAGTGACAACTTCTGAACCATTTTCTACTATGTGTCAATTTTGGACAAATAGGGGATTACACTGACCATCGACTATGTTCATCTAGTATTATTCATTGCTATAACAGACAGAAGGACTACTCAAATCATGAATGACATATAGCACCACAGACTGAATGAACAGTACTTATATCTGAGCCAAGAGCCCAAGTGTATGTAAATGTGCACAATTATACCTGAGTCTCTAATTACATGTTTATTGGTGTGCACTTAATGTGATGTAATGTGTAAATGTAATACAGCAAACATATAGTAAATATTCTATCTAGCTGTCACTTAAGCTGAGTGTGCATTTGAATCACTTCCGTATTCTAAAAATGCGACTAATTAACACAGAACACATGCCTTTCTTTGCATTTCCTTATTTCTCTTCATCTGTTATAGACTTGGTTTAATTTGGATATAGTTGCAGTTCTGGTTACTGATATTATAGTTCCAGTTAAATCCTGGTTTGGATTGTCTTTGAAGTGGAAAACCATTAATGCTGGTCTAGATTAGATTTCACACTCGATTTTTTGGTCCTATTTGAATTCCAACCTGTTCCACTCCTGTTTTAGTCGTGTTTGAGTCTTTGTGCTGAGCTGAGGAGGCTAAATAAAAGCAGACGGAATAATAAGAAGGTAGAAACAGGGGAATGGAGCGCTGGAGAAGATGTGAGAGACGACACGGGAGTAGAAACAGAACTATGAAGCACTGAGTGGAATACAAAACACACAGACGCCCACCAACAAACTGACAATCTTAATATTCTCACATCGCTGCTTGCATGTTTCAGTCAGAAATAAGATTCGTGTAGAAGTCTTGACGATGATGCAAAGGTTGGAGCGATTTAGATATTCACTGTATGTAAATGTGATCCCTCTTGACCAATGTAAATGAAAGGTTTGGCAGCTTATGACTTAATACGAATTATCAGCTTAATTTAAATTGCTACAGGCTGTAAACAAGATACTCAAAGCTCTTCTCAGTCAAAGAAAAGTCTCATTACTAAAAACATAAGTAAATAAATAAATAAATAAATACATAGAAAAAGCTTGAAATATTATTCAAAACCAACTTGAGCTTGTGACTATGTTCTCTCAACATTAGTTTACACAAAAATGTATTTCAATTGGTTTGAGAAATGTTATGTGTTGTATTGCAGCTGCAGCTTGAAAAACATGCTTCGTCTCTCCACAGATTTCACTTTTAACTTTGCCTGATATTTCCAAGACTGTATGAACTTGTCTTGCTCTTCTGATTTTTGGAAATATTCTGCAATTTTGTGGTTAAAACTTTCAAGTCACAAAAAAAGTTAATGTTAGCTATTTTTTTAGGTTAAAAACTATATATACATGCAAACCTGAAACATGGATTTTTAGCATATTTTTATGTCTAAAAGTTATTGTTAATGTTGGAAATGATTAGAATTGTTAATTGATTGATTATTTTAATAACTTTAGGGTTTATTGCTTATTTTTCTCTGAAAATCTGGCAACACTGGTCAGTCTTTGACAGCTGGGTATAGCTACTGACAGTAAAGTAAGAACTAGAGGTGTGCAAGATTGTTGTCTTGAAGATCTCCAAAAATTGAATATTGAAAATGTCATTTGTAATAAAAAGACAACAAAAAAGGCTGTAAAAAACAATTAACAAAATTATATTGTAAAAGTTAGACAGTGATGTTTCAGTTTGTTGATCACTCATTGGTCTCCAAGTTGACCAAAAGCGCATTGCAAACTTACTCTTATTCTTATTCTACTTTTTCTACATTAACATCTCATCTGTTTTTATTTTTAGTTTTTGTTGAGTAGTGATTAGGAATGCAGACATCTGAGCTTGTGATGCAGTTTGGGTCAGATATTTGGTCAGATCATTGAGACATTTACTAGTTTTGCTTTTGTCTTAAGTCCACCAAGAATGTCTCTAGTTAATCACAGCCTGACTTTTTTCTGAACTTCAACTTATACATTTAAAGACATGCTTAATGCTTGGTTTGAAATAGTATTGCCTGACTATTGTAATCGAGATGTGTCCAAAAATTTTTGAGATATTCATTTTTGTCAATATCGCCCAAAGCAGATACTTGTATTTAACTTTGGAGAATAGACGTGATTCGTGATACAGCTCCAAGAAAATCATGATTTCACCCAGCGCTAATTGTAAATGAATCATCAGTGAAAAAACTGTTACGATGATAAATTCTCTGCGGTTTGTGAAAATGTTGCTAAGTCACCTTGAGCTGTGACAGAGCTGGTATATTGTGTGTGATTGGTCGTTTGATGGCAAGTGTCAAAAACACAGGATCCAGTGTTTCGATTGGCCCAAAAGGATTTCTTAGTTCCGAGTGGAAATTGTCGAGAAGAGAAGCAATTTCAGAGCCATTTCAGCACAAAAACGTCAATAGTTTGTCTTCACATAATGGAGAAACACTCTAAAGTTTCCCACGGTTTAAAAGCTCCATAAAGGACAGACTTGTGTTCCATAAGTAAAGCAGTGAAAGAGACAGATGTGAAGGCTTTTTACACCACTTTTGTATGAAGTTTGTTTTCTTTGTAGTCGATTTGTAAAGTATTGTCTGTTTATATGCTATTCATCCTGCTTTTTGAAATATTGTAATGCAAAATAAAAGCAGAGGCACATTTATTTAATAAGTGCGGTGTGGGTCTAAATTCAGAAACTCAATTAGTTGTAATGTGAGAAGTGGTTATTTGCATTTAGAACATTATAATTCTGAATCTGGTATGACAAAACAAGCACCTATTATAGAGGTCGGCTTGTTTTAGTCACACAACTATTTTAGAGAAAACCGCATGATAAGAATAATCTTGCAGAAAGAAAAAGATTTTGACTTTTCTATACTATCAGTTTTTGAGGCAAAATCAATGTAATAGTTTGCGTCCATGTAACATCACAATATTCTACAGATCAATAATGTTTAAAGGTGCACTTTGTAACTTTCTAGAGGTGAAAAGTCAACTACACAATGCAGTAGAAATAGAAAGCTAAATCTTACTCTGTAACAGTCGAGATGAGGATAAAGGTTTTATGCCAAAATGTGAAAAAATTCAGCTAAAGAAACTACTTTTCAAGGCTAAAGGGTAAAACTTAAACTTTGACAATCCATCTGCACACACCACTGCTGCTTGTCGCCATTGCCAGCGCCATCATTTTAGAGTAGTTACATTTGTGCAAGCCCATTCCAATTAAAGACGCTGTTTGCTTGTTGTTTTTTTTTTGTTTGTTTGTTTTTTTTTGTTTATTTGTTTGTTTGTTTTTTGTTTTTTCAATGCAACAAAGAAATCTAAATTATAGAAATGTGCTTATATTCAAGGCTATATCTGGTCAAAAAGTTACACAGTGCAGCTTTAAAGAACATACTGTATAGTACACAAACTATACTTTTTTTCTGACACTGTTCTGAATGTTCCAGTTTTGTGATGTCATAGGCAGATCTTTGAGATCTTCAGCACATTATTTAAGTCCGTGAATCATCCAGACTTGTTTTGTCTTTTTGTCATGGCGTAATTTCCTTTTCAGCCAGTAGACCAAGCTCTAAATAATTTCCATGTGGGAAAACAAATGACTGTTTGCTTGCTTGCTTGTTTGTTGTTTGTTTGTTTGTTTGTTTGTTTGTTTGTTTGTTTGTTTAATGCCTATATAAACATCTTAATACCACTCAAAATTATTTTCTCAAGAGCTTGTATGTAAGACAGGAACAATACAAATCACATGTAATATTTGTTCTTTGATGAAGAGCATCTCAAAACAATATTGTCAAATGTAGCTTATTTTGTCATATAAACATGAGTGGTCTACTCCAGAGTTGTCCAAAGAAAGTTTTTAGATGGGAGAAACATCAAAACGTGCAAAAAGCAAAGCAAAGCGCTACTAGACATGTGCTCAAAATCAATCACTCAAATTTTGGCAATTAAAAGATGTCAGATCAGACCACAATATCTTTGTTTAGACTTTGCTTGGAGCCATACAGTCTTTCTGTCACATTCAAAACTGGGAAAAGATGGAGGTCATGAATGATGATGGAAGTTTTAAATACAGCATAGAAACAGTCTTAGGCCAGTACAGGTTCTGTTCATGTTCAAGATAGATATGACTTCATGAGACCCGATGGTGTGCAAAAGCCTTTTTTTTCTATTATTGTATTTTGCTAATGGAATCTGCTGACTTCTATTAGTGACTATATAACACTTTTCCACCTTTCAAGCCAATCAAAGTGGTTTGCAATCACCAGTGTGAGCAGACACAGAGGCGAGGTCTTAAGGTCTTGCACAACAACAATTCACTCCAGCCGTCCCACTGTGGCACCTGCTGTTCCCATCCAAGCACTAACCAGGGCCCGACATGCTTAGCTTCCGAACACTGACGAGATAAGGCTTTGACAAACAGGTTTGGCCACACCATTTTAGTTTCCAACTCTCTGGGGATTTACAAAAAATAGTAGCTCATCTTATTGTCAAAAAAACAATAAATAAATAAAAAAGTGCACTTTAAAAAAGCTGCTGCAGTGTTGTGGCCCTATCAAAGTGTGTGATAAATTATATGTTGTATTCTCCACACTCCAGAGCGTTTTGCTGCCGGCACAAGTTTTTAAATGGACGCCTGTGTTCTTTGACTGACAAAATAATTACAGGCAGCCAACCTTTCCCTGCTCTTTGCGAGTCTGCCGTAAACCAGCACGCATTTATACCAGACTTTGTTGTTTTGTTTTAGCAAGGTGTTAGCCGTCTTCCACATCAGCGCACGCACATCTCCATGGGCTTTCAAAAGATTGGCCCAAATTTGTGTTTGCAAGCTTTGATTTTCTTGGCTGGAGAGAAAAAGAGCTCTTAAATGGAATGAATTCAGAGGCGTAGAGGCATTTGAACCAGGAGACTTATAGAGACAAATGAGCCAGCCGCCAGAATGCTTTATTGAATGGATGAAGTTTGGAGCTTAAGATGCTGGAGGCAGGTACAGGCGTTGATAAATCGTGTGAGCAGCAGAGGACTCAAATGTGACATACAGAGTGGGCTGCGTGTAGTTCTACAATGGTCAGAGCCTTTTAAAGCACCATTAGAATACACAATACAAGAATGTTCTTCAGACAGCTGCAGCAACAACAAAAAAGCTTTTGCAGAAAGAGAAATGGATGCCACAGAAGGGCTGAGCACTTAGTGACACATTTGTAACATGAAAAAACATCTACAGTACACAAAAGTAGACATGTATCTTGTATGTTTTAATGGCTTTCCTCCTTGTTCTCTTGTTTTTCTCATAGCTCAAAACATACATCATTGGACAGGACGAGATCTTTTACGATGAGATATTTTTGTATCATTATTGATTTTCTGAGATGTCTAGTCTAAACAACACAGTCTACGGAGAAAATGTAGATATACAACAAAATCTCACATCTTTTTACATCATTATGTAAAAACATAAAATAACCTCAAATTTTGGTTGAAGGTGACGTTTTCCGTAGGTTTAATGGGTAAGTTGGGATAGGTTAAAATTCACTCGTCAAACCCAAAGGAAATATCGCCACCTATCTTCAACCAAAAATTTGTTAAGTCAAATCTTGATTCCTTCCATTCATTTCCGTCCACTTAATCCAAAGTTGGGTTGTGGTCGCAGCAGTCTGAGTAGGGAAGCCCAGACTTGTCTTTCCACACACACTCTCCCCAGGATGTTCAGAGAGATTTCAAGTTGTTCCCAGGCTAGTTGAGAGACAGTGTCCCTCCAATTTGTCCTAGGCCTTTGTTGGACCTCCTCCTACTGTAGTGAGGCATGCCCAAAACCAGGGAAACTTTTCCAAGACATTCCCAAGCACAAAGTAAAATTCAAACAAGATTGTTAAAGTGGGATCAGTCACATAGTAGTGCTGCAGTCCTTTAGTCGTCTGGTCGATTAATCGGTTGATGTTGTCTTAGTCGACACTTTAATTAGCTGGCTAATTCTTTGAAACGAGCATAAAATAGCTTGCTTTTCCTAAAATCAAGGAAAAATATAGATTTCTTGCACTTGAAATCAGCAATACTTACTTCCTTATTAGCATTATACCTTTGTATTTTACCAGTGTTTGATGAACAGCAACAAAAAGTAGTGATTTGCTGAAAGTTTTGCGACCAAATCATCGCTCTAATCTGCTTTGTATGATATAAACACATGATCATGTTAATTTTCTGTAAAAAAAAAAAGTTGTTTATTTGCATTAACTCTATAACAATTTTAGTCTGTTTAAGCACAGTTTGGGTCAAACACATAGTCAGATCAAAAGATACTTTTTAGCTTCAGAGCATTGGCCACACCCCCAGTTAGTCGATTAATCATCGATAAGACAGGATTTCAGTCGACCAAGAATTTCATGGGTCGCCCAACAGCCCTACATGACTACTGTATTATTTCTAACATAAACAGAATTAAGAATAACATAATTAAAATACACTCTTTTTGAGCACAAAATTCATTACTGTTTTTTGATAAAGATTCAATATCTCCATGGAGACGTACATGTGGAAGACCCTCCACCAGAAAGTTGCACAGTGCATGTTTTAAGAAAAGCTACAAGATGTGAAAGCGTTCAAAAGTCAGAACAATGAATATCAGCAATAATAATAAGTCTTGCTTTCTTGCCTGACAACAACATTTTCTAGCTCTCAGCCAGTAAAGACGCTTTTCACACTTTCACTTGGAGAAAAGATGACCTTAGCGTTGACCACATATGTATAAACTAAACGCTGTCAGACTGGCTGCTTTCCAACGCGACTCCTGACATTTGGGATGGGCTGCAGAATAACCCTGAGCCACCGTTTTAACATGTTGTTGTCTAATACATGTTCTATAGGCGCCTGTTCTGAGTGCAGGCTTTTCTCTGCTCTCCAAATGTTACCTCACTTTTCAATGCGCATATTGTCAAGACTCTTGTCACAGTCTCGAAAGGACACATTTACCCACAAAGAAGCTGTCGAAAATTCAGCACTCAAAAGGGGAAAGGAAATTATAGCTCGAGCAAAATGGTAGAAATGTGCTTAACTTAGGCATGTGTCCGCAAAAAAATGTTCTCAACAGTTTTTTATCCATAGAATGATTCAAAAAATGGTAAAAACTTAATATCTGATTGTGTTTCAGCCTTCTCATATCATTAGAGTTTCCCTGATGAAGTATTTAAAACCCTGTGACTTTTGCTGATTCTGACAATTTAAACTGTTGATTACCTAGTTAACATGTTGTCCTCCTACTAATAACTGAAATTATTGGTTTAACTTAAGGTTGTTCTTCTATTACAGCATAAAATAAGCATGGACTGAATTGAAATTTGCAATCAATTCACACTACATTCTCACTCTCTGCTTACTTAATAGTTTAACTAAACAGAATCATCATTAGTCAATATTATGAACTGTTTTGAGCCAAATCTTACATGATTCTCCAAAAATAAACTCAAATCACTGCCATAGTTAAGTTACTACTGCATTAGTCTTGACTCATTTTTAGTCTGTTTCGCTGCACAAATCCACTTCTATTGTCATAATAGAGCTTTGTCAACCCGGCAAAATGCTCTAGCTTTGTAAAGCTCAATAGAATTATCCATGTTCTTTAAAGCACTCATAAACTTTGACTGTGTGCTCAATTGTCATCATCTTCATCATCAGAAAGGCAGTGGCACAAGAGTTCAAAGATGTAATAAAAACTAGGAAATCCGACAAAATGTAGATCCATTTAAATTCATATGACAGGTTCTCACGTTTGCTTTTTTATTAAATCTTGTTTGGGTTGGAATTCACACATATTGTGAGATAATCCATCTGGTTGGCCACATTAGTATAGGCATCAAAAATAGAAAAAATTTACACACAATCATTATCAAAAAAGTGTTACCAGATAGTGTCCTTGTTTAGAGTATGGTTGAGCTCTAACACTTATGGAACTACCTTCTTTTATGTCATTTTGCTTTGCTTTGTCAAAATAGACAATTTTAAAAGTGATCATGTTAACTATGCTTTGTAGTGTAACCTGTCATGTGCACTTCAAGACAGACACTATATTTGTGCTTTAAGGAAAAAGAATGCAGACCTCACCTCAAACTTTATTAGTCAGTTGAAAAGTCTAAAATTAACCTAATTTTTCAAATTTTGAAGTAAAAAAATGTGACGGCAAAACAGCGTTCTAGCTTCTGAAAGTTGTGAAAATCTCAGTGAATAATTTGGAGGTTCAGAACGTGAGAATGTGAAGAAGACATTTGGACTGCTGTTAACAGTTTGGAACTAACAGTGCCTTAAGTTTCTGATGCTTAAAAAGTCTTAGATCTAATATTACTTACAGTACTGTCTATTATGCCAATGTGAGATATGAATTTGTAGCAGCAGCACAATAAACTCATCCTTTGTTCTATTTTTTCACTTTTTTAGTTGATAACTTGGAGGTTACGTTGGTTATTATAAAATGTCCAACTTTTTTTTGCAATTTAAATGTAGAAGCTAACGATTTCATTACTAATTTTTCCTAATTGGTCAAATCTCCTTTATTGTCTAATATTTATTTACTTCCCATTGACATTGGGCCCCTTCGAACTACCTTAGCAACAATGTAGACCAGCTTCACGTTTGGGTTTAACCTCGTTTAGACCAAGAAGATTTAATTTAAGCTATAGTCACTATGACCTGTACGACCTGTGAGAGTCGTACGCATATTTGTACAAATCTCACAGGTCGTACGAAATGTGGAGTTCAAAATTGCCGATTGTGGAGGAGGGAGTGTTTTCCTACAGTGTTCTGACGATAGACTATCAGCTCTCATTAACAACTTACGGCATTTTTGGGGAAATGAAGTTGTACAGCACTGTGCCCTGAAGCTTCCGTAATGAGTCTTTACGGTAACCTTACATTTATTTTTATCGCAAGGGAGCTGCACGATCTCTCTACGTCCAACTCAATCGTTTATTACGTTTTTTCTAGCTATTAAACTTTTCATAAATCCTTATAAGCACGGTCATAGAGCTGTGTCTCTCCCCACTTTCACTTTCCTGCACAGACAAACTGCATAGTCTTTAAGTTGTATTCTACAGTTTAGTTTCTGCGTTCATAGACTGGCCAGAGAAAATCTTTAACAAGACCATCGACCTGGTCTACGAGCACTGTTTTTTCGCAACAACGCCTCAAGAATAACGTAGGAAATGAGCAAAAAAATTGTTCACAGAGAGGTCCTATCTGGTCTTACGGGTCATTGTGACCATAGCTTTAGATCTGGTAGTACTCGGAAATCCAAATGTTTTTTTTGGTGTGAAAAGACTGCACTGCTTATTGGAACAAACTTGAGGCAAAGTATGCTTCTCAAGATAAAATATGACATGTTAATCAGAATTTCTTTTAAATTGTTTAAAACTCTAAAATTATATAGCTTGTACTTAGCCCCTATCCATCAACTTCACAAATCAATACAGAAACACTCAACAAATTCCACAAAGCAAGAGTGACACAAGCAGGGCGACAGAAAGAGGTGTGAAGACTCCAAACGGACATCTCTCTGATACGTTCTGACGGCGCGATCTTGTTCCCTGCGCGTCTACCAGCCACCCTTACCCCTCCCCAAACCGGCCCGTGCCGACTGCAAAGTGAGGCCTTCTGAAATATTCATCCCAGCAGCTTTTTAAGACCTGCAAAAACCACACACACACACACAACCCCACACACACACATCATGCTTTCATTCACCACCAGAGACTTTGCCGGTGCATCGTGTTTCCCAACAGCGAAGTGACAGGACAAGACGCCGATGCTGCTGCCGGCTGATGCATTATCAGACAGACAATGGGAAGCTCCGGCGTAATGAGATTCAAATGAAAACACAAAATGACACACAGATAAACAAAAGAATGAGGGACGGTTTTGAGAAGAGCGGTGTAGATCGGCAAGATATCTGTTTAATCTTTGATATAGTTAGTAAGTCTGTATTGTACTGTCCGCCCGCACGGATACAGTGTTATTGGAAAATGTGTCTAGGACTTTAAAAGTATGAACAGTTTTGCTTTGGAAGAAGTAGACGAGTAAAAGCCAGTGGCACATTAAAGGATTTTTACCCTATAAGCGCCAAGTCATTACAGTTTTCCATCGTAATAAATAATAGAGAGAGATATTGAATTATCTTCAGGACTCAAGTGTCTGTATTTACTGCAGTTAATGCGTTGATAATAGGCAAGTTGAATATGCTGAGGCAAGTTGTTGCAAAAAAAGAAGAAACTAGAAAAGTTAAGATGATCATCAGTGCTTTTGAATTCACCTCTGGTTCTCGTTTTGGGCTGACCGGTGACTGGAATATATCCCAGTGGCCAACTCATTGTTAACTTAAAATACATTTTGTTGAAAACAAAATTGATCTAATGCAATGTATACTGACTTCAGATCTGATAAACCCCATCAATTTATTGTGTAAATATTATTCTTTTTTTTACTTTTTTTTGGCATAGAACATTGTGCAAAAAAATGCAGAAAAGTGGATTTTACATAAGAGGTTGCTTTCTTCTTAACGAATTTCTTCTTAACGAATTTTATCCCTGACTCTGCCTATATCTTTTTAATTTTTAGTTTGTACTGTCCGCCAATGTAAACGTCACAAGAATATGTATCTAAGACTTTTGGTTTACTTTGGAAGATGTAAAGTAATGCCCACTGCACAGTGCACGCTGAGAAATATTGAAGTTTCAAATATGTGTAAAAGTGTAAGCCACAAACAGGACTTTTTTCAACAATTATTTGCTTCACGGTCACAGAATGGCTTTTAGAAATCTATTTTGCACCCAAATAGATTTATTGTGAGCGTAAAAGAAGAACATTCAGGTGAAAATCACTATCCTTTGCTGTACACTGAGTGCGAGTTCGGTGTGAGGCGGGACTTGTGTGACTTTCGCAAGACTTAGAAAGTGCTTAAAACCAATGTGCTCTTGTACACAGACCTTGGTCCAGTCCGAGTGCACGTCCAAGAGGCGCACAAGTGAATCCGTAGAGAATCCATTTTTGTCGAGGTCGCAGGGGTCTGGTCATAAAACGAGCATTCTTGTGGTAATCCACGTGAATTCACGTGGCTATGGGCAATAACGGACTGCTGCTGGTTTTCAAGGCGCTTCGCAAGAAACTCGGACACGTCTCGGACCGAACTCGCCTTGCAGTCTGTGTACGGAGGCGTAAGCAATATCTCTGTGGCTAACAACCCAGGTGTTGTTTAAGTTTTGAGCTCATGCTAGCTGCCTTTAGCATATCTACACAGCTCATCTTGTGGTGGTTTCTGACAGTTCTAAAAATGTTTCTGAAGTCATTGTGGTAAAAAATTAGGTCAGTGAAAATTCCAAATCACTCACTCATTTTAATTACATTTTTTGCATTTATAAAATGTAAAGCTTGCTCTCTGCTCTCCAGACATCTTACAAAGCCTTGGTGGAAGTTGATATTCTTTTTTTTTCTTGTCTTTCTCTGCTTCTGCTTGTGTCTCTCTTTTAGAAAGTTCTCCCACATGACCTTTCCCTTGACCTTTCGGTTTCCGTCCCAAGTTTTTCCCGTCATAGTAACAGCGTCTCGTGTTAAGAGAAAGACCCCGGCGGACAGTGCGGCTCAGGTGTGAAAGGACTTGTCTGAGTGTGCTGCTAAAGTCTGCATTATTCATACAGTGTCCCAACAGTCTGGAGCTAATGTCATGTGCTGCCAAGTAATACCATATTTCTCCAACTGTATTTCTTCAACAAGAACTGCGTATTCAAGGATGTGCCTCAGGTCAGATGTCACATCTTTACATTCATCTGAATTAGTCCAAAATAACCATCCTGATCCCAGTTTAATCCAAGAAAAAAGGCTTATGTAGCAGATAAGTTTTAGGTGTCTTATTCTGATTAAAGTAAGTTATTCATTACTAAACAGATTTGTTTCTGTTATGATAACCAAGTCTGAGGTGGTTGTGGGGTTGGTTGTCACAATGTTACAGTATGTCAATGACTGACCTTTGGACAAATTATCACTAGACTTTGGTTTGATTTTATTTTGATTCAAGGTTGGAATATTTTTTTTTAGAGTTTCATTTACAGTTGTTAAAAGGCATTATAAATTTGTATGTACAAAAATCTTAGACCAGAAAAGGATACAGTCATGTGATTAAATTGTTCCTTGAGATTTAAAAGCTTAAGACAGATCTTTATAGTGTTCTAATTTTAACTTTGTTTAGAAGCTTTGTGTATTTAATATAAAATCAAGAACCCTGTAAACATAAAGTTAGCAAGAAAACGTGTACTCCTGTGTAATTTTATTTACCTATAAATTACATTTTTGGAGTGCACAGTAGCAGAGTGGTTAAAGCTCTGGCTTCCCAATAAGGAGATGATTCGATTCCAGGGTCAGACCAAATCAACATCTCTCACTGAGTGGAGTTTGCATGTTCTCTCTGTGTCACTGGGTTTTCTCCACCTTTAAAAACATCTTTAGGTTGATTGGGCATCACTGTGGAAAATGAATGAGAGAGTGAATGGTTGTCTAACCCTTCGATGAGTTGGTCCAACTTCACTGGAACAGGTTTCAATCACCTGCAACCCCAAAAAACAGGAACAAGCTGTACAAAATGAATGAACTTTTTTTTATCCGCAATATTAGGTCAGTTTTTGCTCAGTGTACAAAATGATTTAGCGGTAATCTCCCAGCATGATGCCATCATTCATAATCAGGAAGCACAATTTAATTGTAAAAAATAGTTACTAGGATGAATTTGTTTATAAATATTATGGAGAAACCTTGAATTTATTGATCTTACCTCTGTTTTAGTTCAACCTGGCACTTTATAGCGTATTTCCTGCAACTGGAATACTATGCATTATGTTTTATAGAGAAAAATTCCAACTTTTCATAGCAAATGAAATGTCATTCACTCATTTCACACTCATTCCCACTTGTGAAATGCCTCTTGAACAGATTAACAACAATCAACTGTTTTGGTGTTTCCACCCCATTTGTTTTGGTGCACCTATTGCTTATTCTGCCCAATGCCTTCGCCCCTGTGGAAATGCAATTCTTTCCCAAGTCCTCTCCTCATCACCGAAACTGCATTAGCATGACCGTCCATGCTAGCCTATTAGCAGCGCGCCCATTGTCCCATTGTGCTAGCCTTCTGCTTTACATAACCCAAATCAATTCTCCATCATTTAAAAGAGGCAGAAGATTGAGTGTTGTGAAGGGCCGCTTAATTTGTATCCCAAGTAGCAGACAGGAAGCGGAGATGAAAGTAGCAGTCATTATTTGCGGGCCTTTTGAGGAGTTTGTTTATTTGCATACAGAGCGCTCCGGTGTGATTTGATCTGAAGTGGCCACTGGAGATGCAACAGAGGAGGTGCCAAATAATAAGAGTTAGATTTGCACTGCACCGAGCATAGGAAGATTGTAACTTACTGGAAAGTTATGATGAGATTTTTTTTTTTATTATTATTATTATTTTTTAATATATGGTGTAGGTTATTTGGTTTGGGTTGACTTTGAGGAAACTGGAAAGTATTGTGTTGTCATGATAGACTACTACAATTTTAATATGATTTTGAATGTGAGAGACAGATGTTAGAAAATTCAATGCCAAAATTAGAGAACATATCAATCGCATTGTACTAGACAGTTTACTTTGGCTTCTTTTGTGTTATTTAGAAGATTGAATAAAAGACGACAAAGTCCGGCTTTAGACCTGGTTTAGACCGGGCCAGTCCTGATATGACAAAGTCCAGCTTTTTTAGACCTGGATTAGTGCTGATATGATAGTGGCTTGGTTTACACCTGGTCTAGTCCTGTTATAGGTCTTGCTGTAGTCCTGGTTTAGACCTGGTCTAGTCTTGTTATAGGTCCTGTTGTAGTTCTAGTTTAGATCTTGTCTATTCCTTTCATGGGTCTTGCTGTAGTCTTGGTTTAGACCAGATCTAGTCCTGTTATAGGTCTTGCTGTAGTCCTGGTTTAGACCTGGTCTAGTCTAGTTATAGGTCCTGTTGTAGTTCTAGTTTAGATCTTGTCTATTCCTTTCATGGGTCTTGCTGTAGTCTTGGTTTAGACCGGATCTAGTCCTGTTATAGGTCTTGCTGTAGTTCTGGTTTAGACCTGGTCTAGTCCTTTTATGGGTCCTGCTATAGTCCTGGTTCTTTTGGGTCCTTCTTTGGAACTTTTGCTGGTCAAGTCATGGTAATAAATAACATACTCTGATGTTGAACTGCCTTGTTATGACTTGTTTGTAAATATTACAAAGATAAAACATTAAATTGTGATGCGGTTCTGTAGTCCGGACCTCGGATCATGGTCCTCCGGAAAATTTGGACCCCGGGATAATGTCACTGGAGACCCCTGATCTAGTGTGTGCGTGTGTAAGATTGTTGTATGTGGTCAGAAGGGTCAACATCACTGATTGGCTTGTCTCCTGTGTGAAATGAATTAATCTTTATGCAACGTGAAGCATCTCTGAGAAGCGATATACAAGCAGAATACATAATTATTATTATTGTAAAACGTAATGACCAGCAGCAATAGAATCTATAGAATCCAGCAAGATAATTAAAAGCTTTTGTGAGGATGTAGCTGATATGGCTGCATTATTTGTAAAACAATTTGTATACAGTGTGTTCACGATCTTCTCATACTCCCAAGTTCTCTGACAAAATCTAAGAAATTGTGCTTATGGTGTTTGTCAGAGAAGTTGAGGAATAGATCTGTTCAATTTATAAGAATGCATAAGAATCTTTAGTGGGGACCAAGCAGATAGAGAAAATATCCGATGAATTTGGGACTTGTCTTTTCATGAAAACAGATAAATACTCTCGAAGCACTGTGCTAAAGTGCTCCAAGTGCGAAAAACTTGCAGACCATAGAAATAAGGACATTTCACTTGTCCCACAGTCATAGAAGGACTATCTGCTTGTTAAGTCCATGTTTCTGCCAAGTTTTTCTTTGAAATGTTAAGAGCTACATGTTTCTGGGACTGATGCATTCTAAATAAAAGCAAGTTACATAACATGATTTTCTGACAATTTCCTGTGTGAGGCCTGAATATGTTTGGGGTTCATTGTCTAATGTAATTGCCCCCTTTCTTTTACTGTGAAGTGAGGCAATCATTTACCAAAACGGCACAACTTCTGAAAACTGTGAAAATAACTTTGAAGAGTAAAACAAAGAGCTAAATTACTTCTGTAAAACTTGAGAGTACAGGATCGTTAGCACCATCTAAAATTATTTTCTTCACACCTGATCTTTTGTGTCTATGCAGATTGAATTAGGTGAAAATGGTGCGATTTCGTGGCCTCATCTGTTGCACATTTTAGGTGGAAACTGTTGAAATTGGCAACTTTTATTACTAATCTACACCAGTCTATATTTGTGCTCACATTCCATCTTCCCAACCTCTACACCGCAGTAACTTTCACACCACATGTGCTTTTTCCCAGACACTAATTCCCTCAAATGAATCACTTTGTCTTGGCGCTCCCTGTGCAGTCTTCTTGTATAAATAGCTGGGTGCTTTCACAGTCTGAGCAGGTGAACATTAGCTCTGCTCCGTCGAGGACACATGATGATTCAGACTAATTCGACATGCGTTATGCAGAAGGAGAGCTACATCTGGTGCTGGCTTTTCACCTTGTTTGTGTGTGTGTGTGTTTGCAGATAACTCGGCTGACATCTTGGTGAAGCAGGGGCCCTTTAGTCTGGACGACTCCAGGGACTACAGCGTGGCCGTGAGGGTGGGAGACGGAGGGCGGCCTCTGCTGACCAGTGTCACCCAAGTGGCCATCAAGGTGAGTGTGGAGATAGTTGTTATCTGTTTATTTGTTTAGTTTTAGTGCACTTTTGTGGTGTAGAATCAGCCATGTGATTGTTTAAATCTGGGCTATTCAACAGATTTTACCGAGGACAATGGCTTCTGGGCAGTTGCACAATGCGTTCTATAGTGATACCAACTCATGCTGCAATCCAATTTTTTGGTTTACAAAATGTCCTAATCAACGTTACACCACAGAACCAAATCTGAACTGGGAGTGTCCCAGCATTAAACCAATTCTAAACCAGGACTAAACCAGGTCTAAAGCCAAATTAAATCAGGATTCAACCACGAGCTGTAAAAATGACAATCTCAAACTGGAAAATGAGAGAATAAATGCTTAAACTAAGTCATATTTATATTTGTTGAAGCATATTTTTACTGTCCTCAAATAAGATTTGCCCATAGAACAAGAGTAAAGTAGATTGTTTGGCTAAAAATATGAAAAAGACACCCTTTTCTCTCTGTAAATTAGTCATGAAATATAACTCGAATTGAAACAAGAAAATCTTATTTTCAGACCCTTATTGACACATTAAGAAAGTTGAGTTGGAGTAATAACTCGATAAATAATCCAGAAATCTACAAACAAGAGAAAATATGTTTTTGTAATCATTGTGAATGAATGTGAATGGAGGGCCGATTTGGTATCGGGCCTTAAGTTGCATAGGCCTGGTCTAAATGTTCCACTTTGTCTACTGAATAATATGTGATCAAAGATTTCTTAGCTGGCCCTGTAACTGAATAAAATGAGGAGTTAGGAGTTACCCAATTCTTTCATTTCTAATTTGAATGCATTTCCTGATTTCCTCATCTGATAATACAATGTCCACTGTCAGGCCTGTCGCTGTGACCACCGCAGAGTCCCGACACAGTGCAAGGCGGCCGCTCGAAGGATGGGTGTCAGTGTGCACGCGCTCATCGCCATCCTGCTCTGCATTCTCACCATCCTGGGTAAGTCAGGCTTCAACATTCTACTTTACTGGCCATTTTGATTCATTCTGTTCCGTTTGCTTCTTGAGTAGGGCTCTGTTGTTTGTAATTTACGTAACTTGCTTAGCTTCCAAAGCAATGTACACTACTCAAAGCAATGAGTCAAGTCAGCTACGCTTGTCAGTAATCTGACAAGGTAACAAGCCAAAAGCTGACAAGCAGCTTCTGTCATTGCTGGATTTGAAACATAATCCACTTTGGTACATTTTTTCCAGAGCAAGAACATAAAAATCATTTAAAAGTAAATAAAATAACTTTAAAACCTACTCTAAAATCTACAGACAGCCAACTGACAGCCATTACATTTGTTGTGTTCCTTCAATATTTGTGAGTTTTATTATAGTCATTGAGTTTTGGACATGAAAGTGCGTTTTTGCTGTCACAAAATGCAAAGTGCTTTACAGTCAGGTTGACACAATCCTGTCAGATGATAGCTTTGGCAGCAAACCATTGTTCAGAAGAAAACTTGATCAAAGATTCAAAATTGTATAATTAACCAATTGATAAGCATTACAAAATAAAGTGTTTTAAAATGCTCACTATAAATGTATCTAATTTCCAAGGAAATTAAATGAAAGTAATGTTTCTGCTGTTGCAACTTAGCTAGCCTGTTTGATAAAAAAACAGTACCCTTTTTGGTAACACTTTAAAGTACCGCCCGCTAGTTAATAGGTAACTACGGGGGTACTTACTGGTACTTACTGGTACTTCTGGTGTTAGTACCAGTGGTAGTTACTGGTAACTACAGTGGTACTTGCAGTGGTACTTAGAGTCACAAGTACTGGTAACTAAAGTGACAGTTACCAGTATATTTAGTATTAACTACAGTGGTAGTTCACTGTCAGTTACTATAGTAATTGATAGCTAACTATCACTGACAGCGGGTCGTATTTTAAAGTGGACAATGTGGTACTTCACTGTCAGTTACTATAGTAAACTCACTCCCTCAGGTATAAGAACCCACAAACAAACTGGGCCAAGGGGAGCATTCCCTTTAGCTCAATGCGTTTGTCAGGTTGACCGGCGCCTGGGAGACCCGGGTTCGACTCCCGCTCAGGACATGTGTAAGACCATACCCGTTACACTATCAATTACTGTAGTAACTGACAGTGAAGTACCCCACCTTGTCCACTTTAAAATACGACCCGCTGTCAGTGTTAGTTAGCTATCAATTACTATAGTAACTGACAGTGAAGTACCACCTTATCCACTTTAAAATACGAGCCGCTGTCAGTGATAGTTAGCTATCAATTACTATAGTAACTGACAGTGAAGTACCACCTTGTCCACTTTAAAGTACGACCCGCTGTCGGTATTAATTAACAGTTAATTAATGTAGTAACTGACAGTGAAGTACCACCTTGTCCACTTTAAAATACGACCCGCTGTCAGTGTTAATTAACAGTTAATTAATGCAGTAACTACCAGTGAAGTACCACTGTATTAAACTGTACAAGACCAGCTGTCAGTGTTTTTTTTTTTTTTTTTTGGAACTACTACCAACTTTTACTGTAATTTAGATAGTGCTCAATACATTATTTACTAGTAACTACTGTTTAAAGCTCAACCAGCTGTAGTATGCAAATATTTTTGGGGGTTTATCGATAAACATTTTGTAAATTGTTAATATGTTTCATATCTGTTGTGGCTGTGAGCATAATAAAGAGGTGTCTCTTTGTATTAGATTGCCCAGTGTTTGATTTTTATCATAATCTGTATTATACACAGTATTTGCAGTAATAAACTTGTTTCATAACAGTCTTTACCTTGTTTGTGTAGCATCACTAATAGAACCACCAAGTACACAATTAAGTATCACTAGAGGTACCCGTATAAGTACCACTTATTAGTACAAATGATGCCACCATAATCCCTAATTAGCATTCCACAAAAGTACCAGTAACTATCACTATAATTAATACTTAACTAGCCGGTAACTGTCACTTTAGTTACCAGTACTTGTGACTGTAAGTACCACTACAAGTACCACTGTAGTTACCAGTAAGTACCACTGGTACTAACACCAGAAGTACCAGTAAGTACCCCCGTAGTTACCTATTAACTAGTGGGCGCTATTTTAGTAACTGTAAATTAAGTACTAGTAACTACCACTATAGTTAATACTAAATATACTGGTAACTGTCACTTTAGTTACCAGTACTTGTGACTCTAAGTACCACTACAAGTACCACTGTAGTTACCAGTAACTACCACTGGTACTAACACCAGAAGTACCAGTAAGTACCCCCGTAGTTACCTATTAACCAGCGGGCGGTACTTTAAAGTGTTACCCACTTTTTAGTTCTTGCGCATCAAATAACACTCATGATATTTAAGGGTAAAGAAGTAATGGTTCAACAGTGCGTGTTCTCAAAATGTGACAGATCTTTGTGTCCCCGTTGTTTATCTGTTTTTTGACCTCACTATCCTATTTTCACTAGGGTTCGACATCAGACTTTAGCTGCTTTTTCACATTTCTGTTTTGTTTTGAGCTCTGTTGGGAGAAAATGTTGTTCATCTCCACTGACTTTTTGCCACTCACAGCTGACTTTTCAAATCTCATGACCCTATTTTAACATACTGACACCCTCTGACACCGCCATACACCCTCTTTTGAATTGTAATTCTAAAAAAACACTCCTAATACTTTTTTATTTAAAGAATGATTAAAATGTTTTTTCCTCCAGCTTTTCTTTGCCAACACCAGAAGTGAACAGAGACAGTTCACTTTGGCCCTGCTATAAATATGGTTTGTGTTTTTGCAGGGAACTTTTTTGGCTCCTGGTGTTGTTAGTTTTATGAATAATGCAGCAGCGGATGTGGAAATAATGCCTACGGTCGTCAGCTCTCTGCATTCTCTTTGATTCTCCTTACCTTCGCCCCGCGCGCTGCTTTGGTTTATGGCACAACAAAATAAAACTAGATTCCATCATGCTGGGACAGAAATTGACTAGAAATGACTGGTCGTATTGAGATCATTTAAAGGAAGCAATGGAAAGGAAGGAGTCGTGAAAAGATCTAATTTGAACCTGGAGAGACAATCCGAGGTCTAAGGAGAAGAGAAGTGATCGTGAATTGATGCACATATTGAAAAAATGTTATGGTGATGAGAAAAAAAGGCTGTGGAGGCTAATAGGGCCTTAAATAGGGTAATATTATTGTGAATAATTGTAACAAGTGATTAGTTAAGAGGCAAAAACAAAAAGCTGTGATTGGTCACTCTGAATAAAATTGTTCATAATGAACCTAGAATGTGAACTCAACCTGTTTGAAGTACCTGACTGTTGCCTTATTACAAACAATTGAGTTGTGTCAGTAAGCTTAAGGAGACTAGCACATGCTAATAACATAAACAAGAGCACTTCTTGGTTTTAGGGGGACAAATACTTATCTTTTATTGCACATAGACAGGAATGTGCATACTGTTTTTTTACAGTATATATGTTTGTTTGTTTGTTTTTTGTTGCTGTTGTGTTTCAGCTAAGTTATTTAATTCGATTTTTTGAACATGCATGTATATCCAGGAAGCACAATTCAAGTGCCCTGATTTGAATCTATCAGGTCCCATTAAGTGTTCAAAGCCCAGTCTCAAAGGCGTCTGATTTGAATACAAGCCTCTACTGAGACCGTCCAGTAAAGCTTTGATCCAAATTCAATCCAGTTAAGTTTTTTGGAGTACTCATTCATCCAAAAACCTTTGTGTCTATATTTCAGGGACAAATGTGTCTCAGCAGTAACAAGTTCAACCAGTTTGACCAGAGATGCCCAGCACTCAGTGCCTTTAGTTAGAGGCATTCGTCGCTGTTTTGATATCGCCGTCTAAATGTAGATGTGTGCACCCATTCAGTTCTTTAAGCATTTGCAGATGGGACAGGATGGTTTAGGGGAAAAGAAAGTGTCAATTCATATAGGATACAATTGGATATAGATGTGAAAGTCATGTACAGAACCTTGTCCAGGTGTACTCTGCAGGCTGAGAATGTTCTCAAACAGAAGTAAACTTTAGAAACCATAACAGCAAAGTTCAGCTCTGCTTTCCATTTTAAGTGAGAATAGTTAGGACCCTATATGTTATGCATTATTCAGGTTGTTCAAACTGCTAGTGGACACCAGCGGCTTTGGCACTTATAATGTTTTGTAAGTATGGAAAACATGCAGCATCACAACTGTGATGTTTCTTGTACAAATAGGCTAGCACTGTTGCCACTATAGAGGACAGAAGGAAAGGCAGGCTTCTTTGTGTTTTTTTCATTAAGTAATTCAATTGATTTACATAAGAGAAGGAAGAGATGCATTAAAATGAGCAAACAAGTGGATTAGGAGTGAAATGAAACACTATGCCATTTCTACTCTTATACCAAGGAGAATGCTTGTGGGAAAATGGGCATTGTTTTATCATATGATTAGTGGCTCCAAACTAACCTAGAAAATGAAATGTTCAACACAAAACATTAGGAGGCAACATTTAATAGTGTAGAACATAAAATACTATGCAAACTGAAGGCGTACGTGAAGTAAACCAAAATACATTACAGTCCCAGACATGTGTCCCTGCAGATCTGTCCAAAACCACTCTTTTGTTTCAGTTTTGTACAAAACACGTCCCAGATGGCTTGACTTTTGACCACTTTGAAAGCAGCTACAAAAGTAAAAAGAGAGAAATATAACCACAATAACAGCACTAATGCTCTTTTCAGGCAGCTCGAAGCCTCTCAAAGCGCTGCATTCTAGTCATTATTCTTTCATTATATGCATGCTGCTGGGAAGCTGCTGTTGCCACAGCTGTCCTGGGGCAGACTGGCAAAAGCACAGCTGCCCTCCTACATACACCACTTTCATAGTAATCATTGTATGTAAAGTGTCTTGCCAAAAGGCACCACAAAAGTTTTCTTTTGCTATTCCACTGTGGCAACAGCAGTGGTCTCACATTCAAATACTAACCAGGCTCAAACCTGTTTAATTTAGCACAGGGTTCACCAACCACGGTTCAATATCCATAGAGAAATACTTCTACTAAAGTAAAATGCCTGAAATAAAACATGAACTACAATATTATCAATGTATCAGTGCAGAAGCTTTGTAAACTATAGTCAAACATGTACTTTAACACCTTGTAACAGATATGATGAGTCCAATTTGAATTATTCAGTGTAAAATGTAGACTTTCTAAATCTTTTGGAAGTTACTTGGAAGACTGGAAGAGGATAGAGAGCGTCTGGTTCCTCCCGAGCTACAGGCTGGAGAACGCTGGCTCATGAGATCTGACGAAATTAAACAAGCTTGTATGGCCACATACAAATTTTTTATTTAATTTTTCAACATATTATTCAAATCTGATAACACATGGAAGGGGGTGCAATAAAGAGTTTTCCAATACCAAAGGTAAAGTAAATAGCTACATTGCGATGTGGGCAAACCGAGCTAACGCTAATGCTGCCTTTTCCCCTCACAAAAAGCATCCGGAGACTTGTACATTGTGGGAACGGCCTCCGCTCTAATGAGAGGTTTATCTTATCGAGCAGCACCAAACATTATTAACTATTAACACACTCCACTATCTCCCCTCTCCCTTTGGGCCGCCCGACTCCTTCCTTTATCACACACCTCCAACGCGGGACAGATTAACTATTTAACGCCGCGGCCGCCATTATCTAGCGTGGCCCAGAGCAATTTAGCGTGCACATTTTCTCACACGGACCGGAATTGGACATGCAGGAAGAAGACGTTTTCCCACTAACAGAAGAAAGGCTTGTCTTATTTGGGGGCAGATATCGCGGTAGCTTATTAAAGTTGGGAGCATGTGTTGTAAAAGATTAAAAGGTTGGTTTCTCATGCTGGAGTTAGAGTGAGTAGCTAACCGGGCGTACGCTAACAGGCATGGCTAATGGGAGGTTCATATCAGGACGGAGGCAGCATGTCTAAAGTGTCCTTGCGAGACTCCTTCACATCTCTCTAAGTTACATTTGAGTTTTTACTATTTCACCGTCTGGTCATAATTGATGCTCCAAAACAACTGAGGAAAATAATAGCTTGACCCTTTTGGCATTGGACTTGTTTGTTCAAAGTACAATCCAGGAGCCTAAATATTGAGACTTCACTCTTTGTAACATTTTTTTCAATCTCTGGGACAGACAGAGAATTTGGAGACTGGAGATGGAGAACTTGGATTGACTTGATGCAGAATTGCTACTTTGGCGTATTTCCTTATTTATGAGGCATTTGCTCATATCCAAACTTGGTTAAGAGGAACAAAAACTTGACAAAGCTGTATCACACAAACACTAAAAATGAAGTGGTGCATATCTATATTGTGTAATATGTCATATGTGCATCTTCCATTAATGAATTAAGTGCAGTTTATAGTTGCAAATTAGCTTCTGAATTGATGAATGAGACTCTAAGTGTTAAAAATAACTGGAGATTTTTGCGAATATTCTGAAACCTTTCACATTTAAGATGATCACAAGATTTATGCTTGGACTAATCTGTAGATACAGTAGTAAGTTAGTTCAACTTTTTGCATTAATTTAACCAAAAAGGGGCAAACACATTTATTTGCTTCTGACAGGTTGCACTCATTATACAGACGTTCCTAAATAATCATCTCTGCTCGACTTGCTGTTATTTTTAACATGTTTTCAAACATTTCTTCACGAACTTGACTGAAGTAAAATGCTGATTTACACAGTTTATTCTCTTGGCATGTTGGTGGATAAACTGAGCCTTGAGAAAACTCCAAAATCAAACCCTGTGCTACAAGATGGGTTCAACATTCACAGTCAAAATGTGAACCTGTTGTCGTTCTTTCCCAAGGTCTATTGTGATTGTTTTAAAGGGATCTATTACTGTATGTCAAATCAACACTTTTCTCTCATCATTAGTTGTTTTCGGAGTCATTCATGTATCTTTGTGTTTTCACTTACCACCTATCTCCACCCACTGTCTGTATTTACTTCTGATTACTCAAAACATTCTAATTATCAGTACAACATGTAGAGTTCAAAACTATCATGTAATCATTTCCAACAATAATCTGCTGCTTGTTGCAGTTTTACATTGGAGAACTTATTATAAAAAGGTGGGTCTTATGAGTTTTGCAGGACAGGAAGTCAGTGGACCTGTTTCTAATCAGTTTTAGAACAATTTTGTGTTTTAAAATGAACAAAAGGTAAATTACCAACAGTTTATTATTAAATATGTGCAAAAACACAATGATTCCGTTAAACAGGTTTGTGCAGAAAATTATCTTTTTTTTTTTATAATGAAGAAACATAATGGGACCTAAATTTGCTGATTGCATCCATTCAAATAAGTTTGGAGTTAAATTTGATCTTGATTATTTGTGCAGCCCTATTTTACAAAACTTTTTCAAGGAATGTGTGGCAAACTTTCATAAATTTACCCACATTTTGCCATTTTCCAAGGGAACCAAAAGTAGAAAATTGAAAATAGAACTTTTTTATTCCATTTATTTCCACAGTGTGCTAGGCGCACTATTTGTCAGTCTGATGATGCAGGAACAGATGGTTAACAGCACATTTCCTCTTTTATTTAAGCACTTTATTTATCCCAGATTTCAAACTACATCTGCTGGCGGAGTGTTTGGATTTTCTTATCTGCTAAAGTGCCCTTGTCAATCATAGGTTCACCTTACAAGCTGTTTTGGCTTTTGGCGAGCTCTCCTCTTTTCTATTTCAAACATATTTTCGCTAACGTTTTATCTCGTTCAGTTTTGAGAGATAAAAATTTCATTTTGATAGATTTGAATAGACACAGACACATGACTGAGTCGTTCATGGAATGGACAAACTCGTAGCAAAGTTTAAGTGCTTTTTGGTGCTGGTGAAGAGGACGAGGCTGAAGGAGCTGCTGCTTGTACAAGGTTGCCTCTTTTTTTTTTAAATGTTGATTATTTTTCTAATGTATTTTTACCCTCATGAAAACATAATGATGGGCCACTCAAGTACTCCTTTTTACTCCAAACAACAGTCAATTTCAGTAAGATATTATTACAAATTCTTTAAATCTGTTATATTATTAAACATCACAAGATGCAAATGTTGCCCATTTACAAACAAACATAAAAGCATCATTTTCTGTGTGCATTTAGCTCAAGTGACATCGTGCAAGTGTAGGGTGAAAAATCAAATGTACAGGCCCACTGAAAGTTCAAACAATGATTGATAAACATCAGCTTCAAGTCAAACAAGATTTCCATAGAAACAAGCAAAAGGAGGCACTTCAAACACACAAGGGATCCGTTTTAGGATTGATACAAGCCTGCTCAGAGAAGCAACACACACTTTTATGTTTTTAGTCCAACAAAAAAAAAAGCTTTTGTTCAAGTTATGTTACACAGTGTACCTTTTAGTGAACAACAATAGATTCATATTGTTATTGGATCATTTATCATTTAAATATCACTATGTAGTCATTTATCATTTTTGGCAGCAATTTTGGCTTAAAAACTTTTAAAAAAGTTAAAAAAGGGGACCACCCAAGCAGAGCGCTGCATCTCGATCAGAACTAAAATTCTTTATTGTTCAATTCAAACAGTATTCAGTGGTTTCCTTTTTTCACAAAATGCTGCATTTATTATATTATTTTTGTCAAAAACACAACGTTTGCTACTTTACAACTAAAAAAGTAACTTACCCTAATTTTAAGCCAGACACTACAAACAAAACCTTTTTTCTTTTTTTTTTTTTTTTTACATTTTGTTCTCTTTGCTTTTGAAAATGATTTTGTTGATGTTTCACAGCTGTGCAGGAATTAATTGATGCAATAAATATGGTTCAAAGTGAAAAATATAACAAAAATATGACAAAATCTTGACGTTTCATTATAAAACACGTCATGACATTTCACATTGTCTTAGATTTATGTGAGCACAGAATACAGCAGAAGCTTCAACATTGTTTTTCCTGGTCACCTTGAATCTTATTTCTGTCTTTACATTTGGTTGTCTCGCATACATTAATCCTCTCCATATGACCTGCAATCTTCCCCGCTGTGATACATCTCATAGCCAGGCACAGGAAATGACTTTCTCACTCGACACTATTGAACAGAGCTGGCTGTGGCTGAAGTTGTGTTCTAAGAATATCCGTGTAGCTGGAGGTGACGCCTGAGGTGCTTCTCCGTGATTATCCTGTTTCCTCTCTTTCTTTCTCTCCACGTTTCTCTCACATTGTTTGTTTTTCTCAGTTTGTTAACCTTTCTTTCCTTCGCACCTGGCCGTTCCAGCTCACTTCCTCACATATTGACGGACGTGTTGGCTGGTTCTCGTCAGTGAAGTTTGGATGAGTTTAGTTAAAGGCTGTGGGGCAGATGTGGCATTGGAGACTGCTCATTTTCTCCCATTTTTCAGATTGCACATTTGGGTGCAGATTGCTCTACTTTTGCCTCTCTGGTAATTATTCTGATGTGGTTTCACGGGCAAACTTCACTCGCAAGTTTACAGCCCTGATTTGTCTTCATCTTATGCTGTGGTGATTAAAGCTTTTCCCAGAGACTATGGGCAGTGGAGGAATATTCAGCTCTGTGCATCATATTGCTCAGTCAAGTGTGTTCCAAAAATATAAACAAATGTTCTACTTTTTCAAAATCAGTAATCAGGGTATCTGCAGATATTTAATATTTATATATTTAAATTTAAGGCCTTAAAAAGTCTTGAATTTGCCATTGCAGGTCTTACAAACATTTACACAGGTCTTAAATGTTTCAGTGAAGCAATTTCTGTCAGATTTATTTCACAGCTTTGTTGGAAAATATAACACAACTGATGTGTCTCTTCTACTCTTATTTGGTTGACAGAACAGATTGAATGGTCTTTTGTGTATAAATCGCATCCTTTTTTGTTAATTCATTTGATTTTTCATAATTTTACCAAAGTATGAGACTATATTTTAAAAAGCCCGCTAAAAAAGAAGCAACGTTGAGATACACTATCAGTTGTGACTTGCGAATAGGTTTTAATTTTTGCACAAAGTTTTTTAGAAGTCTTACATTTGACCTCTTGATCATTGCAGAAACTTTGTAAAATTTATACAGTTGATAAAATCTTCAAGATAAAATCACCTTTAAACTTATAAGACAGCAAATGTGAGAAGAAAATTAAAATTTCCTACCTAAACCTGCACTTAACTCAGTCATATTTCCACTGACGCCAACATGTGTCAAATCAAAATCACATCTGTGTGTACATGTAGGATGCTTTTCGTTTTTGAATTTCTTGTTATATTATTCCGAACATTACAGAGAGCTGCTTTGTATTAAAAGCACAGAGCCGTATGATATTAAGAACATATGAAATATTAATGTTGATCTGGGGACCAGCAGTGTGAACCCAATATCACCTGCATTAGAAAAGACATTTAACAACCGTAGACCTGAAATATACAGCGTGACATACAGTATATGTTTTACTTTTGCATTCACAGATGGAGACATTTTGGCAATATAATCCTCTAATGTATGGACAAAAAATTATTGAAATGCCTGATTTTTTCCCCCAACCCAGTTATGCCACTTTGCTATCACCTTGAATTGCTGCCCATGCTAACAAGTTTTATATTTTTCCTTCCAAAACTTGGTTAAGGTTGGTCTTTGGTTAAGTTAATTTGGTTAAGTTTAAGGATTTAGGAAAGGTATGCTTACTGGGTTGTGGCATAACTGTGTTGGAGAAGATAAAGACACATCAATATGAGTTCAAAAGTTGAATAGAAAATTGAATGAACAAGCAGTCAAAAGTACAGTATATGAAGCCAGATAGTTCCAGTTTTTGCTTCTGCGTGTCCACATTTGAAAGAAAAGGTTTGGTCCAAGTTTGGTGTTTTCAAGTATTTTGTATTTGATATGTGTAAGTGGTTGAACATAAAATGAAACTTTAGTAGCCACGGCCTTCTGAAAGTTTGTTCTAGTGCTGGGCGGTAAGTTAGTAGATACTAATCCTGAAGCATTCACATTCAATATTTCTTTGCAAGAAGCATCACGTTTGACTTAGAGTTCAAACTGACGACTGTACCTCCTTATCCACGTTCACCCTTCTTTTTCTTTCCTTTTTTGTGTGTGCAGTGATTGTGATCCTGTTTGTGATGAGGAAGCGTTATCAGAAGGATCATCTGTCCAGTCTGAAGCACAGCGGAGAGATTCACGAGCAGCTGGTCACCTACGATGAAGAGGGAGGAGGAGAGATGGACACCAACGGGTCAGTTACACACACACATGGACCCTTGCCCGAACCTTAATCTGACTACTTGCCTAAACTTAACCTAACCCTCACTTTAAACCTTATTTGAACTGGTTGCTGATCTCATAATAAAGGATTTACATCATGGGGACCTGCTATTTGTCCCCATAAGGAATCTAGGTCCCTGTAAAGTGAATATGTATACAACTTTTGGTCCTCACAATGAATGAAGAATGCCCATGTTTACAGTCACATTTTGACCGCCAAAGATTTCATGGAGAAATCTTTAGTTCAGATTGTTATTACATATTGTAATTTCCGTCACAAAGGGAGACCTCCTGCGTCTACAATCATCTGAAGTCCGATTTGCACAGGATAATATTTACTTTATGACGTCTGTGAACTTTAAATGACCCACACAAAGTTTTTACAGGCATTCACAGCTTTAGGTCCGTTCATGACTGTATTTTTTGGTTTGTCTTACTCTCTCTTTAGATTAATTTACACTGATAAACCCATGCATCCAAACTTTCTAGAGCTTTGTCCAGACATTCCTCAAACACCTTTAAGCTGCTCAACTCTGTACTTATGATCACAAAATTGCAAGTTTTTTCAATTTGTCTGGAGAATGATGCGTGGCAAAAGAGTCCAATATTTCAACTCAAATCTAAACATAAAATAGACCCCAGAGTTATCAAGAATCAATCTACATTCATTGCACGTACTGAAAACACAGACATATGCACTCACAGGGGACCAGTTTTACCTGAGCACTTCTGAGTTTGCTGAATTGCAAGAAATAAAAACTTTACAGACATTTTTACAGACATTATTATAATTTATTTGAGGTAAAACTAATATTATTTTAGTCAAAGATGTGACGACAGCTTTGCTCAAAGTCAGAGTCAAGATGAGCTCCGTATCTTTTGCAAAATCACCGTTAGGATGCCATGCTAGTTTCAACTAAAATCTAAAATTTCCATGATTTTACCACACAGAGCCTGATGTTTTCCCAGTTAAACCTCTATTGTAGCCAGGTTGATTGTTTGAAGTATGTTTTAGATGGAGACAGATTCTAATAAGGCTAAAATCTTTCTATTGTCATTTTTTGTTATATAGGCCCCCACACAGACACACACAGTCACACACCACAAGCTAAGTAGAGTGTGAGTGTGTGCAGTGTCAGTGTAAGCCCAGCCTTGAGCTTACATCAGCCACAGTGAGAGCAGAGGAGGAGTCTTAGAAGTGCTCTGACTGTACCCACACTTAGCACTTCAAAGGAAAAACTACTCCAACTCCAATAGTCTTCAATTTAATCATTCTGTCGATGCAAAATGGGTTTCTACAACATACACTTATTCAAAGATAGAGTTATATATTCTAGTGCAGATCAGAGAAGGCTCCAAGATTAAATACAATTCAATAATATATAATTTCATTGTGGATGTATTGAAATCTAAAATTAATTTAATAAAGCACATATGACAATCATGTACTTCCTACATCAGGAATTGAGTTAGAGATCGTTTTGCTTGTTGCAAAGGAAACTGCCTGGAGGAAAAGTTCAAATCAATCACTGCCTGATATGCTATCGCAGCAGAAATGCTCAATGCAAGTCTGGATGATTTATTAACTTAAAACAATGCAGAAGATTTCAGAAATCTACCAGTGACATCACAAATTCAGAGTAGTCTTTTATGAGGCTGAGATGAGAAACCAACTGTATTTTTGATGGGAAAGCAATGTAAAAACAGGATTTAAAACTCGAAATGTCAGTTGCATAATGGTGTTATGCTTTATTGAGGTAATAACTGTTAACACGTGTTATAAATTGGTGTGAATTTGCAATATTTTTTACTCAAAACAACATGTTTAAGTGCTTGGTTTTATTTTTGACTCTGAATCTCCCCTCGAAGGTGCTTTTTATCAGAAGCACCAGTTTAACCTAATAGATTTAAAAGTGATCTGTGTGTCATAACCAGTGTTTGTTGGAAAGAAACTAAGTCAAAAAATCACATGTGTTTGCCAAAACAAGTGTCAGCTTTACTCACCGGAACTTCTCTTTATAGTTTGTGTTTCAATTTTAATTCACCACCAAACTACAGTGTTGTTGAAGAAGCAGGCAGGGGGTAAAATGGTAAAAACAAACAAACAAAAACCTGCCACGCACCTTGCTCAATGGTAATTTGTCAAAAACAAACTCATGCCAGTTAGAGCATTTCTCCCACACTCGGCCCTGAAAGCCATTCAAAAAGCATTTCTGTCTAGACACACTTAAAAAGCGAATAGAACTGCAGCTTTTTCATTGATGTATAGGCAGTGACTGTATCACTTTGTGTAAGCTCATGGGCGGAGCCGTGCTTTTATTCAAATACTATCTGAATACAGTTTGCAGACTAATGGCAGATTGCTCAGATATGCCTGAATTGAATGTTTTTGATGTTATAGTAGATATTGCATTATGCCGCCTCTTTTAAATATGACAGGTACGATTCACACAAAGGCTCTTCACACCCAACTTTAAGTAATCAAACTTTAACTGAAAAGCAGGAGTTTGTTTTGAAGTTCTTGGCTCATTCATTTCAAACTACACACTTAAATATTTATTACCATTTGTTTTTCTAATCTTGATCCATGCGTTCCACTTGCCTATAGAAAGCCCCCGTGTTAATCTCCTCCACATTTGTTTACGCCGCAGCATGCTGACCCACTTTATGCAAAACAATATATTAAAGTTTAATGTAGTCTAGATCAGATCTTTAACGTGTGGTATTGTAGACGTATAAAGTGCCTGCCGTGCCTGTCAGAATGATGTATAGAGTCTCGCACTTATGGAAAGACAAAATCTGGATTAGATCAGATCGTAATGAAACACGGATGGCTCACTTTGAAGATCTAGTTTCCGTAGTCTTCATTCAATGTCTTTAGTTATGTTAAATGTAAAGCCAAAATGTCTCACAGTTGGAAGATAATGAAAGCTTTAAAGATATGTAACTTTTCTGGTTGAGAAGACTTATCTTAGTCTAATTCATTTTGGTCTTCTTCAAAACAGTAACTAAAATGGCATTGCAACTTTTCCTCTGTTTAAAATAATGTAACTAATTGTATTTTTAAAGGTAGAAACCCCACCCCCTGCCTGTTTCCATGGTGATCTCATAGTTTTGTCCAAAAAGTTACCTTGTGCGGCACTACCAAAATGTCCACTTTTTTTATTATTGGTGTTTACTGTACAAAAGTGCCTTAAAAATCAGCTTTATTACATTGTGCAGGTACCTCTCCTCAAATGTGACTTTTAACGGTCACATCCTTATGTCCATGGAGTTCCCTGTTCAAAGCCATACTGTGAAACATTCTATCGGCAAAGCATTATTATATGCATAGTGTTGTAATCAAGTCTGCAATAATTGATACCAAGACCTGTCTGAGACCACAGAGTCCTAAGACCGAGACCACCAAATATCGAAACCAAGACGAGACCAAGACCGTGCGCCATCGAAAACCAAATCAAGACCACCTTTGTAATTTTATGCAATTATCTGTGCCTATTATCTTATTGTTCAGTTCTTTTTACAAACTGTGCCTGGGACATGTCACTGCTCACCTCATACAAGTTTAGCAGAGCGTGGTGGCAATGAAATGTGGTCTCGTGTCCAAAACAAGACTGAGTCCACGACCCAGTCCAAGACAAAATCAAAGCACCCTCAAGACCGAAACCTTTAAAAAGCGGTCTTGAGTACTACTATACTGCTTTATACAGAAACGGTGATTACAGACCTTGGCTTGCATCAATAGTCTAACAGAATGCTCCTCTAAGCACACATTGCATTTTACACTGAAAAATACTTTTCAATGTCAATGAATGTCAATGCAACCTATTTATTCAGTTCAAGTGGATTTTTATTCCTGTAAGTGCCAAAGTATCAAATCTACACATTATACTTTTAGACTTTCTCTCTCTTTAGACTCCAAGTTCTCCATTTATAAGTTTTAATAACATTTTTTCAGACTCAACTCTGCACCAGCGATTATATCAAATGTTACATAAGTATGAATTCTCCAGGTGGAGTTTTCTAATCCTGGTGGCTAAAAGGTTAACAAAGGATCCAAAATTTCATGCCAAGTTGTCATGTAATTCAATTACAATACCTGCAATTTTGAAAATATACCTCTTCAAATGGCAAAATACTAAAGACTGCACAATTAAATATTAGTACAAATTACATAAGATGCCATCTACCCAAGTTACAGTCAGATCTGCGGAGTGGTGCCTGACTCAATAAAGTAATGTTGTTTTGCGATATACAGTATTTCCACAATAAATCCACCTTTGAACAACTATAACACTGTTTTAATAAGGGTCAGAGTGTTTATTCTTTTTTAAAAACATATGATTTGATTATCCACCTTCATTAAGATCTACAAATTAACTACTGGAGGAAATGATAATTAATTTTATAGATTTTTTTGTGTTCTGCATTTGCCGAGTCTGAGCAGATATTTTTCTGTAAAAGCAATTAGCTGGATTTGAATGGGCTTCAGTAAATGGTAAACATAAACAGATTTTGTTCATGGCTTATCACCTAAAAGCAGAGAGCACCTATAACAGCCTTGCAGAGCTAATATTTCAAATGGTGGGGCCAAATTGATTTTTCTTTTTATCTTTACAAAAATGAGTCTTATCTGCTGATGCGTTTGTTACCTATGGACACTCTGAGTACTCTGAATGTCTGAATGGATTCTACACATTTCATTATAAGAGATTGCATAGACCTGTCCAAATGTAAAACTGGCTTACAAATGAACGGGATTAGTGTTTTCTTTTTCAATCGTTTTCCATTTAGGCAAAAGATAATTGAAAAAATCCATGGATATAGGTGCATCTGCACATTTTAAAGCGGACAAATTGCATAAAATGATTTTCTGATTTTGTAATCAGGCTATAGCAGTGTTTTACAATTTTCAGAAGCTAAAAACACAATCATAAGAGCACTCCCTGGGTTTTAGGAAACAAAATGCTTTCTTGTTAGATGAGACAATACAAACTAATACCAGAATAATCACTTTGACTTCATCCTGTATGTGTATCGGGACAAAATAGATGTAGTTGTTTTTAAGTTTTTTAGTTTTTTTCACAAAGTACTAGCATTTGCATCTCATGCTTTAGTTGGGTTAGCTAACTTTTTTAGTTGTAAATAAGTAAACTTTGTGTTTTCTACCAAAAAGTTTATAAGAAATGTAGCACATTGTAAAAAAATGAGACCCCAGAGTACTCTCTGAATCAAATAACAAAGAATTTAAGTTCTAATCAGGAGCAGAATGGAGCGTTCTTGCAACCAAAACTTAATACATTTTGATATTACCAATGTGTTGAAGAATTTATGAGAGAAAGTTGTCTAAATTGTGTTTGCAGTGTGAAAATCATCTACCCCACCTTTAAGGATTGGTGTTGGAGTTCTATTGACACAGAAGAAATAACCTTGATGGTTATAAACAACTGCTAACTTGTACCAACATGCTAATGCATACAGTGGGAATGAACATAATTGAGGCATAAATGCTCAGAATAATTCTGACAATTTATGGAGTTAAAGTAGAGCTTCGAAACTCTATGTTTGATGTTACTAATTTGGGAAATTTGAAACAGAGCATTTTTGTGAGGTTGAGAGAAGAAGCAGAGAAAATGACCTAGCTCTACCTTTAAAACTTAACGCTAACAATCCCACATTTCTTCTTTTTCCTCACAGTTATGACGTGTCCATCCTCACCTCGGCCTGTCATGACGGCTCTCTGCTGCGTCACCCAGACAACCACCCCCACCCCTCGCTCTACGCCATGGTCCAGAAGCCCCCCCACCACCACCAGCCCAACGCCTGCAAGGGAGACATGGCCGCTATGATCGAGGACAAGAAGTTTGAGGCCGACCATGACCGAGATGGCTTCCCTTACGACACGCTGCACATCTACGGCTACGAGGGCCCGGAGTCGCTCGCCGGCAGCCTCAGCTCTCTGGATAGCTCCTCCAGTGGATCAAACTTGGATTACGATTTTCTGAACGACTGGGGACCTCGCTTCAGAACCCTGGCAGAGCTGTATGGAGTACACGGTGCACACGAGTATTACCACCAGTACTGAGAAAAACAACATACATTTTTAAAAAGGTGGTAAAAACGAGCCATAAGATTTACAGAGAAAAAATGTCTAATCGTTAAAGACTGACCGTTGATGATTGAAAGTGGTTTGTTTTGTGTTGGTGTGTTCTAGCTCAATAGGTTGCGTTCATGTTCAAAATGTAATTGTGTCATAATCTCAGATGATGGTCATATAGTCTATGTTGATCTATGGGAGATTTACTGTTTTTGAAATAGAAACTCATAAATGTTGAACTTGTGAGACTGGGTACATGACCTGGCTGTGGCAGATTGATCATTTGTAGAAATTAGTTCTACACATGATCAGCTCTAAAGCTAATATAGCAAAGTTTAAAGTCAAAGAGGAGGCTCTAAAGATGTAAGGGAATAACGTAAATCTACTCAGGTGCTCTTCAACGATCTGCACGTATAGCAAATTGTGTTGTGAAAGGCAGAGACTAAAATCCAAGGCACTCTGTAGTAGAAAAATATACAAAAGTCCTTTATTAAGTCATGGACAGGCCAACGCGTTTTGGCACAAAGGTGTCTTCGTCAGCGCTTATTATATATAGCCCAAAGTTTGTTTGTCGAGAGAAGCATGTTTGCTTTGGTTCCATTGGGTGCTGCCAAAACCTATATGCCACGCTGTGCTTGGTCTACAGGCCAGCAACCATCCTAATCTTTTCAGCGATGGTCACTTCAGAAAAAATCTCAAAAATGTGTGAACTCACAAATATTGAGACAGTCCATCTGGCAGAACCAAGTTACTGACCAACCAATGGCCAATATCAGTCTATCTCTTCGTTGGATGCTCAACTTTGTGCGCTTCATGTTTTATAGGCACAAAACTGTACCACAAAACATTCAGATCCTTGCTTTGATTACAAATTGAACACTTTGAGGTCAAAAGCTTGGAGGCTTTTTAAGGCCAGAATGTTGACTCTGACAGCAGCAGTCACAGAGAAAGAGGAATACATAAATGTCTCAATAGAATGGCAGAACTGAGGGAGATAATTCATTGTATTTAGTATGCAGCAGAGTAGCTCTGTTCACTTATTTACACAATCTACAGAGTCTTACAGAGATATGAACCATAAACCAGGTCCAAAGATTGGCAAAAAAATGTGTGCTGTCTTGTGAACGCAACCTATTGGAGTTCAGAATCAAAGGACCACTGACTTGGCTCTTTCTGTTTTCTTGCTGTTGTTGGCGACAAGAACCATCGAAACACAATTCAACAGGAGCAAGCAAAAACAGACTGCTGAAGCTGAAGCCTCTGACGGCTACTATGTGTCTTTTATATATATCTATTCCACATGTGAAGACAAGCCTATCATGTGACCGTACCTTTATTCGGTTTGTAGAATCAGTGTTCGTCTTGGAATGTTGGATTCTCATGACGATTGCTAGCTTTTTTCTGATATTTATAATGCGCCTGAGCATTGGTTTGACATTGCAGCAAAAGTAGGAAAATGAACAAAACTTACCTTAATTACTTTGGTATATAATTATAATTATATTTAGAACAACTTTCCAAAAAAGGTTGAAATATGGCAAAGTTGATAATAGTAATTCTATATAAAATACAGTAATAGTTTAATGAGCCTTTGACCTTGCTGTTGTTCATACAATTTGCTCAAGACAGATACACATTTTATCAGGTGTTCTTTTAATAATTTTGCCACTCTTGTCAGAATGTTGAGCGTATTTTTTTTATATAAATTATGTCGTGCATAACATTGATAACATGGAGCTATAACTGAACATTTGCAGTCATAGTTTACCATGGCAACAATCTCTTTAGACATAATTCACTGTCCTCAACCTCAAAAACTTGCTACGTTTTTCATGTCTACTTTTTGTAGTCAAGAATAGCTGTGTTGTCAATAGTTTTAAGTTATTTCTTCTTCTTTGTCCAATTAGCACATTACTTCAAAAACATTAAAACAGATGAGTCACATACACTAATAGCTGTACAATCCTGATACAAAAGTAGGTCGTTCAAAGTGTGTTTCATGAATATCAACATAAAAACAGTGTTACTAAGTCTAGTTTAAATAAACTCATGAATAAAAGTCGGTTGGACACAAAATTGCACATGTCAAGCCAACTCACTCCTCACTTTCTGCTTGAGAAGCTGCCGCATTTGTTTTCTAGAACTTTCTATTGTTAGCCTGTAATCATTTTTATCTTTGATGTTTCCCCTCCTTTTTTCTTCCGAACCAAAGCACCGCAGACAAAGCGTGGTTTTAGTTTTGATCCAGAAGTTGATGATTGGATTTGTAAATAGGGATTTTTATTGTTTGAGGTGGAAAACTTTTGAAGAGCCACAAGAGTTTTAAGTCAAAGAGAGCGGGAGCTGTTTGATCAGCCACATGTCCTGCGCTTGTTTTTATTTCAAGAAGCCGATGCAACTTTTAAGCAGACATGAAAGACACAGCCAAGCAAAACAACGTATAGATTAGAGCGGTTCTCACCTTTTTATTCGCCACCCCCAAACACACTGAATATTATATCTCTATTATTTTATTTTCAGCTGCATTTATTTTAAAGATCAGCAAATAAGAATGCATTTGAAGGTTGTTGAGCTCTGCTTTAGACAATCTATTTTTAGTTTCTCCCCATGTCGTCTGGAGAAACCCAAAAACCACACCCATGAAGAAGCACTGGATTAGAGACACACAATAGAGCAAGTTATACAACCAATGAGTTATATTATCTTTAACCATTTCCATCTTGTACAAAAGTTGGACAAAGCCAAGTTAGCCTTTTAAGAACAAGCTGTACATTTGAACAATGTCGTTGGTTGTTCTACAAAGGTCAGTATCACAGCTGACAGGAAACATTAAGGCTTTTGTACTGTGGCCCTGAAGAGCAAAGCACAACTAATAACTTGCACCAAAATTCAAAAACAGAGTCAAATTCCAAAATACACACCCACATTCCTAAACATTATAATCTAATTTCCAAAAAACACACCCAAATTTTAAAACACACATGAAACAAGCACCCAAATTCTGAAACATGCTCCTACCACCATCAAATGTTCCTTAACAGAGGTGGCAAAAGTACTAAAGTTCACTACGCAAGTACAGTTACTTGAATAAAATCTGGCTCTGATGAAAGTAAAAGTAGTGCTAAAATTGGTTTACTTGAATAAAAGTAAGTTCACCAGTGTAAATGTACTTCAGTAAAAAAGTGAAAAGTACAATCACAAAGTTGATCTGTAAACAAGTAGAAGTAAAAATTGACCAGATTTTTGAATCCTCAAGTAAAGTACAGATACTAAAAAAAACTACTGAAGTACAATATTTGAGTAAACATATGTATACCTGTCTTGTCTTTGAGGGCCACCATAGTTGGATCAAAAAAATGAAATCAAATAAAATCTAGGCATTTTACGTAAGCAGATTTTGTTTGGGGTTTATGCTTGTTTACAATAGCAACTAGAAAAAACAACATGGCTGCCAATGGTCTGTGTGTCTGTCATAAACCGATTGTCCATCTCTATAAGATTACACAAACTTTTCAAGACGAACTTGAGCAAAGCCGTGTCCCTTTGTACCATCGTAACAGACTCATTTTCCACCTATAAGTGTCCAATTTTCCCCAGTTATTTTTGCTCTCTTAGCCGACAAAAGACAATAGCGAGCCAGACGGAGGAAACGACGGCGGAGGAGCGCAGACAGAATGACAGCCTTTTCATAGGTTTTATTTGACACGAGCCATCATCAGGGTCATTGGCAGATGAAAGCTCCAAATCTCCCAGGCGCACTAGCACAGGAGTCATGCAGGAAAAGCACAGTGGCACAGGCAGTATTGGGACAGTGGATTACCCCGATGGCTTTGACCCTTAGTCCGTTCTGGCACAAACCACACTGGCCAATACAAAATGTCGACTTACGGGGTGAGATTGGAGCATAAACGTCCAGGTGATGGAGGTTTTTAATAAAGCCGCATCTTCTTCCAGTGGTGAATCGGATATGTTTAGTGATAAGAATCGGTGTTAGGAGCGCAAGATAAGAAAAACAAAGTAAACTGTTCGCCACATGGAGCATATTGAAAAAGAACCTGGTTTACGTAGATGTTGTGTGCAATATCTCTAAAATGTGATGTACAAAAAAGGAAAACTTATTACGTTCTAGTCTTACAAAGCATAAATAAGACTCAGTTGATCATGAACGAATGATAAAGTATATTATAGTAACTATCTTAATAAGGCCCAAAATCGCAAAAAGCATTCTTCTATGTAAAAGTAATAAAACCACTATTGTAACAAATGACATACATACTGTGCAACAGAATTACAAAAAGTTACAGTTTAATCATTTACTTCTTTAAATATGTTCTAAACCTCCTCACTTTTTTTTACTTTATTTGTGTTCAAGTTTTTAACAATTTTAGTATAACAAAAAAAAAAAGCATAAATATAAAAGATTACAGAAAAAACAAAACAAAAGAAAAAACGAAAAATTGGGGTGTAGAAGAGGTCTAAAGCACACAAATATGACTGAAAATAAAGACAAAATAGTTTAACACAGATCGATTGGTGCCCCTTAACATAAGATAAGTAAACCATTTCTCTCAGAGAAAGTCACCTTTTAGTTTTTGAAGTCTCAAACCTCCTAACTTTTTAAATATTTGATCAAAGTTTTATGATTAACCAACTTTTTCAAATGCTGCGGTACCACTTAATAATAACTACACTTTAATTAGACCTATAAAGCCTTAATTGAGCATAAATAAATAGGTAATAATTCATGAACAATGGATGAAAATACTTATTAGTGCTTAGTAACTGCTTAGGTAAAGATTTAGGATTGAGGGGTAGGGATTGTGGTAATTAAATTGTTACTAAGTCTTATTAAACATTTTAGGGCTGGAACTAATGATTATTTTGCTAATCGATTAGTTGGTTTATTCTTTTGATTTATCAATTAGTTGATTAGAACATAAAAGTCACTGGTACCACTTTATATTAGCTACACCTTAATTAGCCTTAAAGCGTAAATAAAGCCTTAATTATTCATGAACTAATCGTGAATGAATGAATGAAAAAAAATTTTAAGCCTAATTATTCTGTAGTTATTCTAAAGTGTTACCAAGTCACTTGAATAGAAGATTTTTGCCAGCTTTGAGGTGCACTGGGAAAATGCAAATGCACATTTTAAATACGATAACGAGTTCATAAGTGCATGAAATTTGTACCTTTTTTGAGTACGTTTAGACTGTCTTAATGACTTGCTTTTGCTTAAAATAAGGAAATGATAAGCATTTTCTCACTTGAAAAATAGAAAATAGTAGATAAATGTCACTTCGCTTCACAAATTTTAGTGCACGAAAGTCAATTTAGGCTTAAAACAAAATACATTTTACTTAATTGATCCCTTTTTTCCATATTAGCTTATTTAAGTCTGCATTTTTTGACCAATTTTGGAGATGTAGGAACTAGTGTTTACGTCACAGAAACAAAAAATTTACAGAATTCCATTGAATATCATCATCATCATCAGCTCAGCGCATGTTTTGAATAAAGACCAGTTAATGATTATTCAGTTACTAAATTAGTTGACGATTATTAAAATACTCAATTAGTTGTGATTATTGTTGCAGCCCTAAAATGTTTTATCCATTTCTCACTTGTTACATTTGTGGATATTTATAACATTTGTTGATTCATTGCATTCAAAGTTGATCACATTTGTGGATAATATAAACATTTTATGCAGAAATGCTTTTATTTATTTATTTTTTTTTTTTTGTGAAAAAGATTTTGCTTAATGGCAGTAGAGCAAATTTGAAATCTCACTTGAATGTAGAACTATATATGAATCGATTCCTGAACAGCAGCTAAAACAAAGTCAGTGCTAAATGATCAACGCTCCAACCTTTTTACCTTGAGTATAATTAGCTTGAGTAATGGCCCCACAGACCGGCTGACCCATGCCCTTCAATTGTTTAAACACTGTAGAATTTACGAGTCGGGGCAGGAGCCGTGAACAGATAAATCTCTCCCTCTGCATTTAGAGCGCGGTCTCATTTAGGTCACTGTTTTAATAGACCATCATTAATCAGAAGTGTTCACCGGGCACACCTACACCACACCTCACACAGAAAGATTTAAAATGTATTTGTATAGTCACAACATTCTGATGATGAATGACCGTCTACTTTCTGATTAAGTTTGTGTTGAGTTGTTAATATTATACTCTTTATTTTAGTCAGTTTTTCTGTTTTAATCAGCAAAGAACACTACATAACCAAGTTTAATTTCATCAGTAACATGCTTCATCGTGATAAAAATCAAACACACTGCAATCCAATCATACTTTTTTGCTTAAGTACAGTATTTGTGTTCATTTCAGTGGTGAATGTTAAAATGTCTTATTGTTTATGAATATTAACAAAATCCTAATTTTAACTATCTCTAAAGGGTCTTTCACACCAACACAACCCACAAACACAATCCAAGCAACAGTCAGCGAACAAATGCCATGTGAGCTAGCAAAAAAGACAGAACATTGCGAGTAGTTGTCAAACTCTGTGGCAACTTTTATTTCTTGCTACAGTCCAGGCTTCGTACTACAGCTGTTACTCCTCCATCTTTGTTTTCCTTGGACCAAACAGTAACCATTCTCCTTTGTACTTGCTTGCCATTTGAACACAGTAAATAACAACAATCCATGCTCTGCTAAATACTGTTTTTGCGCAAGTGTCATTTTACGCACTATTTTCTTGCACACTGATTCGCTTGTTCTCCTGTAGCCACGGGTCAATCAAACGGCTGCATATGCGGCAACTAGCGACCGCTGGCGATGCCGACTCTACAAGCAAGCCTTTAAAACCTCGCCTCTGCGACTTGCTCCGCGCTCCTTTGACCCCAATGGCCTCATTCACACCAAACCGGTTCAGACCTAAAAACAGCTTAAGTCCTTTAAAATGACTCACGAGTTACATGTGACCTTTAAAATGTGAGAAAACTTTGCAAGATTTTTGTATATTTTTATTTTAGCATGTCAAAATAAAAGTCACATGTCTCCTTTGAATTCAGAAACATACTTCACTACTGGCAGCCAAGTTTGTTATGAAATTCCTGTTCAAATTAACAAATTGAGTTTATTTATCCGTCCGTTTATTCTGTTATGTTTGGCGCTGACTATTTTTCCTCAAACCCGGGACACAATGAGAGGAAGCAGCGTCAGTGTTTCCTCTGCACTTAACATACACTACACAGTCTAATCAGCTAATCCAAACAACGCGCTCACTCTGCCATCTGCCCCGCTGTGGCCCCGCCCCTTCCTGTCCACCTTATCTGCCTCATTGTGCCGACTTCCTGTTAGCTAGTGGGAAACCGGACGAGGCGGCGAGGAACTCAGAAAGCAAAGACGATGAGAACAATGCAGAGCCGTGATGTGATTTCCACACAGAGATGTTTGGAATCAAAGACATTAGCGTTCCTCAGCGTTGTTTACATCCTGGGCATTTTCAAGAACCAATCACGAGTCCAGAACTGGGACAAAGGGACAACGACTGCTCAAGGTTTTGAATAAATACACGAGATGTCAGGAGGTGTTCAGCAAGACTAACTTGGCTTTAAGTCTTCTTTGTGTGGGCTTTATACTCCATTGATATTTTTCCAGGAGTTTTCTTGACTTTGGTTTTCTAAATGAATTATACTAAAGATAAAAGACAGAAAATAAAGTCTATACAGTTAATTTAAAACATTCTGGAGATGAAAAGTCAAATTCATTATTACATTAGAAAGTTAAAACCAAACTTTTGAAAATTCTTAATGGGGTTAATGTGTTTTATGCCATAATGAAAAAGAAATTTAAAGAAACAACTTTTCGGTAACACTTTAGAATAACTACAGAATAATTAGGCTTAATAAATCATTAATAACACCTTAATAAAGACTTAATTCAATATGAACAAATGATTAATTAATAGATGATAAAGCTTATTATTGCTTAGTAACTACTTAATTACTCCGAATCCTGCCCCCTAACCCTAAATCCTAACCATAGCTCCTTAGTTAAGTAGTTACTAAGCATTAATAAACTTTTTCATTCATTAATTCACCATTAGTTCATGAATAATTAAAGCTTTATTTATGCTTTATTCATTGTTTACTAAGGCCAATTAAGATGTAGTTAATATAAAGTGGTACCAACTTTTCCAAACGAGCAGCATGAGGTCCACATCTAGGTCAAAGAAATAATAACAGACACTCAATCAAGAACCTAATCCCCCTTTGTACGCAGACACTGAACCACCTCACCTCAGGCTAAGTGTCTTGCCCAAGGACACATGTCCCACTTTGGTACAGGTTCTGACCTTCTACCCAGGCTCAACCTGCTTTGCCTCTAAGATCTGACGAGATCAAATAGAGCCACAACTGACCATTTTGTAAACATATTTAATTGGCTCTGTGCATGGAACATCAGCTGGCTTGTTTTTGTTTTAACTTCTGTACATACAAGCATTTCCTGTTAGCGTTAGAGTTTAGACACAAACACGTCTCTTTTTAAACAAGTGTCTTTGGTGAAATATTCTTCTGATTTGTAAAGTCTTTAACATTCACCTCAACTCACTGTCACTGTTTGATCTTCTGAGTATTTATTGTTTTAAGCTGGTGCAGTGAAAACCTCATAGAAATGAACTGAACAGGAAATGCTTGTATGTACAGAAGTTAGCTATTTTGAACATAAATAAGCCAACCGAAGTTCCGTGCACAGAGCCAATTAGTTCAACAAAAACAAATTCCTAAAACACGCTTTTAATGAAGTTTACAATGTATCTAAAAATTATGCCATGAGCTTTTATTACTTTGAAATCAGTTTCAAGATATGTTCAATATGCCCTAATTTTACACAGAAAATAATAAGAAGGGAGGATTACATCAAACACATATATCTGTTTTACACATTGAAAGAAGATGCAAGAAAACCCGTCAAAATTCTATGGCTCCTACTTAAATTAAATAAAAATACAGAAATATGTAGATATTGTTGCAAAAGAGGGATTACATCAGAGAAAGTCTTGCCATGATTACAGTGAAAACATTAGAAAAATTGACAAATACTGCCTCATAAAGATATATATTCTTTTTAATAGGAAGATTGAAAGTGTATGTGTCTTATAAAGGCATAACCTTGATTACATACAAATCTAACTAGAAGACAATGAAAAGATGCGGGAAAATAGAAAAGACTTTTTTTTGTCCAACAAACACAAAAGCTTAGCCGCTGTGGCTGATTGACTTCTGCCTGTAAATACTTTTTAAAGCAATAATGAGAGAAAATTACATGAAGAATGGAACTTACCCTTTTTTTTTTTTTTCACAAAAATGCAAAATTAAAAAAAAAATAAAAATAAAAATGCACATTTACTTATTTTTTATGCAATGTAAAGGATTGTAAATGACTATTTTCAAGTGCCATGGTGGTCTGAATCAACTCGTCTCTGAAGTGTGGCTGTTTCTTTTTTTTGTTATTGTTACATTTTTATGTTTTTGTTTTGTTTTTTCATATTTTGAGCGTAAAACATGTTGCTTCTATCAAACTCAATCAAGGTCTGATTATTGTTAGAAATGTTTTCTAATTTTTAAAGGTGCATTGTGTAAAATCTACTCAATCAAACATATTATAAAAACACTATCCAAAGACGAGACTAAACAACTTATTAACTACAATATAGAAAATAATTAAAGCTTGAGTACCTGAAATAAGCATTGTCTTTCTCATAAACAGAAGAATCCTGCACTTTGGCTGTACTTGTGTCTGATTCCAGTTTCACTTTGCTGGCTCTCAAAAAGATGTTCTTAAGTCGTAATTACCAACCAATATTCAGTTGGCGAACAGATATTTCCTGTTTTAAAAATCAGGCACTGCAGCTTTAAAATACTTTAAGTGTTTTTTATCATAGACTGTAGAATGTCCATTTTCTGGCTCTCAAATGTAATTCCCAAAGTCGCCACGATTATTTCCAAAGGGCTACACACTGCACCTTTAATGTTTTAGTATCATAATTGTATATTTACATTTTTCATAAACCTGTAGATAAAAACGTGCCTACAATATTGTTCTGAAAAGGCTCACTTGAACTTGTAAAAAGAATCATTTTTATACTGTGCGACTTTGTGACGTCTTTGTTTGAAATGAGCCTGTGGGCGACTGACTGAAAGAGTTAAAAGCAGTTCATGTTGTAAATATGGCAAGGAACTTTAACGAAACATGTGCCTTTACCTGGATTTCAAATAAAATGTTGGTGGTTTTTGCTGGTGAACACAATGTTTTTCTATATTGTTTTTATGGTGTATAAACTGACTTTTTTGTACCAGACTTTTTGTAAGTGTAAAATAAAGATAAATTAAACAAAGTATTGTGCCCAAGTATTAAAAGAAATGAACTTGAGAGATATATGAGATAGATTTAAGTAATTATCGATGCCTTTAAAGTTGTACTAAAGTCCTAATCGCACAAGATGATATATGCCTCAAGATGTCTTTTTACAGACAATATTGGAGACACTTTTCATTCATTCATGACAAACCATTTCTAAAGATTTAGTTTGATGGTAAACTGTTTTAAATGTGACAGTCTAAATGTGATTATTATGTTGTATTTATTGTTGGTCACATCTACACGATCATATTTTTTATAAAACAGTCAAAGTGTGTCTCTTTTATTCCATTTACGATGACAATTCCCCATCTGAACTTTGCAGGGATTTGATGCTGAATTTGCTGACTTGTATAGTCTTATTTAAATGGTTATATATATATTTATTTGTATTTTTTACATCGCAGTGTGTTAATGTTTAGTTTTTTAACTGTAGAAAAAAATGCAACACCAATTTGATCGGATAATGACTTTAAGGCAAAATGTACTTTTATGACCATAAAACAGTACATTATCATCATCAGTTTATTCAAAGTTTGATTAATTTCTACAAGTTTGATTCATTATCATGCAGCTGATGCTTGCATGTTCAGAAAATTCCTGTTTTCACCTACCACTTACCCCACCCACATTGCTGCACTCACTATATCTGTCATACAATTTCTCATAAATACAAACATCTGTACAACAATTAAATATTTAATAAAGAGGGGGACCTTAACACAATGAAATAGGTGGTACTTTTTAGTTCTGCTGTTCTGAACAGTCAACAAACTGATTCGTGTTTGTAAACTGATCTGTGCAGCAATCTACAATTAAACACATATAAAGTAGCAATATGCACATTTTACTTGAATACTATAATATTTTAACCTGGCCAACCAGAAGGATTCTCGCAATATTTGTGAATTCACAAGCTCAAGAGAAATCAATCTGGGCCTTCAGCTGATTGGTTTGCAGTCTCGGTAATGCCCCTATCACATTGCAGCAAAGAATTACGGTAAGCAAACAAAGATGGCCGCTCCTGTGGATTTGTGTTTGCCGCTATTGATTCAGTTTTATCAGAAAGAGTAAGAAAAGCAGTCAGGTTTGTTCTAACCCACGTGCACATTGGATATGTTATTCCGATTTATTGCTGTGATAGGTTAAGGACAAACTAAGGTAGGCACAAGTTTGAAGTTGCCTATTTCATTAAACGTCCCACCTTTTCCCGAAAGCTTTCAGCAGAGGAAGTTCCAGATGATGTGGAAGAACTCAAATAAGTTCAGTACATGTACAGCTGGCTTGAACCAGGTTAACAATGTTTGAAAAAAAAAAAAAGCATACAATGTCTCCTTTAAATGAAACATCTTGAGGCAGATTGTACACTTTTGTTGTTTCCACATGAAAACCTATGTTGAGAGATCAAACTGACCCCAAAAATTGACTTTTGCCAGCAGGGTCTTTCCTTCAAAGCCCAACATTCTTCAGTTTTCATCACTTCCATGTGGCTGCAGGTCATGTGTGTTCCTGTGTAAGTCGATCTTAAACACCCTCCGATATGATCCCATGCACCTTGATCTGTGACGACTGCAGGACACGCTCCGCTCCAGCCAAGTGTGAACACAGCACCAGAGCACCGCGGGCTTGTACTGTTGTTGGAGAGGGGCTTATCCAGGGGGTCACACATCCTGAAGACTGGGATCACCTCCATATGAAACCAGCACACCGGCAAAAACATGGAAGCCTTGTGTGATTCTGAAGAACTTAAGTTTCTTTTTGAAGTCGATGTTTTTATCCCCAAAAGGAACCAGCCCTATATCACTAAAATGCCTAGATTTTCTTTGGTTAATGTAAACAACAGTAAAGCTGGAGGCACTGCAGCCAGAATTAAACAATTTGAGCAAAATTTGAGTTTTGAGAAATCCTCAAAAGTTGCTGGCAATTTAATAAAGCAGTTGTTTCATGGACTTAAAATGGGTTGAAAAAGTTTAGATAAAGTTCAATAACAAGTCCTATTAATGTTTTACAAAACTTATACATTATATGGTATTTTTTGTTCATCAGGTGAGCATTTAAACACACACAGAGTCAACCATGAGGGTTATATAAACTAAATATACAGAAGTTTGTTTATTTTTATGAGAAAACTAACAACATTGAACATTTAGAAAAAGGTAGGAGGGTTGGAGCCTATGTATTGTGCAAGATTGACTTTTTGAGTTTTAAACCCTGTTCTAAAAGTGCTTCTTTATCATAAACACAACTGGAGTTCTGTCTGTGGGGTACTAGTTGCACTGAGCCTCAGAAAACACTGTTCTGAAAGTTTGGGATGTCATGCATTTTCTGCACTGTTTTAAGTTCATAAATCATCAAGACTTGATTTGAACATTTCTGTAACATTAACATAAATACTATACTTCACCAGGGGAAAAAAAAGAAAATGTGGTATTTGGGTGTCAAAGCTAATGCCTAAATTAAATAATGTCGCCAAAAACAATACAAGCGGAACTAACTGATAACAAAAACAGCTAGCTATAGCTTTGAACCAGATTTATTTACTGCATGGCTTCCCAAACTTTTCAACCCGGGACCCCCCCAAAAAAAACGTGCAACCAATTCACAAACCCCACTTTAAAAAATACATACTATTGTAATCATTTTTGAATTACAAAACCATTTAAATTAAGTTTAATTGTGTTTAATTTGGTAGTGTATTGCTTTATATGACCCCAAATCTGATTAAAAGATCCCCCCAAAGCTGATTAAAAGCCAAGTCATAATTGCAAAAATACATTTTGAAATCATCTTGCGACCCTTGGATCCCAACCCCCACTTTGGGAACCACTGATTTACTGCATATACCACGTTTACACAAAGAGATGTCTCTTTGCCCCAATGCAGAAGTGAGAACACCTGGTGCGTCAACCCAAGCGTTCCTTAACCTGCATGTTTTTGGTTGGTGGGGGAAAACAGAGTGCCTGGAGGAAAACATCCAGACACAGGGAGAAATACGTGCAAGCGCTATCCACTCTGCCACTGTGCCGCTGATGATGTATTTACCACCCTCTCTGTAATTATCTCGCTGAAATGTGCTCTTCGTTGTGTTATTTTTATATACTGATTAAAGTGACAGTGGCAGAAACTGTTCAAATCTGACCATGTATCTAATACACTCACAGCAGAATAACAGACACTAGAAAAATATGGTAAAACAAGCAAAAATAAAGTGCCAAAGTAGGACCAACCATTCCAGGCTCTCCATGTCAAGACTGCAGATCTGACAGGTTTCAGTCGTCTAGAAAAGTCCAGTCTCAAGTCTTTACCAGCGGTTTTATTAAAAAAAATCCAGAGCGATGTTAGTTTGGATCAAATTTCACATGCAGGGTTGGAAGGGTTAACAATATTCTTCTCCAGACACTGTCACAACAATAAACAAATCTGCCGTCTTTATGCAGCAGACACATGCCAAAACAGCACTTAATCCAAACACAGGCCGACATCACAATATAACAAGCATCTGCAGACTACATGATTCACTTTAGAACTGGAGATGAACTGCCAAACAGACGTTTAATAACGGCACTTGTGAGAGAAAATAGACAGCACACTCTCTTCACTTTAAAGCCTGCAGACTAAACCAGAAATACCATCAGACTTTCACATCCAAAATGCTTAGAGCGGTTATTTTCAAATGACCCTCAGAGACCAAAGACGTTCTTCATTAAAGACATTTGATACTTTTGTCTGCTTTACACTTATGATGTATGACACTTGTGAAGCCTTTTCTTTATATATTGGACATTTCATTTGCCGCAATCTACTTCAAAAAATCTAACAAGTTACAAAGATGTTCATGGTCGCTCAGGACGGAAGTCGGCTGCTCTTTATGACGAGAGAAAGACTGCAAGAATTTAGTTCTTGTTTTGTCTTTTTATTATCAAAACTGAGAGAATGGTTCAAGGCTGAATTCAGAAAACTATATTCATTTGGTAAGTCATATTTTCAGAAGCAGTAGAGTGCCTAGAGCTCTGACTTCCCAGTGAGAAGATAATGGGTTTGAATCTGGGGTCAGGCCAAATCAAAATCTCATAATCTCGCTGGGTGGAGTATGTGACTGTGGGACAACTGGCAACACTGTAAAGTCCCTCAAGTGCAGGCATGTCCAAACTGCAGCCCAGGGGCCTAATGCGGTCTTCAGACCAATTTCTTTGGACCTTACATCTCCTGATGACTTGGCCCAAACAACAAAAAATGATACTGATCTTTAAAAGTCTACCTTTATTAAAAGTGGATTGGCTAACTTTCACACTACAAACACGATTTAAGTTTTAAATCTGGCAACTTTCTCACATAAATCCTTCAACACATGGTTAATATCGACTTAAGTTCATTTTGGTTGCAATTATGGACAATAAACTTTTTTTTTCTTTACAAACAGCAAAGTGAAATTGGAGAGGACCACCCAAGCATAGCCAATCCGAGCGCTGCTTTTAGCTCCTGATTCCTTATTATTAAAACACAGTGGCCTTGTTTTTTTCACCAAGTGCTGCATTTGTCTTATACCTTTTAGTGGAAAACACAAAGTTACCCCAACTTTAAAACCAATGTCAAGCATTTAACATTGTGCTGTTGTGAATTTAGGCCTGAATACATTTCTTGAGACTCAACAAAACTTGCTCTATGCATCCACTGGAATGTTTCACTGTGTGGTCTCTTTTATATGGCCCAGATTGGCCTTCAGTTTAGTCTGTTTCAAGATAATGCTCTTGATGAAAAGGTTTGGACACTCCTGCCCTACTGAATGATTGTCTTTCTGTGTCTGTCTCTGTGTCTCAGCGGTGGCCACTGTCCAGGGTGCTCCTCTGCCTAATGTTTTTTTCTTTGGAGAAGAGTACATACAACATCAATGTGTCCAGTAGCGTGTGTCTTTTAAAAGAAGCTTCAGTAACATTTACATTTACTTTGAGTCACAACTCTGAACATGACAGATTTACACACTGCTTCTATCCCGGAATGGATCGAGAGAAATGACCATGACCAATGGCTATAAAGAGTTAACAAAGTTTCAGGTTTAAAATGTGGAAAAATACATGTTTTTCGCATATTTTCATGTCTAAAAATTGTTATTAATGTTAAATTGTTAGAAACTTGTTTTGCTGAGACATGAATGTTTCTTTTGAGTGGCTGAGGTCACTTGTTTGGGGATTTCTTTCAAAGTCTTGGTCACTTGTTTCTCTCTGACAATATGGCAATACTGGTCAGCTTTTGACAGATTTAGCCACTGAATAAAGATACTGATTTTTGTCACATCGCCCAGGCCTAGTATCACTGTGTTTTCTCCAAGATGAATGCTCATCAAATGTTACACCAAAATTTTTTACCTCCTTAACCTGCTCAGTTTCTGACCTTTGAGGATAAATGGACACATTATTGATCCAAAGTTTTGTAATTACAACTGCCAATGTCCATTTTTGACTTAACATACCACTACAAGCAAAAAGTAAATGAACTTGTCCAGGTTTTGCCAAAAAGAAAGTAACTCTAGATCAACAAACTTCAGACAGCTTCCAAACTTGACTTGTGAGGAGACAGAACGGACCCAGCTGGCGGCAACAAGCACAACTTCATCAATTGCTGGAGTTCCAAGAGCGCTCCACATAAGAAAGAAGAAGGTTTATGCTTCGATACGATTACACGCAGTCTGCCAATGGACGGGCTTTGAAGGCTGATCAAAGCAGGTCTGCATGGGACTGTTGTGTTTACAATGGTGAGGACCTGATACAGGAGCTGTTTACATGGAGAGAGTGTATAATCTGGTTATGTTCGCAAACAGTTAGACGAGTGGAACATAGAGCAGACCGGGGACAAGTATCAGGAAAAGATGCTTAAAGGTAACAAAATCCCTTGTCCTTCTATGTCTTTGCTCCTCTTTTTTCTTAACCTTTGAGAAAGGTCAATTCTAAGGACCAAAATCTATCCATAAAACAGTCGTTGGTCAATAATGCAGAAGCCGAACATCCCTGCATTCGATGAAAGACAGAGCTTTGTACAGAAGTGACATTAAACGAAAAGCTGACATACTTCGCAAGTACACCAGATGTAACTCAACCATGGCAGATGGCAAAGAGCATGAATGCTGCATTTAATTTAAAGTGCAAAACTGATCAAAACTCACAGAGATTGACATTAGTTTTGTCACTTTGCTTTCTAGTGCCCACACATCATTTGGATAAAGCAAAGATCACTTGGTTAAATGTTGATCATAGGACTCAAAAACATCACAGAATAAATGACCATAGCACAAAACTCTTTCAATGTGAGGTGAGACAAGTTTGATTGAACTTATTCTAAACAACAAAAGACCATAGGTTCTTTCAACCTGCCTGCTTAACACAGTCTCACATATACTATGACACAGAAACAGCATGTTATGAGCATGGTTGCACGCCTTTTTGTGTATTTATGTTTTGTTGTAGATATAGCACAATATGAAAAAAAAAAACAACGTAAAAACGACAATTGGTACGTCACAGTCCCAATTCATTTCAATGGTGGTTGTTAAGACGTATTCTGTATGTATGAATATTAACAAAATCTGGATCCTAATCTTAACCTGCCACAAGCCCCAGACCTAAACTTACACATTTTAGTAACTTGAAGCCTAAACTTCCCATTTTACTCGAAGAAAATGTCCCCACGTGGCTGCAACCAAATCTCGTGTAATTTTTACGCTTTTTCACGGCATAACATAAATACTAAAAACAGCTGTGAACTCGTGCTCAAAATACGTTGTTTTTGTGTCGTGGTAAATGTATGCCCTCTAGTGAGAGTGTGTTGAAAAAACACATGAGTTTTGGTTGAATCCACATGGGGATATTTTCTTTAGGTAAATGGGTAAGTTTAGTTTAGGCATCAAGTTACTAAATCAGGTAAGATTAGGGCTTGGGTGAGGGGCAGGTTAAGATCAGGATAACGATTTATTCAATATTCATAAATAAGAACACATCTTTACAACCACGATAGAATTGAACTGGGACACGTGGCATATTTATGCAAAACAGCCGTGAACTCGTGCTAATCATGCACAATTTATATGACAATGTATATGTACGCTTTCCTATGAGACCGGGTAGGCCTCCTGTACACTGACAGCGAGTCGGGTTCGGTTTGGGACGTGCAGGTTTTGTGTCTTGTACACGTACTTGACTAAACTCATCTGTACTAGTTTTTGATCAGTGCAAAAGTATAATTCTATTTACAGCAGATATCACTCTTAAAGCCAGCGCACACCGGCCTCCGTTAATTTCTATGAATGCTCGCGGCTGCGCACGGCGGCGCTTTACAACGCGCAGTGATTCGATTTTGTTTGTTTCCGTCACGGCGCCGCTCCAGGAAATGACCCTGCCGGCACCCGTAGTTTCTTCTTCTACGATTTAAATAATGTACTTAGTTAACTTGTCTGCGCTATTTCGTTAACAATGATGAACGCGAAATGCCTTTCATTTTTAAGGACATATTATCATATTACTCACCCATTACAACCGCAGATCGTTGAAAAAAAACGCAGAGCGTCACAGCATTTGGTGAGTGTTGACGCTTGGGTCTGGCGTGCGGGAAGTGACATGCCGCGGCGCGCCGCGCTTTGGTGTGGGGTGGCCTTAAATAGTTCAAATCTGAAAAGAATAAAAACCTGTCATATATGCACAGTAAGTTATTTATTGAGTACTGGGTCTTTAGTGTTGCCTTAGTCTTCATTCTGTCCCACATTCGTAATACTGTTTGTTAAGTTCTATACAAACTGTCTCTAGTAGATTCATTATAGAGAGCTGATACTTGACTCATTCACATGCGTCTTCATGTTTGACTGATGGAGGACCACAGTGTTACAAAGAGACTAGTTTACACGTCCGTGCTAACGCTAATGACAGCTCCACAATAAATCACCTCTCTGGAGACTTTGCACAGTTTTATTTATTCATATCTGTGCAAAATAATAATCATTGTGGTGTGTGGTAAAAATATTATGTCTTCAGCATTCAAACACTTCACACTGTTTGCTTATCTCAAACCTAAACACACACACCAGTATATCAGAAAAAAAAATCATTCTGTCTGTGTTTAGAAGTGGTAGATTGGACTCCACAGAAGTCGTACATTGAACTTTCCTCTTCGATGTGGGAAACAGTGGCTTAGTGATTAGTTTTTACTACACTCATGATCACATGACACTCCTCTGCTCGTGTCAGATTTGGGTGAGTAGTGTGTCAGTTTTCTGAATGTGGGGTCTGGTGCCTTCTAGGGGGATTGAGAATGTGAGGAGTCCCCAGAGCTTTGTCTGGTCAGTAGGTCAATATGAAAAATGTCTGAAATAAATGCTTGTTGGTTATAATTTTGTTTATACAATAAATGGTTTTAGAGGAGTGGGCTCGACAAGTCAATGAGGAGAAGAAAAAAGGTGGTGAACTATTGAAATAAATGATGTAAAATTGTTGATGCTGAAGCTAACAGCAGTGAGCAGTTCACATTGTCCATTAAGCACAGCTCAGACAGAATAAATGTTTTTTATCAGATGTCACTTTCACTTGAACTATGAAAATCTCATTCACCTGTGATGTCAGCCCAGAGTGTGTGTTTGCTATAGTAGTCACTAACAGTGTTAAAGGTGCACTGTGCAAAAGTAGACTTAAAGAAAAGCACACTTTTGTCATTTACATATTTTTGTTGCGCTAAATAAATAATGGGCGAGCTTGCACAAAATGGACTGTTAGTTGGTTTGGAGGAGGCTTTCATTGAAAAGTGGTTCCTTTTGCTATATTTCTACATATTATGGCATATAACACACTTCTCACCAGTATGCTTTTAATTTTCTATTTCTACTGAAATGTTGACTTTTCACTTCAAGAAAGTTACACATTGCACCTTTAACTGACTACTTTTTTGCTTATGCAGCATTGTAAATGCAAGCATTTAAAGAGGTATAAAATGTAGTTACCATGATACGTAATAGCTAATATGGCAGCCTGATACTGTTTTCTGAAAAATAAAAACAGTCAGTACAGAACAAGGACGCTAGAGGACAAAGAGAAAAATCCTATTCATTTCCCCGTAAAGAACACATTTAAAGAACTGTTCTGAAAACAGTCCCCCTGGAACTCTTCGTGGATGAGATGAAGGAGCTTTGCAACAGTTTTATTATTAGTATTACCTCTGTGTGTGGCCATTGGTTTTAGTAATCAGCAAGACCAGCAAAAGCTCCTTCTCATGTTGTTCTAGAAGCCAGCTTCAGTGGAATAAAAGGGCATATGGTGGCACAAACAACTTCACTACTTTTCTTCTTGCAACATTCCACAAAGTCTTTGTTTGGAGTTAAAGAATGCTGGTTCAGAATGTGGTTTATTCTTTTATCTTGTCCTTGCTCTTATTGTAGAAGAATGCTAACTGTTAAATTACTTCTATCTTTGTCTCCAAACGGCTGTCTGAAGTTCGCTTGCTGGTTCAATTCTCCAGTGTAAGTCTTATTCAAACACTTGAGCTGGAGCTGTGCCCACGTCCACATACCATCTATTTACAGTATATAAACGTTATGCACTCAACCATCACAGCACCTTCAAACCCCGGCTACAATAACCAAATCTGCAGACACAACAGCAGACACGTTTGAGATCACAGGAGGAAAATATGTGGGTCACACGACGATGAGAGAACACACATGAGGAGGCAGAGCTGATGGATGATTCAAAAGATTTTAGAATACATGTTAGATCATAAACACAACTGTCTATTTGTCTACAATGACCAATGATAGCTAACTGTATAGGAGGTGAGGAAAAGGAACCACATGTTTTAGAGGACTGCTACCTTCGAGAAAGCCATTTTTTCTGAAAACACCTGACTATTATCAAATATTCAAACTAAATCTATTTAACCTTTGTAGCACAAACAAATGACTGGACTCTTTGTGAAGCTGAGACTTTGTACTTCTAGCCTGGTTGTATTGTTTAGTGATCATCTGTGTGTAAAGCACTTTGGTCGACTTTGTTGTTTTTAAAGTGCTACATGAATAAAGTTTGATTGATTGATCGTCTCTAAACTACAAGAAGCTCTGCACAAAAGCACATCAACAGGTCTATTTTGCCCTTTGTCTTAGCCTTGGTCTTAAGTATTCCTCTGTTGGCCACTAGTGGCTCTCTCCAGGCGCTATACACTGTCAGTGTAGAAGGTGCGGCTTCAGCCAGATGTGGGGGTGCAATTTCCTTCAGTGAACCTGGGATATGTCATTGCCTGTGACAAGTGATCTTTTTTTATTAAGTCAACAGGCTTTATGTAAAAGAAATTTTTAGACAAAGTTGTTAATGTCTGTCATATGAATAGACTTTCACCAAACAGATTTCTATTATTACACTTTTTTTCCCCAAACTGAAGCTGCTGCTACAATTCACTTTTGCCTGTGATCTTAATGCAGCTGCCCACTTGTCAGACTTGACACATCTCAGGTAGAGTGTGGCGCCTGGAGAGAGCCACTAGTGGCCAACAGAGGAATAATTAAGACCAAGGCTAAGACAAAGGGCAAAATAGACCTGCAGAATTTTAAGTCTGCCTACATTGTCAATGGTAAATATAAGCAGCAGTACCAGCCTCGGTCTGAACATTTGTGGTAATTTCTTAATATCATGAAAAAAGAGCAGTTTGATTCATCTCAGAATGGCCAATTTGACTGTAAAAAAAGAGTCTCTTTTTCTTTCTTTTTTACTTCAGCATATTCAAGTAAGACTCAAGGTAAATGTAATCCACCTCTGGCTTTGTTAGTTATTGTTGTCTTATCAAACTGTGTGTTTTCTTCACACCTTTCAGTAATCCTGCATTATAATTCTGTCTGCATCTCTGAAACTCAGTCTGATAATCTGTGATGTGAATAAAGCATCAGTCTTGTCTTACGTCGCCCTCATGTGGTAGAAAGCATTAAATACAGCCGTAGTTAAAGTCTCTTCTCTGTGACTCAATTGTAGCGTTTGTACAACTGCGCCATCGTCTGGTGTATTTGGTAAATCACAAGTACTTCACAGATAATCATGCAAGAACAATAACATGAGAAGTATAACAAGGCAGAAAGATGATCTGTTTTATTTATACATTGAAAGCTCACTTAACATGTCATTAAGTTTGTAATTATGCATTTTTGGTTAATTAGTCTGAGTGGGAAATGAGTTCTAACAAAAACCTTCCAAATAGGCCATGTCATCAAAAAGAGACAGCACACCTTTATATAAAAATACAAACAATGTACATGCAAATACACAGTTTCCTGGGAATTTAAACCAGTATTAAACAAAAAATAGACTTGACAAAAGCATTGTTTTTGTACTTGTACTTTGTTTTCCTTGGACTAAAAATGTTTGAAAATGTCTTTCCTTTAGCTATTACATCCCACAGAGCAGCAGAGAAGGTGATACAAAGACCAATGATGTAATAGCAACCAATTATACATTATTGGCCAGAGGTTATAACATTAAAGTTATGACATTAGTTATGACATTAGGTATTTTAATGCCATTATTTTGTTATTGATTGCTACAAGACTGTCATGTGTTTTATTGCTTTTAAGCACAAAGCGAGTGGATGGAGTGAGGTGTGGAGGAGGAGGACAGGCCTGGACATGGACACAGAGTGATGTCCCTCTGGAGACTCCATCAGCTCCCTCTGTCCCAGTGCTTTTACTCTGCCTAGAAACACCAGTCTCTAGTCTCTACACCACCAGAGACTAAGGACAGATCAGTTACACATTTGGTTTGCTTTGTTTAGTCAGTATTTACATTGCATTATTTTTACCATTAAGTAATGATGCAACAAGGAAAAACAGCACATGTGGGGAAAAAGCTGCACTTAGTAATAAAAAAAAGCTGCACTTTAAGTAGTAATAAAAAAAAAGCTGCACTTTTAGTAGTAAAAAACTAGGAACCACACGAATTGAGCTGCTGCTAATCACACATCTGTATTCTGCAAGGATATGACATCTCTTACATTTATGTTTCATTAGTAAATAATATGTGTAATTGTGATATCACTAAACTATATTTTACTCATGTGTTATTTTCCTTTGACTCAACTCAGTTGCTATAGAAACATCTAAGCTACATTTTCGGTGTCAAGCTTGTTTTAATCCTGAAGTGTCATCTCTTCTGAAAAGTCAATGCACTTTAATATGCATGTAGCCTGAAAAGATTATAACGAGTAGGCTTAATATATATATTTTAAATACTTTTTTTCCAACTGAGGACCGAACCTTCCCAAGAGTTTCTATTAATTTTCAGGCTGACTAGTGGAGAAACACCTCTTACCATGTTGCTACAAAATACCAATCTTTAAAGACTTGTTGACCTGGGTCTTCCCCCTGAGGTGGTGTCCATCTTAGTGTGTCAGGGCTGCTTCAATAGAAAGAGCTCTTTTCACCCTGGTGGTGAAAAGAGCCACCACCAGGGTGGCTAAGATGTCTGCTGTGAGAAGGAGCATGGACTGTGCTTGGACTTTTAGGTCCTACACAATTGTAACCACAGGTATAAAATGAGTACTTGATTGTTTTCAATTTGAAGTACTTTGTGCTCCATTAACCTGGCTTCACAAATATAGGGAAACGTCCATTCAGGTGAAGTACTTTGATCCCTACCCACTGAACTTTTGCAAGTTACCAATAGCAAAGCTAAATAAATGACAATGACTTAAGGGTGCATTGGGTGCATGTGTCAGGCTGTGTGCTTTTACTTTTTCTCCTGACCGGAGACTTGGCTTGATGGTGTTATAAAATTCTCCTTATAAGCAGGGGAGGGGTTACTGTGTGAAGCACTTTGGAAGACTTCTGTCAAGGTAGCCGTGCTATATAAGCCTACATAAACCATAAACCATTAATAGGCACATTTAAATGCCATACTGTGGAGCATTCTATCACACTGAGACAGTGCCCATGGGTGCACTTTTAGTGGACATTCAGTGTGGGTATGTCATTTGCAAACTACAGTCTTATGTTTATTAATATCCCGCCAACTATAAACCAATTGTGTTAGAGTTTGAAGTTACATAATTGCACTCTTCCTCAGTGTCTGTTCCTCCGCGCGCTCTCCTCTGCAGCAGTCACATCAGATGCACCGGGACTACACACCTCCTCCTTCCCTTCGCTCTGCACCTCTCCTGCCCGAGCACGGCACACTTCTCCCGGGCTACTGCTTCCATCCTGCAGCCTCTACCGCCACCGTCATCATCACTGCCAATTCTCCTTTACGCGCTCAGAGTCAGGACGCCTCCGAAACCCTGGAAAAACCTCAACTATCACAACAGAACAAGACCGGAACGCTCACGCAGGAGGCAGAGATTCGGATGGACTCGAGCGTGGAGACGAGTTTAACCAACGGCGCGCTATTCTGAGGAGGTGGGCCAAGTCCCCGGAGAGAAGGAAGGGAGGAGGGGACAATCACGGGACGAGGAGGCGGCAAGAAGTGTCCGGGAAAGAGGCAAGGAGGCGCGGAGGATGAGTTCTACCGCAGCAAGTAAGCATCTTTAGTGTCATTCCGTGTGATTTGTGGTGTTTTCTGGTGTTTGTTGTGGCGTCGTGGAGGATGTGTTGGCGGTAGAAAGCAGTAGAGGTTCGCTGTTACATAATAATATTAGCGGAGGGAGAGTGGTGCACTGGCGGAGGGAGAGAGGACTGCTGCAGTTTGTGGAAGTTGTGTGTGCAGCAGGCAGGTTATGTTAGGATGTGCGTGCGTGCGTAAAGCTGCTCACGTTTGGCAGGAGAAGGAGATTCAAAGAGAAATGAGGGCAAAATGTGGCAAGTTAAGAAGTCTGTGTTACGCTCAACATGTTAGAATTGTTTCCTCGTCAAAATATTACGAGGATGTGGGGTAAGTTGAGCTGCAGAGTAAGTTGAGCCATTAAATTACAAAAGGGTGAGGGTTTTATGAAAAAATACAGAAAAATCAATGAATGCATCCATTGATCAAGTGTCAAGATCACCCTTAGATCAATATGGAGTAAATCTATTTTAGTGTCTTTGGGGGAAAAACAAATTATTGAACTATGTGCCATGTTACTGGGTCATTTTGTCATTCGTTGTCATTTTGCAGGACAATAATTGCTTGCAAAGGCTAGGCTTTGAAACATCCTCTTGAGAACCTTACTTTGGCATCTTGGATTGGAATTGCAGGAAAGTACCCATGAGAGTATGTGTGTTTAAACTAAATATTTCTTGAATTCATCCAACTCATAAAGTGACTTCATTTTAAAGCTGTGTACATGCTTTTGTGATAACATTGTCTACTTTTCCAAGTTGGCATTTTTAGTGCAAATTAAGCAACTTTCAGCACTTTCATAGATGTACTTTCACACCAGTTCAAGAGTTCTGTCAAATTGCAAGTTTTCAACATGTTGATGAACATGAGTAACTTTAAAACAGCAAATTACTGCCCTGGGACGCCTCCTAAAATGTATGAAACCGCCAACACAGTTTGTTTAAACCTTTTTATTTCAACAAGTGTAACCAGCCCCTCACCTTTAATGAATCTGCTCTTCTGTGACTTTAGCAAGTGAGAATTGTTTTTATGCCCATATCAGACTTTTGCTTCATTTTTTTGTGTATTTGTTTCTTCAGAACTCAGCATGTGGTTTCTCTGTCCTTCCGGCGAAAGGTGCAACGATGAGACAAAGAATTATTGCAAAATGCTCTGCTGTCTAAAAATGGTTGACGATTTTAAACTGCTTTGATGTGCAGGCAGCTTTAATCAGATTAAATTATGGAATATCACGTTTAGCATGATATCAGAATGTAGACCAAATACTCCTTCCAACTTGCCTCATGAAGAAACATATAAAACTAGTAATAATATTATTGAAAGACAGTTGATTTCCATACAAACATGCCATAGGTAATGTACAATAAAACTCCCTCTCATGACTTTACCAGGTCTTCTCTGTAAAGTTCAGTGTGTAGGAACCAGGGCAGTGTTTTTAATAGGCCTCCTCTCCATCACCAGCGTTCATGTGTGTTATATAAAAGATCCTGGCCCCGGAGCGAGGAGAGGGGCCCGGCCCATGTGTGAGAGCAGGAGCAGGTGCACTCCACGTCAGCAGCAGCACCAGCACTTTTAGCATTACAAAACATGGAATCATTTAGGGCTAATCTGAATCAGCAAATTACAAAAGCTGGTGTTAGTTTAATGATGTTTGTGTTTTTTGTTGATTGAAGATAAATGAGGAAAGATTATTACACTTACACTGAACCAGAACATAAAGGCAATACACTACATTCAATTGCTCTGCCAGTTCTCTGAAACCCCCGTGGAGAGGACGTATGGTTCAGAAATAAACATTCAAAACAACTCTGGTGGACCATCCTGCAGTCAGCATGCTAATAGGTTGTGTTCACGCTCTAGAATATGATTATGTCTTATGTCCAGATGCAGTTTTTACTAATGACTCTGTACTTAGGAGATAAGGTCCTGACAAAGATCATCATTGAATGAAAACTTCAAAATTTCATATATACAGTAGTTAACAGCTGAACACCAGCTTTATGTAAACACAGCTTCACAAACTCAGAAAAGTTTCAGTATATGCTTATGCAATCATAAAAATCCTTATTTGCAAACAGTGCATGAAAACAAAGGTTTACTTCTGCGCTGGCTGATTGTACAATGTAATCATGTAAATGTAAACTCTGTACAGTAATGACAAACTAACATAGTGGCAGTGCTGAGTGTGAGCAGCTCTAATCTCTGAGGAGGACAAAGAATCTATAGCTCCACATACTGTATGTACACCAGGATTAGACTGCTAAAAACTTTCAGCTATAAATGATATATTTTTGTAAATCAAACCTGAAATTTAGTTAAAAATTACCCCTTTTATGATCTGAAAATCCGACATAAAAAAACAACATTCATTATTTGTAAGAGACTTTGGGAAAAGAAGTCCAAAGTCAATATAAAGACGTGAACTTGGCAACTCTCAGACTGAGAAAAGTAGGTTAGAACTGACAGATGCATTAAAAAAAAAGAAGAAGTTCACGATATTGGCCATCATGAATTCACAAATACAGCATCAAGATGTGTCACAAAACTGACTTCTGCTTTGACTAAATCTTTAAGAAAATTGTAATAAAAGAAACATTTTATGCTTTTTAAGATATCATTTTGGTAAGTCTGCAGAGCAATAAAGCTAGTGTCTGCACCTTGAATTTCATTTTGACCATTCTTTTTCAAAAGCTGAAGGTAATTTAGCTCAAAATAGATTTAAAGATTTGCAATAAAGTAAAACAAAATGAATGAATTTAACTGTTCCCTTTTTATCAGATAGTGAACAAAATAGAAGAATATAGGAGAATGACATCTGGGTCCAGATCTTTCCTTTTAAACCTGAAATGATCCACACTGTCTGCATCAACAGATGAGGCACAAAGCACAGCCCAGTGAGCCTTTCATATTTAAGGCTCATTTATATACACATATTCAGTTTTATATCCTTTGACCAGGATTTCAAGCTCTAATTCAACTTGTCAAATTTTACAAGTCAATAAAAATAACAATCTTCTTACAGAACACTTTAAACAACTGGTGCAAAAGGGTTATAAATAAACTGAATACATTTGTTAAATGTCCAAACTAAACTTGTAAGTGTATTGGACAAGATTAAAAGCTCATAAAAACTCATTAAAGGTTATTTTGCATAATGAAACTTGTCATGCTGTGTTCTGGTTTCTCCCCCATGGAGAATTAGCTGAGATGCAATAAAATAATTTAACATTCAAAGCAAACAGCAACCTAAAGCTAGATAATCATTTGTCCCATGTTTCACCTTTACTTACAATGTAATAGTTGCTGGGAAAATTTACGAGTTTATAAAATGTGGTTTTTGTGTATTAAAGCTAATGCTAACCCAAGTTGAATTTATTGATTATTGTTAAAATATCTACAAACTGAACCAACTTTTAACAAAAACAACAGACATGACATTTAATGTACTTGAATTTAAGTTATATTTAGTTTTTACCCAAGTGTATATATTGGCTGTCTTTGGTGAAGTGTCTTAACATGCTGCCAGTGAATATCTAGCTGCGTTGCTTTACGATTTTTCAATATTGAATATTTTCAATGCAGAGCAGCAAGGGAATAAATAGAATAGAAGGAACGATCCATAATTTGAGGCAAAAGTAAGATAAGAGACCCTTTATTTATCGGGAAATTCTTTAAAGGCTCCAATTTGAGATTTTTCCACAATCTTCAAACTCAGCCAGCCAAAATCCTGCAGTGGACACTTGACTTAAACCACAGATAAGTGACTACAGGTTGCAAAAAGCTGTCTTGTAAAGTAGGCCATATTTCATTGTGACTGGAGCAGAGGATCGGGTCATTTAGCCACACAACAGTTACCTTTCTCATCTTTAAAAATAACCAAACCACAACTGCACCGCATGATAGCTCACCCCTGACCCCTCGCATGTGCTGGCCTGTCCATTAGGGAGCGGGACCCAGGGGCGCGTGCGGAGGACCAGTTCCTGCTGCTGCGTGTGTGCGGTCCTGCCACACCGATGACAGGGCGGATAGATGAGGAGGTGGTGTGGGCCAAATGGACTGTCAGAGGGAGGCAGGGGGAGATGGATGAGAGTGGGGACAGTGGGGTGGTGCAGGGGTGAGGAGGACCCCCAGGACACCGCAGGGGAAGGGAAGTCTGCTTTCAGGGCACATGTCTTTGTCAAACCTGGCCGTGACCTCAGCCTCACCAGGACTTCTTCTGTCACAATATACCCTCCAGCGATAACAGGGAATAGTAAGAATAATAATGGGGCCGTTTGTAACAAGTGTGTTATTCTACTGAGTGCAGCAGGAAATTAGGGCTGGGCACAGTTATGTCCACTGAAACATGTGTTAAGTAATAAGAATAAAAGCCCTAATTGGCTCTCAAAGGCTTGCAATTGACTTTTAAAGTTTGCCTGCAAATTCACAATTAAATTGTCCTCTTTTAAGGCGAGAACTAGAGGTGAAGCAGAAAAATATGTTAAATTTAAAGCAGTTAATGTGAAACTTCTTCCTCCAAACATGGCATGAGCATGGGCGAGGAGCAAGAGTTTGAGCCCATGTGACCACTTTGACCAATCAGAATAAAAGTTTGTTAGATGAAGCTAAGATGAAGCTAAAACATTATATTATAATTATAATTTTTAACCAGAGTGCATATTTTTTAACTATGAAAAGTTCATTATCTGAGAAAATGCATGTGCACATTGAGCTGAGCACAAGCAGTTTGTATTTCCAGTGTCATTGGACAGACCACAAGTGTCTAGCCAAGTTGGTGCCACCTAGTGTCTCCACTCAATTTCATTTCACTCCAATGACTAGGTCAGGTATTGCAGGACTGCAAATGGTTGAGATAACACTGTGTAAGTTCTCCTCCTTTGAACTTGTGTCAAACAATTAATTTGCAAGTTTACCACATAAAAAACAATCACTGACACACAAGTTATGCTCTACTTCCTGGACTACAAAATGATCACAAGGCAGTGACTGGTTAAATCAAAAAAGTCCAAGCTTCTACAAGGTCTTCAAGAGCATGCTTTAAAATAGTAATAATGCAAACGTGTTGTTTTCTAGATCCTTTATCATGTCTAAAAATACTAATAGTCTGGTCTAGGCCCGGGGAATATAGGCTTAAATGTTTTGATCTGTTTTTTCTTTTTATTTATTTATTTTTTTGTACATGTTACAAATGATTGAGTTGTGTCCATCTCCACCAATCCCTTGTGTTATTGTTGTGCAAGCTATTCTTTCCCTCTGTAAACAGTTGCACAGTATCATCTCCAGCTTGCCACAGTCAAGAAACTTGACTGTATCTGAGAGAGAGCGTTATGTAAGAAGACCACACCAGGATCTGCGCACCATGAGTCACACGCACACGCCAAATGTCCACAAGTGTGAACAGGAAGTGAGGACTCTGACTCCAAACACTACTGGCCCAAATACAGGAAGTGCGCTGTGATTTCTCGCCTGGATTTGACAATGACAGTGGATCTGACAGCTCACTCACAAGTGTCCACACAACTCATGTTTGCAAGAAGAACAAGCTCAGTTACAAGAATGAGACCAGACTTAGCTACAGGGATTTAGGGTTTTGAGAAAGATTTTAATTTTAGTTCAGTAGTTCTGAAATTATACAGTAATTGTGTAATTCACTAAACGTGGATATAGGGGAGGAATCATCTTTCTGTATTCCAAAAGTGATAATAATAGTGTTACATTGAGGAGACAAGCTCGCTGCTGTTGTAGACGTGTCTTATGTCCACTCACTCCTCTGATTGTGTGCTATGGCTCCACAGGGAGATGACCCCTGACCTCTGCTTCTGCTCAGTACCTACACAGCCCTGCTGCTGCTACACACGTCATGTTGACTGACATGTCCTGAAGACTGATCCTAACCTTCACCATACGAAGGTACGAAGACAGGAAATGCTCTGACAATGTGAGATGATTCCAGCCCAGGAGAGTCAATAAATTATGATATCAATAAATCTGTGAAATTTCAAACAAGTGTTTTGTGAGGTCCAAAAGAAGATGATTTAGTAACTAGAATGTGGCTGCTGAATCTACTGTCTTTTGTTTGGAGCTGCGACTAGTGATTCTTTCAGTTAATCCACGAGTCAACATTTTTTCATTTTTTTATTTTAGAATACTTGAGTAGTCAGATTATGATTTATCATGAGGAAGTACCTCTACAGAGCTAACACCCCTGTATGTCATGTTCTTACTTTTTATGAAGCCGTAAACTTACAAAATGACCTGTCCTAGAGCTAAAGCTCAGTTTTATTATCCAATGCTTGAGAGACAAGTATTCACTTTTTGTTTAGAAATTGCTGCAGTTTGTGTACATCTATTTGTGGTTAGTGCTTCACAAAGACAACAGTTTTAAAGCAGGCGTTGGTCGTGCCTCACATGTTCCACAGCTGCTGTCCATCAGAGTTAAAGGACGAATATGATGTGTTTTTGTGTTGTTTTCTTCCTTTAAACCTGCTTCTGAGTAACCCCACTTTGTAATCTCATGCACCAGAATCAATAAAAAGAGTCCAGTAAAGCACACATGACAGACATGTGCTTCCCACATCAGGAATTGAGTTAGAGCTCTATCTACTGACTGAAAAGGAAATTTCACCGGGTAAGCAATCAAATTATTCCCTGATGTGTTAGTGCTGCAGAAATACTCAAAACTAATTTGGAGGATTTATGGACTTGGGGTCTAAACTCCACCCACAAACAATGGGATTAGGGCAAAGGAGGGGCTTAGATAGAAGAGCAGCAGAGTGATTGGACTAAAAGCATGTGTCTGTAATTAGTGATCAGGTTTGAGTGGACAATACACGGTGATGTCACATAGAGCTGTCATGAGAGACACAAACAGATTAAGACTATTTTTATCCGAAACTTTGCTCAGTTTGCACTAAAAATGCCAACAAATGACTTAAAACAGTAGGCAAAGCTATTTAAACACCATATACACAGTTTAACAGCCAAAAAAGTAGTTTTATTGTTTAGCTTCTCATTAAAAACAGTGCAGAGGATCTCAATGATCTGTCTATGACATCACAGATCAGAGACATTCAGAACGGTGTTTTTAGGGGAATGAAAGATATTTCACAGAAAAAAACTTCAGCAGTGTTTTGATGAGGAATCAATTTTAAAATAGGGGGTAAAAAAGGTTTTAGCATAATTTGGCCTCTTTAATGCATCTGTCCCAAAAGCAAAGTGAGGTCCCCAACATACAGAAGTTCTATGCACTGATAACACTCAAAATATCTGAACCAACCAAGCTCCCAAAGCCCAGTTGTGTGTCTGGACAATATAGTGCATCCACAGTAACATGATCTAGTGTGTGTGATTGCATAAGACTAAAGGTTTGGGCTGAGTGTAAAATGTGTTCTTCTCCTGTAGGACCCTTCCCCCAACACCAAACTGTCGCCATGGTGATAGATGCAGTGGATGCAACAGATGTAACAGAGGGCCCCGGGCGTTTAACCAACAACTCTCCTCTCATTACTAACCCTATCAGTCTGCTCTCTCTTTGTCTCCTTTATGTGTTATCAGTACTAATAGGTCATCAGTACTAATAGGTTGTGTTCTAGAATGGAACAAGGTTTAAAAATAACTACAATATTAGTCACTTGTTTAAATTGACGTTAAAGGCACCGTACCAGATTTTTACCAAGAAAGAAAAAATAATAAAACTAAAGTATATCTTCACAGCAGTCTGATGTTTGTGCTCACTTACCTAATGCATTCGGCGCCTCAGATTAATTAACTATGATGAAGCTTTTTTTAACAGCTTTCAGAAGACAACATGAGCTAAGTCATGTCAATGAGGGCAAAAGCTGGTTGTATATTATTTTCTTAAGTTGTTTGTTAAAGGACACATGCATTTTTATACTTGTTGCGTGTGTATACCTGTTCTAACTGCCAGAGCTCTGTCTGTTAGATACTACTCTCCTCTCTGAGCCTCAGAAAACACAGATTAGTGATGGTATAGGTAGCTTTTGAATCTTTAAACATCAGATAAACAACAGCTCCCTCTTACTAACCCTCAGTCTCTCTCTCTCTCTCTCTCTCTCTCTCTCTCTCTCTCTCTCCTCTCTCTCCTCTCTCTCTCTCACTCTTTCTCTCTCTCTCCCTCCTCTTTCTCTCTCTCTTTTTCTCTCTGTCTCTCACTCTTTCTCTCCCACTCTTTCTCCCTCTCTCTTTCTTTCTCTATTTCTCTCTCTGTCCCTCTCTCTGTCTCTCACTGTTTCTCTCTCTCTCACTCTTTCTCTCTCTCACTCTTTATCTCTCTCTCCCCTCCTTCTCTTTCTCTCTGTCTCTCACTCTTCCTCTTCCACTCTTTCTCCCTCTCTCTTTCTTTCTTCTCTATTTCTCTCTCTCTCTGTCTCTAACTCTTTCTCTCTCTTTTTTTCTCTCTGTCTCTCCCTCTTTCTCTCTCTCACTCTTTCTCTCTCTGTCTCTCCCTTTCTCTCTCTTTTTCTCTCTGTCTTCTCACTCTTCTCTTTTCTATCGCTCTCCTTTCTTTCTCTTCTCTCTACTCACGCTTCTTTCCCACTTCTTTCTCCCCTCCTCAACTCTATCTCCTATTTCTACTCTCGTCTTGCTCAGTCTCTTTACCTACTCTCTCCTGCCTCCCCATCTCCATCTTCTCCCTCTCTCGTCGCTCTCTGTCTCCGATTCTCTCTGCTGGCTCTATCTCGCCGAATACTGCACACCTCTCCTCCCTCGATCTCTCCTGCTAGTCCGGGACGAGTCATAAGGAGCGCGAAACTCCGCACTAGCGACGTTTCTCGTCCCGGGAGCAAGAGGTTGCATCTCTTACATCTGCATCTACAGCAAGATACATCCACCCCATCTCCCTTCTCTTCTCTCCTCTCCTCTCTCTTCCAGGGTACCTCGGTAGTAACTTAAGAGTTGCGTCCCTGGCAGCAGAGTGCCTAGTTTTCTCTCAAACACTCTCATCGACGTAGTCCTCACCCCTTCATCGTGCCTCTCTCCGTCCTCTCTTACTCTCTCTCTCTAGTCCCGGACGGAATTGCGCAAGCGATCAGGGTGAGTAACCGAGCGAGTCTCTCCCGGGAGCAGACGTGCACTTCTCCATCTATGTGCCGTCTCTGACCAAGCGTTACTCACCCTCTCTCTCCCATCTCACATCTCTTTCTCTCTGCATAGTCCCGTGACAGCTATAAAAGCGCGCTCGCTTCCGCTGGCAGCAAGACGTGCGAGCTCTCTCTCTCTCATCAGTACTCCCACCCCCCTCTCTCCCTCTCTCTTCTCTTCTCTCTCTCAGCTCCGCGACAGTATCAGAGCGAGTCTATCCCGTCCCTGGGCAGAGCAAGGTGCACGACTTCTCTCCTCGCTGCTCAGTAATCCGCACCCCCCTACGTCCCTCGTCCTCTCTCTTTTCATTCTCTCAGCTCTCGACTTATAACAGAGAGAGGAACCGGCGCGGGGCAGAGGCGCTGCAGTTATCTCTCTCTCTACAGTAGCTCAAACTCCCATCTACAGCTCTCTGCACTCTCTCTAGTCCAGTCGCCGCGCACCAGTATAACGAAGCGCGGCGGCCGTGCACCCACCGCGGTGCGCGAGAGAAGCGTTGCCAGTGACAGCGAGAGCAAATCACAGGAGGTGTTTCCTGTTGACCGATCGTCGTGCCCTGTCCACCGCGTGAGGGACGACTCACACACCCAGGAGGAGTTCACGCTGAATGACCAACTGATTCGTCCTGGATAGCGAAACCTATAACCCTCTATGCGCGGTTGTCCACTTCAAATATACTCACTTCTTTTTTCTTTGATACCTTCATACATTATGCACCGAGCCGAAAAACTTCCATCTTGCGTTCTATTATTTAATCGTATTATTAGAGATGCCACAAGTAGCCCTATTTGCGAAACTGACATCAATATTTTACGTCTGTGAACTTAAATGACCTACGATGGGCGGCTACTGAGTTTTAAAGCAAACATTCACATCACGGAACAGGTGATTTTAGCTAGTTTATGTATGTAGACTATACCTGAAAGTCAAACGGCTAAATCATAGCTACACTCTTGATGTCGTTACGTTTAATCCGTTATAATTCTTCCTGACCCGCATCTTCACCTTCTGTCTTTCTCTTCGCTTCTGCAACCAGCCTCTAAAACTGCGTCTGGTACTTTAACTCCTAGCCTAAAGCAACTTTAAATCTCTTGTCACTCTATTTGCTCTTGACATCCACTCTGCATCACAAATAACCGCAACTACCGATCATGCTATGCTTCTCATGGAAACCACTTTTGTCTCTTTCTGTAACATCCAATTTTGACCTAGCATGACTTGACACTCTCTCCAATCCAAACCTCTTGCAGAGCTTTGGCCAAACTCATTCGCCCCAACTGTCTCTGAGTACCGCCTTGAAGACATCCTCCTGCTTGCGCTTGACGACTAACTTAGGGATTGTACTTCTCCCACTTTTTATATTCGGAGTTTCACAATTTGACCCGATAACAAGGCAGGAATAGTCTAGTACCATCAATTGAGCTCTAGGTACACGGTATAGATCGACTGTTTTATAAAATCGATGAACAACTGTAAATTAGCTCAATCCGACTAACCTAACTACATGACCTTGATGCTCAAGATCGGAATAGGAAATAGATCCGTCCAACTGGGGGCAACACGACTGAATTTAGACTTGACTCCAGCCTTCGCAATCAACTGTTCTGTGACATTGATTGCGACTGTGTATTCATGATTTGATCCGCTGTGATCCGAGACTGATTCTGTGTACTTGAATCTCGGATAGTTAATATGATGTGAATCACGGCGTGACTACAGACGTTTAAGGTCTTGACTTCGTCCTCAGACGCTGATGTGTGAGTCATGATTGGCGACATCGCTTTATAAGAATTGATCCGCAGACGCTCGTGTCGATCAAGGACTCGTATTCCGCTCTGTATCGTGATTTCAAGCTGTGATCAGACCTTCTCGATGGGCAGCTTAATTCACGCTGTTGCAATCACCCGACCTATAGTTGTGTCATTGCAAATCCACAACCACTGTTCCTGTGATCTTGCATTCAGACTGTTCATTCGAATCGCATCAAGCTTGTGCATCAGCCTACTCGCTGTTTGTCATGTTTGATTCCAGCTGCTGATGCAGGTGTACTGTCTTTCATGATTTGAGTTGGCCAGATCTGTTATACTGACCTCACTCAGCCTTGGTGATCAGATATCCTGTTTCTGCTGCCTAATCTTGCATCAGCTGTGAAGTCAGACCTCATTTGAGATTCATTAACTGTGATGCAGGACTCCTTTTCTGGACACATTGAGCGAAAAATCAAAAGACCGTCTTTGTGATTGATCAGACTGTTTATGATTGATCAGCTGTGATCAGCCTTGGTGATTGATTAGCTGTGCTGACTCAGGCCTTTTGGGATCGTGATCAGTCGTCTGCATTCTCGACAGCTCACCCTGTTTTCTTGTTGATTGAGTCGGGCGGCCAGTCTGTTATTCGATTGATCAGCTGCCCTGATCAGAACCGCTATGCTGCTCCATGAGTAAGTCCGCCGCGAGTCCCTATCAAAGCACAGTGCTACATTTAGCTGCCTGTCTATCTATCCAACATCACTCCAGCTGACAGGCGTTACCGTGGCATTTCGTGACTTGAAAGTTCTATTATCTGGCTAGTGCAGACTCAGACTCCCTATGTTGTGTCATGACGAGCTAGTAGACATGATGGACATTCAAGAACTACTGTGCCTGCTGGCATATGATCAGCGCTCAATGATCAATCGTCGTGTAACTATTATCTGATCATCACTGTGTTCGTACTATATCTCAGGTCACGCTCTCTCGGTCTGCTATAATCTCCGACGCGCACTCGGTCATCATACCACCGTAGTAATTGCCATGACTATGAACTATATTACCTCTGATATCGTATATCTATTTGCCACCGAGCAACGTGTATCAGTCTACACGCATACAACTCTCTCGCCTACCGATACGCTCATATAATATGCAGACTCCGAGCTCTTGCGTCTGATCGAGTGCGAAGCATATCTACTACAGCTTGATCAGCCAGCTGTGATTAACCATGGGATGCTTGATCAACAGCTCGCGAAACGCGCCATCATATGTTATCCTGTGTGACTTTGATCAGCTGTGATCAGACGTTTAGTGTGTGATTGAGTGCAGATCTGTTAGTGATTGAGTCAGCTGCTGATCAGACTGTTTGTGATTGATCAGCTGTGATCAGACTGTTTGTAGAATGTGATTCATGACAGCTGTTTGTGATTGATCAGCTTTGTGATTGATCAGACTGGTGTTGTGTGTGATTGATCAGCTGTGATCAGACTGTTTGTGATTGATGACTGTGAATCAGCTGTGTCACTGTGGATGACTGTGTGTTTGTGTGGTGATTGATCAGCTGTGATCAGACTGTTTGGTGATTGATCAGACTGTTTTATTATCGTGGTGATTGTGTTTGATCAGCTGTTTGTGATGATCAGCATTCTGTTGTGTGTGATTGATCACTGCTGTGATCAGACTGTTTGTGATTAATCAGCTGTGATCAGACTCTGTTGTGATTGATCAACTTCATTCTGCTTCTCTGTTGGTCTTTAAGAACAGAACTTAATCTAATCCCTTTTTCGGACAAGTAAACAAGTCCAAACACCAGCTCTCCTCTCTTCTCTCTTCTCTTTTGTCCATTATTGTAGAGGAGGGTTCCCTTTGTGTATTTTTAGCAGGTCAAAGATCAGCCTTTCAAAGTCTGTAAAAGACCTGTATTTATGGATTCTCACTAAAAGATGCATCAGGGTTATGCAAGCACACACCACCACGGACTGCTTGTAGAGAGAGGGAAGAAACAGAGAGAGAGAGAGAGACAAAGAGAGAGAGAGAGAGAGACAAAGAGAGAGAGAGAGAGAGAGAGTACAATGAGCCGGGTCTTTATCCTAATTTTATTAACTCTTTCTAATATTTTTTAATTAAGCTTAGAAGTCTCAACAAAATATTTAACTTAAACCACACATTGTACACTAAGTAGGCATTTAGTATTTGTATTTTTGTATCTTCATTAGCTGAACACTATTCTTCCTAGAGTCATTTCATCAAAAGAACGCAACCTGATCAATCATCAGTCTGAAAATGACCCTTATTGAAGTTAGCCCAAAGTGCAAAGATCTCAAAACACCAGCTTAGCATTTCCATTTCCGTACAGCCCCAAGTGTCTCATTTCTATCCAATGTTTACAGCATTGCCCTCTTTCTTTATGATGAGGATGATGAAGATGATTAGCAATTGATTGTGGTACGGGACAGTGACAGACAGTCAGGGCGTTTACATGGAAGCCAGGAAAACCGGATAACTAGCCTAGTCCAATTTAAACCAGTTTTCCAATGCGCATGTAACCCCGGGCAGATCTATTGAGTAGCTGTAAACCGGTTTTCAGACGTCATGTAAACAGAGAATCGGTTTGCAGCTGGACAAATGTAACTGAGCATGCTACAACTCCTGCTTGCTCCACATTCCAACAATAAAGTTACAATTTACAACAAAAAGCTCCTGCACAAAGTGGCAAACGCAGTCAAATATTTAACTTTTACACACAATATTACAAACACTTTTTATTAATAAACAATATTTAGTTAACTCAACGTAATGCAGTCTGAATCATGCAGTAGTGAATCTGATACAGCAGGACCAGTCTCTCCAGGGTAATCGGTTTACTTTCTTACATGTAAACAGGAACAAAACTGGTCCGACTGGTTTGAGGGGAAAACCAAATAGAGTCTGATTTCTCTGATCATGTAAACGCCTTGAGTGACAGACAGTGACTGACAGGTGGATTTCCTCGTCACGGATCTGCTCGCCTGTGTGATCCATTCTTCATAGACTTTTTATCTTCCTCAGACCTCCTGCTACGATGCATTCAGGGCCCCTCTGACAATCCCACATCCATGTGGGAGAAGACACAACGCGATGAATAAAGAAGAAAAGATAAAGCTCAGTATGGATATGTCAGGCTGTCTCTGCAGGGTGAGCCCACAGGCTGACATTTCACTTTAGAACGGCAAAACTGGCAACCAAAGAGATCAGCTGGAGATAAGCCCTGTGTTTAAGTCACACAAAAGACGATGTACTGTATATATTCAGTAGTAAAACATATGTGTAATGTAATAACTTTGAACAGGTTATGTAATGCAGTCTGGCCCACCCTTGGGTGCTGTCTGTGCCCGAGATGGAAGACGACATATTGTCAGAGCCTGAAGGTTTAAATGGGAGACAGCACCCATATGTTTGCACAAACATCATCTGGCAGAAAGGATGTTTGGAAATTATATCATTATGGAAACATCTGGCTCACAAATTCTGCCAACTTGAGTTTAGATCAAAATAAACAGTTATTTGTCAGTAAACTAAAACTGGATCTCTAGTCTTGGTTAAAAGGATTAGAAATCTCAATATTCATCATTCATTTTGAGTAGTTTTGCCCAAATAAGAACAAATCGCTTAACCCAACATATTTCACTTGCTTCAAGACATTTCTGACTTTTTGTAAGAGTTTTTAGCTTAAAACTAATTTGCCAATATGACATGTAGTAAATGTCTTGCACCACTGACAAATATTTTGGCTTGAAACAAGAACAAATCTGTTGAAACAATCCAGACACACCTTAAAACAAACACATCTTATCTCAGGAAAATTTAAAAAAATAGAAGGAGTGAACACTGATTTTAAAACTTTTTAACTCATCAATAAATTTAGTGTATGTACTGCAGTGAGCTTAAAAGGAGATTTTTATGTTATTGTATCATCATTATTTTAACATTTTTGCATGTCTCAAATACAAAAGGTAGATGTTATAAAGTCAATTCAATAGAAAAGTGTCAAATGAAAGTCAAAAAGCTGTATAAGACGAACCATCCAATCAGAACAGCCAAAAGTGCCAGGCTCCTCTATTTTGTCACCATTTTTAAAATGTTGAAAAAGAGAATGAAAACACAGCTTTCAGGTAGATTTATTTTTCTCCTTCTATGACAAAAAGTTGTGATAAAATTATGTTTGTGGCTTGTTCTTTTTGACACCTCTTAAAATCATAAAAGATTTATTCTTCTCATGCAGCCTGCTTTAGGCGCAAAGAGTTTCAAATAGCAAAAAATCACAATGACAATTCAAGTAGCAAATAAAATTGACAGAAAATCAAACATTTGATCAACACCAACAGAAGCATTAGAAAATCAAAAAATTATTATTCAGAAATACAGACGCAGATTGTCCAACAACAAACAGACAAGAAAGAAAGAAAGAAAGAAAGAAAGAAGAAAAAAAACAGGGAAAGAAAGAGAAACCTTGAGTCCACTTGGATGGACAGATGTGACCAGGACTGACGCGTATCCTCACTCAGTTAGAACTTTAAGTCAGTAGAACCAAACCAATGGCAGAGGGTAAAAAAATCATCTAGCAGGACGAGGACGGCCAATCCAAGAGAAGAAGTGGGAAGGAATCCAAGTCCAAAGGTCCAGACTTTGACACTGGAGCAGCAGCATCAGAAACAGATACACTTTCAATTACACTGTCAATTACATTCTGTTCAACCATTTTTGCCACAATTTTTATCATGTTTTTTTTATTATTATTTTCTTTGTCGCTGCTGAACTGATCAACAATAATAAAACACCTAGGCCCATTTTACCATTCCCAGCCTCTTGCATGTACATCTTAAACCCCGCCCCCTTCATATGCATGCAAAAGCAGCACAATCTCCATATTTGCCATCTGAAATAAGATCTGCCTGTTTTCCTCATGACTGCTCACATCATCTATGCATCTCCCGCTTTCCATCTCCGCCACATCAATCACCACGCTGCGCAAATTCATTGATGAAAAATACCCAAATCTAACCACTTTTTACCGCCAAACGTAACCATCCGTAAGAGCGTTTATTTGAAGTTATTGACATTACGATCGCGAGGGTCAAGAGAAGGTCGTTCCAGCCGGGTAAGCGCTCCATCAGGGTCGGATTAAAGGTGTGGAGGAAACAAAGAGTGGGAGAGCTCCATCTTATCTGCCGGGCTGTCGGTCAATGGGAAATCCATGAGCCACGGGTGATGAGGCAACGGGAGAGGCAAATGAGCCGTGGGGAGGGAAGGGAAAGGGACGCAGCGGAGAGGAGGTAACAGGGTGGAATGTGCAGGGATAGGAAATATTTTCAACTTGAAGAAATATATAAAATCTACTTCGTATTAGTTTAGAATCACAGTGTTCTCTCAGCGTTAGCTTCGTCAAAGTTAGGGGCTATATGGCAAAAAAATTACATCACGATTTTCTTGGAGCCAGATCACAATCACAATTAATTCACTGTAAAGCCCATCTTGCTTTCAAACACATTACAAACCAAATTTGTGCACTGAAAAAATGTATTTTGGGTAAAATGTCTTCTAATCTGGATTTTAATCTCTATTTTTTGGTAATTGTTTCTGGTTAAGATGGTTAACATTGATAGACCTAATAATAATTTAACTTGTTTCTGCTCTGTTTTTTTTTTCAAGTCAAATTATTTGCTAAAGTCATTTTACTCACCACTTAGGCAAATTTTATTCAAGTTCAAATCTCTTAAAAACAGAAATGTCTTGAAACAAGTGAAATATGCTACACACTTTTAGCAATTTTATTCTTATTGTATGAAATGAATATTCTGAATTAACTGAGACTAGATAAGAACTTTTGGCAGTGAGTGTACTTTAGTAAGTAAATTTGCCTAGGTGTACTTTATACTTTACTCAAGTAATTCAGCAGGACTTTTACTTTTACCAGAGTGATTTTTATACAAGTAACTGTACTTTTACTTGAGTATTGAACTTTTGCCATCTCTGGCTACAGGACAAGCTCTGCCATTTATATCTGACCAGATTAAATGATGTACTAGTCATACTAAACTACCCAGCATGCAACAGAGTTGTTTTTTTTTTAACCTTTAGTCTCCAGCTGTTGCTCTGGGTTACCAAATGCACCAAATCTTTTCAGATAATAGGGTTGGGCGAGGGCATTGTTTTGGTACATTAAAGGCTTTTCCTCTAAAGAGTATTCTAATAGGGAATGCATGTGTCCAGCTGCTGTATGTGCTCTAAGCCCATGATGCACTGGGGTTTGGAGGGCACTAAAAACAGGAAGCTCATGCACACTAACACCTGCTCCAGAGTGCTCCTATTAATCTGCGAGCAGGGCCAGACGTGCCATACTGAAGTCTGAAACACAAAATTACATTGCATTCTTACATAACTCTGTGCTAGGAAACTTCTAGTAGGGCAAATATATGATAATAGGTAAATTCAGTCTTATTTATTCTATTATAAGTTGAAACAAAGTGAGGGATATTTCAACATGCAGGACTAGACTCAAAGGAACATCTGCAGGCAAAGTTGTGGGGTTCCTTCTCCTTTCTGATTAGAATTCTGTATATTGTAACTATGCATTTTTATTTTTTAGATAACTGTTCTATTGTTCTCTCTTCAGTGTGTGCTGCTTTCTCACTGGACTTTGTTACCAGAAATAAGAAAGTCTAAAACTTTTGTCAGATAGAAACAGATGTTTTGTATGGCTTCTACAAGAAATGTCCCATTAATCTCTGCATAATTGTCAGTAATTATCAGAAAACCTCTTAAGCTACTCAACTTTACTTGACTTCCTTTATATTGAGTATTTGTGGAGCGCTGTGTAGATTGACAGTGAACTATTCCCCACGCAGCTCCTCGCTCCTGATTGCTTTTTGCACAGTTAGCACTGGTGCGTGTTGAGACCACAGCAGATGTACTCGGGACAAAGTGACTCATTTCGAGAAGCCTGGTCTGGTCCCCTGTCCCACACCCGGCTCATGTGCTCCCCTCACAACTCACACTACCCACAATTCACCGAGCCGACTGGGATCACTTAAGGAAATAATAGTTAATAGAGATGGAAAAGAGCTTGAAAACTTTGAAAATCGTTTAAGGTATGCAGCAATCAAACTGAAAGGCCAGAAATGATCAGTTTTACTCATGTTCTAATACAGTGGTTCCAAAACTTTTCAGACCAGGACCCACATAATAACGATGTAACCAACTCGCAACCACCACAGAAAAATAAAATGGATGTCTTTAGAAATTTCAAGTTGAAAAACATTTAAAATGGCTAAAATGCTGTTATTTTGTTTGTTTGTTTGTTTGTTTGTTTGTTTGTTTGGTTGGTTGGTTTGTTTGGTTGGTTGGTTGTTTGTTGGTTGGTTGGTTGGTTGGTTAGTTGGTTGGTTGGTTGGTTGTTGGTTGGTTGTTTGTTTTTGTTTGTTGGTTGGTTGGTTGTTTGGTTGGTTGGTTGGTTAGTTGCAAAATTGAAAACTGCATCTAATGTGACTTAAGTGAATCGTTCCATACCTTATAGATAATGAACAATATAACTTCTTCATTCTTGTTTAGAGGACATTTTACTATTATTGGACACTGACAAATATGAAAATCTTTACAGCTGATTAAAGCTGTATCACACATTTTGTTTTTGCACTATTTGTTCAGCGATTTTGTTTTTTCTTTTTGTGAGTGCTTTACACTTTGTCTTTTGCAGCAAAAGTGTGCTATATATTAGGCAATATTGTGATAAAAATCAAATCGTGAGCTCATCTCTGTGACAATCTGCTTTTTTGATGAAACCGTCATATCAAGATTTCCTTTTTCTCTATATGACGTCTGTCTGTTCAAATAGAGATAATTTTTTACTAAACTCTTAGTCTCAAAGTTGCCAAGTCCAAGTCTTTGTTTTTTTCGGCTTCTTTTTTTGAAGTTTCTTTTGGACTGCACTTTTAAGTCAGAAAAGGAATGAATTTTAGAACATTTGCAGGTTTGATTTCTAAAAATATATCAATTCAAATAATGAATAATTTTAGCATGTTTTCATGTATTAAAGCAAGAAAAACGCATGATATGGGAAAATCCCTAACACTTGAACTGTATTTTCCTCAAAAACAATAGGATAAGAATTGTGATAAAATTGTGATCTGGCGCCAAGAAATTGTGATTTAATTTTTTGCCATAACGCCCAGCCCTACTGTAAATGTAGCTGTAGTTGTCATAGAGACAAATGCAGCATTCTGATTGGCTGTGCTTTGGTGGTCCACCCCAGTTTCACTTTGATGTCACTCTCACCACTGATAATAATGACAATATGAGTGCTTTGCCAAAGACACAACAATACACACTCACATTAGAAAGCATTTAACTTCCTCTGTAACTTTGCATTAGTAGTGTTGTCTTAACTTTAAATCACATTGGCTTTCCCATCTCTTCATCTTATTGCATTGTTCTTACTTACCAGACTTTAACTATGTTTTTTTTCACTGCGCTGGTTCAGACAGCGAGGCCCGAGCCCATAAATAACACATTAGCCCACATTATATCATTACATCGCAGCCCTTTGCCACTCTAACATTAAACACCCGCGTCTCCTTCACTGACCCTGGGAGATCCGGACCTTTTCTTCTCCTCTCTCAGTAATTCTCGTCAAGCTCTGTCTGTTTTGTCCACCATATTCTTCAAAGGAGCGACTTGAAGTGCAGATAGATTAGAGCAGAAAGAGAGAGGACAGCGTGGGGATCAGCGCAAAAAGGGTTCCATTGTCCAGACAGTTGTTATATGGACATAATAGCAGCGCCGGCTTTTGAGTGACAGACATCAAACATACGGCTCAGCGAGGAGGGATATAATAGAAAGGTCATATATCATGCATTATTCTGGCTTTTTGGGGTTGGAGTTGTGGAATTGTGGAGAAAATACCTTCAGTTGTTGGTGTGAGTCTTATCTGCCGTGGCTCTGGAAGAGAGCATTTGGATTAAAGGCATGTTTGATGATTTCAACAGAAAACCATCTTCACAGACCAACATTACTGCTTTAAGCTTATCTTTCCGTCAAAGATTTGAACTGAATAAAATTATGTCGGACTCACCCCATCAATAACAGCTCTGTAGTTAAGTCCAGTGAAAGTTCAAGGCAGACCTTTGCATGAATGAATGACAAGAAAAAGCCTTGCACACTCTCTTTTTTACAATTTCAAACACAAATGCTACTTTCACAACTTGTGTGTGCTCATGGATGATCAACACAAGCTGGAATCATGAGAAAACCAGCAAGCCTCCATAAAAGTATAAAATCTATACTTGATCTGGACCAGACTTCCTAAACATTCTAGGACGTATGCATGGCATGTAATTGGAGCGCATGTTGGAAGATGACAACTGCAGCTTCACTGTTTAAAAATGAGAAGAATGTGTGTTGTCCACATCTAATTAACGTGCCTTTTATGCTCCAAAAATCCAAAAGTGTTGTCTTGTTAGACAGTAATAGAAGTCAATCTGGTCTCAGTTTTATCTGTCATTGTGGTGGTAGGCAATTACAGCGTTAGGTTTTTACGTCCTAATATTGTTTCAGCTGCATTCAGAGTAATTTAGGGAAAAATTACGCTTTTTTTTTTTCAATCCTTCTACTTCTGCTTCTATTTTCTAAATAATGTTTTCATTATAATAGCGTGTGGATGTGTATGACATATGGGGCTGGGCAAATTATCGAAAAAGCGCAAGATGGAATTGAATTGAATTGTCAATTATTTGGTTGTTGGTTTTCAATCAAAAGATCAAAAATCAATCTTTAGTCAGTAAAAGTTTGGAGCTAAAGTCAAGCTTTAAGGCAGAAAATTGATAAATAATAAAGAAAAAAAATCTGATAACTGGGATATATTAAAAGTTTTGTTTTTTGTTTATGTTCATTCAAGGTTAAACAAAATCAAATCGAAAATCAAGATTGATCAATATGAGAAAAAAAAAATTGTGATTTTGTTTTTTCCCAGATCTGTGGACAGGCACCTGTTATTTTTAATAAAGCATGTTTTCAATGTGTTTTTGAGCAAAACCAACATAACCATTGAGTTCGATGGAGGTGGAGTGTTCACAATGCACCTTTAAGCACTTTTATACCACCTGTTGTGTTGAAATTTCACTCAAACAAAGTGGCCACTAAACTCTCAAGTTGAGTACTCAATTAATGCAGATATATTCCGTTTAATTGCTTATGGTTATATGAGTAATGTCATCTTTTTGCTGCCATGCTTTGGTCAGTTGTTGCATTTTGCCATATGAATAGCAGCAGCATAATTGAAATGATAATCTTCACAATTCATATTTCTCTCCAGAATTTAGGCCATATTGAGCCTTTTGAGTCAATTCCATGCTAAACTAGGTCTAGCGTGACTACATTGACACAATTAGAACAAGGAAAATCCAGGACCATTCGCCGCACCTGTTCATTAGGCTTCCCTGCGCTGGACTCCACCAGGTCTAAAGCAGCTGCGTGTTGCTTCCAGTGAGCCCAAAGTAAGAATAGAAGCGCGATTCTAAAAGTATCGGAGGAGGTAAACAGTGTCTGATCTGAGTGCACCTGGATAAACACCATCATTTGTGAGGTGGGACTGCATGGGGCTATTTGTGTCTACATGTAACGTGCAGATTTAGAATGGAATGCAAAGAACAAAGTGCAGACTGGGTTTGACTCCTGGGCTTTGGGTTTTGAAGATGTCTGTGTCAAGGAGGAGGTTTTTATGGTAAAACTATAGGTTCTCTGCACTTGACATTCTACAGACTATTCAGTCAGCTAAAATGAATAATGTTTAAATTAATTATAGTACAAAATGTGAGTGGTTGTAATTATCTACAGAAACCTTGTCCAACTGAAAACTTTTAAACAATTTTCCTACTTTTATTGGCTTTAAAGAACATACAGCATGCAGGCTCAATTTTGTGCCTTGAGAACCTTTACTTTATCAAATTTGGGACTTTCAGAACTGTTTTCTAAGGCTCAGAGTAGAAAGAAATAGTGTCACAGACAGAACTCAGGTATAGAAACTCGAAAAGTAAATCCTGCATAATATGTCCTTAAAAAAGCACAGAGACTGGAGGAATTAATGGGACTTTGTAGACTTTGTAACAACTTAAAGTCAGGGTAACTAACTTTTTTAGTTGTAAATTGGTCAACTTTATGCTTTCCACTAAAAAATATACAATAAATGAGACGACCTAACACTGTCTGAATAGAATAATAAATAATTTTAGTTTTCTTCAAGAATCGACTGTTGCGCTCTGATTGGCTGTGCTTGGTGGTCCGCTCCAGTATCACTTTGTTGTTTGCAAAAAGAAGTTTAGTGACCGTAAGTGCAACAAAAATGAATACATGTCGATATTAATCATGTGTGGAAGTATTTGTGAGAAGTTGTCTGATTTAAAACCTAAATCATATTTGCAGTGTGAAAAGCAGATACGTCACCTTTAAATAATACCTTAACCCTAAATCCAAAATCCCCAGTTACTTGTTACAAAGGATGAAAAGATTTTTTTAAGTTCATAAATCATCCAGACTTGTTTGGAGTATTTCTGGATTATTAGCATATCAGGCAAGATCAGTTTGCTTATTTCCTTGATGTAATTTCCTCCCACAAATAAATGGAGCTTTAACTCAATTCCTGATAGGAAGCACAAAACTGCCATGAGGAATTTTGTACAAATGTTTTTAGGTAAATTATAGGCTGCATGAGATGCCAAACTACAAGAACAACAATGCAGTTAAAGGGGCACTGTGTAAGAAAAATAAATAAATAAAGTGATCCAAGTAATGTCCACTTTTGAACACCAGGGGGAGCATATCCAGTGCATTTTGCATCTACCATGGTGACATCTAGCGTCAATATTCACATTCCGGCCCGTAATAAAACATTTCAAATAAGTATAAATGTATCACAATTGATGTGGATTGGTTAACAGTGCTCTCTTAAGTATTCATGTTGTAAAGAATAAATATGATGTAAATGTTTGTGGACTATAAGTGATAATTAAAATTCCTCTCAATCTTACACAGTGTCCCTTTAATACTTCATTAAGGGCATTTGTTTCCCAAACTATCCAGCTCCAACTGTACCTGACTATATGATTTAAATTCATTCTTCATCACCACACAATAACAAAATTGTGTCTTTTGTGAGTTTGAAGTGCTTCTAAGTCTAATGATGCATCATTTGTTCACTAAAATCCACTCTCTCACATTCATTAGAACCTGCGGCAAAGAAAGAAGTGAGGTGCGTTCAAAGGTGGTACGAGCTTTAAGAACTGGGGGTTTAAATAGAGGGACTTTTAGTCAACGTCACTTTCCGTCCTACTGCACATTGTGTTATGCAGAAAAGCTCCTTTCCGTCTGCTTAGCTGGGGAAACTTCTTTGAATAAAATAACAAAACAGGACGAGTGCAGCTGTTTCAATCAGGTATGAACAGGTATGACAGACATCTGTCTTCTGAGTTTTACTCACTTGAATGTAACTTTTAAAGGTCGTAGGGTCAAATTGCATTCACAAATGTTGACTTATCAGCACAACTTTTGTTTTTGCACAGTGATAAACTCTTGTAGTTAGCTGATAACGGGGCTTTTTGACTTGTTTCCACTGTTTGATAAACATAAAATCCCTCGATAAAGTTTGAATTTAAATGTTTTTGTTCATTTACATTTGTAAGGAATTAAAATGCAAATTATTGTGTAATCATTATAAACTGAATTAGGTATCCGTAACACTATCAGCTTCAATACAATGTAAAAATAAAAATGATGTATGCTTGCTGCTAGACGTGGGTTATCTGTTTACAACATCAGCTGCAACATCCAAACATTGCACAACACTTCTGACCTGCATAAACATATGAATGAATGTGAGAGTTGGATGATAAAACTGGTGCGGTGCTGGTATGTGGGCCAGGAGGCGTGCTCATCGCTCTCCGTCCCACTGGGGAGGAACGACCAGATTAAGGAGCTCTGTGATGTATTCTGGCCCACATTCATACTGCTACTAACTGACCCACATGGAGCGCACATACATTCTCCCAGTCCAGACCAGAGTGGACAGCAGACGTCTTTGTGCTACTTGCATCAGTCGGAATGTTGTTGGAACTTGATCATTACATGTGGTGGTATTTGAAATGCTGTCTTGATTGTACTGGTGGGATCAGGAATGCCACTGAACTTGGTGTACTTGGAATGACATTGCACACTGAGAATGTCGTTGTTGATGGTACTTTGTATTGCCTGACCAGCCAAAACCACACACTTTGACAGGATTTTGCATAATTACATGGGTACCTGGAATTGTATCTGTTCCCTGTTCTTTCAATAATTGACAGCTGGATTAAGTACCAGTAGTCGAATTCCACTCAAACTCAGTTCTGAGCTAAGATTGATCTACAACTGAACTGTGATTAGTCCAGTTAATGGTGGGAGTCGCACCAGATGGATTATCCTGATTTTGAGAATTCATCTAGCACAGCAAACTTTTGCCTGAGATCCAGAACTAATGCTTGTTAATTGTTAAGAGTGGGTCTGGTCACCAAACCCACCACTTGCATTTCAGATCAGATTTGTTTGACACAGGTGAAACAAAGGAGCTGATTGGTCGTCTGTCATTTAGAACAAAATCTAACTTCACAAGCTTCATTACAATTGACTAATAAATCTGTCAAATTTGAAAGAGGGACCTGGTGACCAGACGATGTTTATTTTTATGTTATTTCCAGGCAAGGTTAACAAGGAATGTTGCTGTTCTTGGTGGGAGTACTGCTTCATACTTATTAGTAATATTTGGAATACTAAGTGGAATATGGAATGCTGTCATATTTCACGGCACATCCTGGAATTGACAGTGCCCTGGCAGAGGGTCAGGCTGTCACCTGGCCTGACCTCATCTTGTGTGAGCTGATGGTCAGTCAGGTGGAGCAGAGAGAAGTGTGAGAGCAACCAGCACAGGAAAGGAGTGTTTTGTACATTTGATTTTACATGTGTTACATAATAATGGTAGATTCGTATTAGGGTTGTTGCAATAAAGATGGAATTGAAAAGGTGGTACAGTAAGATCTTGTGAGTTCTGTGTAAGTTTCAAACTATTTTGTCGCTAGCTAAACCCTGAATACCTTAAAAAAAAAACTCCTACAAGTGTTGCATTCAGACTTTGCATTCAGCAACTCATCTGCTTTGGGCTTTAGCTGACTAATAATTTCATATTGATTATTGTGTCAATTAATCCACTAACCGATCTACTATTTTCTAATCTTATTCCTTGGTGAGTAAAATTATTACTTTACATTTTTTTAAGCCTCAATATGTTCAAAAGTTTCTAACAAGTCAATATGACAAGAGAAGAGTAGTGTATGCATATTTTCCTTGACAGAAAACGTTCTCTGGATAGTCTATTGTGCATGTTTCTTCCATGTGCTGATGCACTTTGTGTGGAAATACAGTCTGTAGATCAGTTAAAGTTGTCCTATTATGGCTTGGCTTAAAAGGCGACGTATTTATCCAGTCGACAACAATGATCCAGTCACTCAGCTGGCAGGAGTCTCTCTGAGCCAGTCATAGGAGCTGCTGTGAAAACAGGAGTTCTCCATCCTCTTTGTTAAAATGAGGAAGTATGGAGTTCAGATGGTCAATGTCACGTTTTTACTTTTTTTTTTCTTACATATGTGAGATCTGTCAAATCCTTATTCACAAAATCAAGGTACCTACAGTACATTAAAGACATAATCCAGTCAAAATTATGACCTGGACACAATTTTCTTTGCTCATCTTCCAGTTTCTCAGTTCACCTGCAAGCAATGGGTGAGAAAGTCACAGCCACAGAAACATACAAAGGAGAGAGGAACGAGGAAAGAGCAGCACAGCGAGGAGAGAGGAAATATAGCAAGGACAGATGGGATGAGGAGAGACACAGTAAAGAGAGGACACAGTAAAGAGAGAGGACACAGTAAAGAGAGAGGACACAGTAAAGAAGAGGACACAGCAATGCAAACAGGACTTTTCTGAGCACTGGAGCATTACCTGCAGGACAATACAAGAACACTCCAACATGCATAAAACAATTCATTAGTAATCTAATGACAAGAGAACATCGTTAGAACACAGCTGAAAACTGAGAAATGTCGATTTCACACAATAGGTTCTTTAATATGGGATGGGTGATTGACAGATGAACAACAGCAGAACTAAGAGACAAGGAGAGGAAAGGACTTGTTCCCTGCACTGTACTGACCTCTGAGCTCCAATGTCGTGACTCTCAACCTGCTGGCATCAGGTCAATACAGCCACAGTGACCAGGTCTTCTGCTACACTGCACATGTGAGCAGATCCAAGCTGTCACTGGCCATAGGCTAAAAATATGGCAACTCAGCGCTGAAGGGATAAAAACATGTTCACGTTGAAAGTGAGAGTTTAGGGACAAAGTGAGAGGTCGGGAAATAAGTGGAAAAAGACTACAGAGAGTGTTGTTTTAAAGTGTTTCACACAAAAACATGGCCTGTAACACGTTGAACTGTTGATTAAAAATGACCTGTAATGTCTTGACCTTTGCCTGTGAGATATTTTTCATGTTCCTCTGAGCCTCAGAAAACACTGTTTTTAAGTTCATACATCATTCAGCAGCATTACAAACAAAGGAAAATCCAACACAGAAACAATGTGTAAATGCAGCAGCACCACATACACGCAGGAATCACTTATAATAGAAGACAAGACTAATCTGGCTCCAACAGTCCATCCACTTCAGTGTCAGATGCACTTATAGCGACCTGCAAGTTCTCGTGTATATTCAGTTGACATATCAGGCAAGATCAATTAGATTATTTCTCTGTGTCATCTTCTTTGCAGCCTAACTCAGTTACCTCACAGACAAAACTCCAGCTATGATTTTGATGAGGCAGAAAAAGATTGAAAACTCAATAAATAATAATATTAATTCTGCATAACGTGTGTCATTCGATGTTCATTCTAGAGTTAGAGTTAGAGTTAGAGTCAACGTTAGTGCTGTGTAATCCATAAGCACATGTCAGGGGGATAATATACTGTATGTGTATGATGTTCAGGGTTAGAGTTAGAGTGATAGAAGAAGGTTTTAGTGGCATGATTCCTTTTTGCCAGAAGCTATCCAGGTGTGTTATTTGTGGGGATCCAGAGACCACACCCAAAGGGGAAGAACATTGTAACAGAAAGTCGTAGAAACTATTATGACCAAGTAAAATGCAGTGTCTCAGTGAATTAGACTATTGAAAAGTCCAGTGACATTTTAAAGAGACATTTTTAAAAAAAATTCTGCTCAGATGAGTTTGCAAACCAATCAAGCACAACAACACCATTTTCACTGAACCAGCTTTTGGTGCCTTTGGAATCATTGTAGAAATAGCCAACATTGAGAATAACTAATATGTGTGTGACACCTAAATCTATCTATAACAGAGTCAGCTAAACGTACAAAAACAAATAAAATCTCCCCAGTAAAAACCTTTGTATCTAAAATACAGAGACAGCAAAAGTACTGAAGTTCACTACTCAAGTAAAAATATAGCTACTTGTGTAAAAAACAATTCTGGTAAAAGTCAAAGTCTTGGTGAAACTGATTTACTTGAGTAAAAGTATAAAAGTAAAAGTGTGTTTACTTAAGTAAACAAACGTAAAAAGTACAATCTCGGTGTCAGCTTATTTGACTCAAATTTGCCAATGAGGCAAGTGCAGTTTTACACTGCAAAAAAAATGTATTTCTAGATTGGCTAAAATGTCTTAAAACCTAGATTTTAATCTTTTTTGGGGGGTATTTAAGTTAGGGTGATTTTACTTAATTGACCTATGATAGGACTTGTTTCGGTGTGTTTTCTGCCTTGTTTCAATAAATTTGTTCTTATTTCATGCCTAGAAATAAGTAAGTATTTGCAAATGATAAAGTTGTTTGTAATGTTGTGGAGTGTAAGTTTGGCATTACAGTAAATTAATTATAATTCATAAGACTTTATCACATAATAAATATGTAACAAAGTTAATAATAACAAAGTTTTTGGCGATTTTCACTTGTTAACTTGTTCAAAAAGCTCTGATATATGATGACAGCACAGCAGCTTTGCACTGGTTTTAAGAGTAAAAAAAAATGGGCTCATTACAGGCTCATAAAGTAACTAACCTGGGAATAGAAAGTACAGACACTTCTTGAAAAATTTTGTACTATTCAAAGTAGAGATACTCAAGAAAACAACTAAAGTACACTTGCGTAAAAAATACTTAGTTACTTTCCATCTCTGCTAAAGTATGAACAAAATTAATCAATGGATTTACACTTGGCTCTGTCATGTTTTTGGGTTTGTCTGACTTTGAAGCTACAGCTGTTTCACCAACAGTTAGGCTCTGAATCCATTAGGTGAACAAAAGAAATGTAGCCTACAGCACCTAACGTCCATATTATTCTGGACTAAATCTAAATGTCTGTTTAAATCATAAAATTGGCTTAATTCTATCTTAGTCATAACTTTGTCTGCGTGAACGTGTGCGACTCGTGACCATAAACAGTGTGGACAAGCGCCTCCAGCTCCACCACACTCACAGCATTTGAAAGTCCATATTAAGTCTATAAGAGCCGTGCGGAGGCTTTAGTGGCAGCCTGTCAAAACTAGTTACACACATGAACACAGAGTCAAGTCGAACGTTAAGAGGGCAAAGGGCGGGTCAGAGGAGCAAAACTTCCGCCTCAAGCAAATCCACATCACAGAAAAACGCCCCGAGCTACACCGGGATGGAACTGTAGAAGAAACTGGATAAAATAAGTTCAAATGTGTGAAAATTCTGTCTGATCACTAAGCTATCGAGGGCTAACAACAGTAACATGCCGATTACCTGGATGTTTTTGTAAAAATTGGTCTATCTGTGTTGGGAGAGACTGATTTTAAGCAGTTTCCTTATATAGTACCTTATAGTCTTACTTTTTGGTTGTGATTATTCCACACTGTATTGCACAGAGCCTTCCTCCTTCTCACATCCACAGTGGCTCCACAAACTCAATCTGCTGTTTGTCTGCAGCTGTGTCCAGGCCGCAGGGGGCTGAATATAACACTATCACCATTTATTTATCATGGTCGCCCCATCGCCGCTCCTCTCTCTCTCTCAGGCTCAGGCAAATGGAGAACACATCCACAACCACCAGAGCAAAGACAAGACAAAGCATGGGATATTTAAATTGATCAGAAGTTTGTTTGTACAGCTTAAAATACACTGACACAAAATATATTTTACTGACACGGCAACATTGCAGTTTTTAGTGTGTTATGGAAAAACATGTCGCTTTTAAAAGGATATTTTAAGGACAAACTCTCATAGACTGCTGTGAGAGGAAACATAATCCACATACATCACAATGTCTTTCAAACATGCACAGCAAAACACCACAATTTCCCAACATTACTCTACAAAACTTCTACTAGTACTGCACAGCATGATGACCAACTCTTAAGACAGACCAGAATCAACTATCGAACAAGCAACAAATCAAAAACATTTGAGGTCTCTGCTTCCGCTTAAAAATGTGAATTTTTGTTATGTGACATGTAAAAACCATATATCGCAATAATGAATAAAATGAATTCTGAATACAATATTATATTTGGGTCCACTAAGAAGTTTTGTCGCTGGGGCCTTGAATGAAGTGCTACACAGTCTCCGATCAGGATCAAATCAAATCAAATCAAATCAAACTTTATTTATAAAGCGCTTTTCATACATAAAATGTAACACAAAGTGCTTTACAGTGCATTAAAAACAATCCCGCTTGCCGCCACCCCCCACCCCCAAGACAATCCCCATACATGTACACACCCTCTACCCCTCCTCCCCACCATACACCCACCCCCACCCCCTTCCCAACACACACACGCCTCCACACACACACTCCCAAACACTAAAATACATTCACATACATTAGGCCGGGTACAGATGGACCAAAGAAAGCATCATCAGAGGAGCTGTCTGCACCAGGAGCAGAGCCACCCGCAGCCACAGGGCACCAGCCCAGGGCCCAGAGAGGAGATGAGGTCAAGACCAAACCTCCAGGGTCCATGAGCCAGAGCCCAGCAGCCACAGCCGACCACAGCTCCTGGTGCAGAGGCTCCTCAGAGGAAACACTGGGAAACCTAAAAGTGATAAGAAAATTAAAATAAATAAAAAAGGTAAATACAAACAAGAGCTAAACTTAAGAAAACAATACTAAAATCTAACACTAGTAATAAATAAATAAATATAATAAATAACTAAATAAATACATGTTAAACAATAAATACTAATCAAAAGCTAAGCTAAAAAGATGGGTCTTGAGCCTGCTCTTAAAAACCTGAATGTTCTCTGCGGCCCTGAGGTCCTCCGGCAGACTGTTCCATAGACGGGGCCCGTAAAACTGGAAAGACGCCTCGCCGTGAGTGTGTGTCCTGACTTTGGGAATGACTAGGAGCCTGCTGCCGGAGGAGCGCAGGGTCCGCGAGGGTTCATAATATAAAAGCAGTTCTGAAAGATAAGAAGGCCCAAGACCATTAAGACATTTAAAAACCAGTAAAAGAACTTTAAAATCGATCCTAAAACACACAGGGAGCCAATGCAGCGATTTTAAAACCGGTGTAATGTGGTCCCGCCCCCTGGTCTTAGTCAGGACACGAGCTGCTGAATTTTGTAATAATTGTAAACCTGAAATGGTCTTTTTGGGAAGACCAGAGAGCAGGGCATTACAGTAGTCTATGCGACTGGTGATAAAAGCATGCATTAGCGTCTCCGTGTTGGCCCGAGAGAGAATGGGACGGACTCTGGCGATGTTTTTAAGATGGTAAAAACCTATTTTTGTGATATTTTTAATGTGAGGAATAAAAGTCAGCTCAGAGTCAAAAATAACGCCCAGATTTCTTACTTGTGATGATGGATTAAAAGACTTTGTTTGTAATTTGGTTAAAAGCTTCTCTCTCTGGGCCTCAGGACCGATGACTAAAACCTCAGTTTTGTCCTGGTTAAGCTGGAGAAAGTTTTCTGCCATCCAGGATTTGATGTCTAAAATGCAGTTAAAAAGAGCGTCCATTGGCCTGGTGTCGTCAGGAGACATGGAGATGTAAAGCTGTGTATCGTCTGCATAACTGTGGAAGTTGATTCCATGTCTCCTGATGACACCACCAAGAGGGAGCATGTACAGGTTAAAAAGCACAGGACCTAAAATGGAACCCTGAGGCACACCACATGTAATTTCATGAACCTGAGAGGAGCAGGTATCTAAACTTACCATAAAAGTTCTGTCTGTGAGATAGGATGCAAACAAAAGTTCTGTCTGTGAGATAGGAAGTGAACTGTACTTAATAATGGTTTCAAGGAAACAGGAATCTGATCGCTCAAGGACAGGATGTGTTAGGAAAGCATTTGAGACATGATTTACCATCATCATCACCACCAATACATAAGGAAATATAATAACATCTCAAACAGCATTGTGATACTGAGTCTAATCTTATCAAAACATATTCAGTATTTTTAAACAACTGGAATAGTTCCTTTAATATAATCATGTGACCTGAGACATGTAATTTACTGATACTGATAATTTAAAGGAGACCCATTGTGTTTTTTTCTGTATTTTATATAAAACTATAACAAAAGAAGATTCATAATTTACATTTTGTTCATTGTAAAACTCAAAATTAATCTAAAATGGATTCAAAATAATAAGAGGTCCACTGACTTATGTTTAAAACTTCAGAACTCCATTGCAAAATGCAAAAGTAACAAGTAACAAATACAAAATTACTTGTTTTTATTGTTGGAAAGTGACTACACTTTGGACTCCACATATTTTACTCAGAATCAGATCATTTTCAGTCATCAGATGTAATTACAAGTGGATGGGGATAGGTGGTAGGTGAAAACAGGAATTTTCGGGGCACTCGAGCATTAGCTGCGGGACAAAAGAGGATTACTCAAACCCACAAATCAATTCAAAAAGTCACATACAACAAAAGCTACTGTTTAAAAATGGTTTCAAACTAAAAACACTGGATTAGGTCCCACAATGTGACCTAAAATTGTTAAACGTGGCAAAGGCTGATTCTCTCAGGTCATTGTAATAAACACACCTAAATCATTAGTTTAACTTTAGTTTGTGCTTTTGTTAAACCATAAAATTATACAAAGACAGTTTTGAGAAGCATTTTTTATCTCTCCTCACACTGATGAGAGACATAAATGCCAGTTACTGAGCAGGATTGTGTTTTATAGATATAATTATTTTGGGTGTGGCTTGATAGAAAATGAAGTTTCTCATACGAGAAACGATACAGATATACAAGCGGTGCAGAGAGGAGGGAAGCAGCCTATCGGGAATCGTCACATACTCCTCTTCTCCGGATCCGACCCACGCTAAAACCAAATTACTGCGAGCACCGGAGAGGGCCACTCGTACAGGCAGATGGAGAGCGAAGAGGGCAGCGGGTAATAAAAGAGCGCACAGAGCCAAATGACAATGAGACGGAAAGTAAATCATTTAGCGGTTAGGCTGGTGTCGCCTGATTTATATTCAGAGGAGAGGAAAAGAACAAGAGCAGGTATTTGTGGCAGGTCATGGCACTATTCTCAATCCCAGTGTAACCATTTGTACTTCTGCTCTGGCGTAGTGGTTTTCATTGTGGCATATTAAAGGCACATTTGAGGATTTCAACAGATATTAGAAATTCAACGGTAACCGTCCATGACATGTGCTTTTCCTTGGATGTAATAAGACTTTTTATTCCTCACTTCCACATTCAACTTAGTATGAATGTTACTCTATAAATCTGGTTTTGTAGTTTTTTGTTATTTGCTGATTATCAAAGCCAAAACAAAGTCATCACCTGGACTTAGTCTTATCTAGGTTCAGCAACATTTTGTGTCCACAGAATGAAGATCTGCTGATCTCATATTTTGACTAGTTCAAGAACACTTTTCCAGAATAATTTTACAGTAATGTGGTAAGACATATATTTAAGTAGCAGATATGGATAGACATTATAGCATCTAATATACTATTCTATTATCTCCTACACTAACCTTGTAATTGTTTAGGAACAATGAACAGAAAAACAAAGTGAAGCAAAGCAGTCATTTAAAGATAGTGAAGCATGTGCAAGCGTCTTAAAGAAGTGTGTAATGTGTGTAATATGTTTGAGTGATGGATAAGAGGACACAGATGGAGTTCAGACAGATCTGAGACAGTGCAATCCACTCATGAGTAAGTGTGGACGCTCCAACTGTAATGATGTGTCACAGTGAGACGCTACAGCAGCAGCTCTGCTCTCTTCTATAAGCTACACCATATTCATGTCAAACCAACTCTAAATCTAATGTACTGTACTCAGGCTGCGGGAATAACTCTGAAGTACCATTAAAAATAAATGTGATTCAACTATTAGTGTGTCAACTTTCACAGACATGTTTTAAATCATATTTGCATCACTATCAGATATTTTTTCACCTCCTCACTACTTTGCTAACTTTTGCCTGTGTGTCTGTGCTCAGCAGTGAGCTCCAACCAGAGCCATGGGGAGTACCCGGAGTGCAGGAGCGAGCGTGAGCCTGTGGGGGAGCCCTCTCTGCTGGTGTCTCCTCTGGTGGTGGCTGGCATCGTCATAGGCCTGGTGCTCTTCCTCTCCTGCATCACCATCATCGTGGGCAGCCTGCGCAAGGACAGCCGCCTGCGCAACCCGCACCTTCGGGCCAGCTACGGTCAGTGTGCTAGTGTCCTTTCAGTGTGCACTTCACCTCTTGGTCAGCTACAGTCAGTGTACATGTAGCGCACTGAAAGTTAATTGCTATTAGAAAGTGTTAATTACCAGGTAACTATATACAAGGTTAAAAGGCAACAAAATGTATTTTTTTTCTTTAAATGGTAAAACAAGCCATATAATTACATAAGTAATGTATTTTCTTTTATAATTAATACATCTGTGTAATAACAGTACTGTTCCTTTAAGAGAAAGTGACACGCGCAAAGAGTTCTGGGAACACGCGCATTGATTTGTGTTGTTGTGAAAAATGGCAGAAAACGAAACATGCTTGAAACTTGAACTGAGGACTGTTATTAAAAGTTGCCCACAAATTCAAGATGAACGTGAGTCTGGTCGTTCATTTCAGGGGTGCAACATAAATTTTGGTGTTTCCGCCCGGTTCAAGTAAGTTTTCTGCGAAGAAAGTGTGTTTTTTGTCGATGAAGACGACGGCATGGTTCTCGGCAGAGCGAGGAAGCAGCAGGAGCTCGTCACTGTGGCTAGCAGCAGCTAAGCTAAAGTGCATCGAAACCAGCACAAAGGACAAAAACAACGGACTTACCAAGTAAGGCTGTGGACGATCTAAAGATTAAGCAACATGGACAGTCAGTGGGAATCATTATTAGCGGACATTGAGAAGAAAATAGTCCCTCTGTCACTGGACGAGCTGAAAAAGTTAAGTGAAGAACTTAAGCTGGAGCTAAGTGAAGAGGTAAAGTCGTCATGTCGGTTAATGAGGAGACAAATTCTCAGTTTTCTGGAAAGCCATGATGTTACATCTTTAGAAGATGGTGGAATGTCTACTCTTTTGTCAACCAGTGACTTTATTGACCACTTGCAAAATAAGCAGACACCGGTGGATGATGTCGGAGCTGCGCCAGAGCGAGAGGACGCAGACCAGCCGCAACAGGTGGTGGTGCAGCACCCTCTTCTGACACAAAGCGGCACTGTGCCTTTATCACCACAAAGACCAAACAGCATTGCAAGTTCGGATCGAAACACGTCACAAATGAGAGAGCAATCAAGTGTGCATCCAATGTACAGGAAAGATTTCCGGATTGTTGGACAAATAGGAGAAGTTGGACAAAAGGACAAGCTAAACTTCACATGCCTTGAAAGACAAATCGAACGTGGACTGAAAAAAGGTTATGAGGAAGGTGAGATAGTTGAAGCAGTGATCCAAGCCATTGCACCTGACGTGAAATTAAAGAGTTATTTGGAAAGCAGGTCTGAGCTAACGTTACACTCTTTAAGGCAAGTGCTTAGGACACACTTCATAGAAAAAGATGCGACAGAACTTATCATACCTTGACTAGAGCAGTTCAAGAGCCTAAAGAAACCCCAGTCCAGTTTCTTATTCGTGCTATGGACCTTAGACAAAAGTGTTGTTTGCATCAGAAAGAGCCAAGGCAGGACTGAAATATAATCCAGAGCTTGTACAAACACAGTTTCTGCAAACAATATTAACTGGTTTACAAGATGATGCAATAAGAGTGGATGTAAAGCCTTTCTTGCAGGATCCTTCTGTAGAGGACGAGGTGCTTTTGGAGAAAATGAGCGCCGCCTACAGTGTTGAACAGGAAAGGAGGAGTAAGTTGGCATCTTTCACCAAACAAAAGAGCATCAAAGTGGCTTCAGTACAAGAGGAAGATGACCACAAAAGTGAAAAGGTTGGTTCAAAGAAAAATAAAACTCAAACAGTCAAACCAAATCCAATCGTGGAGAAACTTGATGAGAATAACAAAGTTATTTGTGAAGCAATACAAAGTTTGACAACACATGTAGCTAGTTTGACTCAAGCCAAAACAAAGACTTATGAGAAAAATGTCAAGCCAAAACAAAACTTCAAAAGCAATGACAAAAAGGGCCCTAGAAAGTGTCGCCAATGTGAACAGTCAAACCCCGAAGGCAAGTGCACACATTGCTATAAGTGTGGCAGTAGTGATCATTGGGCTATAGGCTGTAGAAAAGGGAAAGACACATCTGGCAGTGTTTGCAAAATAGAAGTTAACAATGCAAATCTGAAAGATATCATGCACTTACAAAAAGATGTGCCCTTGTCAAAGAAACAAGAAAAGACTGCAAAACTGATAGGTAGCAAAAGTCTTGTGCAGTGCTACATCGGTGGTGTCCCAGCCACTGCTCTTTGGGACACAGGATCTCAAGTGTCTATTGTAGATCTTGACTGGAAACAGACTCACCTACCCAAAGCTGAGATTCGCCCTGTTAAAGAGCTTCTTGACGAAGGTATCTTAGATCTTTCAGCTGCAAATGGAACTCAAATACCTTATGAGGGTTGGATAGGAGTGCAGTTTAGGCTCCCAGAAAATAAAGACAGTGAACTGTTAGTGCCATTTCTGGTTAGCACTCAGTCTCTCACAAAGCCAATCATTGGTTTCAATGTTATTGAGGAAATAGCAAAGATAAACATGTCAACAGACAGAGCTCACTCAAACAAGTTCTTACATAGTCTTGAATCAGCACTGGATGTAGGTCACAAAAAGGCCAAAGCAGTATTCTCTGTACTCCGCAAAGACAAATGTACAGCAGAAAGCCAAACAGCCAGATTGGGAAGAAACGATGTTGTTATTCCAAAGCGCCAAATGTTCAAAGTAATCTGTGGCAAAATTAATAAAAGTGTGTTACAAGGACAGTATGCAATACTAGAACCAAACGAAAACACACCGTGGCCTGATGGACTGCAAATAAAGCAACAACTTGTACATCTCCCAAGTGATGAAAGAGCTTCTATCACAGTTGTAGTTGAAAACAATACAGACAATGATATCAGACTACAAAACAGAACTGTGATTGGTTCGTTATTTAGTGTGGACACTATTCAAGACATAGGTGAGATCACAAATGTACAACAGAGTGACAAAGAACATTTAGAGAAAAACAGCACAGAGGTCACAGTAACAGAAGAGGATACAAATGAACTTTGGGATCCACCGTCAACGTTTCACACTTAACAAATGAGCAACAAGAAAAAGTGAGGAAAATGTTAAGAGAGGAAAGCAGTGTTTTTGCAGAGACGAGTGGGACACAGGATGTATTACAGACTTGCAAATGAAAATACATCTTAAAGACAATGTTCCGGTAACAAAAACATATAACGCTATCCCTCGTCACTTATATCAAGAAGTGAAAAAGCATATCCAAGATCTGCTCAGTAAAGGGTGGATACAGAAGTCCACGTCTTCGTACTCTTCACCAATAGTCATTGTAAGAAAAAAAGATTCTACAATCAGACTCTGTGTAGATTACAGAAAATTAAATGAAAAGACGCACCCTGACCGACATCCAATTCCGCGAATACAGGAGATCCTTGAAAACCTTGGTGGAAATTCATGGTTTACCGTGTTAGACCAAGGCAAAGCATATCATCAGGGCTTTGTCAGTCCAGAAAGCCGAGCCTGCACTGCCTTCATCACGCCATGGGGTCTTTATGAATGGCTGAGGATTCCATTCGGTTTGACCAACGCCCCAGCTGCCTTTCAGCGCTATATGGAAGGTTGTCTTGGTGATTTAAGAGATGAGGTATGTGTTCCGTATTTAGACGATGTGCTTGTTTTTAGCAAAGACTTTGACCAACATGTTGAAAACGTGAGAAAAGTGTTGAAAAGACAAAGAGAATGCGGAATAAAACTCAGACCAAAGAAATGCGACTTCTTTAAAAGGGAAGTGTGCTATGTCGGTCGCGTCATTTCTGAAAATGGTTATTGCATGAATCCAAAAGAAGTAGAAGCTGTTCAGGCATTAAAAAGTGCAAAACCAAAAACAGTCAAAGAAGTGAGGTCATTAGTAAGCTTTTTAGGCTACTACAGATCATTCATTGCAGACTTTTCGAGAATAGCTAAACCGCTTTATGAACTGTTATCCCAACCAAAAACAAAGAATAAGTCAGTCATAAAGAAAGGTATTAGGTCCCCACAGTTGTCACCATCTCAGCCTGTAGAGTGGACAGCTATACACCAGCAGGTACTAGAAAAGCTTATTGATGCATTGTCAGATCCCCCAGTAATGGCATACCCAGACCTTGAAAAGCCATTTGTGCTACATACAGACGCGTCAGAGGAAGGTCTTGGGGCTGTCCTGTATCAACGTCAGGGAGGGACACTCAGAGTCATCGGGTATGGGTCACGAACACTCACTCCAACAGAAAAAAATTACAAACTCCATTCAGGGAAGCTTGAATTTTTAGCCTTGAAGTGGGCTGTTACGGAGCGATTCAGAGATTACCTTTTTCATGCCCCGCATTTCACTGTATACAGTGATAACAACCCTCTGACTTATGTGATGAAAACTGCCAAACTGAATGCGGTAGGGCATCGATGGGTGTCTGAATTAGCAGATTTTCGTTTCACTCTCAAATACAGACCCGGTTCAGTCAATCAAGATGCTGATTTTCTGTCACGTAAACCTGCAGAAATAGACACAATCATCTCAGAGTGTACAGAGGAGTGTAAACCAGATGACATAACAGCAGTCAGACAAGGACTTGAAGCGGACAAAAATGGTGACACTGACTGGATCACAGCTATTACATGTAATGTTGACGCACTGACACAGTTAACAGACACATGTAAAACACCAGTTGAACCAATATCAGTCAAAGACATTCAAACAAGTCAACAAGAAGACGAAGTGATAAAAAGAGTAGTCACACTCAAACAGAAAAACGAGAAACTAAAGTACAAACACAAAGTCAAAGAACCAAGTGACGTGAAAAGACTTTTGAGAGAATGGTCTAATCTGTACATAGACAAAGATGGAATTTTACGGAGAAAGACAAAAACCAGAAACCAGCTCGTTGTTCCAAAAAAACTCAAATCATTGATTTACGAGCAGCTACACGAGCAAATGGGTCACTTAGGAGCGGACAGAATGATCTCCTTAGCCAGAGAGAGATTCTTTTGGCCCAAAATGAGAGAAGAGATAGAACATTATGTGACAAAAGTGTGCCGCTGCCTAAAGCAGAAGAAACCTAACAGAAAAACTCGAACGCCAATACAGAACATTACAACCTCAGCACCATTTGAACTAATCTCTATTGATTATTTGCATCTAGAGAGAAGCAAAGGCGGGGTGGAGTATATATTAGTAATAGTGGACCACTTTACTAAGTTTGCACAGGCGTATGCAACACCAAACAAGTCTGGTAAAACAGCAGCTCGTAAGTTGTTTGATGACTTTATTCTGAGATTCGGATTTCCTGCTAGAATTCACCACGATCAGGGGAGGGAATTCGAGAATGAGTTGTTTAAAAAGTTGCAAAGCTACAGTGGCATACAACATTCAAGGACTACGCCTTACCATCCCCAGTCAAATCCAGCTGAGCGTTTTAACAGGACATTGCTCAGTATGCTCAGAACACTGGAAGAAACGCAAAAACCAAACTGGAAAGACTATCTGAACAAGGTGGTACATGCATACAACTCAACAGTTCACGAGTCGACAGGATTTTCACCTTTTTCTTGTTATTTGGAAGAGAGCCGATTCTGCCAATCGATCTGTTGTTTCCAAAAGAACAAACCCAGTCACAGTCTCATGAAAGTTACGCTGAAAAATGGCAAAAGTCATGCAACAAGCATACAGCATTGCTCAGGAAAACATGAGAAAGGCAGGAAAAAGAGGACAAAGGTGTTATAACCAAAAGACTTGGAGTTCTGTGCTTGAACCTGGAGACCATGTACTCGTGCAAAACCTTTCTGAAAGAGGAGGACCTGGTAAAATTCGTGCCTACTGGGAAAACAAAGTGCACGTAGTCAAAGAAAAGAGAGGTAAAGATAGTCCAGTGTATGTTGTGACACCAATAGATGGTGAAGGAAGAGAAAGAATCCTTCATAGAAATCTATTACTACCCTGTCCTTATCTTGTTGATGTTTTAGACAAGACACAACAAAAAGAAACATGCAATCAAAAGAGACAAGTAAACAAACAAAAACCAAAACAGAAAAGCAGAGACATTGTTTGTGATGATTCTGACAGTGAGGAGGAATACAGCTTGTATGTGCCTCAAGTCCCAACTGCTCATCTCAATCCAAATGCTCCAGTCTTCAGATCCAAAGTCAGCCACCCTGTAGAAACACAGACTGAAAACCTTTTAGAAGAGCAGGCTCAGTCGCTGGATGAAGGTGCTTCTACTGAGCTCAGTGGTCAAGTGGATGAGAGACTTGAGAACGAGGAGATGCTGGCACAGGACGCAGGTCAAAATCTTGATACTGACTCTGATGATCAAACAGCTGAACCTGCAGTACCAGAGGACACTGAAACGTCTTCTGAGGACGAACACGGACTTGAACAGGAGAGACGATCTACAAGAACACGTCAGCCGAGATGTATCTTTACATATGATACATTAGGAAAACCTACAGTTACAGTATTGAAAAAGTAGAATGTGTTTGAAACTTCCTAGAGTTTATGTTTGTGTTATAGCTAAGGTTAAATGCAGCTACATTCTTTATTTTTGTTGGTAAATATTCTTTTGAAAAAAAAAACAACTATGCAGTTACAGTTATAGTCAATTTTAAGAAATGTATTTCTTGTGACTTGATATACTACACTTGATGAGTATTTGACATTTACAGAAAGAAGTGTGTGGTTCTAGGTAACACAGGAGTAGTTTGTAAATTTGAGTACTACATTAGAAGCATGATATAATGTCAAGACATTGAGTAAAGTGGAATGGTAGATATAGCCATATGTGACTTGATGGTCTTGGGAGGCCTACCAACGTACCTTTAATTTGAGTCAATACACTAAAACAGGTATTCTAGTGACTAACTATTTATCCTGTATTCATGCATTTGTAGTAATTTGATGTGTAGTCATATATTTTTGTTTTGCAGAAAACATAGAAATTCAATGTTAGAAGCTAATGGTAACAACGCACTTATTTGTTTTGGATTGTAAAATGTTTTGCCAACATTTTATTTTTTTTAGTGGGGGAGGGTGTAGCGCACTGAAAGTTAATTGCTATTAGAAAGTGTTAATTACCAGGTAACTATATACAAGGTTAAAAGGCAACAAAATGTATTTTTTTTCTTTAAATAGTAAAACAAGCCATATATTTATTTACATAAATGTATTTTCTTTTATAATTAGTACATCTGTGTAATAACAGTACTGTTCCTTTAAGAGAAAGTGACACGCGCAAAGAGTTCTGGAACACGCGCATTGATTTGTGTTGTTGTGAAAAATGGCAGAAAACGAAACATGCTTGAAACTTGAACTGAGGACTGTTATTAAAAGTTGCCCACAAATTCAAGATGAACGTGAGTCTGGTCGTTCATTTCAGGGGTGCAACATGATCTTGAAGTGAATGATTCTCAAATGTTATTGTTAAATAAGACTGTGGAACAAATTCAATGTTTTCTCTGTGTGGCTCATCACTTTTGCTCAAACATTTCTTTGCAGGTGTCACATTTTGAGGGTCTCATTATGGTTTCGATGAAGCAACACAGAAAAATGCAAAACACATTCATCACCACTGTGCAGATATAACAAGCCTCAAGCTGCAGCGGCTCTAAATCAACCATATCAGTCTTCATTTGTGTACATTTGTGTGTAAAACTGCTGATTTCAGCTGTCTTCTTTGGGGCGTAAACAAAAATAACAAAGACGATGGAGAGGCTGATGTCACTGCTGGTTCTGCTGCTGCGGTGGAGATGTAGCTGAACCAGAATACAGAGAGCATTTAGATTAGTTTTGTTATTTTAAAAGCACACTATTGTCTTAAAAATGCATGACAAATTGTATTATAATTTCGCTTTCTGTATTTCTAATGCATTAGACATATTTCAGAAAGTTGAGCAGAATGTGATGCTCCATGAACTATAAATGTAGAATTAAAACTAATTTCACTTTATAATAATAAAAAGGCAAAAAGCACTTTACTTTGCTTTTTGCATTGGAGGGTAGAGTTACACAAATAATTTTCTTTGCTTTGTTGTATTTTGTGCTCTAAAACCCCCAAACCCAAAAGATATACAATATCTGCATTAATAAATACAATTAAAGCTTGTGTGTCACATTCAAAATGTGTTTAATACTAAAGTTGGCCCACACTTATATCACACAAAACACCAAAATACTACAAATCCCATAAGGCGTAAAGTTACTAAAAGCTCAATCATCAACAGTACTTGTGTTACCATTCTACTATCCTGCACACAAAAAAAAAACTTTTTACTTTTGGCCTTTAGAACATGTTTTCACTTAAATTACTTTACAAATATACAAATAAATGACCTTCATATACCCATACATTCAGTTATCAGTGTCAATAGTACACAGGATAAGCTCAACTCTCTTTTCAAAGCAAAATCCTATTGACTTTTACTGCTGCTGATAAAACAGGGCAAAGTTACCATAGTTGTCAACATTTTTCTTGGTGACATTTTACAACGACATTTTTACAACTCCTCTTTCCCTTCCAGCAATTAAGTCGTCAGAACTGAATGAACAAACAGGGCTTCTAAAAGAGACGTGTTTAAAAAAAAAAGAAAAAAAGATCACATATCATCACATCTCTAGTCTCAAGTGTGCGGATGTTTTAAGGTTATTGGATTTCTCGTCCTGCTGTAAAATCAGTTTTGCTAATTTATGCTAATCAGGCAAATCAATTAGGGTACGGTAATACATTTGCATGCATAACATTTTGTAAGGTTTCTGAAGAGATTGTACACACTGACAGTGATGGATGACTTTAGACTGCCCATGTGTTTGTCAGACTGTCGGCATCTTGACAATAATGGAGAAGATAAAAGCACATTCAGTTTTGTTGTTGTTGTTGTTATTGTTGTTATTGTTGTTGTTGTTGTTCAGCCTGTACTTTATCTGTTAACTGCTCTGTTGTCAAACAAATGTTATCATTCATATCAATGTTAAAGATTGAGTAAGTAAAGGGGTCTAAACTCCTATAATTGTTTGTCTTACTTTTGACATAACCTAATCACTAGCCTTTTAGTAAAACGTAGTTGTTAAGAACATATAATGAACTCAAAATGAACTCATAATTATTCAGTCATTTGTGCTGCAAATGAGCTTCTGTTTTTTGTTTTTTAAATACAAATTCAAGGCTTACCTATCAACACGCACCCGGTATACATCAAAAGCTGCCTCTGATTGACAAAGCTGTTGCAACAAGTACGGTACAGTAGTACTGTTGTCCACTAACCAGAAGAGTTTATTACTGGTGCAAAAACAAAAGTTATGCTGCTAATTTAACTTTTATGGATGAAGTTTGTCCCTACAACCCATACACGTTACATTCAGTTTTATGCAGCTAAGATCTGGAACAGTCTTCCAGATGATGTAAGACAGGCCTCGACTGTGACAATGTTTAAACCTAGGCTGAAAACATGTCTTTTTATCTGTGCATATGACTGAAATACTCTGTCTGCACTCTTTATTTCTTTACTTCTTTTTAAAGTAAATTTTATGCTGATTATTTAATTATTGTAATTTTGATGCATTTTCCTGCCTTGTAAAGCACTGTGAATTGCTTTGTGTATGAATTGTGCTATACAAATAAATTTTGCCTTGCCTTGACTTGCCTTTAGTTGAGTGAAAAAAACCTTGAGAAAAACACTTTCAAGCTTCAGACGTCTGTCATAGAGCTGAACGTGACCGCAATCCCTCTATAGCACCACAATTATAACCAAATAGGTTGGTACCGCCCAATTCTGCCACACAACAAAAGTGTTTAAAGAGACAGAACAAAGTCATTCAACAGTGACGCAATTTTTGAGTCGACCTGGTGTTTATTTTGAAAATAATTTCTGTTTCACAAAGAAATCTAATTTTTAATAGTTCTGGCAAATTCTGCTTATCTTTATCTAGACAAGCAGACTCCCAAGCTACATCATTTTTAATTTAATTTGAGAAGAAAAATATGCCACTGTTGAATTTTGTCACTGGAAACTTTTTAACTGTACTGTTTCTAATCCTAACCAGTAACCCTAAGGCCTAGTTTACAAGACAACGTTCCCAAGAAAACCGTCACAGTCGTAACGTTTTGTGCTCACAGTTTATATGGTGTCGTGGCGAGCTAATCTTCCTTTACATGGAAACGTAGATAGACCCAAAATGCTGTAGTTCTTATGCCGCGTCAGGAGGTGGCGGTATTGTGCTAGGACTCCAGATGACCTTACCGTGAACCCACGCAGCCTACGATAACACGAGCATTGACAGGTTTACAAGTTCTTCATATAAATAAAATGACAAACGAAGCAACAAGGACCAGCGCGCGAGCAAAAAGGGAGATTGCTTGCTTGAAACAAACACGGAGGTTCGAGGACCAGTGCACGAGGAAGACACAGATCGCCGAGAGCTGGACACAAACACGGGAAAGACGGCTCGCAAACTTTATTTATTTATTTTTTCTGAACACGCGGATTTGAATGGACTCATTGAATCAACACCCGGAGAGGCCTTGGATTAGTTTTGTGTCTCCTCTGCAATAGCAGGTAAGAAAGCTGGACGCATTGGCTTTACTTTATGAGAAAGAAAGGTGCTTTGGTTTAAGAGACATTTTTGGTGACTGGGCAGTCTTCTTCTACTGTGTGAAAGTAGCGGCTACTGCACGTCAGTGACTTGACCGTCTTCATTGAAACCGTGTTTTCCTGTTTACACCGCGGTGTCTCCACTGAAAGTTCTCGGTGAAACTACCTCTTGAATCGTATCCAGTGGAACGCCGATTCAATGAACACGGAGCTCGTTGTGGTGTAAAAGAGAAGCCAATTTGACATGGAAACGTCACGGATTCGTGAAAACTCGTTGTCGTATAAACTGCCCCTAAGTAGCTCAAATGCAGCACAAAAGACTGAGCGATGATGGATTCATTATGAGTTCATTCTTTGTTCTTCACGACTAAGTAAAACTACCGTAAGTAAAACTTAGTTTTGTTACTAAACACCACACCAAATGTTGAAGTTCCGTGGAATCAGATGAGCGATGACCAGGCAAGGAGACTCAGTGTGGGGGTTCTGTCTCAGCGATCTGCCCGGTCGATTCAAGAACCCCCTCCCCAACTGGGTGCGAGAAGGAATATTGTGGAAAAGAGGAGGGCAGGTGGGTTGAGAGCGCAGGGTTGAACTGAATTGAGGCGCATGGTCAAACTGACTGAATGTGTGAGCTGGATATGAAGGGTTCGGTGACGTAGGGGTGTGGTTGGATTGCGATGGGGCACAAAACTCTATTAACCAAGTCAATACCGATTTACTATAAGGCTAGAATATGTCTCGCTTGAATTTTGAAGTTCACGATGACTCATGATGTTCATGACTTTCAAAATTCATGATGAAAAACTGTTTTTGATTCTTTAGAACATGTGAATTCCTTGTATTCATAATGAGTTTATAAATCATTCATTCATTTTTTTCATTCATTCATTTCTACCGCTTAATCCCGTTTGGGGTCGCGGGTGACTGGAGCCTATCCCAGTAACTGTGGGCCTTAGGCGGGGAACACCCTGGACAGTGGCCAACTCATCGCAGGGTTAGACAGACAAACATTCACTCTCTCATTCATTCACTAAGGGAAATTTACAGTGATGCCCAATTAACCTAAACATGCATGTCTTTGGAGGTGGGAGGAAACTGGAGTACCCGGAGAAAACCCACGGTGACACGGGGAGAACATGCAAACTCCACCCAGAGAGATTGTGAGATGTTGATATGGTCCGACCCGGGAGTCGAACCCACGACCTCCTTATTGGGAAGCCAGAGCTCTAACCACTTGGCTACCGTGCACCCCAGTTTATAAATCATGGTTAAATAACATGATTTCTATGAATCAACAACTGGTGGAATGAAACCACTTGAATTTATGATAATTCATGGTGAATTCATGAACTATACATCATGAATTCACCATAAATGTATGCATTGATTACTCTTACACATATCATAAATTCTGCTTATTATACAATGTAAAATAAATAAATACAGAAATCTGATTCTGTGTAATTAATGCAATATGTTATGTAAAATGTCAATTTCAATCAGTTCAAATCTGCATCTGGAGACAGCTAAAATTCAATGTAATTCATGTTCTTATTTAATACAGAGAAAATTCACAATATGTCTCTTTGCTTATGCTTAATTTTGCTTTACAACGCTGAAACAACCTATACCCATAGGAAAAAACTTTTTCATTAAGACCCACATACGTTCCAGTAAACAAAAAAGACTACTGGTATTATAATGGACTGTTTAACTCTGTAATGTAGCATTTCTCAGAATGAGCCAATTATAGCACAAAGCGGTCATGAGTCTGTGCTCTCGTTGACTTTTTGCTACAGTGTAATTAGTTTGTTCTTATTCCTTACTCTTGTTACACATGAACTGATGAACTGATGCTTTGCTCTGCGACGTTTCCTATTAATGGATGTTACACAACTGGTTTATTTTAATGAGAAACAATCAAGATGATGTAATGGCATCATTACGGTATGTGCTTGTTGTTAAACTTGAGGGACATTACTTTTGTTATTAAATAGAAGAAAAGGAAAAAAAACTTCTGATTATTGGTCACTCTTTCAAGGCAGGTGGCCACTGTATGATTTTTGTGATCAAAGTTTTCTGATTGTGGGGATAAGCTGCTATGGCTCAGAAACAGGAGTTGTAGGTCTCCCTATGAGACAGGAACACACTTAAAACACTCAAACCACCAAAGATGAACTGCAGTTGAAGTCAAGCTGTGTGTCTTGATCACAGAGAGAAGCCGTCTCTGTCTGTAAACTGTAAGCACAATTTAGCTTCAAAGTAACAGCAGAAGAGCTCACATAGAAACAGGACATACTTTCCCATTTTTCTTTCATTAAACCTATAACGTTTAGATCAAGGCTCAAGGAGCTGCCCAAAACGAACCTTTACCTTTTTGTGTTGCAACTATCATGCAATTAAAAAATGTTTTTATAGTGAATAAATATAACATTTAAAATGGTGATGCTGTATAGACTCTCACAAGAGCGTCATAGAGATGCAGTGGTTAGTGCTCTGGCCTCATAAGAAGGTCCTGGATCGACTCTCTATCTGCCTGGAAGCTTTCTATGTAGAGTTTGTATGTTCTTCCTGTGTCTGTGTAGGTTTCTTCTGGGCGCTGCGGTTTCCCCTGTCACCACTACTCAAAACATGTCTAAAGCTAGCTTGTGCCAGATTCTAGTTGTAGACAAGCATCTCTGCCGTTGTTCATAAATGTAATTGCACATTGTTCTAATACCTGTACCTCTATCTTCAATGTTATCATTCTGCCCATTCTGTTCTTCTACTGGTGTTTTTATAAAACCTGTACTGTAAATAAAAATTAAAAACGCACTCAAACCTCACACTCAATCCCTAGAGGCATATTAAAGAAGATGTCCTCTGATTGCACCATAAGAGCCATAAACAGCATACATCTTTAATGACCATCTGCAGCCACATGATGGGGGGTCTTTACCATTTGGACTTTCAGTTCAATTAGCCATTTAATTATCTCTAACCTTTCAACCAACCAATGTGCCGCAATGCAGTACAGAAGTGTGGATTTCATTAGTATTGTGTCAGATTCACATGTTTGTAGGTGCAGCTGATTTAGTTTTTATTCAAACTATGGATCCAAAATGTCATGTTTTTATATGAACCACAGGGTAGGTTATGCTACACTACAGGGAATGTAACTTTGTTCTCTACCTGGTTTGCACTTGGGCAAACTTCCTCCTGCATAGTACTCGGCTGGGGACAGTCACATCCAATCAAGAGTCTCCTGTTTCTGATGATGCTCGGACCTTAGCATAAGAGAAGTCATCCTCCAAAAATGGCCATACGACTCGGAGCCAGAACCTTTGGCATAACTATGCAACTGCTCAGGTGCAGGAGGGGGATACATGATTATACTTATCTTAACTTTCTATTCAAATTCAAAATGAGAAATTATCCACTTTTCTAGAGATCTTGAGTCATTTTGCTTAAAAAGTTGAAAGTCACAACAACAATCTTCTAAATTCTTAGCCCTGTAAGACTAATGGTACATAAATCTGGTCACTCTCGTGATGTTGGTCACATGCAATAGAAAACAATGTTTTTTATTTAAATCCCTAGACATCTTTTACTTGCCCATGTGCACTGTATTAATTAGTAAACTGATTCTTGCTTTTAATTGGAGAAAAAGGCATGTGTTGGTAGCCCTCCATATTTCCTCAGCAGACTTACAGTGAAGTGGTGCCAGCATATATTTGTATAGGAGAAATGGAGCACAAACAGGTGCAGAGTGGGAGTTTGAGTTGGATTACCGAAGCTCGCAGACATGAGGCTAATGAAGGAGTGCCGTAACCAACAGCTACACCATCGCTCAGGGAATTCTGCAGAAATACTTGTCAACACCATGAGCTTTTGAGTCCTCAGCTGACTTTTGACATGGTTGAGGAATCCAATGGACTCAAGACAACACATATACTGACTGAAGTGACATTGTGTAACTCTTGTGGGAGAAAAATCAATAGATCAGTAAGAGGAAGTGCTAAAAGCTCTCAACAAAGCAACGAACAATTCGATTTCTATGGTGAAGTACGCCAGATACCACCTTTCCCACCAACACCCTGAGCGTTTCTGTCCTCCCATGCCTAACCCTTGCTTCATACTATGCTTGAAGACCCACCCCAAGGAACTCAGACAACCAACATATTACTGACTGTAATGCATCATTTGATTTAATAACGTTTTGTGCCGTAAGAAAAATACCTATATAGAAATCCCAGTTAGGCATCACTCCGAACACTATAAGTGTGAGTAAAAACGGCACAACACGATTTCCAATGAAACAAATACCACACAGTAGAACTTCTCTCCTTTCTTGTAACACCTAAAAAGATTTGATCTACACACTCAGAGATATGCCCAAGCCGCCCACACCCAGAGTCCAAAGATCACCTATTTTATTGCCAAAAACAAATAATATACAAGTATAACAATGAACTCAATAACTAGCTCACTATTCGTTGCGCTCGCTGGAAAGATTTTCCTATGAACTAAAATGATTGCAGGTGCCACACTCGATCCTTTCGCTGCTGAACTAGTTTCAGAGATAGCTCCTTAAACTATAGTTTGAGCCTTGATATTAATAGATTTACCCCTTAGTTGTTAAATCATAATAGTTTCCAAAAAATTCAATATATATAATCCTAGCGTAGAGCGCTAGCATCAAATGTATCCTACCTCCTATCATTGTTCTCATACATTCCACAAATAAGCCCAAGCCCGATATTGCCCTAGTATGTGATGTTAAAGTGTGCTTTAGTCATCAGATAAAGTGTAGTATTGATTCTCTCATTTTGAATGCCTCTAAATAATATTGGCAATGTCATGGCTGAATAATCGACTTCGCTGGGCATACATTTCTTCGTCCCAGGCAAATCAAACGCCAGCGACCCACATCCACTAGCTTCCGCTCTGCATACGACACCCTGATGATGCCAAGCCTTATACAGCACCTCTATGTCCATCCCAGACCAAACTTATCTAAGTTCTTTGTTGTCGATGCATGTCACTCCACTTCTCCCTCTGTTCCTGTATCAGCTCTAAAGCATTGTTCCTACTACATACAACAGTGTCGTCTCCTAAATTGAAGAGTGATATGCCCAGACAGATGTCCAATCAGAGCCACACCAGAAATCTACAAGCGAGCAGATGATGAGAGGATGGATAGGAGAGGAAATAGAGGATCCTGAGAGAAGAGAGATGAAGAAGATTGATCTCTTTTCTCCGCGTAACGAGAGAAGAGTATCGAATGCAAGACAATACAACTTTGATTGTACACATCTAGCATACGAATAGACATCAAAAGTTGCGATATAACATGATGATATTTATAGCGCTTATATATTTTAGTATCCATAGTGTACTCATTCCAAATCGTACTGCACACATTGTGATAAATCAAAGAGATTATCAATAGTAACACAGGACATAGTCTGACACTATAGTCAAAAAGGCCACAAGTTAACGAGATACATGATGCAAACAAATAGATTGACTCACACTATACATTCTTCCACTCTCCCCAGTCTTATCATCTTCCCCTAAGCATTTTATGCCGTGTCTCGATGTGGCATCCTCTTAGTTCACACAATTTCCTCTACTAGCTAGACTCCTTGTACGACCCAACCAACTAGAGCTCGATAATCAATGAAAATAGCTAATCCCTGACCCAAAACCCCTGACGGATCGCTGACAAGTTTTGGTATTCGAAATTGTTTCTTACTATCAGAGTATTATGATCCTCGCCCACTATCTATAAACCTAAGCCTCGATTGAGATCACATATCACAGACAAATAACCTTTAAATCATCCCTAGTTTTCACCATCACATCTAGCTTAGGACCGTACTAATCAACTCTATCCACTAAAGACGCCAAGACCATTCTAATCTCAGAGATGAACCTACCACCAGCAACCTAATATCTACATCACAAAGAGCGCTAAGATAACCGAGTACAAATCATCCTAACAATATATTGATACAAAATTGTTGGACCTATCCTCAGCCACCTACTATTACCGACTGTAGGGATACGCTTTAAAGCATACATGTAACTGAAAGGAAATACTTAAAAGACAATTATAATACCAATATCCCCGTATTACCGAGATATTATTTATTTTCAGTAGAGAATCTCAAATCATATGAGCTTTATAACCCTCAGAGAGCCTATATAAGATAGGACATCCATCACTTCCCATGTTGTTCTCGCACTATACAAATCAGAGAATCTAACCAACATAATATACATTATATATACTAATAAATGCTAGTGAGACCTAAAAGCCTACCAAATATGCTATGTAATCGTGTGTTAGATTCTTCTATGCAGTGAGAAGCGTGACTGGATTTCCACCACCTCCAAACCTATTATCTCTGCGCTATGCCACTATGATTTAACCAATTTGTGCCTAGTGCCTAGTTGAACCCTATGCAACACTAGGTGCATAGCTTACATGGTGTCATAAAGACATCCACGTAGAACCTATCAGAGTTAATTAAAGCACAACATTCTTTTTATATATCCCGAGTTCAAGAGTCAGTATTTGACAAACATCCTAAACTGACAATTGTCACGAATCCATCCAAGTTTTACATAACAGAACCTTTGGTTAACAATAGTAGCAACATTTGTACACAAAATAGCACAGACTGAGCGAGTATACTCCCATATGAACACAATAAATACAGAAAGACCAGTTCCTACTGTGTTAAAATTGCTCATAATACACACAGCAACAAAAAGGTGCAAGCGCTGTTTGTTGCTTCACCTTTTTGCTCTTTTTATGAACAAAGAACATAACTAATACCTTAATTGCTAGCATAACTGATAACCTATCATGTTGCACTAGCAAATTATTTTGAGGTTAAGGAAAATATACAATAACGTTTCTTGCACAGTTGTGCTTGAAAGTCAACATAACTATCTATTGAGTCCCAACACAAATGACAACGTCTCCATGCTAAGCCTACGATCATGTTATATTATTCTACTGAGCAAATGTCAGCCTTTTCAGTTGAAGATTCAAGATTGAAAACACAATATTGTGTTTTGTTCACACCGCCCACACAAAAATCTTCACCTAAGCTACAACCGCCATGCTGCAGGCCTGCAGGCACCCTTATAATCCAACCAACTTTATGTGACTTTACTAGCAAATCTAGACTAGGAATAAAAATCTAAATTTTGATCCTAAGAATTTAATTGATAATATATTCAAACCAAATAAACAACCAACTAATAAACACTCAGACCGGTTTCGTACATCTATTTAATCTCGTAACAAATAAAGTACCCATACTAATCCCTCAAACATATATCCAAATACCTTATCCCAATTCCTCGTTCCTCACAGTTATTTCTCATTGTATTCACTTCCAGTGGTTTCTTGCTTCGCTTTGGCTGATATTTCAACTACACATCTCTGAAGAATACAGGCTCAAGACCGTGATACCTAGAGAAATTAAGGTCTGTGTAAACTCCACCAACCCACATACACAATAGTCCTATAGATATCCAACAGTACTTAACACACCTTAATCTATACTTCTCCACATCATAGCCCTCTATCCTTTACATCGAAAACGCCCTGCCTATTTAAAGTACAAGCTCTGATATTTAAATGTACTATTTGTTTTCACCCTACTACCGAACTTCATATTGGCAGTCCACAGGATTCTATGTCATTCTGAAAGTGAATCCTCTATCACATCCCAACTATGAAACCCAACTTGCAGTCAAAAAGGCATGTCCCATATTTTATCAGAACAAACTTGTATTTAACCCATTGTTCTTTGATCCCAGATTGTCACAACCTTGAGACTCGTTTATATATCCGTGTGGTCTCAGTGACTACCGCAACCAAAGCGCGAGAGCGCTAGTGTGAATTGTCAAATCAAAGAAGATGAACGAGATCTCGATATAATATGCGATCGTGTCAATCATCTCCACAATTAAATGTCTGCCACGACCCAGAGTAATGCCACTTATAAACCCCAAGCACAAAAACAAAGAGAATTCATGCAACAACCTGACTAATCTGATGTTCTGTTAGGTCTCCATGGCTCTGGACAACATGAAAATTTATACTTGAACAATATCATGAAGAGAAATCTAAGGTGCGCCCTGCATGTTCTTGAGCCTTGAGCTTTGTCACCTTAAGTCAGCACGTGGTCGCCGAAGAGAGTTGAATTTTTCTATTTACATAGGAATTATCACAAATCGTGACGTAGAGAGAAATTGAACACAAGATCTATACAACACATCCCCGTTCAGTCGAATCGAATTATCAGACAAAGCATCACTACTTTAAGCTATCGGGATCTAATATGTCATATTACAAAGCAAATGTAAAGTGGAATAGTCGTATACTATCAAATAATAATAAAAGTATTTATCATCCGATAAATAGCAGATTAGACTACACAGCATTTCCTTGTCTGATTTAATCAAAATATAAAATGTATTGCACAAAGTATTTCAACATTTATAAGCTGCCAACAACAGGCAGTGAGAAATTTAAGCACATCTACAGATTCGTTCTAAGCTCTATTAGACCAGAAGAGAATGCAGCCTCAAGTAAAAAACAGATGGAAAATGCAGACAGAAACTGAAATATGTTTACCACCAATGCTGCCTGAATTCCTGTGACAATGCTGTATTTCCATGATGAAACCTATCTGTCTATGCAAAGATAGATCTTAGTAATGCATTAGTAGCATCTATTAGCACAGCCTTTAACAGCCACAATGAGACATAAACAACATTGAGCCAGGAGTTAAATGTTTTGCTAAACAGGAAGAGAATTTTTTCTGCAGAAATTAGTGTATAAAAAAGACAAAATTACACCAGAGTTAATGTCCTAATGCTTTCCATCTCAGAGACACAAACAAAATATTTGGGTAATTCATCATTTGAAGAACTAACACAACATATTTATGTACAATGCATACTAAAATCATTATCATTATCACCACATGTAAGTGTATCAAATCCAAAGTTAAGGAGTTTAGGATAGATGAGGTATTATGAAATTAGAAGCAAATCGACTACACATTTCGATTAAAGAAAACAACGTTTTATTTCCAATGTAAAATACTCAACATTTCTATTATTTATTAACAAAACGTGTACTATTGCCATAGTGTCGTTAGCTAGCATTGTACGTAACCAGAATGCGTCTCTTAAGGCGTGGCCTTTTGCCTATTAACTATAGAAAACCATTATGACTACAAGTACTCCCAGCAGTCAAAGGAAGAAGTCCGGATGATGGGAAAGACAAGGCTAGATGACATATTGCAGCAAACAGCTCTATTTGACCCAATCTCTCATGAAACCAACTCTAGTGACACAGCCTCGCAACCCTTCACTTATATTGAACAAACTACTGCCAGCACTATGCTCTCACATAAAAGGTTCTCTATACTAGTAATTGACTCTACACGCAATGTTTTCTGTTTCTAATCTCTACAAAGTCTGCTTACTTCCACATTGAAGATCAAAATGTGTCTTTTCACTTAACGATAAAAGCTTGAAAACTGAAAGGTTTGGAATGTGAAAAAATGGAGAATGTAAATATAATTAAAAGGAATCACATTGACAATCCAGTGTCCATGCACTGATGTTTCTTCCTTAACCCTTTTCATTAATTGTTTAAATACTTCCTCAGTGAATGGTAATGTGCTAATTAGACAACACAAAGGCTGAAGAGCGGGGTTTGGTGAAGGCTTGATGTCTTAATGCCTGAGTAGGTCTAATGAACACTGTGCTGGTGTCTGTCAGCTTCAGCCCTAATTATGTTTCCCTGTCGCTTCTGACACGGCTGTAGCTTAGCAACCCACCACGGCAACAGAAATTCCATCAAAAATACCAAGAAATGAAATAATAGACTGTGTAACTTAGAATAATGTTTTAATTTCATGATGGATGGTATTCAAGGGATAAATGTTCTAGTGTGTGATACAAGTATAGACATGTGCTGTAGTTGTGTCCAGTCCAGAGATTCACTTTACTGCTACAAAGAAGAAAAAACGTCTAAGGCTGTGGACCCAACTAATTATTGCTTGGATAAACATATATATAGATAGAATATTGAGTTGTTGGTGTTGCCAGATGCCTGCAGCACAGCAGAGGTGGAAATGATAAGAGGACATAAACTGAATGATTTACAAGGCGGGAAGAGACACAATTTTCACCAGATGAGAGTAGATGAGACAGGACAAAACTTACACTATAATAGTTAAATTTAGTATGTTTCTGGGGCAAAATCCCATTGTAATAACAAGTTTAAACCATTGTTTGCAACATTCATCAAGGATATGGATCAGTGTTATGCCATACTCTGAAAGATATAGCAAATGGAAAAGCAGTTCTATGAAAACAAGTACAAAATGGCTGCTCCAGGGCATAATCAAGTCACTTTTGGGGAGAAGCATCCACTTGAAGACAAATGTTTTTAGAATGTTTTCATCTAAGACTAGTTTATGTCAAAAAAATAAATGGTGAGCCTCGAAATATAGTTGTATGGCCTGTACTGCATTGCTAAATCAAAAGACTACATTGTATACACTGTAAGAAGTTATTTATTAATTTACTGACTTTTTTTTTTTTTTACTAAGATTGAAATTTCATTCTCAACGGAGACCTGACAATAACCTACACAATGATGAGCTGGTTTTGTATTAGACACATGAACATTTTTGAGCAAATCAGCATGAAAGGGATTTCAAAGTATATTTTTCACAGAACTCTCTTTTTCATCTGAGTTTTGAAATAATCAAACTTTACTTAACCACACAGCCAAAAAAGGGAGCGGTGCATTTGTTAAAGTGTCACAGAGCAGACATGCCCACGCCTGGATTAGATTCATCCACATTCACACTGATCCTCTCCAGACTTTTACGAACTGCCTCTTGGAGAAGGGCGTGGGCAGCCTTTATAATTATTATGTACGCTAATAAAACCACACATGTTTGGGCCAGTGCACCCCTCTCTCCCACTCACAGTATATAAATAGAACTATAGTGTGTGACACAAAAGCTTTGTATTTTGTTTGTATAGGTCTGTTGAAATTGATGCGTGAATTTCACTCAAACAAAGTGTGCCCCCACTGTGAGCACATGAGAGATTTATTGTATTGTAATGTAATGTATGTATTGTATTGTATTGTATTGTATTGTATTGTATTGTACTGATATGAAATGCGTAACAAAGACAACACCACTGTAAGATAACCTTGTTTTATCAAAGTCACAAGGCACTTTCAGCATTTGGCCCATTCAGACCTGGCATTTACAAATATCACAATCAACCCATAGCCATTCAAGCTCCAACATTCAACGCTACATCACTGTGTTTACTATTGTTTATTACAAAGTTCCATGTTGTCAGAAGGACCAAAAATAAAGGTCAAACCATAACCTTAACTATATGAATAATTCTTAAAAATAACATAACAACAACAACAAAACATTTGTTCACATAATGAAAGTCTTTGCAGAAGCTTTATTGATTTTTTTTTTAAAATAATTCAAAATATTTCCATTAACAATCAGTTTCACCAGAATCTTTTGATGTAATACTCAATCCACTGTCATCTAAACAGTGTCTCAGTATGTGTACATCAAGTCGGGAAATTACACACTCAAATTCTGCTTT